>JBBDHG010000127.1:460000-1167500 GCA_037951165.1 Lophius americanus | reverse complement strand
ACTTTACTTTACTTAAGTCTATTCTGGCTCTGCCACAAGCAACCTACATGAAGCTATGTATGCACATGTGAACATGCAGACATGTGATGCTGAAACTGCTGCAAATAAATGGAAATTCCATGTAGTACAGACATAAAAGAAGAAATGGCCAGCCTGATCAGGCCTTAGCGGTTCTTCGTTGCTGGATGTCTGTGCCCCTCATGGACTGGGCATAGCGAGGCGTGTTGTTAGTGTATGAAGATTCCAAAGTGTATTTGGTACCAAAAGCCAGGCTAAAGGTCAATGATTAATTTTCATCATTAGATTTTTGTAGAGATGTTGAAAAGCGGTTTTTATTCCTTTTACTCTTGCGTGGTTACTAGAGAGCTTCTGTCCGGTCTATTATATAGACTGTCTGTCCTGTCCTATGGTCCTGTCTTCTGTCCCATCAAGAGATTATATCCAGTTCTTCAGCTTGTCAGGGTCTAAAAAGACAGACGGTTCAGGAAGACCACATAGACTCCAACATCTCTGCCCAACTTTTAGGTTTTTAACTTTTGACAGAATGGAGAAGAAAACCATTTAAAGTTAATGTCTAAAGGATTGCTCTTACTTCCATTTACCATTCACCAATGACTTGGCCATAGGGAGCCTACAGTAAACTATGCATGCACACATGGACATGCATAACTATGATGCAAAACAGCTGCAGCAGATGTAAATTCCATAATACAGAATATTTTACTTACTAGGGGGAGATTATTTACGAATAACACTTTTTCAGTCATTACTTCCTAATTGTTGGTCCGCTTTGGTCAAACGTAATAATATATATAGAATATATGGAGATATATCTTGTATATGGCATGTTTTACCCTAAAAGTGTGTATTTCACTTACTAGAAGGAAGGGTTTTTTACAAAAAATGTTTTTCGGATATAACTTCACATTTAATTTCAGGAGTTCAATGAGGGAGTTTGTTTGTACAATACAATGGATTGGGGACTTGCTGTCGGGGACGACAGCATAGACCCAGTTTTAATAATTGTTGTTACAATTAGTGACTATGTTAAAGTCACTCAATATATCAGGACAGAAAAGTGAACTATTACAGCAGCGCTCGCTTTTATCTCATACATTTTCATGAATAAGCACAGTGCTTCGTAGTCTCTCAGATACGATTGATAGCTGAGGTACTTCTCTTTCACCATGGACTCAATCTGACCTTCACCTTTGTGCGGCTCTCACTCGACCTTGCTCTGTAGTTCTGCCTTGAAGAAAGGCCTTTACTGTTTAAAGCATCTGTGAAAGAGGTTTATGTATTTTAGCAATAGTTTTGTGGACTTATACTGTCATGTGTTGCTGGATACATTTACACCATAAAGTGCCAATCCTATTCAAGGGTCCTTTTCTTTTTATATAAAAGATCCTCGTATTGAAACTAACATTCAATACTAACAAAGGAGCAGATTCACCTTAAAAGTAGTCCATCTGAAGATTTTTGTGTCCTCAGCTTTAGGTGTTATCCCATAGAAATACAACCATACCATTTGATTTTCACCACCTGGTGGATGAAAATCCATAATAGCACTGAAACCTTGAAGCCTGAGCCAAAACTGTCAGGAATTCATGTATGACTTGAGTATTTTTCACCCCTATTCACCTATTAATGTCCTCCAGTCGAGGCTGTGAAATTTTTCTGGGCAATGTACAACCACAGATGGTTCCACTGTGGGGCTCTGTTTGTGATTCATATTAATGGTACTGACTGCAAACCCTCTTTTCCTTTTTCTTCGTCCAATTTTTGCTCCCTCGATTTTCTCCGACTGCTCTCTGCCTCTCTCACCCGTCCAAACACCCAGGAGACAGACCTACACTCAACTTCACACCATTTAGCTTTTCAAGGCTGCGAAATTAGTGCATGTGAAGAGATGGAGTGAGTGAGTTGGAGAACAAGGATGGTGTCTGCCTGTGTGTATGCATGTTTGTGAGTGTGTGTGTGTGTGTGTGTGTGCCTGTGTGTATGCATGTTTGTGAGTGTTTGTGTGTGCGTGTGTCTGTGTGTGTGTATGCATGTTTGTGAGTGTTTGTGTGTGTGTGTGCCTGTGTGTATGCATGTTTGTGAGTGTTGTTGTGTGTGTGTGTGTGCCTGTGTGTATGCATGTTTGTGAGTGTTTGTGTGTGGGTGTGTGTGTGGGTGTGTGTGTGAGTGAGTGAGACAGTTTAATAGTAAGACTGAGCCGACATACGGCCCACATCCTACATGTCTGTGTGCTTGCGCTTCCTGTTCAGTGGATGTAGTCGTGTGTTTGGGTGTGTGTTTTGTGCACACATGAGGGCACGGGTGTGATGTTGGCAGGTACGGAGAGTAAATTAAGGACTTAGTACTCTCCACGACTCACTGTTCAAATCTAAGATGCTACCTTGAGCTTCCATGGCTCCTGTCAGACACTTCTGCTTTTCCATTAATTCAGACTGAGTGCTGATCTGTACCACGTCAAAGTTCTACACACAAATATCCCTCTTTTTTCTTAGCTTCTTCATGTTTCAGCTGTTGTCCTTCTGGCTCACCAAAGCCGATCTACATTTCAATCTGATTTGGCAATCGGTTTATCAAAGGTTTAACGCCGGATACCCTTCCTCAGGCAACCCTCCCCATTTATCTGACAAGGTGAATTTATTGTATGGAAACTTAATAGTCAAAAAGAGAAAACATTGACTGGATGCTATAATACTCTTGTGATAGTGTTATTTACAGTGGGTTTTGAAAAAAGAAAGCCGCCCGTCCCTTTTTTTCCCCATGCCTTTACTTTGTGTTTAGTGTTGGTACTCTACCTCAATAAGGGTTGCATCGTTTAGCATGTGCAACCGTTGTCTCGATTTTTTTTTTGTCCGACAAATTTTTTTAATAATTGTATTGAATAATATTTTTTTAATTTAGATTAAATCCACGCATGAGAAAGGAAAATTTACAACTGATTGATTTATGCAGTCTTATAAAATGCAGTGCACCAAATATCAATTCGGAATTCTCATTAATAATTAAACTAGGCCCACGTTGTCATCAAATTAAATGTGAAGACCTAATAAGAACTTAATGAGGCAAATGCACCAAATATGGATAAAATTGAACCAATGGTTGTGAAATTGTGACCCCAAAACATTCGGACATAAAGCTCCCACCTTTCCCAAAATCAATCCTGTTCTTCTTCGCACTAAGCTCTTTGCGGCTGTAAAATTAAAATCAATAACTTATGTATAGTTAGTAAAAGCTGAAGAATTCTGGAGCTCTGTAGTGTAGGTCGGACAAAAAGACTTGGCCCATGCATGGGCCAAGCGTGAATGCTAGCCTACACTGTAAAAAGAGAACTGTTGGAAGAATTCAAAACATTTCTTGAACTGCTAACACTCAATAAAATTAAGTATTTACAACTGAAATTATTAAGCTGGACTCAAAAATACATGATTAAATTTTTAGGTGACAGATTGATGTAATTTTCTTTAAGTTCATGTACAATTTTATTTTTTCGGTGCTTGATCTGACCCCAAAAGCTTAAAAAAAGAAAAGAAATTCCATTCTGACATCATATTATTCCTGCAGTGTTTCAAGTACAATAATACACACTGTGAAAATAATTGTTTTTCTTTTTTTAACAACGCCTTCCATTGGGTACATAATTATACTCTATATTCTATAACAGAAAGGTTTTTAGGGTGTAGGGTCTTGAATGACGCCCTGTCTGGCTCACCCCGTGTCTACGTTAGATTAGGTTGAAGGCTACGTTTTCTCTCAAAAAAGGTGGTTAGAGAAGGGGATATTTAATCACATACAGTGTATTACCAATCCCTGATATTGTAATAGTGGCAAAACGTTTTGCGTGGGTTACAACACACTAGTTTAACTATGGCAAAAAACATATGGAGTTCACAGCAAGTAGAACTTAGTGAAGCTTCAACAGCAGTCGCTACATTTACCAGAAAAGTGAAATGGTCTTGCTTAGTCATGTTTGTCAGGTGCTTTGCCTCATTAAGCTTTACCTTGTCCATGAGAGATTGGCTCGGTGGTGGGATGCTCCTCTTCCGGTGTATTTGTTGTGCAGATTCATCACTGTAAACTTGCAACCATAGGACCGATTTGCGAGTGTACGACCCGTTGAAAATTCCCTACTAGTTCTTGACAATCACTTATATTGCAGACTGGGAGCAAAGATCATTTTTTACTGATGCTGTGCCGATTCAGGTGTGAAAATCAACATATCTGCAAAGGCGACTGAGGTAAGAAAACCGCCACAAGTGAAATATTATTTCTCTAATAATGATTCCAAATTCTAAAAGTGGTTTGTTTACACGCTCAATCCTCCAATCTTTTATCAGGAGCTACCATTCTGGTCACTAGAGGACAAGAAATGTAGGAACATCAATCAGGTAAACTTGTGTTCTCTCCTCCCTGGGTTTGTTGTCAGCCAATGACACCCCTGTTAAGTTGATGTACTGCCTTGCACTGGATCTTTTCTCCGGTCTGTCTGCCTGTCTTGCTAACCTTTTCGGACAGAACATCTCTTGGTCTGACTCTGTCTAGTAGTCACTCTCAGGGCTCCGTGATTCTGCTTGACAAAAATGATGGTAAAAGTCAACTATTCGTCATGCCTGGTAAACTACAACAGTGTTTGTCGTCAATACGAAAAAAATATTTTCATTTCCATATTTGATTATTCAAATTGATTTAATATCTTAGATACCTTGAATTAATAATAAAATTCTAAATTGTTTGGTCAAGCATTTTCTTCAAACAGACAGGTTTTTACAAATAAAATAATTTGATGACAAAAATTTCTATTTCAAGGAAAATTGTACATTTTAATGAGGTTATTAGTTAAACCTTTTGGTAAAGCATTTTCTTTGAAAACTATTTAACCCTTATTAGACATTTTTGGTTGAAACAAGTTAGGGATTTCTGTTTAGTAAGTCCTCAAACGCTTTAATATAACAAAAAAAATCCTAATTATTGACCAGAACCGTCTAAATAGCCATGATTTATGTTTCTTTTTTGGTTCCCCCTTTGACATGCGGTGTTGCCCAGGGCTCTATCTTCGGCCCCTTACTCTTTACCAGATACATGCTTGCCACTGGGTCATGTTGAGGCTGAAGCAAAACACTTATATAAGCCTTGTTTATAAGCCTATTAATCTGTTTATTAAGCTCTCCTACAAAGGAATACAAAATCATGCAAACGTTTTACCTTCGAGAATTGTTTAAAAATCGTTCTCTTGAAAATCAGAAGCGAATTACACATTTTTATGTTGGTGTTGAAATCATTCCAAAGTTTCAAACCAACAACAGATCAGTTTCTCCTTCTTATCCCTTTTGTTTGGGCTTTTTGTACAGACAATGTATTTATAGCTCTAAAATCATATTTCCTTCAGAAAACTCACGTTATCATTGTTTATTCCAATGGCATATCATGTCATTTGGCACCCAGGCTCCGACCTTATCCCTCCCCGCAGATTATTTACAGCAAGATTTTTGGGAAGTGATGAGCAAATATACTAACTCACCCGTCGGAGCCTCTAGGTGGATGCCTGGGTGGTGGTGGGGCTTTAACAAGCAGGTGGGCAGGCAAAAAAGCAGGGAATTTTTGCAGTTTAAATACACCGCCAAATTTGGAGGGGGTGATTGGTAAATGGTTATGGAGGGTGTGGCAGCTCGCAGGCGTCGCTCCATCGGGATCCTGTTTTGAAAAAAAATGTTGTTCAAAGTCTGAGAGAGACATTATTATGATCTGGACGTCGTTTGCACAGCTCATTTCTGCAGTAGAACCATTGAATTCGGTGTTGTTTTATAGGTTGATCATACATCATGTGTGAAGCCCAACAGAAAGCTTCCTTTATAACTTTGGGTGAAAAATATAGATTTTATTAACCGGGCAACATGGACTCAATAACCATTAAGTTAAGTACTACACTAGTACTTGTAATATTAAAAGTGGGGGTGGACAAGCAGACACTGCAGAGATGTTCCACCTTTTGGTCGTGTTCCTCGGAGGCAGCAGGTCTCTGGAGTATTTGCAGAGAAAAGTAGAGACGGCTAAGAATGGAGGGAGAGAGGGTGAGCAGGAAAGAGTGAAGAGAAGAGACTGGAACACACATTGAAAAAGAGGATAGATAGATAGATAGATAGATAGATAGATAGATAGATAGATAGATAGATAGATAGATAGATAGATAGATAGATAGATAGATAGATAGATAGATAGATAGATAGATAGATAGATAGATAGATAGATATTTGTCAAATCTTAAAATATATTAAAGGAAATTGCTAGTCAAAGCCAATCAATGAGGATCTTACACCTCACCATATCTCTATGTGAAAATTCTGGCAACAAAAGTATTTTACTATAAATTACAAATCTTTTTTTTTTTTACAGTGCAGAAATTCGATATTAAAAAAAGCAGATATCACATTTGAAGTGGCTACAAGTCGAGCATTTCTTCTTCTTCTCCAGCAGTGTATGTGACATTGAGTCTAAAGACAGCCCCAGATAAAGGAAGAGGAGGCAACATTTCTTCAGAGAGAGTAAAGCTGGCTGTAACAGGATGTCTCCGTTTGTGTGGAGCTGAATCCCCGTACTTTGATATCTGACACCAATGATTCTGTCTTGAAACAGATGATGAAATTCAGCGTCATTTCTGTGCAAGAGCTACAGTAATGCAGCTGTCGTATTTGACCACTTCTGCAAAGAGATAGTAGAGTCATAAAGTCAAACTGATTGTCCCCACTCTATACTTTTTTTTATTATCTTACCTGTGGCCAAAAGTTGTGACAGTAAATGAAAAAATAAGATCCCAGCCAAAATGAATTTTATCCACAGATGGATTGGCTTTGCCCTCCATGACGGTGTGCGGATATGAGGGTGCTCCAGGTTCAGGCTGCAACTTCTACGAACCATAGGAACAGGCAGGCTGGGCAGAAACCTCTTAGAACTACTGCCGCGGGATAAAGAGGCCACGGCCTATTGCGAGGAACAACCAGGACACACTGAAGGCACCGCAACTTACGCTTGATGTAGGAGTGTGAGCAGTGAGTCCGAGACAGCAGATGGAAGACATTCACACTAGGATGACTCTAATGAGGAGGAGACAGCAGATGGGTCAGCGTAGGATTTCACTGCCACAACAGAACTTAAGATTGCTAAGATATAAAAGCCATGGAGTTATTTACAGGTGATTTTTATTGGGCCAGTTTATTTTATGCAAGTCAGAGTGGTTGTGTATATTTGTGAGAAAGACACACACACACACACACACACACATGCACACGCGAGAAAGAGAGAGAGAGAGAGAGAAACATTCATGCTTGAATAGGGCCTAGAGGACTGTGCCTCAGTGATACTCTGCTTATCTGCTATGTCCACCATTTAATAGCACATGGGAGACTCCCTATCTTGCTTTGGGGAATTAAAGCTGAAGCTAGAGTGCAAAAACCAAAATAACCTGAACACAGACTTCTGGCTAAGTATTGTGGATAAATCGACAAGGAAACGCTCCTATCTTTTAAATTACAAACTTTATCTCCCATGACATTTGCGTTGAAACATTATTATGCTATTTAAACAATGCCCAGCTACTACTTTATTTTGACTTTTATGATTTAATGCCGACTTCGACTGAGATCATTGTCTCTATGAGTTTGAATATAACTATTCAGGCAAATCTCTCTTGTAGTCTAAAGATTTTTAACATCTTGGGGTCTTGTTGAAGAGTAATGAGAAATAGAGTGCTCGATGGACAGGTGGTTTGGCGCAGCATCAGCAGCAATCAGATTGCCATCGTGAAGAGGGAGCTCAGCCAGGATGAAAATCATTCTCAGTTCACCAATCCGACCCTCACCTACGATCATGAGCGTGGGTAGCGACCAAAAGTATGAGACTGCAGGCCTTGGAGATAAGGGTAAGGGCTCAGACATGTGAAGGAAGCTCAGACGGGAGCGGCTGATTCTTGACATCAAAAGGAGCCAGTGGATGTGTTTTGGGCATATGGATAGAAACGCCTCCTGAGCATCTCCCTTTACAGATTTTCACATGTAAGTGGGAGGAGACCCAGGGGTAAACCTGGAATCTGAGGGATTATTTATCTCATCTAAACTTGAAAGCCCCAGGATCCACTGGGATGAGCTGGAGAGTGTTGCTGTGGAGGAAAACATCTTGAGTACCCTGAAGATACTGTTACCCAACCCCAGATGGATGGATGAATGTGTCAATGAATTGGTGGATCAACGCAAGGATCAATGTATTGATTGATGGATCGATGGCCTATTCAAACAAAGGGCTGTGAAAACAGGGGGCAGTCAGAGACTTCTGGTTAGTTACGTTCCTGAAAAGTTCCTGAGAAATTATCTATTCCATAGATAATTTTCAGATTTTATGCTGTCATAGCCCTCCGTGCGAGGAAGATATAAATTGATTTTTGGAATGGTCTGTTGCATATTTCCAACACCCGGGGGGTTATATTCAGTTGTTTTCGGGCCATAATGTTCCAACCGTTTGTCCAACTTAGGACAAAATTGTTGCATATGAATCGACTCGAGGAGATTTATCATATTTAACACAAAGGAGAGCTATTTTATTCTTTTTAGACATAACTTCCCATTTAATTTGAGGGGTTCAATAAGGGGAATTTCCTTATACAATGCCAGGGGATTGGGGACAGTTCTAGATATAGAATCAGGTAGAAATGGAGTCATTTACACATTCCCAATTTAACAATTGAACAATGCTGTACAATACAATACAATGTACAATACATGAGCAAACACTACTAAGCAATCATTCTTCAAGGGATATACTGTAATATAATGTCATTCAGATGAACATGTAATCCACACATAGGCATCCATTCGTATCTTTCCAAACCTCTGCTGTAGAGCGGAGTACATCTTACATACTTACTAGCTTTTATTGGTTTAGTCACTTTGCTCATAGTTTTAACTCCGCTGTAGAAAAATGTGCAGGACAACTATATAAGGTAGCATTTGTAAACAAACTTAGATGTAAATATATTGCAGGGTTCATTAACGGAGCACATTTGAACTATATGGATTATTACAACATGTAAAGAAGTCCATAAAAAAACTATTTCTCACTCCCGTAATCGAGGGGATAAAACAGCTTCCGTATTGCAGAATGACCACTTGAGATAATAAACAGAAACTTTCCCCCATTCATTTAGCTGGTATATGTTTCCATTTTGGTAATTTAGCCACCTTTAAACAGTGACAACCCATGAAAGACTATCACAAGCTACAGCTTCTGTGGATTTTAATTCAGAGTGGATATCAGAAATAATGACCAAATTTAGTCATGCTGAATCAAGAAAGAAAATGTATGTGTTCAGATTTCAAAGGGCTATTACTCTTAGAACTGATTGAACAGACAGATAGATAGATAGTTTTAATAATGAACCTCTGAATAAAAGACTCTGTACAGCTAGAGAATTGCAGTGGTCAGTTGAGGTCACTCACTTACAAAGTAAAGAACCTACAGTTGCAAAACACCTCTGGGACTTTCAATGGAACATGGTCATACTGTAAGCCATATGAAATCAAAGAGGAGTTTTTTGGCAACAAACGTCAATGATGGGTGCTGCGCTGCAAGATAGAAAGCCGTAGAGAAAAGCATCTTGTACCCACTGTGAAGTATGTGGTGATGTATCTCTGATACTGTGAAGCTGCTTTGCATCCAAGGTAAGACATGGTACCATAAAAAACCACAAGATCATGGATAAAAACCTCAAGTCCTCTGCCAAGGAACTTTAAGTGGGCCATTTAGGACCTTCAGGCAGGACAATGATCTGAAACATCCCTCAAAATCCATCCAAGAATGGTTCAGGGATCTCAAAATGTAGGTTTTGCCATGGCCATTCCAGTCACCTGACCTAAACCCCTTAGAACGTGTACTACAGAGTAGAGTACACAAGCATCAATCTCAGAATCTGAAGGAGTTGGAGAGTTTCTGTATGGAGGTATCTTCCTAGATATTCTCCATATGTTCTCAAACCTCATCACACACTTCAGAAGGAGTCTCAGGGCTGCTATTATGGCAAAAGGAGGCTGCATACAATAATAAATGCAGTGAGCCAATTATTGTAGCACAGAGTTTTTTTGTTTTATATTAAGAATTTAATGTCTTTGTAATTTTGTTTTTTAAGTATAATGTAGTATGATTGTAATTTAGACTGTTTTTTTTACATCTCATTTTGCTCATTTTTAAAAACAATTCTGGAGGGCAATGTAGATGGATAGATAGATTAATTCCAGGTTCAGAACCATATTTCTTCAGCGTGTTTATGTTTGGGTCCCTTAGGCCTTCTTTCAGATCAACCATAACAGTATGACACAGGAAATCTTATGTTCAATCAGCCGCACACTTGTAATATGATGGTGATCAATAGTCCTTCACCGCCAGGGAACGAATATTCGAGGCCACAAGCAAATAAATACTTTGATATTAACAGGATTGAGTTAAGCAAATAACGCCTACGTTGAAAGATTCAATCTTTCACTCCACGTGTGAAAGATTGAACGATCGACGTAATGGAAACACTTCAGAAGCCTGGCATGCACCTGACTTTTTCAACTCAAGCAATTTTTTAATTTTCAATTTTTTTTTTAACCTCACGTCACTTTCTCCATGACTCCAATAGTTTGAAAACTATGGAAACACCTTCAGGGCAAAGCTTTGTGTCCAAATCTTGTTTATAGCCTATACTCATACCTCTCAACATGCCACACACACGAAACCAATTATACCCCACCTTCCACATGTACACAAGAACACACACACACACATAAAAAGACAAATATACACATAAACACACTCAGCCCCTACTTTTATTGGACAAGAATCCAATTACTTAACCCAGATTCAGGTTACATAGCCTCTTTGCTTTTCCACCTTGACAAGTCTGCCTTAATATCTGCTGACAGTCTATGTCCACCCTGCACACACACCTCACACAATCCCAGACACACACACACACAGGCATACACAAGATCCCCATAAGAGTCTGATTAAATGAAAACTGTGATGCCAATTTCTCCATCCCAGGGTCAATGAATACCAATGAGCAACAGATATCGCGGTTGGGTATGTGTGCATGTGTGTGCGTGCGTGCGTGTGTGTGTGTGTGTGTGTGTGTGTGTGTGTGTGTGTGTGTGTACGTGAATGACAATGAGAAAGAAGGGAAATCAGTCTCACCATACAATTCATTCCTGCACCACCTGATATTTAGCTCTTCATCATCATTCTTTCACCCTTCCTTGTTCAAACGTCTGCAAGACATCTGGATCTTTATTGTTCCCAGTCCATAGATCACTTATTAAGGCAAGTAATGAGGAGGTCATGCATAATTTCATTTGCAGGAACAGTCCCTGGGGACATTTTCTTACTTCACTAAAATCTAAGATGGTTTCCCTTTGAAAGGCAATAACTCTCTTTCAGTCGCAGGCACTGGGGTCACAGATGCCAAATGGGCCGTTTATAGATTCTTGGTGGAAGGAGAATATTGTGTTGAGTAGTTTCAGACTTCTTATTGAGGCTATTTGAGCCCACATGGTTTAATTTGCTCATGGTGATGTATCGGATAAAGGACCGACCTATCAAATCATTCATATTGCCTTGCTCCTTTTAAACCAGCTCTCCCACACCAAGTGCAGACCAGTCCATAAATTATGTTGAATAATAAGACTGACTCCAGTTAAGCAAGGAGAATGTCAATATTATCACTCAATATATTACAGAAGAAAAAGAACATATATAAGAATAAGTACAGGGACTCATCAACAGAGGCCGTTGGGGACCAGCAATCATTACCGGTAACTACAAGTTTGTCCAGAACAGTTGGGTTCTAGCATTTATTTCTGAGCCCAGCGGTGCTTCCTGTCTTGCGGTTAGTCCCAGTTTAAGTCGATTCCCATTTACACATCTGCAAGGATCATTATAATAAGTATTAAGCCACTGCATCGACTCTCACTATACATACTGTTTATACCGTAGGAAAGAAAAAAATGCACCAGCTTTCATTTGTTTTTTGTTTGTGTTTGTTCATGTTTACATATTGTGTGTGATAACCCCGTGTTGCTGGCAGAAAGACTTCCCACCAGGCTTTCATATGGAAACACATCAAATTACTGCAAACAAGTAATGCGCCACAGCTCAAACCTGCGAAATGTACGTCCTTGGAGGCAATTCATGTTTGACAATCAAAGAATTTGAGCAATGGCGAATGAAAGCCTGTGAGATAAGACACATGTTTTTCCTCCGTCCTCCCTAGCTTAAGAAGAGTACCGCCATCGGTCAGTTGTCCTGCAGTGACGCTCGCCAAGCTTATCAGTCTGTTGCAAATCAGGCAGTAAACTCTTCCCTCTGCTCACCCTCACCAGGATCACCCGAGGGATTTGAAGTTCTAAGAACACGGTGCAAATCTCACTTCCTTTTTTTTTAGCATCTACCGCTGATTTTTGTTCTATTCTCCCCTAATGCCTAATTAAACATTCCTCATAATTCTTTTCACACACGTGTGAAAAGAATTACCAAGAATTAAAACTCATTTTGTGTCTTTCAAGCATTGCTGATGCTACACTCTATTCATATTCAATTGATTGCAGTTCTCGGTGTATGATCCAGCATTAATCACTCTGGCTCCTGCATAATCCATGTTTGAAATGGCTCTAAGGTTAAATGTCCTGCTGCAATGTTTCCCGGTCTACCTCATCAAAATTCATATTCATGTCTGCAGAGCATTTTCAGATAATGTATGAAGCTGTTGGTGGTGTGGCCTTCACGAAATTTACCTTGGGTATGAATAAAGGATGCCAAAAATATTTAATAAGGTAGTGTGAAAACAGCCCTTGGGAATTCCAGCTGCATTCATGGGTCAAATCTGTTTAATTATGTATTTTTGCTTTTTATGTGACTAATGGACCACATGGAAATGACAGATCAGAGGCAGGGATACTCCTTTCTACACAGATAGTTGCCTTAGTAGTCCATAAAACAGCAAAAAATGATGTTATTTCTTGCTCTTTGGGAAAGTAATAATGATTTTACTGTGTTTGTCTCAATCCGGACTACTACTAATTATTCTGTTCATTACTCTACTGCTTCAAAACAATGAGAATATTGGCTTCGTGGCATAAATCCTGCGAATCATTTGCTCTCTTTGTTAAGTAATTATATCCCCAAAGAGTCCGGGACATTACGGAATATCATCGACGCTGATTGGTCGTGTTAACGACATAAATCAAAATAAAGTCATGAATCATTTTCATTTTCAATTCAAGTTCATACCCAAATAGCTCTTGGTGCGAGAAATAACCGGATTCATTTTGGGAAAGGTTGGTTATATAGGGGGAGCTATAGCTCAAAAGATTTAGGGCCATAATTTCTCAACTGTTGGGCTGATTTAGTATAAATTTGATCTTTACTGTACATATCATGTTTTACTCTAATAGTTCATATTTTACTCACAAGTGGGTGCGTTTTATACAAAAAATCCGGTTTTCAGGACATAACTTACTAACCGTGCATATGGATCTCTAACTTGTGTAAATCACATTTTACTCTCGAGGCGTTATATCCAAAATAAACTGTGTTTCCGATTAAACTTCACATTTCATTTGTGGAGTTCAATCAAGCGGCTGTACAACGCAGGGGATTGCAGCTTTTAGGGTTTACACCTTTGCTGTCGAGGACCACAGTGTAGGCCTAGTTTTTAACATGTAGGTTAAAGCCAACATTTTCAGAGTCCGGCTGATGTAGGCCTACCCGCTGGGAATAACAGAATGAAAAGAAAGTAGTGAATGTAGGAGAATAATCTCTTGTATGCTGAGGGAGAATGTAGTCAAATGTATGTGGCGAGGAGTTACCACACACCTACAAACCACAGCACCTGCTTTCACTTCGCTCAACCGGTGGATCTTCATCTGTTAATTTACCTGCGGACTGTTTTGAAATCCGGTGTCCTGACAGATGCCTGGCGAAGCGAAGGAAAGAGAGGAAAAAGGGAGGTTCGAGAGGAGGTGCGAAACATCGACAAAGGACACGCAGGAAAGGCTTCCACTGCCTGTCATTACCCTGTCAGACGTACGCTCTGTGAGCAACAAACTGGATGAACTTATTCTAGAGCTAAACATGACTGTGAATTCAGACGGAGTAAACTGGTTTGCTTCACAGATACTTGGCTTTGAAATCATCACGACACTCCGAACTTAACCGGCTAGACTACAATAAGAGCAAGCAGGGACGAACGCAGTTCATTCAAATCTATCGGAGGAGGGCTGTGTGTGTCTGTGGATGACGGCTCTACAGCAGTGTCTTTTAGACCTTTTTACCTCCTGCGGGAGATCGGCCAGAAGACCATTATACTCACCTACGGGCCGAATGATGAGGATGCAGGAGAGGGAATAGAGGAGAGTTAAAGTGATGCACTCAGCTGTTCTGCAGATCAACCCCACCTGATCCTTGGGGATTAGAATTCCTGTAACTTATCCGAGCATCTGCCTATTCTCCGGCAATATGTGGACCGTCCCACTCGTCTAAACCGGACCATTGATCGCTGTTATGGGAATACTCCTCATGCTTATAAGGCGACATGCAGGACTCCCCTTCGGGAAATCCGATCACAATGTAATACACCTCAGATGCCCAGATATCAGGCTCTGGGGAAAGAGTGAAAACTTGTCACCAAGCAAAGACAGGTATGTTATGAAAGATGCAAAGATCCACTCAGGGACTGCTTTGAGGAGAATAATTGGGACACTTTCTTCCATTCCTGCCAGGACGCTGATGAACTTACTGAAACTATCTCGACATATATTAAATTCTGTGAAGATCCTGTGTCACAAAATTAAAACTAAGCCCTGGGTCTCCAAACAGCTGAAAAGTTGCCTAAATGAAAGAAAGATTGTTTCCCGTGTTGGAAATATGGAGCTATTGTATGAGAAAAGGAAACAGTTACAGGGGCCTACAGGTGAAGCAGCCTATCTGGTTCACACTCAGACCCTTCAAACATGGGGTCTTAACAGTTATCTAGAGACAAAAAACGAATTATTTGCACAAAACAAGATCTGAAAACATTAACTGAGTCACTTCTTGGCCAACATTTTTGAAACTGTAGAGCTTTAAATACTTTGGCCTACCTTGGTTCTAGACTTCCAGTTGGGCTTCTCTGGAAACACAGAGTACATTTTCAAGAGAAGCTCACAGCGACCTCATCTTCTGAGGAAACTCTGTGGCCTTGGTGTCAGTCAGCAGATCTTAGAGCTGTTTTACAAATGTATGGTGAAAAGTGTCTTAACTTTTTATCTTCCTGCTTGGTACAGCCGTTTCAGTTGTAAACTCAAAATGAACTTTCTTGGATTGTGTCAATGGAAAGTAAACTAATTGGAAAAATTGCAAAAGCCCTTGACCCAACTCAACTCAGAGAGGAAGAGGAGGACTGCATCCTAACAGATATCTCCCATTCTCTCGTCAGTCACTTTGAGCCTATGAACTCTTGGAGGCGCTACGTAGTCCCTCTGGCAACTAAATATGTATCCAAAAAGTCTTTATCCCAAGAGCTGTCCTTTTTCTTAAGTCTGCGGGGTGAACGATGAGATTAAAACAACCGACATGTCATAATCTGCTTTTAACATTTTTAATTTTGTATTTGAGTTAATGATTTTTCTTTGTTTGTTTCTAATCCACTGCTGTGTTGTTTCATGTGATTGGTGAGCCTCTCACTTCTCATACCATCCTGTTATTTACAACTCTCACAAAACGCTCAGTTTTAACTTCCTGCTGGCAATGGCTGGGGATTTGGAGTGCGATAGCCTTGACTGTCTTGACATGCTGCTATCATGTGTTTCCTCCAACTCCATCTCACACCCAGTCTTGATTCCCCGTCGTCATCATTTCATCAGTCTCAGCAGAGTCATCAGCCGCCACCACCAGTGTACACCATGTCACGTCCAGCATGATTCTGTTTAATTAAATAAATTCAAATAACTTTTTTAGATCCGTAGCTGGTATGCTAACATCGGCTAGCTTACCATCCTTGTTAAACGGCTGACAAACAGATGGTAGACAGTTTAAAACTCTGAATAAAATTTAGCCACTGATGGGATTTGAAGTTTAGAGGGTTACAAATGTGGGGGTTACACATTTTAGTCTGTTAAAAAGAAAAATTTAACAGACTAAAAGAGATCAAAACTAAACTTATAAGGTGAGGACTGGAATCACGGAAAAATTAATTCATTATAGAAGTGATGCTGATTTTGGGCGGGCCTGTCTCCCATGTGTGCCTTGTCCAGGGCTTTATTTTCTGATTTCTGATCAATAAATATCTGATTGACGCACACTGTAAGAAATGCCAGGCTGCTGCAAAACACCAAAAAAAAACAATGTGGCTTGACATTATCAAGTGTAAAACTGCCAATGAGATTTATTTATTTATTTTATTTACTCATCAAATATTCCAGAAAGCCGATTTGGACCATTCTGCACCACTTTAGTCCGCGGCTATACTTGCACGTCACGCCTCTTTTGTGGAATGCCACTAAGCTACATAAAATCACTCACTGGAGCGGCATTATGCTGCTGTTTTGTTCAGTGTAAACAAACAAAGGCGGCGCAGAGACGGGCCATCGTTGTGGCGCTATACCAAAAAAAGGGATTTTCATTCCCCCTCTCTCCCTCTTCACACCAATGATCCAGCATATACATATTTTATTCAGACAACTGTGTATAGTTTGACAATAAATTAAAACAAACAGTGCATTAATGATATAAATAAATAAATGGGGAGGGTGAGGAGAATGTGTTCCTCATTATAGTACGATACCGCTACTGCTTAGAATTGTCAAATCATTCTGAACTGTAAAGGATGTATTCTAAACCGTAGCTGGCTCGGCGTTACATACAGCTGATCTTGACAAGCTAACCAGTTTCTCACGTGGTTTTTCTCTTCTCCATGCTGTTCCCCAGCCTCCTTTCTTCCTATTCGTGCTTTCAACAAAACAGGCTTTCTCTAGATTAATAAATATGTAGAGGAAGGTCTGATTCTCCTCAGTACATTAAAAACATTTTTTATCTTAAATTACTTGTATGTATTGTTTAGAGAACCGCTGAGATTTAAGTCAGACTTCTGACTCAAATCTAAGAATTCTGACTTAAATGACCTTTTAGAAACAATCATTGTATTTTGTCTCTGGCATACGTTTGAACTGTGAATTTTGAATTTAAAACACGGTGTGTAGGAACCATAGTTTTATATATATACATTTGTTTTTTATTTTGTTTTAATTAGATTCACTATCTTACAATTATTTCAGGAACAATGCATGACTTATATATTACAATTTTTTTTTTAAATGAATACGTCCCCCCTGGATTATCTTAAAATACCCCAGGGGCATTTGTATCCCTATTTGAGAAACCTTGTCATGGAAGATGCAGCTTTATTTTACCTTCATCAGCACAAACCTGCTGCAGGTGTCAGGGGGCTTCAGCGCCTGTTTACACCTCCTCTATGCGATACAGCTTAGGCGAGCACCATTTCCATATTTTTGATTCTGATAATGGACTTCCTTGCCATCATCAAATTACCTCGACACCCTGCACCGCCAGCCAAGTGAGTGAATCAATGTCCAAAATTCCCACAGCCCAACCCGTGTGCTAAGTGTGTGTGTGTGTGTTTAGGAAAGCTTGTGCATGGAGAGACTGAGACACATTTTCAGTTTACATTTGCGTATTGAATTCATAATTGCTTGTTGGCCATATAACTTCCTGTTTAATGAAATGCTTTCATAATAATCAATAAAGGAAATAGACCGAGTCCATTTAAATGTCGTGGCAATGGGAGAAACCCATCAAGCTGAACCACTAGGCTCTGTGCTGCAGTGTGGTACCATATCAGAGAGTGGAGCATGTAGGGCAGAAGTGGAGTGGATTTGAAAAAATCTCCACATGGGGACCACTATCTTTCTTTCTTTCCTGAGTGATGACACACAGGGGGGGTTTAAGGATGGATGCCTGTCTCCGGTGTTGGAACCGGTTCAGGCCCTTAGGTGCCCCCTTGTCCTCTTCTCCAGCCACCTTACAGTGGATTGCGCTTAGTCTCGTTTAGTCAGGCCTATTTATCTTCCGCATGAAGCCCAACCTGCTGCAAAGATGTAATTCCATAAAAGCATGGAATCAATACAGGAGAAACTGCATGCTCATCCGTCATTTTAGAAGAAAAAGAAGGGAGGGGGGAGGCAAATAGGTGAAATTGTGTCTGGTCTTTGCCGGTGCATTTGTGAGTGCACACGTCTGTGTTCATGTTCACACACACATATCGTAAAAAAGAAGTAAGAAGTAAAGAATCATGTTGGGGCACACCGATGCACATGAGGACTCTCTCCACTGGAGGGCGCTGTTATGGGTTCTTTCTCGGCAGTCATAACAATCAATTAGTCCGGTGTTCTGTGTCAAAAACGAGGAAATATTAATTTACTTGCTCCTGGAAATCTTTACATTTACAGGAATGATATAAATACAATAACCACACGTCCACACTCACCCACAAGCAAGCGTCATTAATCTCTTTCTCTGTAACAGGACTCTATCCTCTGGCTCCAATATTACAGTAACTGGCGATGCTTATCTGCAAGTAGTCCTGCCCTTGAAGTAGGTGCTGTTCCATTCCCAGCTAATTCCACAGCCATTAAATGGTTGGCCCATTTTTCACAGGTATATAAATTGCTTTAAGCCTCAGCTTACTCTCAGCACATTGCAATACAAACACGGATGTTCTCTCCCTTTTATCTCATTCTGCCCTCTGTCTCCTTAATACTTAAGAACCTCTCTCCTCCCACCTTCCCATCATTCTTCCCGCTCCTCTCCCCCATCCGTCCCTCTTCCTTCTCACAAGTCAAATTGGTAAGGATTGACTTTTAGCTTGCAAGACGGGAAATAGCTAATAAGCTATTACTACAACTGTAATAATAAACATCAGCCAATTCCATTTAGGCAAAAATTCTAAGATTACTCCTGAAATAAGGGACATGGATCATGCTGTCAATCAAAGGTGCACTTTGTGTTTGATCTACCTGACAAAGGAAAGTTTTCCTCATCCGAGTATTTTGCGTTTTGCCACATTCAGCACCAAAAAAGTTTTTTACCATGTTTTTAGAGGCTCTTTTATCACATTTGCAGCAATGTCTAGGAACTTAGTCATGTTTACTCTCCAAGGGAAAATAATAAATATTATATGCTGTTATATGCTAAAGATTTCATATTAAATCCAAATGTTGATTCTAAATCTTAAAACAAATGTTGAAGCTAAATGTTTATTAAATTAAAAATGTCAATTCAAAATTCATTAAATTATTAGAATCAAATCAAGATCTAAAATGTGAATCTAAAAGCTAAATCTAGCTCTAAATGGTAAATCTAAATACAAATCTTATATCTAAATGTGAAATCTAAACAGAATATCTTATAACTGAATTCATATCTAAATATTAAATGTAAATACAAATTTAAATGTTGAATCTATAACTAAACATTAAATCTGGAAATGAAATCTGCATCTAAATGTTAAAGCTAAATTTTCATTTAGATTGGATATTTAGACATTTTCATTTCACATATTTCTATTAAGTTCATAAATTTTTCAATATATGTGATAAAACATGTTACTTGATATGTTTGTGTGTGTGTGTGTGTGTGTGTGTGTGTGTGTGTATGTGTGTGTGTGTGTGGGGGGGGGGGTGTGCATGTGGGTGTTATTACTATTCATTTACTGTGTATTTTTTTTGTACATTTTCTTATTTATTTGTTTATTCATTTTCCCGACATACCATGGCACTGCACTAACCTATTGTGCTGTTCGGACGTCTGGTGGTCCTAAGATGCTTCAGGCTAGTAAATCTGAATACAGGAAGTGCCTGAAGGCATTGTAAATCAGACATTTACATCACACCACTGTCTTCCCAGACCTGACTGCAGGACACCTGCAGCCTCACTGATCAGGGGATGAAATACTCCCCCCCTCCGAATTCTCCCTTTCCGTCATCCATCCATCTATATTCCTCTCTCCCCCGTACGCAGCTGGTCGGTTATTTGTGACCTGCCATTCTGCAGGTGTAACAAGGTTTCAACGCAATTAAGAATACATTTCCCGGGTACCTGCGCCGCAAATCACAGGCTTCACTCCCTTGATACGCACACATAGCTTTACATTTCACACAAATCGAACAGCTCAAAAACGGCAATATCAAACACCTAATCACCGTCGGAGAAGAAAAGGCAATTATTAATGAATGCCATTTGTGTTTGGCAGAAAGAGCTTAAAAATTGTTTCACTTTTAGGGTAAATATTTGTTATGGCTTTTGTAAGCGCAAGCTATTACACGTCTTAACTAGAAAGTAAGAACAGCAAAGTGGTCCAATACGTCACGGGCAACCATTATTGTGCCAATGCACGCACAGTAAATACAACCAACCATTTATTGTATTGGATGGATGATGACACTCAAAGAGCGGCGAGGCGACATTACAGTCTCCGTGGAGAAGCGAGGCTGAAAGGAGGACTGTGCTGTGGTTTAACAGGGAAGAACGCCGTCACACCAGGATTACAACCTAGAATTTTTGTGTCTAGTCCCCTCTTAACACCAAAGTGCAACAAAATGAAAACAAAGCCAAGGTAGAGGGTGATTTAATTTTTTTTGTCTTTAATTCATTTCTGAAGATTAGACAGCCTCGGCACTTTTTATTTTCCCCTTAATAAGCCGAAACAGGGCCAGTTTATTTCAAGTTGCATAAATTTGAATTTGGTCAGCTCATTTGAAGCTTCACATTAGTCATTTTAACAGTTTCTTTAGACATTAAAAAAAAATACTCTCAGAGTTCCTTCAATAAACCGGATGCTGTTACATTTGTCTTTCTCCGCTAAGAGCTTTGGTGCTCGTATGATAAAAACAAAACTAAATGCCAACATGCAGATGATTTTTAGTTATAAACTGCTATAAAAAAAAAGAAGCACATTTCTGCCTTTAATATTTCAATGAAAGCTGATGGCAGAGGTGAAGGCAAGCTTTTACATTCGGTTATATTGTCAGATTATATAACGAGCCAAAGTCACACACTTTTATTAACAAGCAACTTTTGGAGCGTTGAGCAGTGTGGTGAGTTATTCGTGAATTAAACACTTTTCATCCTTTTTTGATATACTTTTGAATAAAACGTGCAATAAAGAATTCAATCGCAAATACTCCACTCTACCTCAAAGCAACTCAGTATAAAATAGCACTCCGCCAAATAGTTATAGGATCTGTTGGAGGTAAAATTAAGCAGGATTTCAAAGTAATTAAAGTGCAGCTACAGGTAAAATTTACTTTTGTCAACACCCTGTAATTGGTTAAAAAAAATCTTGTGTCATTCTGATTGAGGTCAGAAAGGTCAGAAAAAAAAGAAAAAATACACACTTTTGTCAAAATTGCCAAACACGAGACTTTCTTACATGAGTGAAAAGAAATACAAACTTATTCAATCCCACCCCTTCCCCATAAGTCATTGATAGCATTATTATATTTCACATTTCTCTGCTAGTAAATGTTTAATGTTGATGATTTTTCCAATGCTTAAAAAATAATTATTTAAAATCAGTAGTTGAAACTTCAAGTTCAGTGTCTGTTAATTGTAGTTTTAGTTATTCAAACTAATGATTTTCACAATTTCACAACAATTCAAAGATAATTAAAACAGTTTTGAGAACTTAAACCTGAAAGGTTGCGTGTCATACATGTCTTCTACTTCCAAAAATGTCAAGCAAGAGAAGAATCTGCTTTCATTTGTGTTCCGAGAATTCCTAAAAACTACTGGAAACTTTTGGCAAATTACGTTATTACTGTTTAAAATATCCACTTCAGACTCTTTTTATATCTACACAGTGCATTATAAATTAAATGTATTATTATTATTATTATTACACTGGCAGATACGGAGTACAGGATAAACAGTTCCAGAACAATTTTATTTTCAAACTGAAGTGAATTTCATGTCTTTATTTACAACAAAAAAAATATTTTAGTTCAATCAAACAGAAAATGAACCAGTAACCTGGATGGACCTAGATATTATCTGAGCTTTGATACTCTAAAACGTATGATTTACAAACTTGAAAACAGTGGTAACTGATTGCCTTTCTCTTATTAGGTTTTTCAGTCTTCAATCTTTTATCCTACTCCCAGAATAAATGTCATATTCACTTATTTGGAGCTCCTCACCCACATTAAAGCACCTTTATACAAAAGTCAAGCCACTGTTAGCACAAAGAATTAAAAACAAAATCATAGAAAACTAAATTGGATCAACTTTTGAGAAATTATGGACTAAAAACCTTTGGAACTAAAGCACCCCGTGGCTTCAGAAATAAGCAACTGACTTTTCCAAAAATCAATCCTGTTCTTTCACTCACCAAGGTGTACACGGCTATAAAATGTAAAAATTATCCATGAAATAGTTGTTGATTGATCGCGTTAATACGAAGAATATGGAGGGGTGGTGGTGGCTGATGTGGCAGCAGAAATTATGTTTCCATAATATCCCCAAATTTTCGGGGACATAATAAATCTTTCGAAAGAAATTTAAAAAATCTTATTATGTATTTCCACGATTAAATGGGTGTCAATCAATTATGTCCATCGAACTTATTATACTTGAGTTGGATCTTTGAAACTTAAAAAAGTTAAGTAGTTGAATTTTTAAGTTGTTGAATTTCATCAGAGTCCCACAAAATGTAGTCATATTCAGCTTGCAGACTAGAAATCATTTGATTTAAGATACTTGTAACATTCACATAAATCACAGCTGAACTTTATTTTTTTGTGAGTTTTTTTTTGAGCGTATGAACATTAAACACGCTATCACGCACACGCATCATCAACATTAAAAAAAAATCCACTTTCTGCTACATCATCAATTACTGTTGGTTGATTAAAATTTCCATCATTTATCCTAATTGCAGGATTGGTGATTTCTTTTTATATTCAGCTGTTTTCTGGTTGGCATTTTTTTTCCCAGTCTGCCAAATCAAACTAAAGGAGAAAATCGATGATTCCTTCTTTTTTTTTTGGTAAATTGTTAAGAAAATGCAGAATGGACCACTTTTAAAACTCCGCAGCTCCCCATGAAAGATCCCCCTGATTACTGATTACATCTTATTCATCTTGCCATTTAAAGAGGGTTCTCTCATTTCAAGTGTTTTATTTTTTCTCCAGTGAGCCAGGCATTCCGAGTTTGCGGTTTAATTCCGCATCTTAATACGTTCTGTCATGGCTTGAAGCTCACAAAAGGCGCGCATTGATCACATGGAGCAGAGAGAAAGCCTCTCCTCTCCTCCCAACTATTCCGAACAACACAATTATCTCCACCTGATGTGATTGTGTTCTGTAAGACTCACATAATAGGCAAGCATGTACCCTTTGTGTGCTTGTGTGTGTCCACGTGCGATTGTGTACATGTGTGTCTGTGTGCGCCTTCCTCGCAATCCAGACGTGGCACAGAGACAGAGGGGGGCAAGTTTGACATCTGCAAATTGAATTCTGCCCAAACATGACAGTGATGAAGTGTTGTTCATAGCAGCCGTGATTGTCTCTATCCTCACTCCTGTCCAGACAGGCCTCCCCGCTCCACACGCCTCAAGCCCGGCACCAGCCTGCTCATCTATTAATGACAGTATTGGAAAATCAAATTCATACTCGATACATGTTTTATCACCTAGTGCCGGAGAGGAGAGAGTCATGCTTGTGCGTCTCCATCTTTCTCCTTGCATCTTTTCTCCTCTTGTGTGTCTCCTTGTGAGATTGGCTGCTCCTCAGCCCGCGGGCCAGCTTTTAATACCAGAATAAGGTGCGGGAAATTGATCCGGCTTCACGGACGCAAGTTTTTACGATTATGTCCGCAATAAAACAAAGTTTGGTTTTTCCCCATCATGCATTTCTCTTCAAGCAAGCAGGAGAAGCCGTGTTTGCACTATGACTCACTTGGTGGTTTATATCTTTCCAAATAAGAGACAAAAAGAGCTGGAGGAGAGAGGGGTAAAGGAAGGTGAAGGTGTGGTTACCTGGGGAGATGAGAGGAATTTATAAAAGACTATAGGCGCGGGGGTCTCGGCAGAGCTGCCTTCCTCCTACACGCAGTAATAGAGGGAGGCAATAAGTGAAAGGGAACCCAAATGGATGGCAGGTCCTGGAGAGAAGAGTGAAATACAAGCTCAAAATAGAGGTCACGTTGAATAAAGGAGTGATGGATCAAATGGGGAAACCAAAAAACAGAAGCATGGGGAGCGCAGTTTGGAGCTTACATATGTTCAACAGCAGTGCTGGATGCCCTCCAGGTGTGCTGAAAATAGTGCAGCAGAGGAAGGATTTCAATACCGACACTTCAAACAAGTACTTGAAAAGATAAAGTGGAAAAATATGGCTCGCCATATCCACTTCTTTGGAAATCAATGCTTTCAGAAGTTTGTAAAAAGCATATGGGAGATCATTCGGCTCTTTTTATCTTGCTTCTGTTTTTCTCATTCTTTTTGGAATTCGGGGCACAGGCAGAGCTGCGACAGCTTCCTCTGTCATGCCCTCCTTCCTTTGTTAGTCAGAAGCTCTGTCTCTGTATGTGCGTGCATGGTCTTAATTACAGGGGTGGGATAAGGGCAGTCGGGGTTGGGCTACCAGCTGTCTTTCATCAAACTTTTGATCGTTGCATGTTTGTAACTCTAATCTCCCTCTGACTGCCGTCACTGCGGCTTTACTCCAGCACCTTTTTCCCCTCCAACAGTGGATCATCCCATACCATCTGGACCTTGAACACCCTCCAGGCACATCTCCTCAGCTCTGTTCATAGCCTCGCCATTGGCTCCTCCCCAGTCTCTGCTCTTCCTGGATTACTAACTGTGGCTGTAAATCACCATTCTGCCACCCTGCATCTGCCTCGCTGTGTCCTGCATTTGACATTTAACATCTTCTTGTAATATGTGCAAAAACGCTCTCACTCTTTTCTTCCTCCACTCCTCCATGTCTCAGTAATTGGCTGGTGAGCAGGGACGGAACTCAGCTGGTTGGCTGACTCCTTCAGCTCACTCCAACTCCAACAACAATACCTGGAATTAGGACGCAGCTCCCATTGACAGATATAGCGCTTCATAAACTAGGATGATTTAATTCCTATCTTTGCCTCCTTCAATACATTTGTTCTCTACTTTCTCTTAGAGGCGACTGCTGCTTCTGTCCACAAGCTGAGTGATGTACAAATGAACATGCGCTGGTGGTCACAAGAAAACAATGAGGGAAAGGAGTGTGATCGTGTATTAGAAGCTGCAAACAGTATTCTGCTGTGTACTCAAATCCAATCAGGATGAAATACTGTATATAGAGATATAACGTTAAAAGAATGCCATTATTTAAAGGTATGTACCGAAAACTTAACTGTAAAGGCAAGATTATCATGGGGAAGTGAATGAAGAATGCAGGAAAACTTCCAAATGGTCATTCTGCAGCTTTATCGGATTTATAAGAAGTTGTCTGCAGTCGTCCTGCGTATGAATGGAATAATGGTTACATAATCAGCATTGTGGTTTACCGGAATAGATTAAATCAGTAGATATAGTAGTTGTCCCGCATTCGGAGGATCGGCGTTTTTGATCCCGGTCCTTGTTGTGGGGTCTTTGAGCAAGACCCTGAACCCCAATTTGCTCAAGCTTAAAAGGGGGGGGGGGGAGAACTCGAGAGAACTCGAGTATTATAATGAATGTCATTTGCTGCTGTATCCATCACCTCTGCTGCCACCAGATTGTTGGCGTTCAGACGAACTAACTAAAAATAATGTCACGGATAAACTGAAATTTTATACCATCAAGAAATTAGTGCGAGGAAGAACTGGATTTTGGGAAACGTTGGTTGTATATTTCCATCACTATAGGAAGCTTTATCTCTAAATGCTTTCAGGCAATAATTTCTTAATCATTAGGGTTTAGTCCAAATTTAATGAGTATGAATTGAATCAAGAGTCAATCTTGTTAATATGATTTTACTCCACTTTCTTTCTCTAATTTTGCTCAATAGGGGTGGCTATATATCTATATATTTATTTATTTTTGATTATTATTATTATTATTATTTATTTTATTTTTATTTTTTACAAAAAACACTGTTTTTGAGACCAAACTTCACATTTAATTTTACAATCAGGGGTATTGCTTGTACAACAAAGTGGATCGGGGACTTTTCAGGGATATAACCTTGCTGTCAGGGACCAAAGCATACACCAAGCTTCACATTGTTGTCCTGTGTGTGTAAAGTCATAATAAACAGCACACTGTCTTATAAAGCTGCTGAAAGTATAACCTTACAGAGAATGTTTTTTTTAATGTGGGAGGCCAAAAAGCTCAGGCTGGGAACTTCTGAGGTTTAGGTGAGAAAACAAATGTCACAACAGAGAAAAAGATTATAGGGAAATTCTTGATGAATACAGTTACCATGGTGAAGTCCAGCTAGTCCATTCTGTGTCTGCATCGGACGGAGCAACTGGAACCTTTAGAGCGACTACATGGGGGAAAAGCAATTTAACATTAATAAAAGACTTCCATCTTTCTGCTCTTCACTTCAATTTGAATAGATAAATTTTTGGTCTTTGTTGAAATACACGGAGCGGCAGGAACTAAGCAAGAGGGTACTTCAGGACTACAATGGGAATTACTTACCTGTGTTTAACCGTACTTTCTTAAGACCAGCTGCCTTTGAGCCATTCCAGTGAAAACCATTAATATAGCAGGACTTTGAGAGTATCTGGATTTAACAAATGGTGGATTTTGTGGTAAAAAAAAAATATCAATCATTACTTAACATACAACAAAACCCATATGGGCGGAAGCTTGTAGATATGGGTCATAATAGGGTTATAGTACCAATGGGTGTCCAGCATTGCTACCATATACTAATTTGGGTGAATCACTTGTGTATTCCATAACGTTTAACGTCACAAAGAGTGACACAGTTAAGTAAAATAATAACATATCATGGTACCAGGGACGATGACTGAGGAATTCCTCCAGAGAAGCGGATGGCACATGATACCGGGAACAATAACACGTCACCTTTTTGACATAAAATCAAACGGACACTCAGGGGCTGTTGTCAAATTGCCATCAGAAACATTGTAAGATAAAGGTAGGGATGGAAAAGTTAAATTGCAATCATGCTGAGTCCCTTTGGATCATGAAAAACAGTGGTTAGATTTATTTTAACAGAGAAAGAGAACATCATGAGTAAAACAAAACTCTTGGATACTGTTGTTTCCCCTGGTAGCATGGGTATATCCCTGAAAAGTCCCCAATCCCCTGCATTGTACAAGCAATCCCCATGATTGAGCTCAAGTTATGTCAACCATATCTTACGTAAAAGAAAAGTTCCACGAAGCGAGTAGAACTTGAACTATTACAGTAAAATAAGATATGTACACGATAGAGCTCCTCGAGCCGATTCAAATGCACCAAATTTGGGCTAAATCGCGTAAATGGTTGAGAATTTATGGCCCAAAAACATTTGAAGTTAAGGCTCTCCATAGTGTCAGGAATAAAGAACCCACCTTTCCTAAACTCAACTCACTTCTTTCTAGCATAAGTGCTATGGGTTTATAAAATTTGAAATGATCCATGAAGCCATTTTTGAGTTATCGGGTTAACATTTAAGATATAACGGCCGACATGACAATCCTTAATATCCCTGACTTTTTGGGGATTTAATTAATGTTGTGCAAATGTACGGTTAGCAAATACTGAAAAACGGAGATGTGGATTAAAAATCCCTGATACCTACTAAATAAGGCCTGACCTTCTCTGCCAAGACTCGATTGGAGTATTTTTCAATCTCTGCATCTCGCTCAAAAAACTCACCACTAGGAAATTGCAGCTGACGAAAGGTCCAAATCTCATCTAGAAAGTTGTGCTGACTGTGTCTTCACTTGTTCTGCTCCTGACTCTTTTCAGTTGACAGCGGTCTGAATGGCAAACACGAGCCCGTCCACACGTCACGAAGGCTTTTATCGCAGGCTGCCACCAGTCAGCAGAAAGGAGAGTGAATGAGGGGAACTGACCTTTACAGAGACACCAAATAGCTGAGGCTTGCTTATGCAGAGGCTCGTGTCTGTGTTTGTGTCTATGTATGTGAGATGGAGAGAAAGAAGAAGCAAGGTAGAGGGAGTAAAGGAAGGGTTTTCACCGTTGCTGCATCTATCACCCCCAATATGCTTCAAGCCTTAGGAACTCAAGTTCTGATGTCATGGATGACCTTTTTCAAGACCAGACCTGCCACTTTAGTTACAGATCAGTCCAGGAGCACACAAACCTCTACCACACCTAAACTCCATTCTCTGTTCTACCATACAGGTCACACTTATTGGCATGTATATACCTGTCATATGTTTTTTTTTTAAACAAAAAGGTCTTCGTTGATTTTTGACAACTTGAAAATGCAAGTAAGTCATGGAAGCAAAAACTATAACCCTATTATAACTCCATTGACTTGGCTATACATCTATTGTAAATAATTATTGCATCTCTGAAAAGTAAGGATTTATGAAATAGTCATCGCTGCTGGAGATTGGTCGTGTTAACTCAAAACCGGTTCACCATTCATCATCATTTTCAAATTTTATAACTACATAAACCCAAGTGTGAGGAAGAACTGGATGGATTTTCGGTCGCGGAGCTAGCATATTCCTGACTGTAGGGCTAGCTTTATCCCTTTTGCTTTATAGCCCAAAATGTATCAACCGTTGGTACGATTTAGTCCTAGTATGGTGCATATGAATTGACTCAAGAAAATAAATGTGGTTTATATCATGTTTTACTGTAATAGGTCATATTTTAGATGCTAGATGGAGTTATTCATGAAGAACACTTTTTTTGACATAACTACACATGTATGTAGAGGAGTTTAATCCTCTACATACTTGAGGAATTGGTTGAGCGACGCAGCAGATTTTTTTCAAGCTGAACCCTCGTCAGCACGTTGGACTCCTTGTCCGTATTTCACAATGGGTGGGAGTGAGATCCGTTCTCCCCTCTAAACAGCTTCTCAGTTTCAAGGCAGGTTACGGAGCAGGTATACCTGCCGACATCATTAAGATTTCTGGATAGACCTTCCGTTGACGTTCAGTCTGGTCTTCAGGCTACTAAAGCTACAAGTGTTTTTTTTAGTTTGACTCACTAACACGCCTGTTTCCAAATCTAGATATCTAGACGCGGTTGCTAATAGAGTCTTAATAGGGCTTCTTATTGCTCTGATGATGCAACAGTGTACTGTCTCTTTCTTGTTGTCATCCCGATGCAGGCTGCCTAGAGCACATTGCCTCATCCTCTCCCTCGTGGACCGCATATGAAGAGGAGAGTAGTGCTGCTCAAATGTCACTGCTTCTGCAAATAAAAAGCCGCAAAAACGGAAGCAAAGGTCTTCTCAGCAGCGGTCTTTGAGGCTATTCAATAAATTTCCATCCACATCCAGTTCGTATCAATGACGTTTCACGATGGCACTTCTGTATATCTTGGTCTCAATTTAACTTACCGTTCACATACATGTCATCTATTTGATTGACTGAATCTTCATTATCGCAGCTACATATTCATGGCCGTGTCATGTCTTTACAACTGTCTGTTCCCATGCAGTCAGCCAAAAAAATTGCAGTATAATCTGAATCTGGATCCGCTTACACATCATGATTCGAGCAGCGGCGGGGCGGTGGATTATCCACCTGGGGCTTCAGCGCTATAGCAACTTCTTTCGGCTCTTTCCCCTTATTTAGGGGTCACCACAGCAGATCGTCTGGTTCTGCATATTGATTTGGCATAGTTTTTTACGTCGGATGGCCTTCCTGACACAACCCTCTCATTTACCTGGGCTTGGGACCAGCACTTTCAAAGAGACAGTAACATTCATGTAGTGGAATTACACTACAGAAAACGTTAAAACGAGGTTCAACACCTTTGAGTGATATACTGATATACTACATATTCTAAATATACTGTATATAAACTACTATATACATGTAGAACATTATTCAGAATGACATGATGCTGCTTCACAAATGAATAACACTTATCTAACCTAACTCTCATTAATAAATAATTAATATTCAAAAAAACGGTCTTATTCAGAACAACAGAATTAACAGAAGCATTTGAATATAAGTAGGATTAAACAGCGTTTCCTCTCGGACTCCAGCCAAGCTGTTGGAATAATCAAACATGCCATCGAACATACCGTCACCGCTAGATCACTGAATATGGAGCTTATTCACGCCAACCGTCAAAAGCAAGCAATAATCGACAGATATTTAATTTACTTAAAGATTAGACTCACCAAAGCCGTTCTTCATCTAATGATAAAGTCTGTCCTCCTTTCTTTCTTTAAAAAAAAGTCCAATAACGTAGTTGTAAAGGACAACTGTAGTTGTGCGTTTCCGTTCCATTTTAAATTCCCTTTACATTGGCAAGTAGAACATTGCTGAAAAGCGGAGGAGCAGTGGATACACTTCCTCATATGTAATACTGACATTGGATGCATCTTCTTAAAGAACGAACCCAGCCCGTTGGTGGGCCAGCTAGCATATGACAATATAAAAATCCACCCCATGTAGTTCAATGGGCATAGGTAGAAATGGAGATATCTGATTTGATAAAACAAAGCTCATTTACATGAGCCCACTGAAAGCAGCCATGGAGAGAACTAATGAAATGAAACATTTGGGAAAAAAAACTATTCAAATATATATTTGGGTCTGAATATGGGTTCGGTTTTATTTTTTTCATCACAATTTCTGGGCTAGCAGAGAGGGCCTTGCTAGCCCCGATAGTCCACCACTTGATTTGAATATGCAATGAAATAGTTTTTTGACTGGCACATTGTTATTTTTCATGACATTGGGAAAAAGATTTTTTTTAAAAGTCATCTCTTGAGGTTGAAAAAATTGGAGACGTGATGGAGAATCCATATTTTCATATCCAAATCATTCATATCCAGATCCCCGTCAAAATCCAGTCAACTCTTCTTTGACCCAACAATTAGACACAGAATTTTACCAAAATCCATCAAACATAGATTCTCAAACATGGGTTATAACATACATTTATCCAAATCTCAATGGCAGAGGTAATAAAATCACTGTCAACAGTGGATGGTTGCACACTGCAGACTTTGCCTTAAACGCTGGTGGTGCAGTCACTTTTATTCAACACACCACTTTTATCAAGCAGTTCTCATCAGCTCTGCGTCTACAGAGGGGCACTGCCTTGAGGTATTTTTTTTTTTGAGTAAGCTATCTGCGATGCTCCTAGAAGATATAAGTCAGGTCTGTTGTGTTTACGAGAGTATGGTATAGCAACAAGTCCACCGACACTGCATGGCCCACAGGGATGGCAGAGTGAAGATGAAAAGAAACAGAAATCAGAGGGAGGAATAAACTTGGAACTTTTCTTCTTCCTGAAAATAGCGCGTGTCAAGTGAGTAACGCAATGGCCTTTGAGTTTTGGATACATCCTCCCCTTGAGAGTGAGAGGATGCAGGGAAAGAGGTGGGGGAGGATCAGAGGAAGCTGTAGCTGTGCACGGCAACCTAGCTTGTTTACAGGTCATTCCCTCTGCAGGCTCACAGTTGCACACTCTTTCATCCCCATTTAAGCCTAATCACAAACATCCTGACAGCCGATTTCATTTTCTCATTTCCAAAAATCCTTGGACGGAAACAAAAGCCTGAATTCAATTGTATCTTCCCTTTTTTCATGCCGGGTCTGGAACCCGCCTAGATTGAAAATCCTATTTGAATTGCTGCCGCCAAAAAACTTCTTAAGAGCCGTGATAGCGAAAAACGTTGTTATTAATGTGAGATTGCGATGCTGTTTAATCATATTGCTGAGAGATAAATACAAAAGCCGCTTTTCTCGGGATGCACATTGGACATATATAAACAGCGAACTTTAGAAAGACATTAAATTGTTAATACGATGCCCTCTGTTGTATTTTGTTTTTGAGTAAAAGGTCCCTGAGGTTTTTGCAATAGAAAAGTACATTTGCATGATTTTGAGGCAGTAGTATAGATAACGCTCACAAGTGATGTACTATTTAGAGTTTCCCAAGGGCAAATTTATTTAGCATCCTCCACAGCACTCATCACTTAACCAATGGTAATAAGAACGTTATTATTCAAGGACCATCTCTCTAGCTCCCTCCTTCCTCCCCCTCTCTCTCTCTCATCGGCATAAGCTTTGCACAACAGTGTTTACCACATGTGACATCCGCTCTAATAACAGTGAAAAGGATTGGTTAGTCCAGCTCTATAGTGGGTTCCTGTGGGTAATTTGCGTGACTTTCCAGGGGTTAATTTTGATGAAATGGCTACTGACTGGCTGATAGCTGACGACAGGTGCGCTATGTGGAATAGCAAACTGTTGACCTGCAAAAAGTGCACTGCCTCACATCTGTACTAAAGATGTGAGCACAAAACATAGCTGGTAGCCTTCCTGTTGTCTCCGGGGCAAATTTGATCTATTTCAAAAGCCTTTATGTCCCTCATTGAATTACCGTTAAAAAAAAAAAAAAGAATAAGGATGGTTACATTCTGTGCTCTATATATAAATGAATGACCATTACTTTTAATGAATTGTGGCTGTTTTATACACATTTATAGCATCTGTCGTCTGCCACGGTCTAATATTACTCAGTGGCACGAAAAGTCAATTGGTCACACTATTAAGTTTTCCAGCAGAACACACACATGTGTGCAAGCGCACACACTTACACACACAAACACAACGGAAAACCTATGGGTATTCTAGAGAGAGGTTTTAGTGAAAACTCTTGAGTTTGTTAACCATGAAATGAAGGAAAATCTTGGATTTCCAATCCAGAAAGGAGGGTAATTTAGACTCTGATTCAGTTACCATGGTAACTTGCTTTTTGAACCTAACCTCAATGGCAGATTTTTTTCTTTTGCAAATGCCAAGGACATACTGTTTCTACCTCCGTGCTTTTTTGTTGTTGTTTGTGGACACGATTGAGGAATGACAAATGCATGGATTTGCATAAACATTTTTCCCAGATGTAGTTTTTGGCATATCCAAGGGATGATTATATTTTGGTGATTTTACATCACGACTTCAAGGCTTGTCATAAGAACATTTTATTACCAAAATTCTGGAAAGATCAATGGACCGAGTTGCATGACATTTTATTTGGAAATTGGATCATGTTTTCCTGTGTTGCACCAACTATTAAAAAATTTAAAAAATGTGAAGCTGATTGCAGTGGGGACCCCTTGTGGTGAAGGTTCTCTGCCGGTTTGGTCTGGTTTGGATAGATGAATTTAAATCTTAGATACAGGGTTATAAAGTTCATCAGAATATCCTCTTTGCATCTGTTCAAAACAAAAACATCTCTGCGTTACTTTTCATCGTATAAGGAAACGGGAAAAAGGGGATTGGAGGTGCAGCCTCTCGGCACAAACACAGACACAATAGAAAAGTTTCGGTTAGATCTGGGTATGGAGGCTGATAACTCATAAATGAATAAACAAAATCTGCACGAAACCTTCCCTAAATTGATTGATTTAATTGATTCAGATAACATTAACATCTCCCTTGGGTAAATATTGTGGCTTTGTGGAGGTTTGTGCTCTCCGAGTTCTTGTTCGAGTCTTCTTTCGTCTCCTCCTGCTGAGCCTGAAGCTGAGACCCAGATTGGATGCGCTTTTCCTCACTTACTTATATGAAAGACATTCTCCACCTGCTTTTGTTGCTCTCCTTTTTTTTTTTTTTCAAAAGGGAGCTTCCTCTACAACAAACATTTGGTGTTATTAAAAAATATAGCCACTGACTGATTTTAGAAATATGATTAAACAAAATATATGTATAATCAGGAATATATACTATCCATCAATTTTTTTCTGCTCCGGTTGTATTGGCAGCAGCGAGATATTCTAAAGGTCCGTCTTCCATAGAGACTTATCCTTCTATGATAAAGCCGCATTTCTAAATATCTGCTTGCAAGCACATTAAAATTCCAGGTAAAAGGTGAGAAGAATGGTGTGCAAAGCGTTTCACTGGCTGCTATGGTGAATCCTAGTATCTCAGTTCCATTGATGATCCAATTTCATCTCAGAATTAACAAACTCTGAGTCATTGAAACAACTTAGATCAGCGGTTCTGGAGAGTTTTCCCATCTCAGGGTTAATCAGCCCGGAGCTCGGGGTTAAACTCAGAGTTTGTTGAATCCGCTCCCTGGAATATACCCGAGGTCTGTGAACCTAACGTGATCACAACTTTTCCCTATATGACGATCAAAGCTTCCAGATAACACACACACACCCACACACACCCACACGCACACACACGCGATACTTCAAAGCTCCGTTTGTGTGAAATGGTTCTCTGATGTGTTTCCCTCCAAAGGAAACAGGCGACAACAAAACAATGATGTAAACAGTGAGCAGTAACAGCTTTTTTCTGTTTGAGTTGTCAACATGTGAGTCTTAGACAGCGTGACGAAGAAGAGCTGATTCTCTCCGCTCCCAACATAATGTTAATGTTGGGAGCGGAGAGAGAGGAGCCCCACTGGTCCAAAGGCTTTTCTGTTGGGCTTCAGAGCCATGAACAAATTATTTTTCCCATCGTACTCAAAGTGTTTGACACTTAGGTAAGAAAACGGCAGCTATCAACCACAGCTGGTCACTTTGACTTTGACCCATGAGGTCATCAGGTCAATACAAGGACTGATTCAATTCTCAATTAATTTAATTATTTCCCCCCCAAGTGGAAGGAGGTAGCACCTTCATCACTCCAGCTCTCCTCCTTGGACAAGGAGGCGTCACCTCTGGTGCCGTCTTCCTGCTCCTGCATCTGCAGTTAAATCTCAACGTTCGATCCAGAATCACAGACCTGTTAGGCATTGCTTCGAGAAACCAGGACAGGACAAGAGCACCAAGTAACTGGAGTGTAGCAACCCTATCCGGTCTGCAAGTAATAAACCATTCAATACCAGAACCAGAACTCTTGGACGGTACCTTCACAGCAAGAAGCTCCTGGATTCAGATCCACCTCTGCCATTGTGAAATCTGTCCCGTGTTTGTCTGGGTTCTCTCCTGGTCTCCAGGTTCTTCCCGCAGTCCAAAAACATGCAATATCGGTGGCTTTGTGTTGTATTGTACCCTGCCTCTGGTCCAATGTCAGCTGGGATAGGCACCAACCAGCTATAATTAATACATTTAGTATATATATATATAAAAGGTGTTATTCGTGAGAAATGAAGGGATGTCTTTTATTTTCTTCAAAACTTAAAATTCAAAATATCCTTAAAAATTTGTTTTTGCATTTAGTGTACATTATTAATTTGGATCTATTCTTTACAGAACAACACAAATTTAGCCTACTGCAAACGTATAAATGTCTGTCAAGCTCTACTGCAAATGCAGCTGTAACAATTAACTTTTAAATCGCGGAATTGAGGTTTCGACCCAATTGTTGTAAACATGGTGTAATACAGCAGCAGAACAAGCCAAGCCACGCTAAGTTTAACTTTTAGACACCGTAATGGTCAAAGGGTGGAGAACTTAATATTTAACAAGTGATAGTGGGCGGCCTGAACATAAAATGAAAATATTTATTACACTTTTCTCATAGAACCCAGGGGATAGTTTCCTGGAGCAACCACCTTAAATATTTTATCCATCATAAAAAAAAAAATCAATCATTTGTAATGAGTATGTTATTCTTGTTTGCTGACCTTGATCAGAATAAATCTCAAGCTCAACTTTTTTACGTGCCTCTTTTTTTAGTCAATTCACAAAACAGCTGTGAAATATTTTTGAGCAGTGCTTCAATTCCAAAGGAATCAACCGTTCACAAACCCCTGGTGTTCCAATCTGCACCGATAACTCTAACTCTATTCAAATGAGCTGACACGAAGATGAAATTCCAGAGAGAGAATGAAAACAAAATATAAAATATAAAGTAGCCACAAGCAGCCATCAGGCAGACTTGAACAACAGGGTAAACAAACTGACATCCTGAGTTAAAGCCGTAGCTCTTCACTTTATAGACAGAACGTGTCTGTTGAAAAACAGTGTGCTAGCGTATCATAATGGTGTTGGTAGTCCACTTCAGTCATTCCCAAAGGCTGGGTCACAACCAACAGGTTGGTGTCAGGAGATTATATCTGTTGCTGAATCAGAATAGTAATGATTCCATTTTACCATTATTCTAGATTCATATCTGCAGCCCACCTTTCAGCCAAATGAAGGGGCATGTTTCTAGCGCCACCAAACAAGGAGCTCTGCTGTGCTCCGCTGTCCTCCACAACAGCAAGGTTGTATCCCCAAAAACAGTGGGGATTCCCTGCGTTGTATTAGCAACTCCCTCTATGACCCCTGGGTCGGTGGACGTACACATTTTTGGTGAATCTTGAAATTGATTTGGATGATCGAACATAAATACCATCAGGAAACATCTCAGGGGTCTTTTGGGTGGCTGGTGCTACAGCTAATGAGGTAGTATAGTGGTTGTCTAATCTGAAGGTCAGCAGCGATGTCTCTCCATTCTACATGCCGTAGGGTCCTTGAGCAAGACCCTAAAAATGGAAAGAAGAAAAAAAAATCGTTGGCCTGTTCCTGGGTGTCACAAAGAGAACTATTTGGAAGGTCTGTCTTTGACCTTGAGGTAATGAAGATGTTTTTTCATGAAAGAACAATGATCTTTTGTAGTTCTGTGATATTCCTTTAAATAAACATTGAAAAGGCAGGGAAGAGCCTTTCTCCTCCGTCGTTTTTTCATGGATCTAATGACCTCCATCTCTGTTCTCATGTCATCCTATTGGTCATCTTCATAACAGGTGATGTAAAATTATGTAAAATTAAATCGGTCAATCGAGCATCACAACTTGTGAAATGATAACAAAATGTAATCCAGGATCGTATATACGAACTGTTTCCAGTATTTCATATGCATTTTTATTAATATATAATGGAAATACAAATATTTCCATAAACTCAACCCACATTAATCCTAGAGCTTGAATTTAGTAACTTTTTCAAGTAATTAAAAAATAAACTTTATCCTAACCATAACCAACTAAGTTCTTTTGTCTGCACCTAACAACAGACCATCTGACCCCCAAATTTTGATTCACAGTTCTGGACACTGGACCTTTTGTGGCTGTCACCCACCGTGACCACCTTCCTCCAACTCTGAAGTGGTTTACAAATGTTTCATCTAGTCAAATTTAACATTTAAATTGTGGCCATTTAGAAGAACCCCATACATTGTATTTTTTGTTTCATGAACTGCTAGTACTACTGTCAATCAATACCCAGTACGTGGCCCAGTATAGAGACAACTGGCAGTATTTATGATTGGAGAAACACCAGTGGTATTTCCAATGAGTCCAGCTGTCAGAACTGATTGCCCACTCAACTGTGTGTGTTTGTGTTTGTGTGCATTGGCAGGATCATAAATTCCTCATATACCATGAGTCCATCTTTCATCCTCCACCCGTTCTACCTCTCAGAACTCTGCCTTTAACACACTTCGAACACCTCTTACGGAGTAAGCCTGTCAAATTGTGTGCTGTGCTGTGAATTACAAGATGGTTGTGTAACGTAAAGGGAACATTTTGTCAGAAACTAAGATTGAAAGATACTTTTTACTTATAGTCTGTATTTAGAACTACGTTATAACCCTTTTGATATTAAGATGATACCAGTGCGTATGGTATGGTTTGACCCAGTGGCAGAATGTATATGCTCAAGAGTAAGGGGCTATGGGTGGGGCGTTGGGGGACAACACCGGTGAAAGGCGCCACAGGGGAGGATGTATTAAACATGGCTATTAAAAAAGTCTTATTCAATAAGTAGGTTTGAGTGAGGATTATTAAAGGGAATTATGTAACTAACTTATGTAACAAAAAAAAGTCTAATAAGGGTCAAATCGTTTCTCAGCTAATAGCTAATGACTATTTTCCATGGCATACAAAATTTCCTCATGAAATACTTTTATAGATCAGACTTTTTCTTACTGTTGAAGAACATGTTTAACCAAAATTGTAATTTTATGGTAAATCTAGAGTGTCTAAGATATTAAAGTGTGAGAGCCGCAAATAAATAAAATATGCAAAGGAATATTTTTTCGTGCTGGTGAGGATATTAAAGGAAAAATGTTTTAAGTGAAAAAATAAATGATGGGTGGCGGATGTGAACATTATTTAAGGGGAACAGCCAAAAGAAGTAGAATGAGATAAAAGCTTACGGTTAAACCTAACCCTAGACTGACCTCGGACGAAGAACTGTTAGAGGACCACAATGAATAGGCACTAAAGAGTTTTTGACACCTCACCGAGAATTTGGAGACTGGGACAATCATCTAGAGGCAGAACTGGGAGGAGAGCTTGTTGGCGAGCTTCTGATGGCCGTGCCTTTATCCATGAGGATCCACCGGTATCAGCCAGAAGAGGTTGTGGGCTCACCACTGCAGGGTCGAGGGCAAAGCGGACAGGACACCGGGACTTGAACCAGGAGAGGGGAGAAAAATTGTGGAAAAAAACAAACAGAAAACATTAATTTGTCAGACACCAAATACCAATTGTGGGAATCAGGTCAGTTGATCAGGTGGATCAATATATCAGTATATAGATTGACCTTTGAGATGCGTTCTACAATCTCTCACTTTTCACAACAATAATCATATACTGTTGCATAATTTACGACACACGTCTAACCCTGTTATCGCTGTCACAAACTGTTATCGTTTGATTCCCATGGGAACATATTTGATGCAGTACGCATGGGAAGATTCACGTTGTCATGAAATACTGCATCTGTTCTAAGCGTCCATCGGCAGGCAAGCATGCATGCAGCAAAGCAAGCCTAGAAGCAGGTAATTACTGCTCTGTGGTGAAACATCATTATTCACCCATCTGCCCACCAGCACAATCTGTCCTGCCGAACACCACCTCATACACAATCAGCACCGAACCAAGGACATCTCCAGCCGCACACAACATCCATCTCCACAAGCCCTGGCTCGCAGTACGCTGCTCATCACTTCCCCTTCCACTCCATCTACCCTCTATCACTCTCTTTCTTTCAACCGTGTGTTGTCCTTTCTCATCCGAGCATGATGCCGGTGGGTTATTCTGTTGCTCATTAAGTAATTGAATTCAGGAGTGTTCTTGCGGAGTGTCATGCATCACTCTGATGTATCTCATGTTTCAGTTTCACCTTTTAGTGTGCATTAGTCTTAATGAGATCATGAGTGGTTGCTAGTAAACTGGCAGTGATGCATCCACAGCTGGTGTTGGCTGATTGCAAAGAGCGGGATGAAAGATGTGATGTGGTTAAAAATTATAAGAAACTTGGCTTATGCTGCTGTCCGTGAGTGCAAGGGTATTTCCCTGGAAAGTCCCAAATATCCCCTGCCCTATAAAAAGAAATTCCCATGATTGAACTGCTCAAGGTAAATGTGAATGAAGCTCACCTAGTGGGTAAAATATGAACTTTTAGAGTAACTTATGATCTAACATCTTGAGTCGATTCATATGCACCAAATTAGGACTAGATCGGAACAACAATAAGGAAGTTATTCCCAAAAAACCCTGTTTTTCATGAAAAATACTATCCGACCAACAGGGGAGAAATTATTGGCCAAAAACTATTGGAGCTAAAACTCCCCCTTGCATCACAAATACACAACTGACCCTTGCCAAAAATCACTCCAGTTCTTCCTCGCACTAAGGTTTATGTAGGTATAAAATTTGAAAATGAGCCATAAAAACCCATAAAATAGTTTTTGTGTCTGTTGGTTAGAGCCGCGGGAGGTGACGCGGTGCAGCCAGCAGGAATTCCACTTATCCAAACAGTCATCTTGCATTAATGGAAAATTGTCATGATGCAATTAAAACCATGAGCGGACCAAAACTATCTTAATGATGTGGCTGATAACCAGTGTCCATTACTCCCCATTGCTCCCTTTGCTCTTAAGGAAGAAAAAAAAAAGCAAATTTAATAGCAATTTGTAGTAATGCACTATACCATAACTCTGGCTCTGTCTGCTGGCTGCATCGATGCGTTGGTGTAATTGCTGTTTTACTCATAGCTGATGGATTCGAACATAAAGTACCAGGAAAGGAACAATCATGTCAAGGAGATGGATGGATGCGCTCAGAGTGTGTGTGTCTGTGTGTTGTGTATGTGTGTGTGTGTGTGTGTGTGTGCGTCCGTCTGGATATGGTCGCAGGTTGGACAGATTAAAGCAGAATGCATCTAGCTGCAGATATTTGACTGCTTCTGGGAATTTATCCTATTCCCCAACTTCATGAGCACAGTGTGATTTTTATATACAGCAAACACACACACACATACACACACACACATACACACATATCCATAAAGCCACACAGATACAAAGAAAACCCCTTCGACATTAAAAAGAATTCTACCTCAAAAAAAGGATTCATAATTTTACAATATATCTAGTTATTCTCCATAAAAAGTTGGCTTTTTTTTCTTTTAAACTGTGTTTCATAGGTATTTCAGTGTCTCTCCCTCATCCTGTTTTGAAAGCCTTGAACTAAAGGCTGTCTGCAGCGGAGCTTTTCAGCGGTTTCCCTGTCAAATAAATTTGATTAACAATGTCTACCATTTTTTCGTTGTTGTTTCCCTAAGGTCAGAAGTGAAGAAAAATCCGTATGGGGTGGAAAAAAGTCAGTGCATTCATAAAATGCCACACATTCAAGCATCAAGGTCTCATAAAACACAATATTCAGGCCTTTTCAGAATAATCTAGCTGCGCAAAGCATTGACGATAAGACAGCTATGCGGAAGCTCATTTATCACTGCCACAGATTATAAAACACAGTGGTTCAGGTGGAAAAGACCTTGAGGCATTAAAGAATGTCGCACTGACACAATTACTATCTTCCTTTTAAATATTCTCTCAATATTCTGCCTCCAAAAAATATGCACAATGGCACAATAACACCATACATTTTACCACACTGTGGTTTTGCTTGGTCCAAACAAACCTGTAGAATTACAGGTTTGTTTGGACCCAGTTTGGATTCAGGCTGTCGATCCTCTCTTTTTCCCGACTTCACCGGAACGATTAATGCTGCTTTAAAATCTACAGCTAGGTAAATAAATAAGAGACCAGGCTAAATTAAAACTCCGATGCAATTACACCAGCACTTCCAGTTAACCCCCTGGCAATTAACAAGCTGTCATCTGGGATGGATAGGAGTGTGTGTGCTCGGGAGTGTGTTTGTAAGCTTGTGCGCATGTTTATGTGAGCGTGTGCATATCCAGCTGGCCATATAACACCCCGCTGCTGATGCAAACTCAATACGCTTAATTAAACTGCACAGAAACTCTATCAGCATATTGAGAGGACAAAGCAGGGTGCCGCGCAGAGTAAAAAGCATTCCCTCAGGAAAGGTCAAAGGTCACAAGTTAACCTGTGTTGATACATGAATGAGAGGCAGCCTGATAGGAACGCACCTCGCTTGAGAACCAAGTGCTTTTTTGACTGACAAGAAGAAGATTGGGCGGAAGAGAGAAAGAAAACAATCATGAGTGCAGATTCCCCTGGAGCCAAGGCTGAGTTAGAGTCATAGAAAAGCGCTGTTTTTCCGAGCAGTAGTCTTTCACGATACATAGAAACTGTAGCTATTTGGTTTGAGTAAAGTAGAGAGCGAGAAAAAAAAAAACGATTGAGGGGAAATAAAGATAGAAAGGGGTGGTGTTGGGGTGGGGTGGGGGAGCGAGCAGGAGGTGTGTGGGTAAAGCCAGGCCCTCTCCCTGAGGCCTAGCTTTAAGGACCCATTAAACGCCAGATACAAGTCGGGCTGACCTTCTTGCACTCCTAACGATTTTTGATGCCCGTTGAAAAAAGCAAAACATATCATCCCCTCTCACAGCCATATTGCTTTCATAGCACTTTAATGAAAAAGAATGCAGGCTTCTGTCCCAGAGGTCCCAGACGGATAGAACAGTTAGAGTCTTGCTTTTAGGGGGAATTAGGAGGAGGCAAAGGCTCGTCGGTCACGGATGATGACTAAGGACAACATCAGCTTCCTCAGGGAAGTCCGACACAATATTTGACCTTCTCGGGCCGTGGTTAAACACTGTCCCAAACAATGTCTGATGTCGTTCAACACACCTACACACTCTGGTTGTTTGCGCACACATTCAAACACAATCAATCTGGAGTGCAGCCATGCTGGGAGTAGGCGATCAATGGTGAGTCATGTGCAGGCGTGAGCTATTTAGAAAACTCTTTCCTGCTTGGAGGTAGGCAAACAAAAAAAGAACGTCCTCTTGTATAATGTGCAGATGTGCAAATGTCCACACACATACACACACACACACACACAACCAAATGCATTCCCTGAACTAACTATTCAGTCCAATCAAAGCTAATTACTGTGTTTCACTTGTGTTATTCCAGCGTGGAAGTAGCTTGCCTGTTGATGGCGTCTAGGCCTAAATTACTGCTTTAATGACTGCTAATGTTTTCCCTGCTATTAAACATTTATGCAAAGTGGCATCCGGAGATGTTCAATCCTTATCTTCACGGTTCCCCCGGGGTCTGAGGGGCTGGAGGGGAGTGGTGCGGTGGGCAGGGTCTGAGTTGGGAAAGTGCCACGGTTGCAGTTCCAGCCATGCGCTCATAGTAAACACCAGCGCTGGCTGTTGGCTCCTTGCCCAGGAGGAGTCACGTGACTTTATTGCTCTCCTCACAAGCATAGCATATATTGTATAAATAGAGCGGCTTAAACTGAGGGCAGCGAGGGCAGAGAGGCAAAGAGAGAGGTGAGAGGTGTAGGAATAGCTAAGGAAGGACTAACAGTGACTGCGCATGATGTTGGTAGGAAGGACGTGTGAGAGAAGAGACGTAGGAAGAAACACCTTTCTTAAATTCGCCATTCATTTTAGTTTTTGGGCTAATACTGAAAAGGACTGTACAGAATGTCGGTAGTTTTTATCATTGTTGTAGTATATTTGTGCATTTACGATGCAGATGCGAATTCTAATTTGATAAAAGTTTGTACAAGACAAAATATTTAATTTTTGAACTCATATTTAGGATTCCATGACTGCAAGACACGTCAAAAAAGATGAAAAGAGGAACGAGGAAAGACTCTGAAGGAGGTCATGTATTTGGCAGTGCTGTTCTGACAAAATCTTGTTGATCAAGTATGTTACGGAGGCACGGCCTATTAGGAAAAGTGGCAATCTGGATCATACAAATAAGTCTTAAAAGGATTATTAATCATTATGGGGTATGACGAAATAGGAGATTGTTTCTAATTTATAACTTATGGAATAATTCCCAGCATGCATATGAAAACATGACATCTTGACCTTCTTACAAGATCTGCCACACATGATGGGATAATCCAAAAGCTAAGTAATATTCCTTATCTGACCATCCAGAATGTTTGAATGTATAGGACTCCAAATTCACTCATTTGAGAAAATAATAAATGCGCTGTAAAATCCAACACCAAGGGTATATCCCTGAAAAGCCCCCAATCTCCTGCGATGTAAAAGTAATCCTCCTGATTGAACTCTTTAAACTAAATTTAAAAACATGTCCACAGATCTTCTCGACTTGATCCATATGCACCAAATTAGGACTGAATCGGACCAATGGTTGAGAGATTATGGCCCTAAAACATCATTTTTATGGCCCACAAGATAAATTTGAAAACGATCCATGATGGCGGCGGCGGCAATTATGACTCCGTAAACCCTCCCACTTTCCAGGGGTTTAATTAAGCTGCAGACTTAAGAGCCGAGACCAAGCTGTAGCTGAAACTGTTTTGACTCCGGAAGCTGTACCACCTCACATATTTGAAAAAGAAAAAGAAAACGGGTATTGTTGGAATGTCCTTTTTCCTGATTAAGTAATAATGACACCATTGTGAACCCAAATACTAGGGATCATGGCCAAGGAGTCGTATTATTAGGATCAAGCCATTGTGAGAATATTGTTTATAGGCTTTAGAATTCCCTGCCGGAGCAGATGAGACTTTTTCAACACACTACCTGTTTTTGAATATTGCCTCAAACACATTTTTACAGAAAAACCTTTTTCTGCTGCATGGCTTCTGTTTTCATAAAGTAACATTATTTTTTTTTATGTCGTTTGTTCTATTCTCATGTATTTTGCCAAAACCTTTATAGCAATGTTTTTCTTTTGTTTTTCAACCTACAAAGAAAAACAAAAATACTTCAGAGGAGGCTTCCTCTCTCAGATTTCTGTCTATTTTTTTTTTTTTTTTTCATCACAACCCAACTTATTTTTTCATTTTATTTTTTCCAAAATTACTATTCTGGTTCCTCAAACTCAAAATAAATGTAAAAATACGACTACGAAAATAAAAGGGATTCACTGCTGTAAACAAAGATGATTGCAAAATCATTTCTCCCACTTACCCATTTTCCAAATCCCAACTCAAACCAAAGAACTATTGCATCCTCTCCGTTATTTCTGTTTTACAAGCTTTATTTTCCATTTTTACTTACAGTGCCTATTTATTTATTTTTAATTTTGATGTCTTCTGGATATATTATCTTAAAAAAAAACAGCAAGGATAAATAAACAAAAATAAAGCCTGAGAGTGAACATCATATTCATGTACATTATCTCCTGTAATACATCCCATAATGTATTTTTTGGTCCTCAGCCCAGCCTTGCCGGTACAACACAAGCGCTAACTGGAATTATGCTGAAGAATAAATGAGCAGACTTAAGTTAAAATGTTTCAGGCAGCAGGGTCTTGTTACCCCAACTATGAAGTGGAATAAACTGCAGGGATCACATGACGGAATGATGTAATCCTCATCTCAATGTGAGGTTAAATTTTTTAATCAGTATTCAAGATTTGTTGCCTTAATTAAGATTCTAACGATACAATTATCAAATAATTTGCATACACTATTTTGAATCGTTTTTAATTAAACACACCACGGGGAGGACCGAGGAAGGTACCTGCTGAGAAATTCCTCAATCATCCTCTCCATCACCTCCCCGCTAATGATTTCCTCTCTGCACAACTAAAGCAGGATTCCCAGTACCTCTTGCTTCTTGTTGTTGAGGGTTTATTTTCTGGAACACGTGGAATCACTCTTTGAGAACATACCCTTACAATGACACAAATGTGCTTTTGTATGATGGCAATAGATTTTCAGTGTACGTGTGTCCGGACAGTAAAAGGCTATTTCATACCCAACGAAAAGGGGAGATTTGAAAGCTCTTCTGTGTTACACTACAACAAATTCTGTTTTTCCAAGCCACCAGAACTGCTGAGCACAGAGGAAGAATCCACTTAATCCTCCGGGGTCTGAGGTCATACAGGCATGACCCCAAGTCTAAGCCTTTAGAAATCACATTATATAATGTTTAACATGCCAGTTTTTCGCTGTTCTCCTCTGAGGCCGCATCACCTCTATGTTACCTTAGAGTTAATTCCTGATTAGAAAACCACGGTGGAAAAACTAGCACAAATAATGAACATGTTTTGAAATGGTCCTTATATAGCTTTAATTTTCACTTTCAACTCATTACCGTCCTGATGAATCTTTGTCAGCGCATGTTTTTGTCACTTAAGGTAGATGACAACAATTCTAATGCTTTAATATTTGATGTCCTATATTACATCTAACCAGTTCTGATCACGTTGATGTAAAACTATTTAGGATAATATTTATATACTGCTATATTTGTGATGCCTTTCCCGATGTGCAAAGTTACTATTTTGATACGTGGAACTACAAATTAAGAAATAAAATCTGTCTTAGTGCATAAAAAAAAAAAACGTTCCAGTTGATTTGTAAGCATTTTTACAATAAAAGCCTGATTTAACAAACAGTATATGCATCATTGCACATCGCTACAAAGGGAAAGTATTTCAACAATAATCAGGAATAATCCATTTCATGTCTCGCAAAATGTTCATTTAATGCTTTAATGTCCTGCTCAACAGTTTGGTCAGGCACATTTTTTGGTCGCTATTTCCTCTTCTTCTTTATTATTTTCCTTTCTTATTGAAAAATGTGTGTGCTACTTGAATGGACCTGTTAACAACGTGATGCAGTGGCAGCATGGGTATATGAAAGAGTATGGGACCAAGGATGGAACCCTGGGGGACGCTTTATTCATGACTGTTGAGAAATTCTTATTCAGTTCAGAGAACTTACTAAACAGAATTATGTAACTTGATACAACCAAACGGGTTGAGTTAATCTAATTAAAATTGACTATTTTCCATTAAATACAAAACTACATTATGACTTTTTCACTGTTTGAAAAGATGAACTAGACCAAATGATTTGTCATTTATGGTAAATTTAGAGTGTGTAAGATATTAAATAAGAAAAATACCCAAAATAAATGAATAAGGCAATAAATAACTTTTCTAGTCTCTTTTTTTTTCTTTTTTTTTTTTGGTGAGGACATTCAAAGGTTATTATAGATTAAAAAGTCTGGCTCCAGAGAGTTGGAGAAGTCGTAAGGCTTTGTACACATTAGGGGATTTCTTTCAGTGTAATTCATTCAGATTTCAACATTTACACAGAAGAGGATTTTGCATATATTTTTTGCAAACTGGGTTGATTTTTGGAGTATTTACAAAGCTGTGGAAATTATGAGGAAATTTTTCCTCATGTGAAAAAATTCTAACCACATTGGAACAACCTTTTTTTTCATTTTTTATGTTTGTATGATATGACATAGGATATAAATGATGAAGACCACTTTAGAAAAGAGACGAGGGATGAGACAAGATACTAAAAGGCTTACCGACGGGGATCGTAACCGAGATCTGTGCTTACCTCAAACCCTTTGTCCAAATGAGTAAATAACCTCGCTGAAAACAGGAGTCACTGTTTTATTTCTGCCTCAACCAATTACTTTGGTGACTTAGTCCATCAGTACAGTTTAATGGAATCGACCAGTCTGGATCACTGGGACTAGCCGGCGGGGGTAAACATGACCTTTCTCTACAGCAGACCAGTGTCCGCTGGAGTCTGACCCCAGACACCCTTAGCCAATCTGGGAGATCAGCAAACTGCTGGTTTACTCAGTCTACAGTGAAATAAATGAATGATAGTGAGATTTATTACACCTTAAGATTCAACGATTTGGATGAAAGAGATAAAAATTTCTTCACTTTTTTTACTTTCGTTCTAAATGATTTCTTAACTTGGAAAAAAAACAATATTGTTCAATAATTGTTAGACCCAATTATAGTTTTACATTTGAATAATCTTAAATTAAAATGCTCACACTTGGTTACAGGTTATACTGTTAACTATTCCGAATCAAACATCTGATTCTGTATAATATATAATTATATCCCAGATATCCCGCTACTATAGATATTTTTCAGGATGATGATATTTCATCAGGTATAATATAATAGAAAAATACATAATTATGTTCATAATTATGTTATATAACAACATGCCTTCTTCTCCGATGGAAGTCACCTTGTTCTCATCCCCCTCCTGTAGATTCCTCCACTACAGGCCTGATGACACCAAAGCTACTTTATTTAGTTTCCAGAGCTCATAGACCTTAATACAAGGAAGAAGTGGATTGATCTTGGTAATGCTCAGCAGTTCTTTTTTCATTCTAGTGGGAGTTTCATCTCCAACAGTTTTCGAGCCATAGTTTCTCAACATTTGTTCTGATTCAGTTCAAATTTGGTGCATGGGAATCGACAAAATTGAAATTCCACTCAACTTAAATTAACTCAGGCTTACGAAATAAGACTCACTTTTAGTTCATTTGAGTAACTTTTGAAAGTTCCTCAATAATTCTGTTTGTACTCTTAACAATTTTGAATTTCCCCCATGTTTAATAGATTTTGGATGGAGGGGAGGTGGTTTTGACCCAATGGTGATCAGGTTATGGTGGACAGCCAAACTCAGCAGAGAGCGACCTTGTCCGGTATGACATCACGTGGTCACATGACATAAAAAACCTCTGGTTTGAGGTGAAATTTAGGCATGTTCAAACAAAAAAAAAAAAAAAACAGGTTTAGCCTGGAGACCATGTTATTCCATTAGACTAATATAAAAATCCACTTCAAATGAATGATATGGTTGTTTCTCTTTTTTCAGGCCATGGCTTGGTTTGTGGTGGATTTAATTTTGTTATTTAATCTAATATATTCTTCACACATTGAAGCATCCTATAACAAATTTGCAACGCTGCTGGGTAGAAAAGTTTGAATATGTTCCGGTCTTCATAGGCAGAACTATTTTACATTTTTGTGTCTTTTTTTTCCTGTTGTCCCTGCTCTGTAAAGACCTTCAAGAATTAATCGACGGCGTCCTACCTGCCTGCATCTGTTCCTCCGTCCCTGAACAAAGCATGTGGCGTTAAAGCGTCACAACAAGGGCATCCGGTCCAGACCGGTCCTGTCTGAAGTTTCTTGGCAAATTCAGTTCTGCACAACTTGGCCAAAGAACACTGTCCTCTGCTCTCTCTCTGACTCAGTGCCAGGCCTGAATAATACATTCTCAGGAGGTGAGGTGTGTTATAAGCAAGAATTTCTGTATTCTATGAAAACTCTCTGTTCCTCCCAGATGAATTAGGATGAAGCTGATTATAGATAATGTCATCTTTATACATGCAGCCTGTGTGGGAAGAAAATAAATTCAAGACAAAGCCGTTAGGAATGGTAGTTTGTCATCACCGCCTTCAAAATCAGTCACTTCTATTTTCTTTATTGGATTTTACTTCTGTCACTGTTTCTCTGCCTACCCCATCAATTACCCCCCAGGTATCATAAAAATGGATTGGGCTGTGATATTCCATTTTGTCTTAGTGTTGCTTCATGGCGTGTCATTTAATGATCGGAGAAACTCCATGCGGCTCCTTTCAACTCTTCCCTAACGCTCGGGTCGGGTCAGTAGAGGACTGCATTTCTGAGAAAAAATTGACTATCAGAATCTTTGTGTGCTGTCGGTAGAATGATTCTAACTGAAGTTAGGTTTGCTTCCTAATGAAATTCATTTGCATTCGTGAGATTTAAAGCTTTTCTTTTGTCAATCCACCAATCCGCAAACCGAATCCCAAGTCAGGGAGAGTTCATCTTCGGGTCAGAATCCAGATTGTGTAGAATAAGAAATGGAAGCGGAGAACATCAACTATTTTTTCATCTAGGAGGAATATATCCAGCTTTGCCTGAACAAAAATATTTCTCCTCTAAATCCCTCATTACCTCTCAGCTGCAGACATGCAGACACACACTCACGCACACTAATGTGTGTTTGTCGTATTTAAAGTGTAGTTCTGAGCAGAGTGCCTTGATGTCTCCCAGTTATTCATTTGGGAAAGTTGGATCTGCCTCTAAAGAGAGCTCAAAAGTTCATTAGAACATCCCCGAATAGGAGCCTGATTCTAAAAAAAACAACTGTTTAAGCACAAACAAGACAACAGAGTCACCCCTGGCGCAGGACAACTGAAATCTGGGAGTAAATAAAGGGGTTACGCTAAGAAACTGCTGGCAAATTACAGTAGAAGCTTGGCTCTGCACACAAAATTAAGTAAACAGTTAGTGAAATTTGTTTGTTTCTTTAAAGTCTTTACAGTTAAATTAATTCCCAGAAGGTAAAAAGATTATTGCTTTAAAAGCCACACGCTTTTACTACTAATGGTAGTTTTTGGCTTTTGAATAAACTAATCAAAATGCTAAAATGTTGTTACAGGCATTATTTATAATTTTGCTAATGTTAAGTTTCTGATTCTGTCCAGCTGTTAATAAAAATTGAATCACTTTCATGAATAATTTTCATGTGGTCACATGACTTGAAAAGTTTGGTTTGAGGGGAAGTTACTAGCTCTGTTGAAGTGTTGACTTTAACAAAATAATCGTAAACCAACTTCTGTTTTCTTGAGGTGTGCAGAGCGATACTAAAATTTTCATATCGTAGGATTCATATTTAAACTCAGTGATCTGTGGTTAAAGAGTATTTAAATTATCACCATGAACACGGTAGAAATGAATGACCATATCATCGGATCAGGATCATTATAAAGTTCATTTGATGTATTCATGTTGATTAAGGTTTAATTCTTAGTCACATGACCCAAATACCAAGAAGTTAAGCAAAACGTTACATTAAAAAAAAAAAAAAAAAAAATGAGACACAGTTAATGAAAACAAGTTCTGAAATGTTTTTGGATTATATCGTTGTTGTTGTTTTTTTATTTTTCCTAATACATGTATGCTGGTGTTTTGTCTATTTGCTTGTGTTTTCAAAAGTTATATTGTGTTTTCCACCGCGGGCCACCTTGGGAAACTAGAAAAAAAATGCACCAAAAACTATTTTTTCCATAAAAATAATCTAATATTGTTTTTTAATTGAACGGCATCATTTTAGTTTTTTTTTGCTTTTTGGGTGTACACGCACACACACAGAAATAAAGACACACAGTGTTTATCAAAATGTGCCAGACTCATGTCAGATGGCATTTTTGCCCACCGTATCCCCGCCTACGTCGCTCAGGTCTCCAAGTTAAACTCAAGTGGAGCAGAGTTGGGAAGTCTCTTATCTCCCTAGCTCTTCAGAAGTTATAAAACTGACCTTAACTGATGATTTGTGGTAACCCCAGGTAAATGTCACCAGGGAATGAACTTCTTAAAGCGGCAGGTGCTCTCATGCATCCATAAGGGTGTCAAATATCAGGAAAGTTAAAGAAGTAGGTGGATGTCTATCTGTGTGAATGTGTGTACGTGTGTGTGTGTGGGTGTGTGTGAGTGAGTGTGTGTGTGTGAGTCTATACGTGTGTCTGCATGTGTGTGTGCTTTGTCCGTGACCTTGTGTAGCCCTGAGCTGAAAGTGCATCCTCAGCAGAATCACAAGAACGACGGGAAAAGCCGAGTCTGCAAAATCTTCATAGTTTACACACACATAGAACCTCAAGATTTAGAGCATTAACTAACACACAAAAACACACGCACGCACGCACGCACACATACAGACAGACGCACGCACGCACCCACACACACACACACACATACAGACAGATGCACGCACGCACACACACAATGCCCATACTACTGAGGGACCTGTGTTTCACACATTCTCAGCACCATTTATCTTTCTTTCTTTAATATGGTTTATATCAGGTGATAAAGCGCCCTGGTATAACTCAAGGGGCCGACAGGACAGCATGTAAATGCAGCTATGAAAATGAAAACTTGGCTTCCACAGAATTTAAACTGCCCCCAAAAGAATCGAGGAGCTCTGCTGCAAGGAGATATATAACCGATGCTCTTGTTGAGCAGCCTTCGCCAGCTTGGGTATGCAAAATGCATGCAAATGGCCAAATGGAAGCTCTTAAAATAAGTGCTAAATGAGTATTACCGACAACGGCTGTTGACTCATCATTCTGCCGTTGTTTATGGCAAATTGTAATGATCCATATGCGGATTAGATATTCTTCACGAAAAGTAGCCCCATGGTTTTTTAATGTGTATCGCTGATTTAAATATTTGTTGTTCTGTCTCAGCGGGACAATAAAGGTCACAGGATTTTGGCATGCACACGACAACATGACCTACTCTAAACCATCGCATATTTGCATGCAGCTCGCGAGGCTGGGGCGCAGGTGTCCTGAAGATGCTAGTGTTTGTTTCCTGCAACATATGTCACTTTGCCAACTGGAAAATGTAAAATCATGCAGCCGATGAGGTCATAAAATCCTTTCCCCACAGGTATAAAGTTGTTGTTGCAGAGGATGAGTGTTTTTTACTAGGAGGTAACCTTCCATCAAGACATTAATAGTCTCACTGAGATTCACAAGGACACAGGAGGTCAGAAGTGGAGACAATAAATGTCTCAGGGTGAATGCTCACATAAAATCAGGCTGGCTGCATGGATGAGTTCATGTGGTCACGACTTGTCTGTTTACACCTTTAAAAACTGATTCACATTACAGGGTTCTATTTCATACTACCCGATTATCCAGGTATATCATGAGGGGTTTTGTAGTATATCAGCCTTTTGCTGTAAATTGTATTTACAGGGTTTACTAAATCAACTACTCAGTCACATTATGACACGGACCAATAAAGATAATCAAGCCTAAGGATAATTTCTTCTCATTCTAAAGTCTGACGACTTCCTGCCTCTATAATGAGAGAAAGATTACATTAAAGTACAGTTCACCAGCAACTTTAACACGAACTGGTAGTTCTACCCCACACCATCGCTTGCCTACTCAAATACTCTAAAAAAAAAAATTTCAAAAGGATTGTGCCACCTACCAATTTCCTCTATTGTTTTTCTGACAGCCTATCAAAGATAGAAAAATGGCAATCTAGGTCAACACAAACAGTAAAACGCTATTGCATAATTATTAAATGATTTTTCTAACACTTCAAATAAATTATAAAGCTGATAAAATGATGTATATTTGCGTTGTCTTAATTACAAAACACATTTAAATTCACTTTCAAAACAAATAACACTTGGTGAAATGTCTATCTTAATATTAACACAGATTTATACCATTTCAATTGCGATTTGGAACGTATTGTAGTTATAACAATGTAATAACATTGTCACATACCCCTGTAATAAGACACGCGTTGACACGTGTTGTCTTGATTGAAAACTAATTTATTTACTATTTCATTTCAAACAGGGACTACTGGTCATGTGATGTGTGTTAGTCCTATCAAAATAAACTCCCATCATAATATATATCCATATTACCATTTCGTAAAACTGACATCAATTAATTGTTGCCTTTTGCCTTTTTAAACACCATTCTATAGAGGGTAAATAAGGCAAACGGGTTATCCAGTACACACATCACCAGTTTTATACAATATATCCCACTTTTAGCAATAATAACTGATAAAAATCTTTTCAGGTCCCACCACAGCATCTCAATGAAATTCAGGACCGGCCTTTGACTAGACAACTCCAAAACTTTAATTTTATTCTTTTTGACCCATTCAGAGGTGAACTTCCTCTTCTTCTAGGATTCATGGTCCATCTCCTTGACCCAGTTGCACTGGAGCTTAATCTCAAAAACTGAGGACCCTAAAAGCTCATTTCACAATTTTGTAATAAAGAGCAGAATTCATGTTTCTCTAAATTATGGCCAGTAACGGTAAAGACTCTCCACAATATTCCACTCCCATCTCCATACTTGACCATAAGTACAGTAAAAGGTTATTTTTGTTGAATGTTGTGTTTTGTTTGATCCAGACATAAAAAGAACCTGTCAAAAACTGGAGGTGCACCGATTGAAAAACTTTTGGGCCGATCACTCATTTTTATAAAGTCTGCACGGCCGAGACTTAGGTGTGATACATATTGCGTACTTTGTGTTTTTCTGGTTTACTTGCGAGATGTTTGTAGCCATGGTGGCTCATGTTTGGTGTGTGTGTACGCCGCATGCGTGTAATCGGCACTGAATTGGTCTGCGTGAGGCTGCTCGGCCGATTGCCGGCACATCACACTACGCCTCTTGGTGTCGATGGATAGGTGCACCTCTATTCAAAACAGATTTATTAGTCCATGGAATATTCTCCAAAAAGTACAAAGTCTGGCAGAAGTTCAACGAGTCTTAATGTTATTCTTGATCTTGCCTTCTTTCTCTCCTTCAGATGTCATTTTTGCCCAGTATCCAGTTTTTCTCTTTCAAATAGCGGAACCATGAGTTCTGACCTTCACTGAGGTAAGAGAGAGAGTCCGTTTTTTGGATCTCTTTGACTTTCTGACTCCACTGTTGCTGAAAATGTCAGGAGGCACAGCTGGAGATGAATATGTTAAGATTGTCTTTGAGAGTGACGCGGATGGACAGGATTACAAACAAACACATCAGAGCCATCTTGGACACAAAGGAGATAGTGGAGCTATTGGAAGAAGGATGCTGGAGAAGAAGCTGCCATGCAGGAGGAAACAAGTTTATGTGATTGGGAAAGATGCAGATGGAAAGAGAGGATCCACTGTGGCAATGCAAAAGGAAAACAGCCGAAAGAATTACAGGAAAGATGATAATATACCTGCTAATTAACTAAATGAAAAGACTAAAACAAGATGATATTTTAATGTTTGCTATATCAAATTGCAGTTATTGCAGTTTCAAGAAAATGCTACCAAATGTATGGCAAACATTGGGTTTAAATTTGACTCAGCATGACTAAAAGAGTAAATAGAATCGGCTGAATGTGCCGAAACTTGAAAACCTGTTCGCCTGTAACGATATATTGATATCCCCACAAAAGTTGGTGCTATTATGCAATCTTCATCACCTCCGGATGATTTAACGTGATAAGCCCAAAACCATTTCATGGATCATGATCTAATTGTATACCCACATATAACTGGATATTGGGAAACGTCGTTTTAATATTTCTTACACTAGGGGGAGCTTTATCTCCAAAGGTTTTTGAGCCATAATTTCTCAATGTGCAAGTGAATCAATTTTAGGAGATCTAATTTGTCATATTTTATTTGAATAGTTTGTATTTCATTCACTGGATGGAGCTGTTTATGAAAAACACTGTTTCTCTGACACAACCTCTTAGGCATTTGTCTGATTTAGTCCAAATTTGGTGGACATGAAATGACCCGAGGATATCTATCTTGTCATTATTATACTATTATGGCTAAAACCAATAACCCCAGATTTAAAAGAGGCAGCTTTTGCAGCATTTTAATAATCAAGCTACATATATGTAATACTGCTTCCTGGGATTTTTGACAGTGTGGAATATATTTTCTGGCCTTATCTGTTAAAGTGACCGTGACTGAGTCATTACATTTAAAGATAAAATTACAACAACAACAACAAGAAAATGTCCTTGGTTAACTTTGAGACTGTTTCCATTAAACCATTCAATTACCAAAGTTTTAATGTTCCTGTTTCCCATGTTACAAAAATAGCCCCCCACCCACTCCATAAATGGGTATCTGCTGCAGGAGGGGTCCATCTCCTGCAGAAGACGGTCTCATATTCTTTCATTTATCCGTCATGCTAATAGTCTATCGAGACAGCCAGGAGCGCGATGTATCAAACAAAGTTGCCCCCGCACAATATCAGTTTGGCAAATCCAACAGAGCAGGAGAAATAATAGTCACAATTGTCATTGATAGCAATATAAATTGTTTCCTTTCCCAAATTTGAATGCTCATTTGCTTGAGATTACAGTTGCTGTACATGTTGTTTTATCACTGCTTGTAAAGATGAAAATCAAGAGGCAAAAAAAAAGATAAATAAATAAATAATGAGCGACTCAGTTTTAAAGTGAAATATCATGAAATGTAAGTTTGGAGACGAATTTGTTTGGGACCAATCTTAGGTATAGCAAATGATGAAAAGTCTATTTTGTTTTGAATGTTGCTATTAAATAAAAAATTTAAAAAAAATAAAAACTGCATGTTTCCAAAAGATCTAAGAGACAAAATGACACGCTTTGTTTCCCTCGGTTGATGAGTCCGCCATTCAAGTGCTTCTTCATCTTTATTGTCCCATATTACACCCGCACAGACATTTGCATACACACACACACACTCGCACAAAGAGATTGCATCCAGAAAATGACATCACTTCCCTGCCGTTGTTTGAAAATTACATCTGTCCCTCACTCTTCCACCAATCACTCCCTATGTCTCCTCTTCCTCTCCCTTTCTTCTCTCTCTCAACTTGCCTCACTATTTTAGCCTTTTCCCTCCACTTTAACTCGGCCCTAAATTGCCAGGCCTAAATTGCCCTATGAACAGCGTGGGGTGGACAGGTCGGCAGGAGGTGTATGTGAATGCGTGAGTCTCTGTTATCACCATCTCTTTTCATTTTCTTCTCCAAGTGGGGCTGTCAGGAGTCAAACACGATATCACTCTCTGCCTACCCCCAACAGGGACTCACAACACAACATCTACAAAATGGAATAAAGGAAAAAAGAAGGGTGAAAAAAAGAAAAAGGCTGCTTTTCAGGCTCTCTACTGTGTGTGACCAACCTCGTCATTCTCTTTGTTCCTTTATTCCACCAGCCACTGCGGCTCCTTCTGACTCTCTGGGTGCAGATAATGGCACCACGCCATGAGCCTTGATGAAGTTCGGGACCTTATAAGGGACAAACCGTGTGCATATATGAAGGCACATGAACTGATCCCAGTATGATAGCGAGGAGGTTTAACCCATCTCCACGTGTTTCTGTAGTCGTTTTTTTTCCAATTTTCACCATTTTTGACGACCGCAACTTTCTCTCTCGGCTTGTTTCCATGGAACCCAATTAACTCCCCTCTTCTTTGTTTCTCTAAATATGGCATTATCTGATTGAGAGATATGTGGTTTTGTTATGAATAATAATAAATAAGGAAGTCGTCAAGGGGAGATATGACCATTACGTTTGTAAGACTGTGTGTTTAGTCTTTCCTGTCATGCATCTTAAAATCACCACACACACAAAGGCAGCACAGACGTGCGTTTAAAATCTCCTCTTATCCACTTAACACTAAACTAAGGAGTGACTTATGAAGCACGTCATCATAGTCAGTTTAGAATCCCTCCAGCATGTTGGCCATGCCTGAAAAATCTCCATGAAGAAGCCGTTATTTCTCACATACGATCATACACAAAGTAAAACACAGGGAAATTGGTTCTCTGCCCTAGGAGCAGATTGCGGCTCGGGATTTTTGTTCAAAAACTTGACCTCATTCTTTCGGTCACTCCTCAGAGGTCATTACCATAGGGGAGAGTTAGAACGTAGACCGACTGGCAAATTGAGAGTTTTGCCTTACGGCTCAGCTCTCTCCTCACCAAAATGGACCGATACAACCCCTGCATTACTGCTGATGCCACACAGAACCATCTGTCTATCACACGATCCATTTTCCCATCACTTGATTCTTCAATCTTCGCCTGTGGCAGCCATCCATCCCCAACCCGAAGGGCACAGTCCACCGTTTTCTGGTAGCGAACCATGGCCTTAAATTTGGAGGCGGTGACTCTCATACCAGCTGCTACAGACTCAGCAGCAAACCCATCCAGTGTTTCTGGAGATCACGGGCCGATGAAGCCAACAGAACCACATCATCAGCAGGGATGCAGCTCCAAGTTCCACAAAAGAAAAGCCTCCATTCTAAGATATAGGTTTTGCATATACCTGCAAGCCGTTGCAATAACACATATAAAATCTGTGGTTGAAGGCAGTTTCTACCAGTTGAGGCTTTTATCCAAGAATAAGACCTTTTATTGTTCAATGTTGTCGAAAAACTCTAACATGCTTTTATCATCACCTGTCTGGACTCCTGAGAAGCAGTTTGTATTGGCGTGAGCCAGACCTCCCCTCATGCTGCAGTCTATACTTTTAACAGCGGGAACACATTTCCACTGGCTTCCTGCACATTTTACGATTCCTTTTCAGATGCTTTTAAATCCTTGAATAGATTAGCTATACTTTAAAGTTTTGACCTCTTATAGACATATACCCCCTCGAGTTTACTGAACTCCGTTGATGAATTGTTTCCCCTCTTAAGTAAGACAAGGCTGAAAAGAGGGGCGACCGAACATTTTTGGTTGAAGGAATGAGTTTCCCCTCCATGTAAGGGGGGCCCCCGCACTGCCTGATTTCAAATCCCATAGCAAAACTAATTTTTATTCCCTGTTGATAATTGTACATCTGTTTCTTTTCGTTGCTTGCCTTGTTGATAATGCAAGCTTTGTAATGGTTTTGTGCAACTTTGCTATTTATTGACCGTACATAACTTTGGTCCACTGTCCTTTAACCCTTTAATGTTCTCGAGAAGAAAAAAAACAACGTTTTTTGCAGATTTTCTTCCATTTATTAATCAAATATCTTAAACAATCTGAATTGACCATAAAATTACAAATTGTTCAGTACAGCATGTGTTTAAACAGTTAAAAAGATCAGGCTTAAACAAAAAAATAATCAGATTTTAATTAACCATTACTGCCTCCATTATAAAGTGAAATCTCTTAACCGTTTTTGTGCAGCATGCTTTCAGAAAACTATTAGACTTTTTTTGGATGTTTCAGGTAAAATTTTTCTATTTTTAAGTACTCACATGCTATAAAATGCCCAAAAAATGCAACTTCTCTCTCAATAGTAATGGTTAATGCCTCGTCCTCCGGGGCTTGTTTGACCCGTGGTGTCCCCCAAAGCTGCATCCTAGGCCTTTATCTGTTTAGCATATACATGCTTCCACGGGGTCATGTTATATACAGGTTCAATCACAGTTTTTTAAATAAGAAATAATGACTAAAAGAGCTCAAACAAAGGGTTGAAGGCTTAAAACTTGCTTATAAATATAGTTGAGTTGAGTTGAGTACAATCCCAAATGGAATACTGCTGTGCTCTGCATTGCCTTGAACCCTGAAGCTGTAAAGTTAAAGCAGGATAGAGTTGTAACATAGGCCGCCCAGTTAGCATGTGTATTCTAGGACCAGTGGTTGTAGGGACCTCCAAGTGCTACCAGGACGTTACGAAATCAGTGCCTCAAACAACTGGAGTGTGGTAATTTAATGCTCTGTGTAAATAAAAGTGCGTTTGAAATTAGAAACTCCATCTACTAATGTTTTCAACTTGGCATCTTTTCCACCATTTGCAGATGAACGGCCTCCATGCGGCGTCCCTCTGAGGGTAAATGCCATCGAGCCTCTCTTCTCTCTGCTCTCCTCTGCGTTAACAGCCACACAAATGCTCTGGTGCTGCAGCGATTGCGTGAAAGTCTGTCATTTTAGATGACCTCAAGAGGATTCTGGTAAGGCATTCAAACATAAAGTTCCTTCATCCTCCCGGATTTCCTGCAAACACAGTGATGTGCACGGCTATTCTGTATGAGTGCGAGCACTTGCTCTGTCGCGGCTGTCCGAGGCAACATCTATCTCTGTAGCTCAGCGCGCGCAGAGGTTACATTAGGGGCAACCTGCTCATTATTCCGAGTGTTGTTAGCCAACGTACGCGCGCGCAGCAATTCATCAGAGCAGAACAATTTGTCTGAGCCACTCACATCTGCTTGTTAGCAGAGTGCTTCAAGTCAGGGCGTTTGTTCCCTCTCGTGCGAAGGCCAGCGTGGTATACGCATTTTATTGTATGTGAGAGGAAATATAATCAACAATCTGCGTGTCTGTGTGTGCTTTACACCCTCAGCCCAGTGCTTGTTCACTTGTCCATCTGCAATTCTGTCTGTCTCCGCCTTGCGTTTTCCAGCAGCAGACGATATGTGTGCATACGTGCAGACTGCCTAATCCGCTGCTGCAGCGCTATGGCTGGGGGGACTGCGGGGTATATCCTTTATCAGGCTGATTAGACTGTAGGAGAGGAGCGAGAGATGGGGGGAGGTGGGGGTGAAGGGAAAAAGGGTTTGGAGGAGGATAGAGCCTTCACAGGTAAACACACCCTAGGCTCTGTTCGATCCCAACATTTAAACACACATTTGCTCTGAGCTCAGATCCAATTATTCACTGCAAAATGCTTCCTTTCAACAAGCTCCAACCCCGTTTAAGAGGTCTCTTCACCCAAAGGATCCTTATTAATAAACAGCTTCAAACAAGTGTTGACCAGAAGGAAGCAAACCACCGCGCTGTGCTTTCTCTTGCAACTGCTTTATTAATCAAAAGCACTTTGGCTCTAATGACCTCGGTTCCATTGTTCGTAGTAACTACTTAGAGGAAGTGAATGTCTAAAAGAATTTTAAAAAAGGAAAAGAGACCTCGGGATATTTCAGCAAGTAGACCTGGCTACCAACAGTGACGATATGGAAAATAAGGAAACGTATAGAAGCAACAAAGTTGGTCGCCGACTTAACATGCTACTCCTAATTCATGCATCGAGCTCGATGTAGAAACAATCCCCCCTTAAAGTCCCTCATTTTCAAGCTAATAAATGGCACCCGTTGAGATTGGGCTGCAGGGAGACTCGCTAGCCTCCTCTGATTTGCATAAACGCTTAGTGATCAAAACAAAGAGAGCAGGGGAAAAGGCTAAATTATATTAATTATACCGACTCTCATGCAACCATCCTGTTAAGCATTTATTAAACATTGTTAAAGCAAATATGGTCCCAATGTCAGAGTGAGGAAAAACACATTCAGAAATACTGAAAGAGATTATGTGGCCCCGTTTGTAGAAGTAGTACATGCTGATTTTAAAATTTGCCCATATTCAGCTCCAAATGTTAATTCTAAATCAAAAATTGCTATTAGATATCAAACCTAAAACTAAATGTTGAACCTAAATGCAAATTGGTTTTATTTTGGTAGCTACCAAAAGAAGTGAAGTGAAGAAATCCACTTCTATATGCGGTAAATGCTTCTTTTACACCACGGTTGTATCAGGGCGAATTATGAGTCTAACTTTGAATAACCCTGGCCCCTAAAAACTTAACTAGGTATAATGTAGTTTAAGAGCAACCAAAAGCTCACTCGATTAAAAGCAAGGAGATGTCAGACAGTGGAGCAGGGTTTTCGTAGAAAGCCAAAAGTTTTTTGTCAGCAATCTTTGAGAAGCCCTAAAGGCGAACGTCTGGTCTACCTGAAGAAAATAAAAGCATGTAACTTCAACGAGTCATTTTTCACCATCCTCCGTTTGTCGTTATAATGTTTCATAAAGTTATGGGGGGGTTTTAAAACCGCCATGGTGCACAAATCATCACGTTTAACGCGGATAGAAGGCGTTATCTTTATCAAGCTTTTGGTTTGGCATTCCCGCTGATATCGGTGTAAATTTGCATATATTCTAAATATTTAGTTCCAAGATTTAGATTTAGATTTAACATTTAGATTTAGATTTAACATTTAGACTTAGGTTTAACATTTAGATTTAGATTTAACATATTAACACATTAACATTTAGATTTAACATTTAGACACATTTAGATTTAGAACAACATCAAGATTTAGATCCAACATTTTGATTTACATTCAACATATAGAGACATTTAGATTTAGATTCAACATTTAGATGTAATATTTAGATTTAGAACAACATTAAGATTTAACATAGAGGCACATTTGCATTTAGATTCAACATTTTGATACACATAAGGACACATTTACATTTAGATTCCACACTGAGATAGAACATTTTGAGCTAAATGTGGTTGTAATGTTGCCATTAAAAATCAGCATGTGCTGCTTTTAGAAAACGGCGACCTATAGTAGATATCGAAACATGTTGAAAAAGTGTAGATAAACGTAACCGATCTGTGGTTGCATCACAAAGTATTGACGAGGAGTAAATAGCAGCAGTGTTTACACGTCTCTGTTTTTCCCTTTGCTTGCCAACAGCTCTCCTGCAAACCATGAAGCCAAGGCCACAGGTCACTCATCATCTTGTCATTATGTGATAGGAGCACCGATAACTTCTCCACTGCCTCTTGTCGAGGTGAGAAAAGAGTCAAGATGTCAACCTGTGTGAGGAAACAGTAACACCAGAGCTGTATATTGATGGCATTGACATATGTAGCAGGCTGTGATTTGAATCCACTCGTCCTCATTATAGCCACAGCCCGTCTGAAGACGGCGTTATTAACATAGTAAGAGGCACACATGCCCCCATGAATACTAAAGTCCTGTTTGCCGTCAATGGAGGATTTGCCTCCAAATCCATTAGGAAAATATGTACTCTGCATCGGTATGAGTTTGAGAAGTCGGCATTATCGGAGTTGAACCAGGGTTTTTGCCTACTCTGCAAAAATGTTAAACTCAAGGTTAACCTATTTCCACAGTCCTTTTTGTCACTTAATGATGTATCACATGATGGTTTTTTTGTTTTGTTTGGGCTCAGGTCTGTCAGAGATGATCGTTTTACAGCAAGTGATGATGGAGAGGCGACTTCTTGAGTCATCTAAGAAAAAACAGTATTATGCACGGAAACACGTGCACGCAAATAAACAATGTCCTGGTTTGACTTTCTGTCGCTTGTCTTCATCATCGGTGCTAGCCTTCATAACAGCTGGATTCAATATTAAAACGGACATTAGCCCCGAAAATACGTTTTTTTTTTAACAAGAGTCCTTTGAAGATCACAGATCCCCTGACAACTCTGTAGAAATGATTACAAATAAATGAATGCGTCAGTTTAAGGCTTATTCTGCATTCTTTAGGTGAGTCTAAGGGATGGATTAAATGCGATGGAGAAGATGATCTCCAGAGTCAAGAACTTTAAAAAAAAAGATTTCTAGAAAAGTCACAATGTTTAAACAAATAACTTCTTATCATGGTTAATTTTCATCCACACAAAAGTGAAAACACCAACAATTAAAATTACAATATAATAATTCAAAATGCCACAAAGGTACAGCTTCTTATCCTGATTAATTATACTGTATGTAATTGAATTAATTTTTTCTAAGGATACAACAAGAATAGAAAATATGTAAACGGTCAAATGAGCACGAATATTTATCTTTATGTTTGTACCATTTAGTGTCATCATGTTTAATATACATTATAATTCATTACATTATAACCACTGACAGGTCACGATAACATAGATCATCTCGTTACCGTGGTAACTGTCCATGCAACATTTTGTCCTCGAAGTTGATGTGTTGTAAGCAGGAATAGTGGGAAAGCCTTTAGAATCAGAGAAACCTCGATACGAACAACATTGTGATGGCTGGAGGAATGTTGACAGCATCTCAAGAACCTGCAAATTCAACAACGGAGTTGCAAAAATCTGTAAGCTAGACCTAGGAATAAAGCCAAGCTAGCTATTTCTCCATTCCCTAGTGCTAAGCTAAGCTAACCGGTTTGCTCTTTTTAGCTTTGGACTGTTTTAGCCTAGACCTCTAGGGTCATTATGGAAAGGCCTACCATAACAGAATGTCAGAATCAGAACCAAGAACGCTGAGGCAGCTTTTAGTTTTTATGATGCACACCAGTGAATACCTGAGGTAGACACTATCAGTTAATTTAAATTTGGGCTTAAAAAAATGTTATACCCCTTTTTATCCTCATGATTTTATTTTTTGTGTTTGAATGTTTCTTGTTTGAATTGCTGTTTTTTTTCTTCCTTTTTTTCCTTGTTTTTATTTTTTACCCTGCTTTGACTGCCTGTATTTTGAGGGGGTGAATATAGATCATTTTTGCATCCATGATTTTCTCTGAACAATACTGTATAAATACAACTGACTTACCATAGATATGAATGTTACAATGACTTCTTTGCCTTATTTGAAGAACAGAGAGAGCAAACAGATGGATAAAATGTCCCAAATATCGCCCTTTAACGAGCTCTTCTTCGTATTGTTCACTCTATTTATATTTTCTGATCGCGTTGGTCACGCGCCAGTGTACTTCATATTATTAAAAAAACAACAATGTAAACTATTGGTGTCAGCTCCTACTTATTTCTTCTCTCTGGACTATTTTTGCTTAAGGATTATCACTCATAAGCTTGAATTCTGAGTTCTATAAATGAACCGTTCCTACTCACACATTAAAATCGGCTGGATGCTCAAGTACTGGTAGGCGCTCTGGAGATTGTCATGTTATCGTAAGAAACACGGCATTTCTAACTGGCTGGAGGAAGGCTATTAAATAATTAAAATCATAGATTGATATGTCTAGAGCAATACAAGAAAACCCCAGGATACACTTGTCCTCTTGGTAAATGTGTGTGTTTGTGCGTTTCTGAGCACTACTCAGTGTTTGCATGCGCGCTAGCTTGTAGGTATGATCTCTTGCCTTCAGGGCTGTAATTAATTAGAGTTAAAACAAGATCTGATTAGGATTCCTCTGTGATTCACAACCTCTGTGACCTTTCCATCCAGCCTGCAGAACTGATCCCCAACCAGTGTAATTGCTTCTATTGCATCATAATGTATGTGTGCAGATCCTGTTTTTGCTGCTCATCAAGCACATGCTGCACAGCCGATGGGATGGAACTGTGCATTGGCCAATATAAAATTAATAGTAATTAGATATTTGTTTGTTATTTGTTAACAAATGTAATATTTGTTATTCTATTCTGTCATATGCTCCTGCTGCTTTAACACGGCTATTTCCCCGTACTGGGACTAATAAAGTCTTATCTTATCTTATCTAATATTAATTAAATAGGTGTTAAAAATGTTTTTTTGAAAGAGATGGATGGTTTTAATAATATAAGGTGGATGGATTAAAAAGTACATGGTTTGTTATCACTCTGATATCCTGCTCAATTGTTTGGTTGAGCACATTTTCAGTCAATATTTCTTATTGAAAAATGTGTCCCACTGGATTGTACCTGTTTATTTATGCAGAAAAGAGTAAAGGGCCGCGGATGGAGCCCTGGGCGACACCGCAGCTGAAAGAGGCCACCGAGGAGGTGGCATTAACCGTGGCCATATAGAAAGTCCTACTTGATAAATAGAATGTTCTGGTATATTTGAGCACGTGAAGACTTACTAAAGAAAATGATGGAGCTCGATACAACCAAAAAAAGTCTAATAAGGATCAAACATGCTTTACCAAAAAACTTGAGCTTATCTAATTTAAACTGACTATTTTCCATGAAATAGTTTTTGAACAGCTTTTGCTCGTATATATTGGATCATCATCAGCAGGAATCACTGACTGCACATACTGAAAGACAATAGGGAGCAGCTACACTAGTGGTTCTCAAAGAACAGGCATCCCTCTGCAATGCCGAATTTATCTAGCGCGGACAAGATTCTAAATTCTGAGCGGTCTTCGGAAAGCTCCGTAGGTTTTTTTGGTTAGGACCTAAATGTGATTCAGGATTTCTTTTTGAAAATACAGTATTTCAAAACGGTAAATTATTCTTTGCATTATCCGGCTGACACTAGTGATATCTTTAGTCTCTTGTCATTGGATACTCAGGATTACTTCCAGTAGCCAGCATTGAAATAGCTTCTTTTGATCTCACATTCTCAAATTAGGCATCACATTATGAGAAATAATTATTGTTGGCTATCTTTTCAGAGAGTACGGCCCTTATAAGTCTCATACACGGCGGGTATTAAATATGTCAAACTGAGACTTTCTTTTCTTCCTTGGGGATGTTTTTGATGCCCAGTCAGGGTGCAGAGTGTTGAATCAGTAATGGTCTTCATGGCGTGACTTTCTCGGCGAGGCGGTCTGGAAGTCAAAGAGGCCACTCTAATACAAACAGCGCTTCAGAAATTATTGAGCAATTCAAATGAAGAGCTGGATTTGTGAGATCTCCAGTCCTGCTGTTACACTTTTGGAGGGTTTATAGATAACATGCACAACATGCTGTCAGGGAAGTAGGGGGAACACAGTCATGGTATCCGTCCAAAATATGTTTTCTCCTTAGAGAATGAAGGATAAACGCAGGAGTCCATGTTGCCAACAGAATCCTAAGATCTTCATATCAACCTGCTCTGACAGAGAGGGATGATGAAATGGTAAGGAATTATTTTAGTTTGACAGGACTTAAACAGGGCATCATGGTGGTTCAGCGGGTAGCACTGGTTCCCCACAGCAACAAGGTTCTGGGTTAAAATCCACCTCAGCCCTTGGAGCCTTCTGTGTGGAGTTTGCATTGATTCTCTGCAGATACTCAGGCTTTCCTCCGCAGTGAGAGCGTGAACATGTGAACATGTATGATTGGTGCTTTGTTTTTTCATGTGTCTGCTCTGCCATGAACAAATGGGTTTTCAAGGGTATACACTGCCTCTTGACCGATGTCAGCTGGGATTGGCTCAAGCACCTCACCCGATTATTATTAATTGATATAATTAACTATGAGGCTCACTCTATTCTACAAGTCAGCTTCAGGTTGTGGTCCGACTATTCTAAAGCCAACAGACTAATTCAACAATAACAGTGTATTAATATAATAGTAAAACACTGAGAGGAATAAGTCATTACATTTTTATACTAAATTTTACTGATAATTCTCACATACTTTGACTTAAGAAATGGTTTGAATGCTGTATTGTTTTTACTGGTATTGGGGTATTTTCACAAATGACTATTTCTACTTTTATTCAAGTAAACTATATGGATATTGTCCATCACTGCTTGACCTTGTCCCTTTCTGGAGCAGGACAATAAAGACACTCCTTGCCTTCCTGATCTGTACATGCGTACTTACGTTCTGCATATTCACAGATAAGAATACATGCCCACAATTAAACACACAACCTTCCACTCCAACGCACCTATAAGGTTACCAGTACATTAACGATACAGATCATTTCCCCTGCTTAGGAAGTAAGAACTCCCTGAAGACCATTTAGCTAGGAATACCTCTATTTTCAATTGTACGGTTTTAAACCTGAGTATCATTCAGTCGTGTTCAAATGTAAAGTGCATTATGAATTAAATGCATTATTATTATTTGATTATGTTCCTTTAATGGGCTTCTTCTGCTTCTTCATCTTCTTTCTGATGTTCCCTTAAGCGGTCGCCACAGCAGATCACCTGTTTCTATCTCCTCTGCATCTTCCTCCATCACACCAACCAACTATATTTCCTCTCTCACCAAATCCAGAAAACGTCCTCTCTGGTCTTCCCCTTTTCTTCCCCAGCTTCTCCCTCTCCAGCATCCTTCTACAAATAGATCCACCATCCCTTTCTCTAACTCTCCACGACTTCCAACTTGGGCTGTCCCTCTGATATCGAGCCTTGCCACTCCCAAATAAAAAAACCTTCAACACTGCCACCTCAGGAGAAGCCAAAATTATGATAGAGACAAATTGTGGAGTCCTACTGTGTGCGTTGCCTTTTATTCCTGGCGACAGCACTGCTGCACGGGAGAAAATTCTTACTGTATCCATTATTGATGGAATTGTTAATTAAGTGTTTAATTTGTGTTTCTGTTTCATTCGACTTGGAAGCTGTGATCAAGAACATGCGCCGTCACCCTCCACTGTGTCCTCCAAACAAAAACTCTTATTGTTCTTCTTAATGAACAATGTTTCATTCAGCATGCAATTAATATGACAAATTAAGTGCCTTTCTATCTCAACTTATTGCATTGTCTTTCTTCTTCATTTTTCCTTTCAATAAGCGATATATAGGTATGTCATTAATTTCTTTTTGCTGCATGCACAATTGAATTGTTAAAAGGAGAGAATGTTCCTTATCGTTTTTCCCCTAAGGTTTGCACCCATAATTTCCTGTTTTATTTCAAGCCTATAATTTGTTCAGTCGAGGCCAATCCCAATCAGGGAACATTTAATGGTAATGGTGGACTCTCATTATTCTATTCAGAGGTAGTTGACCTTACAAAATTGAAATGAAAGAAAATTAATTCTCATTGAAATTAACAATATGCTTAACAACAAATGGCAATTTAAAGAGCTCAAAAAGCTTTTCCATCAACTCATGTATGAATAATCCGAAGGCACAATAAGTTTTCTTGACAATTCAGTATTCATTGGTAATTATCAACTGTGAAGGAGACTTGATTTGTCTTTAGAACAACTTCGGTTATTAATGACACATCGTTTTTTCTCATTAAAATTCCTAAATGTGTTCAATCATAACAGTTTGTGGTTTATGAGTTTGCAACAAGGAGCCAGAGAGATTATTTTAAGTACAGTCTATATTGATTTCATCAGCAATGAAATAATCTATAGTGACCCATTCATCTACGAGTAGAAGTGGAAAATCCAAGAGGACAAAAGTTTATACATTTTGTCAGCTAATTAATCAATCCCAGGCCTGAGCTGGCACAAGAACTGCAGAAGAGCAACACTGCCACCTATTGGCTCTCTGCTCCAGTTCATCAAAAAGTAAGAGAGTATTTGGCAGCAAAGAGTAGCATTAGGATGAGAAAAGAGGCCCTGCCAAAATGCTATCATATTGCGTTTCCTGGTTAAAAGACACATCCACTGATTCAGCTGTTGTAAATCCGCAGGAGGTGAGCATATGGCCACAGTGACTGATACCGGACTTGCCAGCAATGTTAATTATAATTCACAGATTTAATAGAGATGGAAAGTTTGAAAGCTTGAGTATCATTCAAGGTTGGTGTATGATTTATGCAGGATACATGGATTAAATCCAGTTGTTTATACTGCTAGAGTCAATTTCCAACAACCTTTACACCAATCTGTTCATGGAAATTAACAATGATGCTGTTCCCCCTGGAAAAGAAAATATACAAGTAATATTCCGAACACATACGTCAGACTTAACATTGAACAGTCCTCATTAGTCGATGTCTTGATGCTCCGCAAAGCAGATTTCTCCTCTACCTGAAACTGTGTATGTGTTAACAGCCACACCCTCAATGGGGGCCCACCATCAGGTACGCAAGCGGTCGGGCGAGCGACGGGTCAGCCCGTTCTGGATAGTGCAGGTGTCACACCCCTGCATCTAGAGCTCCTCATCTGTGCGCCACTGGTATGGAACCGGAGGCGATGAAGGGTCTTGGTGACTAAAGTCTCCTGGCCCCATGGAGCCACGGACAAGTTGGAGCAGTCATGGAGCCTGTGAGCGCAGCTGACGAGGCGCCAGGAGCTGGATGATGTCAAAGTTGTGACCAGTGCTTTGTTATCTCGGGGGCCTTGAGATAACATTTGCTGTGATCCTTAAATAAAACTGAGTAATAAATCCATCTGAGTTGAAAGAGCTGAGTCGTCAGGTCAAGCGCTTCAATTTACCGGTCAATGTAGGTTGGTTGGGAACTCTGGGTAATGACTGAAAGGATGAGGTCAAAAGATACAAGCTGCTGACATGAGCTTCCTCTGTACGGTGACCGGGCTCTGCCTTAGAGATGAGGTGAGGCGCTCGGAGTAGAGCTGCTGCTTCAGTTGAAGGGGTTCAGGCATCTGTTTAGGATGCTTGCAAGACGCCTCCGTTTGGAGGTTTTTCAGACATGTCCAGCTTGGAAGAGACCCCGGGGTAGTCTAAGAAATCACGGAAGGGACTAGAATCTCATCTTGCAAAGGAATCCCCCTGGACGAGCTGGATAGTGTTGCTGGAGAGAGGGATGGCTGCAATACTCTTCTGCCACTGCGACCTTACCCAGAAGAGGCCAAAGAAAATTGATGGATGGATGGACTGATGGACATCTATCTATATAAATTCCATCGTATGTAACCTAGTTTTCTTGCTAGAGACACTGAAGACAGAAACATACCGTCTGTATTTATAAGCTCTAATTCCCACTAGATAGGGAAGCTGTTATAGATGTTCACTGATCTCCAAACTGGACTCCAAACAGAGCATTTTTTTTCCTTTCCGGTTTGTGCTTCTTCTATTCTTTAAAGTTGTAAAAGCACTTTGAGCTCCATTTCCTGTTTTAAAGTTTCTATAAAAATAAAGAGTATCACAAGTTATTATCATTATCGTTATTTTAATTTTTAAACATAGTTCACTCAGAATAACATCACATATTTCCAGGGCTTGCAGAGCAGTAATTCCTAAGAAATCCATTTTCAAAAGGTAAATGCGTCCAGCTTTAAAAGCTTCTTGTGAAGTGAAATGAAACAGAATGTTAATGCCAAACCATCCACCAACTATTTCTGAAGCTTATTGCAGAAAACATTGATTAAAGATCTGCGGGAACTCTATATGTGCTTGTCATGCCTCATGAGGCTGGAGGCGACCGCGGCAAATGTCATGGATCTGTATCAACAATAATGATATTATTACCTCCGAATCATTAAAGCGTTTGTTGATGTTAGCAGGAGTGTGTCATCATAAAACCACAAAAACACACCACAATATTATTTTTAGTTTATCCCTCAGAACTGGCAAAAGGTTTTCTCGCTCTCGTGCCTTTGGAGGGAGTTTATGTGCAGCATCTGTTGCATTGATTAAATAGAAAATTACAGCTGTTTAATTAATAAAGGACAATTGTTTCTATTCATGCCTTAAAATGTAAACGTACACATAATCTTAAAGTAATCCTCTGCCATGTTTCAATCACATCAGACATCGATATTTTACAATAACAATGGGTCAACTTAGAAATGTGGGTCTTACACAAGGATGAAATAAGAGATTTATATTCAAAAACTTGTTCAATTCCGTCTCCAGAATCTCCAAAATCTCCGTCTCCATTCCGTGTAATGTCTCAAACTATTACATGGATCATTTTGAACTTCTACGACCCCAAAAACCTTAGTGTGAGGAAGAACTGGATTGAATTTGGGAAATTTTAGTTACATATTTTAGTTACTAGTGGGAGCTTTATCAACAAAATCCCAATTTGAGGGCCATTTCTCAACCATCGATCCGATTTAGTCTAAATTTGAATTGACTCAATGGGATTTATCTTTCAGACATCCTATTCTACTCTAAAGGTTCAAATTTTAACTCTAGGGGGGGGGAATTACTGTTTTTTTGGACATAACTTCCTAACCGTGGATCCGGTTTGGTCCAAATTTGAGTCAAAACAAGGAGAGTTTTCATGAATCTGTCAATATATTGCTTTAAATACTTATATTTTTCTCCTTGGGGTTTATTTTGCATAAAATCAACTGCTTTTTTTGTCAAAATTGGCTCATTAAAAATCTACACAAGGAGATAGATCTTGTATATATACTATTTCACTACCCTTGCTGGAATGGACGACAGCGTAGTCATAGTTTAATTTAAAGTTACTGCAAAGTGTCATTTTTTCATGGGTGTGTTAACGGGGGTCGAGGTTGTTAGTGGTTCTCAAGTTTTGCATAGGACGGATTTATTGATTAATATTTCACTGCAGTCAGGATTAAAACAACCATTCATCAGTTGAGGTGGCTGAGTGACCCGATGAATGCAAACACACTTTCTTATTTCTTACTGATGAGTTCAACTCAGCTCAGGACGGTGGGAGCAGTGGATGAGTCAGGACTTCACTTTTTATCTCCCACCATTCTGACATTTTAAGTTTTTTTAAGATATAATGCTTATTTTCCTCGGTCTTATATTGTTAAGTTGTCCGGCTTGTCCTTAGTAGAAGACGGTCAAGTATCAGTATTCCATCCTTTACTGGTTAGGTATTTCGAGAAATCAAGGCAGCTTTACCAGAAATCTTTCATACTGATGGACTATTCCCCAGATCCTTTCGCTCACCAAGTATATATATGGTACTTAATTCTCCTGACCTAGTTCAAAGACTGGGCCATGTCTAAAGATAAAGGGGCTTCATATGTTGTACAGATTTAAAATCCCTTGAAGGCATTTGTTTGATTTATGCTTTTTGAGCCTTATATATAAAACTGACCTTGCTTCTCACCCAATTTAAGCTGGGATAGACTCGAGCCACCTGGGATGCTGCAGGAATAAACAGGTATAGATATGGATTGTGCACTTAGCCAAGAGCCTGACACCACATATCAAGCTCAAAAACATAACTGGTGCGATACGCCGAGTATGTAGGAAAGATATTTTTCTCGTATTTTTCGTGTTTATTGTGTTTTTGCTTGAGCCTTCCTTATTAGTTGGCCAGACATTCGACTCCAGCAGGATAATGTTTCACTGTTGTCACCATTCAGAACCAAAGAAATACTTTAATGACTTCCACATATATCTTTTAAGCCAACACTTGTATTTCCTTTAGTCAAAAGTTTTCATTCAAGCCAACTTGTTATTAAGTAGTAACAGCTCATTTTTTAAATGTATTTAATGATGCCCTGTCAATGGAGAGAGGCTCACAAACCAGTTTTCATTTAAGTCTACAACCACAGCTACAACAAAGTAGTGAGCTCATGTTAAATGTAAAAATGGACTAAATGCAAAGATTTGGAAATCATTGAAAGTCAGCATGTAAAAAAAACCCAAACATTTATGATGCTGAAACAGAAAAATGTAATTGAGGAGCTCTTAAGGCATAAGCCGACTCGTTGTGGTGTTTTCTAATGTTTCTAGCAGATCGATTTCAAGGCCTTTTACTTGTCCAACTTCCTTGAGTGCCTGGACCTGTTTTTTTAAGGCTGAATCCCAACTCACGTAGCGAATACTGATCACTACACATCATCGATGTAGTGGAAAATATCTCGCATCTGGCCTGGGAACCACCTCGAAGTCCCACAAGATGATCTGGAGAGTGTTGATGAGGAGAGGGACGTCTGGAATGCCCTTTTTTTTACGTGTTGCCGCGGTGACTCATCCCCAGATAAGCAGAAGAAAATGTATAGATGGTTTGTTAGGTTAACCACCATGATGGAGAAAAGGAACAAGTTTTAAGAAGGGATTATGATGTACCAAAGTTCATTATTTTTTCTAGGGAGGTGGATCACGTGACCTGGACTAGAGTACAGGCTGAGCAGAGACAAGAATTTGGTGGGAAGGCCTCCAAATCCTGTTGAAGAGAAATCAGTCATGATTAGTTTAGAGTTTATTCTGATATTGAGCTACGTGTTCACTGCATCACTGCGTCCGTCAGTGTCACTACCTGTGGATCTATAGACAGTCTATTTACACAGTAATAACTGAGGTCCGGAAGCATATAAAAGTTTTTATCCTTAATGCACTCATGAAACTTTTGAATACAGACGAGCGTTAAAGCAAATGCTGAACTGAATCCAAGTATTTTGGTATATGGTGAGTGTAAACCCCACCACTCGGCCAGTGGGCGTTTGTGCTGTGAGATGATGAAATGATTATGGCTAGTGAAACTCTGTAAGTCCCATTGATGTGGGCCGGGTTTGTAGTCCGTGTACTTTGTCAAATCAGATGCTTTTACTCCCCCTCTTTTTGAAACAATTTGGCATACATAAAAAGAACAAAGTTATGGGCTGAGATATGTGGCCACAGACGCTGCTTACTGTGGGTGGATGCAGCTGTCAGGTGATTAGAAGTGCAGTGTTATACAGCTGAGCAGAGGAAATTGAAAAAGCATGTAACTCATCCCTGTCTATTTAGTTTTACAATAGACCTTGTATAGTGGTTTCCTATAGACACAGGCTCCCATGGCTCAGTTAGAGATAACATGGATGTCTGGATAGGAGGGGATTCTCCCTATCCAGACAACCAAATGGGGAGGACGTAGGTAAAGTAGGTAATGACTTGCTGTGTTAGCAAGATTATGGAAATACTAATGAATGGATTTGCATAGTTTGCAAGTTTCGGCAATTTCTAGAGATTATTACATTTTGATTACGTTGCGTCGTGACCTCAATTTATCAAGATTACAGAAAAACTATTGGGCGGATTTGCATGAAATTTCCGCATGATGTAGGTTTTTTTATATAATATACTTTTTTTTTTTTAAAGCAGGTTGGAACCCTACCGCCATCTTGTGGTTAAAGTGCTGTCTCGACAATTTAAAAGATATATATACAGAGAGATATAGCGTTAGAAAGTTCATCCAAACATCCTCTTTGCACCTGGGAAAAACAATGACAGCTGGAATCATTATATCGTTATTATTTTCCATCCTATGAAGACATACATACATACATAACCGGCCAACCGGATCTCTAGCACCCCCTAGTGGACTGAAGTGACCTAACGGTGCCAACAACTGGTCTACTAGGAAGAGTGGGGAGTATGGAAAGTCCGGGCATGCAGCTAACGCTAACCTGCATGTTTGGAAAGCCTGTTCAGCAGCTCATTTCCGTGACATTAATACATATGGAAAAACACAGTCATAGCAGTTTTTCCATCTATAGCAAAAATCTATTTCATTAAGGCTTGGTTAGCCTTAACGATTAAAGGCTAACCAAGAGTTTATTAAACCATTAAAAAGCCCATCTGGGTGTTTTGGTGCTGGAACTAGAAGACAACCTCTCCTGTGAAAGTGCTCTCTTGACAAATGTAAACTGGAGATAAAGCGTTATAAAGTTCATCCAAACATCCTCTTTGCGTCTGTGCAAAACAATGACAGCTGGAATCATTATATTATCGCTATTTTTCATCATATGAAGAAACAGAGAAAGGAGGTCAGGGCAGCGGTGGTGGGTTTGGAGCCGGGGAATCTGAGCAGGGATGGGGGAGTAGAAGGCGTAACAGAAACAGAGAAGACAATTGGTTCCAGAGTATTTGAGAGACTGAGAGTTTGTTGGAGTTTTTGGTATGTTTATAGGACGGCTGTCACATTTGAATTAGTGGACGAATCTGCAGGACATTTACTGAAATAAAGCGATCTAATAGATTGCGATCACAATAATTTTTACTTTGGGTACCGGCGGAGGTTTGTGTTCTCTGAGTGCTTTTTCTAGTCTTACACTATTATTAGCAGGGCCTATCGAGATCGCTTAGTCCTCTCTGTGCTGGGAGTCTAGCTCCGCCCCTGTCTGTAAGTGTTTGAGAAGTCTGGAGACCAATTGCTGTAATTATATCTGAGAGTGGAATGTTTTCCCACTCTTGATCGATGTAGGGTTTCAGCTGCTCAGCATTTCGGAGTCTCCTTTGTTGTATATGTTGTTTCAGTGGGTAACAAGTCAGGATTTTCGTGTCTGTGTTAATGCGATAACTCAAAAAGAATCTCATGGATCCATTTCAAATTTAATATCTTTATAGACCTTAGAGCTAGAAAGAACTGGATTGATTTTGAGAAACCATTCACTAAACTATTCATTAACCGTTGATCTGATTTGGTCCAAATTTGGTGCATTTGCATTACGTCAAGGAGATCTAACTTGTATTTATCCTATTCTAATCTAATAGTTCATATTTAATTCGCTAGGGGACAATCATTTTACAAAAAACACTGTTTTTCAGACCATAACGTCACTTGTTTGTCCCATTTAGTCCAGATTTACCTGAAACGACCCGCTTCAAGGAGATCTAACTTGAATTTGTCATCTTTTGCTGTAATTGGTCATATTTCACTCACTAAAGTCCACTTGTTTCTTAATTCAGCTCATATGAATTGATACAAGGAACTCTGTCTTGTTTTATTAGACAGAAACAAAATAGTTAATTAATTAGTTAATTGTATTCATCTTCATCATTCAGCCATTATGGGATCTCATTTTAGAGAATATTGCTAACTTCATAGAAATACGTAAGTGTTGATAGTTGTCTGAGACTTTTAAAGAGTCACATTTAATTTGAGAAGTTCATTCGGGGGGATTGTTTGTACAACGCAGGGGATCATGGGCTTTTTGGGGATATACTCTTGCGGTCATGGACGTATTGTCCAAGCCCAAGTTTTATTTAATCATGCTAAAAAAAATCACATGACTCACACATGGAAATTCTATACCTCTTGATTTTAATCTGGATATCTCGTTAATACTCACATTGGGCCAAATTACAAGCAGTAAATTCTTTACACTTCTTTTTATTTGTTATTTCCAACACCAACATCTTTTGAAGACCTGATGGACAGAAGCCAAACTTAAGATGGGGCTCTTTGGAGAAAACAAGCTTTCGACTTGGCATTACACCAGAAACAAATGTTTTTGTCTATAGCTCGAGGCTGGAGGTCTTCTTTCTGTGCAGTCGGGTGTAATGACTCGAATGCCATTTTCAGAGCTGTTGTTTATTAGCCTCTAAATTGACGTTGGAGGTGACAAGGGAACGAGGGGAATTAGGGAGGGATTGTGAGCTACACTTAACAGAATATGACAGGCGAGAAATGGCGCGATTTGGCCCGTGAATCAGGAAGCCATGCTCTGCAGATGCAGACAAACACACACAAACACAAACACACTCGTGCGATCCTAAACCCAACACACAAACATAAAAGAAACTCAGGATACACATGTTGGTAGAAAAGTGGGTACAAGCATGAGGGGACAAGTTGTTTTGTTGATCTGACTCATATCAGGATAAATGTATCTGTATTTTAAAGACACACACACGTCATTCGGCTTTTTTCACATTCTCAGACAGGGACGTGGTTTTTTGACGGTCCCAGCCAATCCACGATAGCCGAGACTGCTATTAGAATGATTATATACCCTAAAAGGGGATATAATGGAAATGTCATCACGGCATCCTTTGTGTTAATGCGATAACTCAAAAACTACTTCACGGTTCGTTAGAGGGAGCAAAAACTAGATTGATTTTGGGAAAAATCGGTTGTATAATTCTGGCACTAGGGAGAGTTTTATCTCCAAAAGTGTTAAGAACACAACTCCCTCACTTATCTGTGTAGATTCTCATTCATCCAGGTCATGGTAACCCAAAAGGATTGACTTCCTCCCTTTCTCCAAATCTCTTCCAGGAAATCTATTTTCATATATATATATATATATATATATATATATATATTCCTAACCATTGGTCAAATTTACAAAACATGTACCTCATATCTGTCATAGTTTACTATAATTGTTAATTTTTCAATCAACCGATGAAGCTTTTTTTTTGCAACAAAGAGTTTCTGACCATAACTTTACAACTATATGTCTGATTATGTCCAAGTTGGCTCAAATGAAACTTCAATCAGGTGGATTGTCTGTATAACGCTGGATATCGGGGGCTTTTTTCGGGTTAGGGTTAGGGTTGCATACCCTTGATATTGGGAATGACAGCGGGGGCTTAGTTAACCTGAGGGGTTCCAACCCCCCCCTCGCCATTTCTTGTGTTATCATAAGAGGAAGAGAATAACAAAGTAATGAAATAAAAAGGCTGGAGAAGTTTTGCCAGATGTCATCTGTTTGTTTTTTTACATCTTAAAACTGAACTATACCCACATTCTAGAATAAAAACACTCTATTTAATCAATTATGTCACATATTATCTGATAATTGCTTAATAGACAGAACAAACCTGCTTCCTAGACATGTAGGGGAGAACAAAGCTGGTTTTGCACTTTTTACTTTGATATCAGTCCCTCCTAAACTTCATATATTCCAGTTCAGCCAAAGGTGTCGATGTGTGAATAGAGAGTAGAGAAGCTGTTAAGTAAGAATAGAGAAGCCCTTAATTTTATTCAAAGGATATGAACTGTGAAATATGTCTTGTGACAACCATCCTAACAGTGGAACTGTTAGTCTCACACTCCGGGACTGGCGTCACCCAATGTCATTGTAATGGGTGAAAATTAAAAAAAAAAAAAACATAAACTTAAATAAATGAATTGTGCTGAAATGCAACTATCATTTATTTCCCTTCAGTTCCATTTGAATTTTTACGGTGGCAAAACATAACAAATGTTATCTCAAGGCACCTTCCAAAAAGCGCAGGTCTACACGGTACCCTTTATTCCACAGATACTCAGCAATTCCCACATGAGCAACAACATGGAGATAGTGGCAATACTTTCTGACTTGACCAGAAAAACAACATAGGAACACTTGGGTTGTTGGGGGAACATCACCATCTTTACTTTGACCTTGTTTTTTCAGAATGAAATGCAGGTTATGTGTTAACATTTGTTAATTTGAAAACTTTTTCGGCTGAGATAAGCAGCTCGTATAGACTATGAGCTGCTCATCCAAATATCACACCTGGTCTGTCATACTGGCACAACCCGTTTATACACACACATAAAGGTGTCTGCTTTGGGACGGCGACTATCTCCGCTGTCGTCTCAAAGCTTGACTCCACTGGAAGCGTTGCATCGCGTTACGGCTCGTCCATGGCCCAGAAGCGGTTTGATGCCTGCTACAAATCTGAACTCAGTCTATTTTTGAAGGAAAACGCTTTCCTGTGCTACGGAGCAGCAAAGCCCATTTAAAACAATGAGGCAGCAAAAACAAAGCTTGCCGGCGCTGACACCCCGCTTCTGAGACGCGTCCGCTGTGGACGAAACAAATCTGAGGCGCCGCCGCAACGTGAGCGGAACGCATCCGCAACGCTACCGGTGGAATCAAGGCATCAGAGGTTATAAAACTGCGACTCTATTTACGTAAATCACCGCTGTGTTTATATAGAATGGACAGGTGGGAAAAACACTCAAAAGGCTCTAGCCTCAGGAAAAACAACAGGTTATATCGTGGGACAGAGACAAAACACAAGAAATGAACATCTATCGAAAGTTCCATCAGTAAGACTATCCTCTGGTAGGCTAAACGCTACAGCTACTGCTTGTTCCACTCTATTATCCCCACTCACTATTATCAGCTGCTCATTCTCAATGACCTGCTTCATCGTACGGGTCATCAACTGATAACAGCTGCCCTCATTCAGGCAGCCTCATCATCCAATCACTGTGTCACACCTGCATGTATGCCAATTACCATCAGTGCTGAAATCAGACCACCAGGCTGATCCAGACCCACACCAGCATCCAGACTCCACAGAGGGGATATTCCATGCGGCTGCTCAGAGCAGAGACCCTTCGATCACAATCTCCCCGAAGAGTCTGCGCGCCAAAGACTTTCTAATAGACTATTTGTCACAAATCATCTGGTGTAATAAATCCTTCATCTTTTATTCATTCTCCGTCTTGTCTGAATGAAATAATAAATAGTGAGCAGCCGAAGATGCTAAATGAACAATCTGACGACAAGTGGAAGTTGAGCCAGAGCTGTTATACTGCTGCTTGATGAGATTATTGGAGGTAGGTGAGGAGCAGAGCCGGGAGAGCGAGGCAACACACAATGAGAGATAAAGGGAGAAGGTAATACAAGGAAACGGGGGAAAAAAAACAAGTCATTTTAGCAGATTTACTCACATTTTTGTGGGGCGCAATATTTATAAACTGTTAAAATAAAGATTGTCAAGGACTAGCTAGTGTTGGAAATTGGGTGCTGTAGTTCAAGAGACATTCAACATATCCACTTAATTTTTAGGTTGTTGGACTTAATAACCAAAATGTGTTGTGCTACGTTCACAGAGTCAACATTAGATATGTGCAAAGATTTCTTTCAGCTGTTATTTTTCCCAAAAGTATGTACTGATTAGTCTCAAGTTACAAGTATTTGGGTTTTCTTATTGATCACCACTCGTCTTTTAAGTCCCATATAGCAAATCAAGCAAGCTGAAATAGAAGCTAGGATTCTACCATTGGACTAAACCCTCCTTTTCTTTCAGAGCAAGAATACATCTTGTATTGTCAGCTTCCCTGCCTCTGTTAGACTATGGCGATGTGTTAATTATTTTTGTGGTCTATGGACACTGTTCATCACTGTGCTTTAAGATGTGTCACTGGATGCAAACGACTTACGCACCATTGCACTTTATCTGCGACAGTTGACCGGCTATCTTTATACGTGCGTAGTTTATCTATAAAACTCATCTCCGGCTGGTTCCTTCTTACCTCAATACTTTTCATTAAGAAGCCCAAATCCTTATCAACTACGATTGATGATGGTGATTTTGCTGGGATTTTAAAGGGTCCTGAACGTGAGACAATTGAACTGCGTGTTTGTACTTATTAGTTCGGTCTACTTGGTTTTAGTTCACTACTTGCACTTAAAAATGTGATACCACTTGTGTATGTTTTCTCCCTGCAGTTTAATTCTACTAAATGCACGCAATTCTATCATCAGAATAGACATTCAATACATTTCTTATAATAAAAACTTATGCAGTTCTCTCTCTGTCATTACATCAAACTGTAACCATGCTTTCAAAACAGAAATAAATGAATAAAAGGTCTGATAACATTTCTGTGTCCCACTGTGACTTATCTCAAAGCTATTGTTTGGCTCGTTATAAAGAGCTGCAGTCATGTAAGGAGAATTTCAAATACTGTGAGAAAACGCTGTGTGACATTGAATGGAATGTGTTGAAAGAGCAGAAAAAGCACAGTGAACGTTTGTTACAGGACTATGGAGGCTATGTGGAGGCATGTGATGTGGCAAATTATACTTAATCCACCCATTTTCTGTAATCGGCGGAGTATTTCCTGGACAATTCACCACTTCGTCACAGGATGGAATCATACAGTCAGACAACCACTCAAGCTCTCATTCACATCTAAGGGCAAATTGGAGTCACTAATTCACCTATATTGCATGTTTTTAGGCCGCGAGAGGTAACAGGAACATCAGGAGAGAGCCAACGCAATCACAAAGCTGACATGCAAAGTCTAGACCCATGTCCCCGGATGGATTTGAACCCAAAGCCATCATACCATCCAAAGTACCGCGTTATCTCATGATTATATATGTACACCTTGGATATACCCTTTTTTGTTACGGCTCCCCTAGTGGATTTCTTTTTACGGAAAAGACCATTCTACTTCTTTTTTTTTTTGGCATAGGATGATATAAATGTAGTAAAAAAAAAGTAAAAGGTTGCATACAACTGGGTTGTATGCAACAAAAAGTTGATGCAGCGGAGGTGAAGGACGAGACATAGTAATGAGAGGAGAAAAAGGGTGCAATGCAGCAGGGTCGACAGTGATGGACTATAGTTATAGCTGACAGTGCGCTCAGTGGTGGCAGTTTTTCAGCATCCGGTCCACAGGGTCACTTCAGCTCCTGGACTCCCCCTTCTCATCTGTCTCCATCTCTATCCTCACCCAATTTTCTCTTTCTCTCTCTCTCTCTCGCTCTACCTCACTATAGACTGACAGTTGTGACAGAGCACCAAAATGTGAAGTCAAAACTGTTCCCTCTGTTCTCTCATGCCTCCCCACAGAGGGAACCGTGTCCACGGAAACGTGCCCACACACCAATTACGACAAAGAACTACCACTGGCGATGTCACACTTGTTGTCAATAAGCTGAATCGTTGATAAAACCAACGGTTTTACTGCTGGGGCATTAACATATTTAAAATGCCAACCTCCTCGAGCAAAGGGAGGAGATTTATGTCGACATTTCCCCGGTTGATTGAATGTGATGTATCAGGAAGAAATACAGCCCCTGTGAAAAGAAGAGGAGAAAGTCAGGGGAGGGCAGGCTCTCGCTGCATGTGTAGGCACCTTAATTGCGTCAATGATTATCCCTCCACATTACCCCGCTCATATTTATAGTTGTGTCCAATTTTCATTATAGTCTTCATTATGGAACATAAATAACTGGCCTTAATGTGCCGGCTCACCACTACACTCCCCATAACATCGCCAAGGGATATCCATCTCGTCTCTCAGTGATCCCACATTACCTGTCTGAAAGATGTCTATTAGCTGCTCACGGGCCATCCCACTCCATCAGGACAGGAGTTCACAGATGACAGCATTAACTTTTAAGACTTTATAGCATCTTCTTTACCCAACACATACCATTAATCCACTTAACGACTGCCATGACCTCTCTCATCGTGTTTCATAAAATAAAAATATGAATAAAGCCCATTAGAGTCTCCATTGGGGAGAGTCTGAGCGATAAATCAGGGCGGATGTATTAGAAGTATTGCCTCCGTGACGAGTTTAGTTGGTCGGGCCAAATCACCTCCGCTGTTTGCTTTATTAAAGCTTGCCTTTTTTTCCCCGTTTTAATACTTAGAGACGCACTCTTTTAACTTTTCACAAGGTTCGATTTCCATTTGCCATCCCTAATATTTACTCTCTGCCTCTCTCACCTTTTAGGATTCTGTCTTCTATAACAGAACGTGTTGACTCCTGCAAGACTTAAAAAAAGCAGAATTTTCTTTTCATTCTTTTCTCTGAATGGAGCCGTTTAAATCACTTGCCACAGCATTTCATTTTCTCTGGTTTTAACACACGTTATTAGCCGCCAACGCCACTTCTGAACATGGTGAAAGCACCTTTCTCTAGGTAGAAAACACCATCATTATTAAAAAAAAGTAGCATAAGAGCTGCTATAATGAATAATTATATTCTAAAAAAGATTAAATTATCATGTGCATGCTATAGGTGTAAAATGTTGCTAGAAAAAAATCATCTTTCATTCATTTCCTCAAGGAGAATTCCTTTAATACAGTCATTCTCAACCGTGTCTCAACAATATATCCCCCCTGCAGCAGCAAAGTACCTCATTTCTAAATGGAAAATAATTGAAAAGAAAAAAAGTCTGCGAAAAACAACATTTAATAAAAACTATTTTGAAAAATTTAGATTACATTTACTCACTTCTGTAAATTAAAACAAATTAAAAAATCAAGCTGAAATCAAAGTGAAACTGCTGCCTTGATTTCTCAGATATCTGACGAAAAATTTAGAAATTTTAAATAAACATGTGGCCTTAATTCTCTTCCATACATCTCAAAATTGAAAAAAAGAACTCCTGGTCAAAACTCCACATCAAAGCAGGTGTTTTGTTAGTAATGGTAATTATCCTGTAATTACAAGTAATGACCTGCCAGTTACCCATCCTGAGGCCCGTTCGCTTATTCCCAGCAATAAACCAATCAACCTCCTTGCTTCTACCATCAAAACAAGCCAAATTTGTCACCATACTAAGATTAGTTCCATTCATTGTTTTATTTTATGATTTATTGAGATAATGTCTTTCAGTCTCAGATTTCGGTTTTCCATTTCTTCCGACAGTTTGATGTGGTTATTTATGGGTTTTTGGGTAACGTCAGGAATCAATTCATTTTTTACACGTTTCATCTGTTACTACAATGTCGGTTTTACTATGTAGTCATGCACCATGTCAACAATTAACGACTATATAGGAACCCACTGAATTGGACTTTCATCAAGTGTTCCCAGATTGTGTTTGGACACACGGGATGAGTGCTCATGTCCTCCGAACATGTAGATAAGCCATTGCTTGCTATCACTATTCCAATTACGTAAATTGACGATATATGATGTCGCATTTCTGATGCGCAACACCTGCATTACTGCTGACGCAGTTGTTGTAGCATTTATGTTGTAAATCGTTAATATGATGGAAGAAATTGTGAAAAAAACAGCAACAATAATTCCAGATACTGTTCTGAAGGTGAAAAAATAACGTATCATTGTGTGGAATAAATCCTCACATTTCTCAATTTGCAGCCTGTTTTCTGGTCCTTGAAGTTCTTCTCGGTGGTTTCACAGTAGAGAGTCCTCTGCTTTAAAGAATTATATTCTTTCGCTGGAATTTATTTCCATTAACGGGTAACAGCCCTTGTGGATGAGCGTCACATGTACCGTGTTTCCTGGGAAATACAAACCCGTTTGTGCTGGGCACAGTAATGTAAATGGAATTATGCTTAACAAAATCCTATCACTGACTGTGGTACAAAGACTTTTCAGTCAATCCTCAATTTAAGGCTCTAACGCCGCCCTTAAATTGTTTAGACGCAACGGGGACGGGTGGAGGAATTAATTTCAGATATTACCAAACAGAGGGGGCAAACGACTCCTCGGGCGCCGCAGACACAATCTTGCATCCCTGTTAAAGAATGTAAAGGGGATTTTAGGAGAAAACAGGTAATTCAATCTATACCTGTGGCAAGCCTCAATGAAATGTGAAGTTTCCCTTGGATGCTCTCACTTCAAAAGGAGAACCCCGGAATGAAAGGACGAAACATCTGAGGCGTATCCTTCCTGCTTTGGAGCAAAAGACCAAAACCATGTCGACGCACATACCAAAACATATCTTCTGACGGATACGCACACAAACAGAATAAAAGGTTCTCATCAACATATCAAAGCTGTGGTATCCCCCCCTGTTCAACATGCTGCATGCAAACTCACAGGAAGCCAACAAGGAGACGTGGCGCCGCTTTCTGCAGCCACACTTCTACAGCTTATATTTACTGCACTGACAGCTCCTGCAGATACCTGACAGTTACAGCTCATGATAACCCAGGGTGTCGGGTAGACAAACATAGGCATCCTTGGCATTCTGCTCCTTAATCACAGGCAACCCTCGCTCGCATTTACACCTGCGAGATGTATGAGGGAAGGCATTGGAAGGAGAGATAGCGCAGGACAGAGCGAGGTGAACAGCGCAGGCTTAGTAATATCAGCACAAACTTCACGATAAAACCAACAGCGCCATACAGATACCTCTCCACTGTAGCATTAAAGTTGTCAGCAGGCACGCAATCCGCCGGAGTAGAGGCCGTTACACTGAGTCAATATGCAATTTGAGGGAGGCCGGCAGAGAACATTGGATTGATTGATTCTGACCTTTTCCTTGACAGTTCCTGCTGTACACATACTCCACAAAATAATGAAAAGTGTTGAAATCTCTCTATCTTTAGCTTTTGCCTCTTTTCTCCTTCCAAATAAGCTCCTGTTGTTAATCCCACTCATATGTCTGGCTGTAGGTCAGCTTTCTCCACTTTATCTCGAAGAGCAGGGAGAGATACACTCAGGGGGGAAGGGCGATACGGGGTGTATCGATTCCTGCAAACAGACAGACATACACAAATATAAGCATTCCCTATAGCAGGTGGGTGTATACAGCTTTGCTATAATGTATAATATAAAACTTTAACCCTAACAGTCGATCATACGCCGTATGTTCCAGCGAATCTGTGATACGAAAAAAAAAGTTGAAACATTCTACCAATAAAATAGCCTTGCTTGGAAAATTAGTGGCAATTAAGATGCTCTGGCATTAATATAAATGATTCCACCGGTAACTCCACAGTCGTATTTGTTGCCTTGTTAAATCCTTGCCAAATTAGTTAATGCAGTTTGAAGTAAATGTTGCGTGAAGTTTAATCACTGGTTTCAAGTCTTCTTCATTACATGATACTCATTTTAAAATTGTGCTTTCATTTAAGAGTCAAATAGACCACCGTTGTTTCTGAAATGGGGACTCAAGCCCTTTGTTGGGATTTTGGAGAACTGCAGGGAGTGGCCTGGATTTTTGAAAAGACATGAAATAAGTTCTATATAATAATAACTTAAATAAAAATCGATTATAGCTTGAATAAACAAAAAAAAAAATCTATTCATTGTCCCTACGCAAACAAAAACACGTCACGTATGTGAGCCTGGAGTAAGATATGAATTACTAGCATGTACAAAATCAACATGCTTCATCTGAACATGATTTTCGTAAAAAGCTCTCCCTAGCGAGTAAAATATGACATATTAGAGAAAAACACAATATATATTTGATGGATCCGCTCGAATCGATTCTACGCACCAAATCTGGATTTTATCTGAAATTATGGCCTGAAATGTTTAAAGATAAAGCTCCCTCTAGTGTTAGAAATATACAACCAACCTCATCCAAAATCAATCCAGTTCTTCCTCACACTAAGGTATAGTTTTGAATTCAACTGCCTTTTGGTAATTAACATAAAATGGCATTATAATGGAGTGAAAGTTTGTTGTTGTGTTCGGATTTATAGTATGTATTGTAGTATTAATATTAGTCTGTCAGAAAGTCTTTGGCGCACAGACCCTTGAAGGAAACTGTGATCGAAGGGAATCTACCATGAGCAGCAGCATGGAACATCCCCCCTCTGGAGTCTGGATAAGGTGGTGGTGGCTGGGGGCTCTGCGAGGACTAGGTGGGGATGGGGAGATGGAGGGTGCATGATCCAGCAGCATGATTGAACTAGATGGATGGAGAGTCATGTTTAAAAATACAGCGTCTGATGATGCTAATGATAAAGGTGTGGCACTGTAATTGAGGGGCGACGGTGGCTCAGTTGGTAGAGCGCTTTTCCACTCAAACCCAAAGTTGCTCCCAATGGTTGTTCCATTGGTGTGTGAATGATGGCGTGAATCGTTACTACTACTACTACTGATGAACATGAGGCGCTTTGCATGGCAGCCTCTATCATCACTGTATGAATGTTTGTTTGAATAGGTGAATGATGGCGCTATATAAGTACAGTCCATTTGGCATAATTGGTCGGAGGTGGCCAGCTGATGAGCACAGCACAGCTGGTATCAGTTGATGTCCAGGAATGTGGAGACTGAGCATGTGAGAGAGGGGAGAGAGGTATGAGAAGACGCTGTGGCCCGAGTGTGAGAGAGGATAGTCCTCCTTACTGAACTTTTGATAGAGCTTCATTTGATGAAGCGAAAAAGTATTTATATCCCCGCAAAGTCGGGGATGTTATGGAATCATCATCGCAGATCCTTCGTGTTAACGCCATAACACAAAACTATTTCAAGGATTAGTTTACATTTTATAAACACAAAGACCATAGTGCAGAAAGAACTCGATTGATTTTGGGAAAGCTCAGTTGCATAGTTCCAACACCAGGGAGAGCTTTATCTCTGAATAGTCCAAAAATATAAATATATATATAAATATATATATAAATATATATATAAATATATATATATATATATATATATATATATATATATATTGGATATAAATTCAGATTTGAGGAGTTCAATCAGGGGGATTGCTTGTACAACACAGGGGATTGGGGACATTCCGGGGATATACCCTTGCATAGCATAGGCCTAGTTTTGATGTATAACATTATCAGGCTAATATCCTTCTAATAAGCAAGAAAAAGAACATTACTTAAGGGTCCTTGGCATAAAGGCTTGTGAGGCCAGGTACAAATGTTTGTTTCCTTCACGGAGTGGTTTCAGCTAAATGAGAGACGACAGATCTTTTGCAACCTTTCAAGTGATTTAAGGTCTTCGGAGGAAACAAAATAACTACCCACCAACTCGGCACTGCAATTTTAGAAAGTGCTTAACGTAAAGCCTGGAAAGGTCCAACTTTGCTTTGAAACTCTTTTCTCCAGGGACCGGCATAAAGCGGCAAGAGCTGAGAACAACAGGCACATCCTTCCCTCCTCCAGTCGTACGTCTAGTTCAAACACGCACATCAAATAGCAGAGGACTAGCAGACGGGCAGACAGACAGAAGTTAGGTGGAAAAGTCGGCTGGGTCCCAAAGGTGTGAGTTGCATAACTCATCCTCTCTTCTAGTGCGTTTGAGGAGATAAAAGGGAATGAGGAGTTCAGCCGACTGAGATGTTATTAATCTGCTCTGATAGTGCAGAGCCTTTTTTTCCCCATAATTATCCCCAACTTTCTGCCAGTGGTAACCGAAGAGACTCAGAACATCAAGAGGGGGGAAAAAAGGATTGTTGACTTAAGCAGCAGACAACAGAAACAGCTTGGATCATTCTTTTTTTATGCGAGAGTCTGAATCGTAAGAAGCCAGAGGTAATTAGACAGATTTCCACGCAACTTTGAGAGCTAGAGACTGATACTGAAGCTCCGTAAAGATTAATCTTCCCTCAGACCGAGCAAATCTTTGAATGTTGAATGTCTGACATGCAAAATCATTCAAAACTCAAAGGGGAAATCATTAAATAAGTGTTGAAAGTTGAGACCTTTCTCTGTTTTTCTTGTATCTTTAGCAAGGGCAAACTTTTTAGAATTTGGCAGGTCAAGCCACCCTGTCATGAGCAAATACTGTCTCACGCATGTGTGCGCATTCACACCGGAGACAGAGTGGGCACGTCCGCCTGTTCCAGACTCTGCCCCCCATGTGTGTCATGGCCTGCTGGCTCAGATCCATGACAGAACACCATGGACTTTCAGAAAGTGTCGGTGTGGGTTTCTGTGAGCGTGTGGGAGAGAAGGGCTGCCCTCTTGTCTGCACTGCCTGTCTTGCCGGTGACAGTTGCTAATGCAGTACTAACCTCTGTCATGACCCGCTTTGCTGCGTTACCGCCGTCTGGACCCTTACAGATCGCACACACACATTTATAATGAGGAACAGGAATGTCTTTTTTAATTTCAAAGACGTTTAAAAAAATGTACTTGATTCACCGCACACACATACACACAAACGAACACGCGCTTACAGACACAGACACAGACACACACACACACACACACACACAAACACACACACAAACAGAGCCTGACGGGAGCAGGGTTTGACAGCTGAGAAAATGACTATATGTTATAAACGTGACTCATCCCCAAGAGAGAGGTTAAGCACGACAGAATGATGACCAGTTTGATTTGCAGGCCAGAAAATAGATTTCCATTTAAACCCTCATGCGACCGGCCTTTTCTACTCCTGTTAAGCATGAAACAAGAAAATTCATTTTTTTTTTTTGTAGTATGTGTGAGGCATCCTTCAGGCTGATTGATTGATGTAAAAGCACCTTGTCTCCTCTCTAAGGGGATTTCTTTCACACCCGCACCTGAAGCAAGAAGGATGTTATGTCTCTCATCAGTCCGACCCCTCCCACTTTGGTATTATAACCCCACAATGAAATGTGTTTGATCTCACAGTCTTTTTCATCTGGAATGGACAGTCTTTGTCTTGTTGATGCTGACATCATTCACCATCAGGTTTATAGCTGCTTCCATTTTACAGCTGAGAGAAGACATCTCTCTTACATGCTGGCAGCTTGATGAAGCTTTTCTTAGGCACATCATGGCCTTCAGCTGGGAATGTTTGGCAAAAATAATATTTAATTGGTACAGTCATATCCCCAAAAAGCCGGGGATATTAATGTGTTGTCATCGCTGCATCGTGTTAACGCGATAACTCAAAAACTATTTCATTAATCATTTTTTATATCCACGTAGACCTTAGTGCGAGGAAGACAACGCTCCCCCTAGAATTGGAAATAAACAACCGACCTTTCCCAAAATGAGTCCTGTTCTGCCTCGCACTACGGTCTACGTGGTTATTAAATTTGATCCATGAAATCGTTTTTGAGTTATCGCATTAACACGAAGGATCTGTAGACTTTATCGCCAAATTTATGGGGGTTTAATTATATATTTTATTTGTATTCATTTATATCAGGATTGACTTTTCATCCGGTTTGTACACTCTGAATACTGATATGTTGCATCAGCCCCTCACATCAGACCACAAATTAGCATTTAAGACTTCATTAAGGTTGTTATAATTTCCATTTAATCTTGAGTGTTGGCTCCTTCTGCCAACCATAACGGCAAAAGGAAATGTGGAGGTGTAATAAAAATAACTGGAAGGGAAAAAAAGAAGCTTTGATTGAATTGTGCAGCTTTAGAATAAAGACTAACATCAGATTGGTACAAATTGGTGTTGTTTCATCTGTAAAATGTAAACTACTTTGGGAAGGTCTTGTTTGATATTCCACAGCTGCTCGCGTTGCATTTAATACACTTTGCGATATCGCACACAAAAATGTGAGTCCCTATTGAGGAAGGAGTGAGCAATTAATTAAATGATCCATTAATGTAGTACCTCCAAGTCCGCTCTCCGGGAACTAGTACTTGTGGATCCGAATAAAAAAATCTAATTTTGTGAGCTGGTTCTGATTAACTGTGAATCAGCCACAAGAGATATAAACTAGTAATAACTCATTTATTATATGAACGTCATCATAATTTCTTACTCTATCTTTGCCACTTTCAGCAACGTGATACGTCACATGAATAAGATGTAGATTATTACCTCTTTATTACATTTGTATTACTTACTCTTTATAGTAATCAATAAGGAAAGATCTATTCTTTTACAGAGAAAAATAATTATAACCTCGATACTGTTTTCACTGGTTTTTGTTTGTCTGTTGGCAGGATTACAAAAAAAATAATATAACGTATTTTTCTGAAACCTGGTGGGAGGGTTTGATCTATTCCTATTTATATAAGGAAGAACACACCACATTTTGGAGAAGATCTGGGCAAAAGAGTGGAATCAAGACTCTTGGTTACCTTCTTTTGAAAAAGATCCATATATTTATTTCAGTCCCTTAGGCAAAGGAAGATTTTCCTCTAAATGCATATTTTATGAATACAACTATTGACAGTGTCAAAAAAAACACCTATAAATTTTAGAGTAGATTTGGGTCAAGTGGTGGATTTTTCTTTTTTTTTTTTAAACGTTCTTTAACAGAACCCTGAAGGCATCCAATCTGAAACCAAACGTGTCTTTTTCACTCCTGATCGGGGGATTCATTTAATGACAAGCGAATGTAGGGCCGTAGTGGAGGTATGCAAAACTCTATCTGCTCTTGACAAACTGATTAGGAAGCTCGGTCCTGGGATGCCGCTTCGACCCGCTGGAGGTTGTGGGACAAAGGACGATGGTGGCAAAACTGTCACCCACGATGGACAGTGACTCCCACCCCATGAAAGACACTACATCAACACTGGAGAGCTCTTTCAGCGACAGGCTGCTTCACTCCAAGTGTGTCGGAAGGAGCGTTCCACACACACACCAATAACACACACCAGTAACTGTCAAGGACTGCATTATTAAAATGCTAATCAGTGCAATACATCTGTGTATTATAAACATAGACATTCTACATTTGTTTGTTTTTCAGCTTCACTTTTTTAGTGTTCATATTTTATTTACAGTGTTTGCATTTTATATGTTTCTCCTCTGTTTATATTGATCGTTATTTTTGTAGCCCCTCCTATTAATACTGCTTTTTACTTATTACTACTGTTTTCTCGCTGACGCTTACTCTTTTATGCTATCCCCTGTGCTACCGTAACACTGCGAATTTCCCCATTGTGGGACTAATAAAAGGAATATCTTATCTTATCTCTTATCTTATGCCCTCTCCTAAGTGGCCATCTAGTAATGTAAAGTTATTTAGGAACAAATCATTAAAGATTCATTGATTATTAGATTGTTCCTCTCTTATTCTTGGACATACAGTAAATGACTGCGGGCATTTCCAGATATTCATTGGAGAGCCTTTCTGTTGTTAGTGGACAGATTCCAATGACAAATGTGTAGAGCAACAACAACAAGCAGCAAAGATTACAGGCGGGCTGACTTAAGCTGATCTACATTATTATGTGTGCGAAAAGTCGGGGATATTATGGAATCGTTGCCGCCGGCCCTGCCACGGATCCTTCGTTTTAACGCAATAACGGAAAAATGATTTCAGCAATCATCAATTTTATACCCAAATAGACCTTGGTGCGAGGAAGAACTGGATTGATTAAAGTAAAGGTCGGTTCTATTTGGTGCATGCATATTGACTGTAGGAGATCCATCACATGGATATCGTAATACACTTTAGCAAATCATATTTTACTCACTAGGGGGAGCTTTTTTCATAAAAACACTGTTTTCTGTACATAACTCAAAACTTTTTCATGGATCATTTTCAAATTTTGTATTGTATTTTGTGCGAGATTGGTCATTTGGTCATATATATTTCTGACACTACAGGGAGCCTTATCTTCAAAGTTTTCGGATCAAAAATGCTCAAGCATTAGTCCTATTTTGTCCAAATTTGGTACATTTGAATAGTTTCATGGAGATCTATCTTGTACGCATCATGTTTTACTTTAATGGTTCACATTTAATTCACTAGGGGAAGCTTTTTAGGGAAAACAACTACCATAATAACCTAACTGTCAGGCCAGACTTAAAACCTATTCTCTTTCTTTCTGCACATGGCTCCACCTTAAACGCACCACCAGTGGTGACCAACAAGCCTGGAAGGCCTCTAATCTACACTCTGTGACCGCAGCAGGACACATGGCATTTGTCTGTAAGCGTTTGTCTGTTAAAACATCCCAGCAGGGGCTCAATTCAGTGTCTCTCCAGGTGACTGGCTTCCTCAAGTTTGTCTGAATGCAGCCGCTACTCCACACCTCGGTTAAAGACCTAGCTCAGATCGTCATGCTTACAGGTCAGGCTGCTAATGACAGGACCTCAGCGTGTTCCATTAAGCCTGATAAAGGCCAGGTGGAGGTAGGGAGTTATGAAAAGGAAAGGTTGCCAAGTGGAGATTTTCTCTCTGTGCCCGCATAGCTCTAAATGCCGAGGCCCTTTACCTTTACGTCTACAGCAACCGACCGCTCTGCTGCACGGAGGCATCAAAAGCAGGTGGGTTCCTCTATGTTCTCTCCAGATTTCAGCTTTTAAAATGTACGCATGTAGTAATCAGTCGTGGAAGTAAAGAGGCGCGTGGTCAGGTTCAACCATTCTGCTCTGCCAAGGAGCCTGGCATTCAGCCAAGAGGGATAGCAGTGCGGCGGTCCAGATTGAGAACTCAGTCAATAGCGTAATGCCTGGCACAGGTGCATTGTTAGTGACACTGGTCGGATGATTCATTGTCATTCCAATAATACGCAGTACACTATGAGATGTCCACAAAGAGTCTATAGAGTTTCTAAACGACTGTTAAATGTGCTTTTCACCTTGAAAATGGAGTTGATCTTTCAACCCTGGAGAAAATCAATCACAAATGGGATTTGACTAATAACAATTCTGCAATCTTAGACATTCCCTCTCTGGCTGCACGAAAGCTACTAAACATGGACAGTAAGGGGCCCTGAGGACAAAGTGACAGAAACCGCAGTGATGGTTATGGAATAGTGGCAATCGTTCTAGAGTGTAGGGGGTGGCGGTTTGGAATAATGTTCACCTCGAGATTAATGAAAAATCTGAAATATATATATATAAATAAATCTTTTTTTTTCAATATGCTACAATAATAATTGTGCAGAAATAACAAACATAACCTTGGGTCATTTAAATGTTTGAAAATGTCAACTATGAAATGTCCCAACATCAAAATTATACGGTTTCTATTGAATTCGAAACCATTTGATTTTTAATGGAATTAAAAATGCTCCAATTGGCCATAACATTAAAGCTCACCGCAATCCTGTAGATGTGCTTGAGAGTGTGAATGGTTGTTTGGCTCTGTGTTTTGACCATGTGATGATGAACTGGCGACTTGTCCAGGGTGTACCCTGCCTCACACCAACTCACATCAGCTGGGATGAACTCCAGCACCGCCCACAAAGTGGTTCCAGAATATTAATGGACAGCTCTTCTGTGGGATGGGAAAAGAGAGGCTAACCTTAACGCCCCACAAGCATCAGTGAGCTTTGGGAGACCATGACCCCTTCATGGTAATAAAGTTGTCTTTCCTTAGACCACCATCTTAAGTACTTACCAAAGGGGGAACATCCAGGTCTGGGAATACCCAACAACACCTGCAGTTCTGGAGATGCTCTATTCCTGTCGTCTAGTCATCACAATTTGGCTTTTGGCAAAGTCGCTCACATCCTTTGGGTTGGACTGGTTCAGATAGAAGCCCCAGTCTGCCCCTGCAGTCCACACCTGGTAGGACGTCTGATGCAAGACCCTGAATTTGCTCCCTGAGCTGCCTACTGCTTCTCAGACGCAGAGAATCGGTTTCACTGTGTTGTACTGCGTGTAAGAAAATATTAATAGGGATTACACATTATTATTAAGATCGGTATTCGGACCTCACCTGTGTTTCTAATGTTATGATTGATGCGTGTATAATGCCACATCAAATCCAGATGAGTTTTTCATCCAGGTCTATCTTCCAATAAAATCAAATTGCGTTGTCTGAAGCTTTATACTATCAAGCTGTGACATCATATTTCAAAAAAAGAAGGGTTGTGGAAATGCTTGAGTGTCATCAGCCTTCATTCCATTCTTGATGTATGAAGTATTGATGGATGCAAACTTTTCGCCTTATTATCATTTTTAAAACCTAGCACATAACATTCTATGTGTAAGCTTTTCTTTTTGTACTTCATCAACGAGTCTCCCTCCTATGGCTAGGTAACAATGTGTGGTATCCATTCTGTTGTTGATTCTCCACCCTCCAGGGGTTTCCTCAGCCCCCATGCGGCACCTCTGCGGCTCCCACCTGGTGGACGCGCTCTACTTCGCATGTGGAGAACGCTTTTTTTTCTCAAATCCAAGCAGACCCCACAAACGGGATTTGGAACATCTGCTCGGTAAGGCTACATTAACTCTGGGAGGAATCCTGACTTATTCTGTTTGACTCGTGTAAAATAAGGTCTAATTGTGTCCTTAATGCCGGGAGTTCAGAAAGGAACAGCATGACTTCACCCTAAAGACACCAGACAGGCTTTGTGTCTTTTCTTGCCATGTGCGAAGTTCAGACTCAGCCTAATGAGAACAGCAATTTGGGTCCTAGCCAGAGGCAATATGTTCAGAAACACACTGGAATCTTCTCTGAAATAAATATCTGTCCGAACAATCATTAGCGTGCAAAGCTGGTCTCCATAAGAGGTATGGCCTTGCTTTAGGTGTCTTCAACATCTATCATGTGACAAATGCAATAGAAAAAAGTTTTTGAAATCCCCAAATTCCTCATTATCCCATCCCCGAATGCATAATGTAGATCGTCCTCCTCCTTGAACTTAACTTTAGATGTGCAAGAAAAGATGGAGCTGCAGACACACATCGTATCTCCTCTGGAAGCAGAGACTAACAAGACCAAGTGATGGGGGGGGGATGACACTGCGCAGCCATTATGTCTCCATTAATGCATCCAAATTTTAGTTTCAGGAACTGGAGTTTTGCAGGACTCAACTAGGGACTGAATGGAAACTATTTCCTCTTCTAAGGGTTCCTGTCAGAAACAGACTGACAGCAGCGACCAGGGAGGGCACGGTCTGGCCACAGCAAACCCAAGGTCAAGAGAGGCATCGTGGAGCAGTGCTGACATAAGCCATGCAGCATTTACCACCTGGAGGGCTACTGCCACTGACTCCGCATCTAGAACCACTAATAGTTTGTAAAGAAGTCCATTTCTGGCCCGAGACTTGTTATGTCTTATCAACCTAAAGGAAATAAAGCTTCATGACCCATAACCCGGGGCTTCTCTCTGAAAAGATTTGAATTTGTGTTCTTTGTAGCTGGTGTGGGTGAAATCTGAGCCGTAATGCTGCGTTTCCTGCCTGCAGTACTACAGTGCCCTCTGCTGGCTGAGGATGGCCATGCACAAGAAGCTTCAAGCAAAAGAGAAAGAAAAAAGAAGACTTTGAATAGTGTAGTAAGACTTTTGTAAAAGAGTATTTATTTGTTTTTATTTACAGAGAAGAGTAATAAACGGCTATCTAACATGAAATAGTTATGCTACCAAGAAGTTACCAAGATAAAATTACAATAAACAATAAAAAAAAACATCTGGATTTTTTATGCTGACTATGACTTCTGTTCTCTGGATTGCGCGTTTATGTTTTTGTTCACTATTTTACACACGCTGCTCTTGTGCGCGCTACAGTGGTCTTGAAGCAAAAGACAAATTTACAAGATGTAAAACACCCCACAAAACAAATTGGAAACTCCAAGTGTGACTGAAAGTGTTGGACCTATTTGAGTCCTCTGGAGTCAGTCACAGTCACAGACACGGCCATAGACACCGACACCTCTTTGGTTCCGTAGCGAGGTAGACAGAAAGCTATGATTTCATTTTCATCATCTGAACAAGCCATCTTCTCAGCTGGACTAATCACACTGTTCTCTAGCTGAGCAGACAGGGGCTGTTTCCGAGGTGCGGAAGGTAAAAAAAGAATTGCAGCTTGTTTACATTCTGCTATTATGTGAAAGTTGAGTCTCACTAAAATCCTTCCACACAAAAGTGACTACTTGCTGCAGGTTAGTAGAATTATACATTTCTATTCTCCACACTTGGATGGCAGATCGCTGCTCGGAGTTTTGAATAAAACGAGGTTGCATCTAGCTGCGTCTATCTCACAATGGTACAAAAGAGGCGTTGCTTGACATATCTTTAATGTACTTAAATCACATCCTGCGTTTAGTACCGACCCTTTACGTCACATTGGCAGTTTGCAAACTTGTTTTTGGGGACCTGTAAAAATGTTTAATATATTAGATAACTGTTATTGCTTTTGTAATTTTGTTTTCCAAAATGTAAACATTTTTTTTGTTTTTTTGCCTAAGTGAAGTGAACTATTTCATGTTAGTTTGGCACTTCTAGGCCCCAGTAGCAGACGCACAAACACACACATATGAAATCTGCTCCCTATCAAAACCCATGTTCATGTTAAATGTAAAAACTAGACTTTATAGAAATTATAAAAGAACGCCCAAACCATAGAGGTTAAACCCCGCAGTCAGTTACTTGTTAGTTGTTGTTGTCTGGTTGAAGAGCTCCCTCACGCGAAGTGATTGCCTGAAGAAAAAATGTGAAGAGTTAGGCGTCGACTTAAACAGCTCTGCACTGGCATAGAGAGAAACATAGTCGATAAAATACAAAATCTTTTCATATCAACACAATTGACGGATTTTGATTATGGATTGGATTGATGAAAAGTCTGGGTAAAATGACAGTAAAAATATATATTTTTTTAGAATTGTGACCAATTTTTTCTTCTTCAATTATATTGGACTCAAATACCTGAAAGAGGCTCAACAAATTACACACAATTAATGATGAGGCAAAGTACAGAAATTAAAAATACAGAATTACAATAGACCCAGCAAAAGAAGCCCCATTCAGTTTTACAATTTCATACAATTTTAGTATTGCCAAAACATTGCTTGCAATGCATGTTTTCACCGCCGTTTTCTCTGTTTCTACGTTTTTCACTGCATCAGTAGAGTTAATTTAGGATCTTTTTTTTTTGTTTCTACTTATCTGACATAAGTAGTACACGGCACGTCACTGCCAGTCTTCTTTCACTATTACTTTCAGGATGTGCTGCGTTGTATCACACGGGCCATGTTAGACCATGTGTTTCAGCGAGTTGGATGGTGAAAGCCCTTGGTTTGATGCTGTTAATGTTGCAAAGTAAATCGCAGTTTAGAACCCACCTTCTTTCAGAGGCTCGTTTCTTTCACTTTGCCTGTTCTCCTTGTTGTGCTGGAAAGCTTTGCTGGGATCGAACCTGCGTTTAGGAGCGTCGGGGAGTTTTGACTTCAGCTGCTCAAAATCAATCTTCTGTCTGTTCACCTGGCAGCGAAGCTTGGAGATCTCCTGCAGGGACAGAATGATTGGAGTGGAGGCACCTGAGCTTGAGACAAAACCTGAGAGGTTTGGAAAGTAAAGCGTGCTGCTCAGACATATCACCTGTCTCATGGAGACGTTTTCGTCTTTCAGCTTCATCACGTGTTTGATTTTCTGCTTCTGATTCTGGTGGCCCAGCAGTCGGGCGTAAGCATCCGACAGCTTGTTCAACTCCTCCTGGTTGGCTCCGTTTTCATTCAGAAGGGCATTTCGCTCCGCTGCAAAGGCATTGAGTTGTTCCTGTGGGAACGCGCCAAAAATTAATAAAGAGATGATTTCAAATGCATTAATGTCTTTTCATCAATTTATTCAAGATTAAACTTGCATGACTTCAAGACAATATCATAAACAATATCGCCAACTTTAACATAGTTAATGTTATCAACCATTGACTATTTCAGGTTTTCTGGAGGTTTCGGTTAGTTAGATTTGAGACATTTAAAGACCTTTTTAAGGCCATTGGAAATTCATTTAAGTCCACATTAGCAAGCCCTGGATATGAAAGAATACTGAGAGGCCCCTTACTTGCAACGTAAATTAATCTACTCACAGAATTTAAGGAACCGATATTTAAGGCCTACCTGACGATATTTAAGACCTCGTTCATGATGCTACGCATATCTAGTCATTTTAAGGCCTAACACCATATTAAGAAATTTTTGGACTATTTAAAACTCTTTAGAGAAATTATGTTAAAGGTATTACAATTTTGTTTTGCACATTAAACAAAACTATTGATCAGAGGATCTGGTCTATTTCAATAGATGAGAAAAGACTGACCTGGAAAGGCTTGACTTTTGCAAACAGCTCCTCATATTGTTTCCTCCAGCCTTCCGTCTCTGAACTTTGGGTGCTTAGATGAATGGAAAAAGACGTTAAATTATTCAAACACTGGTTAAGTACAATTACACTAAAATCAAAAACAAACCAAAAAAATTCTCACATTTCTCTTTGGAGTTTTTCCCTCTGCTCCTCCATCTCCCACTGCAGTGTGACCTTCTCCTGAGTCAGTACGTCTATCTGCTCCTCCAGAGCCCGCCTGTCTTGCCGTTGTTCTTCCAACTCATGCTGCATGGCCTGGGTGTTCTCCTCGATGAGGCCTAATTGGGTCTGGAAGTTCAGACTCCTTTGCCCAACCTCATCCAGGCGAGACTGAAGCCGATCTCTGTCCTGGTCTGCCATGTTAAGCTGGAGTTCGAGGTTGAGGCTGGACTCTTCTTTGAGCTTTACTTGAGCCAGAAGATTCTTGCTCTCCTCGTCTGCTCTGTTGAGCTCCATCTGTAGTCTGTGCACTTCTGACCCGGCCTGCTGGTGGTCCCTCCTTTCAACCTCCAGTGCTTCCATTTCCCGCTGAAGGGCTGTCTGAATTTTAACCTTCTCTTCTCGCTCTTGTCGGAGCTGTTCCATGAGTTCTTTTTTTTCCTGGCCGGCCTCCTTTAACCGGTTCTGAGCTTTTTCCTTCTCGTTTTGAAGCTGAGTGACACTTTGATCTCTCTGTTCCTCTAGTAGCACCAGCGCTTCTTGTCTCTCTTTTGTCTGCAGCTGTAGCTCATGTTGGAGCTGACTGATCTGGGCAGTGTGGGCCACCTCCATGCCCTTCGTCTGCTCTTCTTTTTGTGCAAGTTGATACTGCATGTCCAGCAAGATTCTAACAAATTGAAGGAAATAATTGAAAATCTAAAGGTTTAAATGCTACAATCTATTCGATCAAATCTTATGTGATTTTGAGGCATACCTTGTATTTTCCTCCTTGGCTTTCGCTTCATCAAATTGTGTCTTCTGATGCTCCTCCAATTTCTCCTTCATTGCACTGACATCGTCTTCTTTCTGCTTAAGCACTCTGTCTATCTCCTCTTTCATTTGCTGGGTGACACTCTCCAGCTCAGCTTGCAGAGTTTTTTGTTTCTCCTCCGCTTGCTTCAGGGCCTTTTTGGTGCTGAAAAGTAAGACAAGTCAGTCTGTGACCTAATTTTTAGTTTTGCAAACAAAAATCAACCGACATTCCAGAGATATTTCAAGAAACACAGACGGCTGAGTACTCACCTCTCTAGCTCTGTGGCAATGTCTGCCATCTCGCTGACTGAGCTGGTGTGCGCCTCATGGAGTTCTCTTGTGGTTGTGAAGTGTTCTTCTTTCAGAGACCCAACTTCAGAGCTCTTGCTAAGAAAAAAGAAAATCATAGGCACGTGGTTTGATTTTAACCAATAACAGCATGATTACTAGATTACTCTTTTACATGTTTTTATTTTGGTATGTGATTTTATGACATTTTTCTGAAAATACCTTGATTTTGGATTAAATGGACAGTAAAACGCTTTGCACCAATAACCAACATTCACACACGCTGTCATACATTACAGCAAAATTAGGTTCCCTATCCTGCTCAAGGACACCTCGACATGTAAACTGCAGGAACTGGGGATTGAGCCCCCCATCTACCTCCAAGCTACAGCTGGCAAGAAAAACATTTCATAGTAATTATTACACTTTTAGCATATTGAAATGGTGTGCCTCATTACTGGTCGAGCACACCACAAAATACAATACATTGGCAAAACAGCAAATAGGATGATTTTCAACCCTAATTTATCTATTCAGGCAATCTTCACTGAGAGAAGCTTCTGGATTTTGGCCCTGATGGTGGTCCCCCTCATCACACTCTAGAATCTGCTCAGTACAATCACAAACTGATCTGATTTTTAAGTCACTGAGAAGAGGGTCATGGGTTTTGCTCAGGGGCATCTTAGTGGTGGTAATGAGGTCCAGGGGATTAACTCGGCAACATTAACCTTAGGGCCACCACAGCAGATTATGGCTCTGGATTTTTCAATTGTGACAACAAAACGTTAATCTTTGATCAAGCTTATAATTAACGCTGGCTTAAGCTAGTTCTCAGCTGTAATACAACAGGTTCTGGATGACATTATTATTATTTTCATCAACTTTGGCCCTCTTATTAGTGCTATTAACTGTATTATTCTATAAATTGTTATAATTATTACTAATTGCAATCTAATCTATTCTATTAGGCTGGCTGCTATTATTAGTACATGCCCATCCTCTTCCAGGATTCAGTCGCTCTAAGCGGTTATGGTATGGCATGCTCTAATGGACCTTGTGTGAGTTGATGGTTGTTTGTAGAATAAAGAATACGCTGTAGACCGACTCTGTTTGGAATCGGCCCTGAGATAACTGATGTTGTGATCTGATGCTATACAAATAAAAGCGTTTGACAGCTTACTGCTTCATCTGTTATTTATCATAGGGAACTTTATTTGTTGGGGGTCGTTTTTGCAGGATGAAGAGAACAGGACATTTGATGGAGCCATTTTAAACTCATATCCTGTGAGGGTATTTTTCCTCATCGATCAAATTTGGCACACCTTTGTTTCCCCTTGTGTCCTAGGGATCAGCAATTAATCGTATTAAATATGACAATGTGCAGCAGAAGAAGAATAAGCTGAAAGTAAGACTGAGAGCAAATGAGGCCTGTGAACTCGAGGCCTTCACAAATCACATCAATGTGGGCGGAGCATAATGTCAAGCTTACAACGGAGGACATCCTAGTGTTTGCTACACTTTTGGCTTGTGATGTTTGGGTCAAGGGGGACGGTAGACTCAACGTTAAGGTTTACCGAACACCTACACACACAGGCCAATACCTGATGTTCGACTCCCACCACCCACTGGAATACGAGCTGGGAGTTAAGAGAGCCTTACACCATCAGGCTGATAACATCCCCAGGAAGGCCGAGGGGTAAAAGAAGGAACATACGCATATTAAGAAGGCACTGAAAGCCTGCTGGTATCCCAACAGGACTTTATCAAGTCTCGAAGAAACCCCAGACGAACAGCTCCACAGATGAAGAGAGGGACAGGCGCCAAAGCACTCTCAGACCTCATGTAGATTTTCTCACAACGCACAATCCCAGTTAATTTCAAACCATTCAACACCCTCAGACAAAAACTGGTTTACCCCAAAGACAGTACACCTAGACACAAACAGAGCAATGCAGCTTATGCAGTTTGAAGCAACGAGGAATGCATAGATCTATATATTGGTGTGACTAAACAACCACTTCACAGGACAGGAATACAAGCTCATCAGGACAGGACTCAGCGGTTGACTTGAATCTCAAGGACATGGTATACTCTTTCAAGGACAACAACATTCACATTTTGGACGGACAGGATTGATGGTTTGAGAGAGGGTTTAAGGAATCCATTTATGTCAAACTGGAGTGGCCCTCTCTAAACAGAGGTGGAGGTCTACGCCATCAACCATCACACACATGCAATGCAGTTCTAACATCTTTCCCAAGACGGTTTCCCCATCATCCACACCTTGAGTTACATTATGCTAACGACTCGATACCCCAGTCAATATGTGTGGGCTTTGGTTGCTCACCTCTGCAACAGAGCCCTGGTATCGGTCAGCTGTCTCTGCAGCTCATCGTTTTCCCCCTGCAGCCTCTTGACCGCCTCATTACTCCTCTGCTCCTGATTCTCCAGGAGAGCAAGTTCTCCTAGCACCTCTTCCATCTCCTCCTTCAGCTGCCTTAACTTCTCCTCATACTCCTCTCTCTCCTGCTCCACCAGCACAGACAACGAGTCCACAAGTGCCTGAAGGACAGACGTAATAGTCAGTTATTGCTTTGGGCCATATTTCGCTCGATCTTTAAAGAATGAGCCCCATGGAGGAAAACGCATAACCTTTTCTTTTGTCAGATCCTCAGTAAGACTAATAACTTCTTGCTCAAGTTGAATCTGCCTCTTTTTTTCGTCTCTTTTTGTCTCCTTTAGTGCAACAAGCTCCGTTTTCAACTCCTCCACTCTCCTCAGCCCCTCCTCCTGAGTCTTGCCTGAAAAGCAAAACAACATACATGGAATAAGTTCATCACATGACCACTGATGTATATTAAATTGTAACTGGGTGAACATACTTCTCTCCTCCTCTGAAAATAGATACCGCTGTTCAAGATGTGCCACTCTCTCATCCAGCTCGTTCTCGGTCCTCCTAAGAACTTCCCTCAGCCTATTGAGTTCTGCCTCCTGCTGTCGAATCGTCGCCTGAGAGTCTTGAACTTTTTGGTTGGCCACCATAATTTGCTCGTCCATATCACTCGTCCACTTCTTTGAGGAGTTAAGGTCAAGCTTCTGGTTCTCCAATCTCTTCTCCGCATCAAATAGTGCCTCCTTTGACACCTGCAACTCTTCCTCTTTTTGTCTGAGCATACCTTGAGTGCTTTTTAGTTCAGCAGTGCACTGACCAAGTTCACTTTCACATTGCCTGTGGAAAAGTGACAAGTGAGTGTTGCAATACACGTCATATATTTAATTTATATGAAAGATTCGTGATGCATTTTCTTACTTCAATTTGTCCACCTGAGAACTAGCAGCAGTGTTCTGACTTATTTTTTCTTGGAGCTTCAGGCGTAAGTCCTACAAAAAAAAACATTGAGCGGATTCCTGTCAGGATTTCAATTCTGCAAAAAGTTTATCTGAAAGGGCTTTGAATTAGGGTAGAATTAACAGATGTTTTTTGCCAAACCGTGTAGACCATACACTGTTGGCCTAACAGTGTAACTTATTATCTACCACTATTATTTTCATTTGACATGTTTAAATTCTATATTTGGTTTATTTGTGGTATTATTTATTGGAATTAAATATACTTCTCCATTTTCTTTCAAAATAGTTAAGTTTTGGATTTCCTGGCTAGGTACAGTTATGAGCACTTTGGACTGAGGGGTTTCCTTTCTATGATTAACTAGCCTACAGGTAGAGGTGCAAAAGTATGTATTCAGTCAGTCACATGCATCTTTCTTTGTTTAAATAAGAGAAACATATCTGTAGCCTGAACTCCCTCAAACAGCAGGAAACATTTGGGCTCTGCTTAAGAAATACTAAACTCAAACCTTGTTAACATACAGCAAACTTTTTTCGACAGTGTAACCCGTTTGAATATTTTTTGCGGCCAAGTACCACTCCACAAATTTTGGTAGGCACACTTTAGAATTCTGAAAATAAAAATTAAAAAGCCTCAGCAAAAAAAGTTGAGAGAGAAAGAAAATTAAGAAGGCCCCAATTCTCGTTAGTAAAGTAAAAACATATTTTTTTAAGACTATTGTTTCTGAGAATAAAGTGGAGATTTAAGTCAGACTTCTCAGATTTCCAATTAAAATAAAATTCAAAAATTAATCATTATGTGGCCCTAACTTCACATTAAGTGCACCTCTACAGGAAATGCATGTTTTTCACAATGAATGAAAAAGAAGAAGTTCTCTTTTTAAGATTTGCATTGTAGTCTGAGTATTTACCTGGATCTGGTCATTGGCTGTGTCCAGGTAGTGTTGCACAACTTTGATATCCTCCCTAAGCTCCTGTATCACAGCTTCAGTACAAAGACAAACATAAAATACAAGAGTTTCATACATGCATAAAAACCAGCTTCATACATGTTTCTTAAAGGCAGAGTGAAACCCATAATTGAAAAATAACTCTCACTTCCAGGTCATCAATTATATATTATAGCCACAGAGACAGACACCATCCCACATTTGGCAACCGGTTTATGGGATTCAATACTATTGACTATCCTTCACCAGAAATATCTCACCACACCTTTATTGTGCTATCGACAGGGTAAGAGAACCGTCATCAAGGCAAAAGATATTTCCATGCAGGGTAGAAGAACAGTATATCAGGGGGAAAGACAGCTATATAGTGACTCACCATTCAATCGAGCATTCTCATTCTCCAACTCATCGTTATGATATTTGCTCACGTGATGAAGGTCCTCTGAAAAAGTTAAAAATCCCAGAAAGTTACTTACTCTTTTATTGTTCTGCACATGAAAAAGAGTTCTTTCTGCTGATGGTAAATCTTACGCAAGTCTTTATTTTTGTTTTTCACGGCACTGACAGTAGCTCTGGCCGTTTGGAGGTCGTTTTCTAGCATCTTCAGTTCCCCTTGAGAGTTAATCTGCAGGACACTTAACTCCTAGACAAACATACACAAACATAAGTGTCAGCATCTACTATAGCTGACAATGTGCTCATTAACTCTGATAAAACATTAAGCAATGATGAAAAAAAAAAAGGTGGATATGAAAAAAAAAAAGGATGCGGTGAAAAATCATACCTTGTTTTTCACATCCAAAGTATTCCGGGCCTCCATCAACTCCATGGTGAGTGAATTGATCCGTTTTTTTGTAGTGTCAGCAGAAACCTGAATAAATCATGAACTCGGTCAAAAGGGGTTTCGCATCTAATACATTCACTTAAAAACAACAAAGGGATTTCCACCTGCACACCTTGTTTTTAAGGAACTCATTAACTTTTTTGAGTTCAAGCCTCTGTCTGTCAAGAGTGGTAACATTGGCAGCGAGACCAGTTTTCTCCCTGACAGCGGCTAGCAGCTTGGCCTCCACCTTCCTTAATTCCTCCTCCAGAGCCAGCAGACGACGGTCCTGCTCACCTCGCTCCTGAACCAGGCACCTGATCTGAAAGGAGACAAAACTTAAGTTAGAACTCGAACTTCTACAGCGGCAGGAACAATGACAGTGTGAACACATGTTGATCGGTTGAGAGGTAATAAATGTTTTGTGATAAACCAAAACTAATCAGCCATAACATTATCATCACTCACAGCTCAAATTAATGAGGTAGATTAACTCGATACATTGGCACTTATGAGTGGGCGGGATATATTAGAAAACAGCGGGTTGTTCTAGAAGTTGATGTGTTGGAACCAGGAAAGATGGACAAGCATTAGAATATCATCAATATTGTTGATGGCTAGACAACTGGTCAGAGCTTTTCCATAACAACAGATCTTGTTTGGTGCTGCCAGTATGCTACATGTTATTTATGTTTTCAGTGATCTATGCATAACAGATGGTTTCTACTCATTTCAGAAAGTTCAACTCAAGACATTTGAAGACTCTTAAAGACCATTATGAATGAAATTTAAGACATATGTCCAATATTACATAACACATGAAAAGTAAATTACGTTATTCACAATGTACAAAACATTGTTTATGTGTTCTAATTTTGCAGCAAGGAAGCATTAACATGTTCATTGTCAAAGTAGTGTTCAATAAATGTTGATAGTTTAAAGACCTACCGAGTTCTTGCATGTGACATCTCAATTCATGTAAGATTTTAAGGCCTAAAATGCATATAATCAGATGTAAGGCTTTTCAAAACCCTGCTGGGACCGCACATATTCCATTAATCGTGACTACCTCTTTCTCCAACAGTTTTTGCTGCTTCTTTGACATGGTCATGTCAGTCTTCTCTTTCTTTGTACTGGATCCTTCAACCTAGGTTTTAACAAGACAGAAATTGAGATGGCTTTATGTCAAGAGCAGTTGTACATCTTGCATATCTATAGGTTAGGTGGTGATATTACAGGCTGACAGTGTAGAGAACTTACAAGACCATCAACGGACATGGTCCTCCGGACGGGTGACACCAGGGCATTCCTAGAGGGCGATGGTGGTGGCAGAGCAGCTGCAGGCAGAGATGGAGAAAATAATAGGCAAAAGTGTTTCAGGTAAATTCGTTTTTTTTAAATTGCTTAAGTTACTCACCTGCCCTTAGAAGTCGGAATCGGTCAGTTTTGTCAAAAGAAGCACCTCCTCTCAAGTCATCATGTTTGATCTCATAGGTTCCTGGTGGAGGGGCGCAACCTGAAGCCAATAGTACAAACTTATCTATAATATTCCCTTGATTATTCCAGTATTGTATATATTTATTTACGTTAACATGCTTTAATATTCCTTTTTTTTTTATCAAAGCAAGGCATCAGAGTAATGTTTACGTGCCTACATAAAGTTATGCTAGCTAACATAGGCTAACGTTAAGTACAGATGAATACCTTGAACGCTCTTACACTAGCTAGCATTAAAACGTTTCTTACCTATGTTCTCGTTGAACCTTTTCAAAGGAGCTCTAGAAAAAGACATAACTAATCTCAAATTTTGACTTTCCAAGCGTCTTGACAGTGCTGCAGCGCAGCTCCGGGTGACGTACACAACAAATTCTACCCCGCTGAAATTTCAAAATAACGTCAAGCGTTGATTTACGTAAATCCGTCCAATAGGGATTTAGTTTTCGGTTGACGTAATGACATCCGCCTCCTTATTGTTGTAAATCAAGCGAACAGTTTTGATTGGCCAGTAGGCATTTAGTTTTCGGCGACGTCATCACGCCATCCTCGTCATCATTGGTAAATGATAAATGGGCCGTACTTTTATAGCGCATGTCTAGTCTGCTCGACCACTCAAAGCGCTCATTCAAGACATAACAATGAAAACATAATTTAAAAGAATAAATTATATTTTTAGAATATTGGTTTGACAAAAAAAAAATCTTATTTTTTCTTTCACACAAATTATGAAGCTCAATTTCTAAGTTATTAAGAATTTCTAAACTCTTGAACCTTCCCTGTTATCTATAAAGACAGAAATGCTTAATTAATGTTAATCCTTGAGGAATTCTTCAACTTATTTCAACCATTATGGGAGTAACTGGAATCTGCTTTCCTTCTTAATGGCATTGATGGAAGTAGAATGGTTTCATCTACATATATTTGTCATGCACATATCAGGATCCTGGTAAAAAGTTGAGGCTTATATTGTAACAAACTAATCACATAATTAAATTGGAAGCCATATAAGTAATACTGTATTATTAGATTAAAATACCATAATGTTCAGCTGACTGTCAACATATTTACTCTAGATGGGCAATGTCATGTTCAAAATAAGACCAAATGATTTAGGTCCAACCTTTCACCCATCATATGAAGAATTTAGGATTGAATTTAAGATGCACATCTGTTCAAATTAAAATTATCACTAATGTGATACCAGAATATTTTTATTTATTCATATTTCAGTTTATCGCTCCTCCACGTGTCACTATATTATAATTATTATTGTTTATTAACCTCTATGTATTATACTTTCCATACACTTGCCATAGTTTTCTCTATCTATTCTTTCAGTTTTGTTTTGTTTTTCTGGCTGGCTGGAAATAGCTAAAAAGAAATCGTTATTGCCTTTGGGGTTGACTAGTTTCCTTTTCCATTATTTGTTTCGAGGGAGCCCCTGATGAAGGTTTGAAGCCGAGAGGCATTGGAGTTTGTCATTTATTGATCCAACCGACCATGTCGTGACAATAACGGCATTTTAGCTGTTCAAGGGGTGCCACAAAATGTCTTCACTTTCAAAACTTACCAACCATTGGTCCGATTCTCTGCCACGATATCTATCTTGTAGTTCTCAAATTTGACTGTAATGTTCATATTTCACACAGTTTATTGACTCTTACAACCCACAATATGTTCGATTGTGTCCAAATTGGCTCATATGATTCTATACAAGGTCCATCTTGTATAAACAGTATATTATTTTACTGTAATAGATCATATTTAAACTACTTAGGGCTTAACTAACTTTTTACTCATATGAATTGACATGTGAACTAAACTGCTGTGTAGAATGCAGGATGATCCAGCTGTACTACACTTCCTTTCCTTTTTTTGGCGTTTCCTTTTTTTGTTATTGATAAATAAAGCAAACTTATGAGTTCACGAGGTACAAAATACAGGTTGTGTTTCATATCATATCGTACTTACTTGTTTCCTACATACTTATATCAGAATAGACATTTTTAAATCTCCTGAAATGTTTTTGTATCTCCAATATTCAGACTGAGTTTAAGCGGAACCTAGAAGCCACTGACGGTGAAACAACAGCCGCCTTTTTTCATTTAAACATTTTTTTATTTCATGGAAATACAACAGAATTTCAAATGCTTTGCAGGACCATTGTTGTAAATTTTATATTCTTTTTCTTAAACTTTTTTTGTACTTCAAAACATGGTCACTTGTACAACAGTATAATAAACAAAGCCTCATGTCACAAATGGAGCCATCGATGACAATAAATTACACTCGCCATGCTAAGGTTCTGAGATACATTGGTAGCTTCTTCTTTTTTTTTTTTTTAACTAGATTAACCATTAAATGAACAGAAAAATCTGAGTTGAATAAATATGATAAAAAGACACTAAAGTTACAAAAGAAATTTTTCATCAAAACAAAGCAGAAAAAAAATATCATCGGACCGTTTGGGGGATGGGTTAAAAAAATAGGCTCAAATAATGCAAATTTTCGATACCACTGCTAAATCTAAAGCATATGTCCAACTATAGTAAATACTGACTATATACAGGAAACTGCCGTTAGATTATAAATGACATTGAGTTAGGATTTTCTTCTCCTTTATGAGCCGAGTTGTTCACAGGGCCAACATCATCAATTCACACTCAAAGAGGTTAACCTTGTACACGACTGTCTTTAAACAACGTAGAGGTATTTTCTTATCTGGATTCATTCGTGGTTGTTGTTTTTTCACTCATGAAAAAAAGAAAGCCCATGTAGCCCTGGGGAAGATGCGTCATTTTCCAAAAATGTGAATAAAAGCACTGTATTCATGTACAGAATATAAAAATCTTTCCAACAGTCACAGAGAAAGAGAAAAAAAAAACAGTTCATGAGGTTTCCGGTATTCTATCAAGGATGTGTAAATGAAAATATTCAGAATAAAAAACAATAACGACTACGACACTCAACACGCCACTTAGTTTAACAGTGAGATTTACAGTGGAGCTGGTACCGAATGACAATGTGCCAAGACGAAGCAAAGACACCTGAAGTGATGAACTGAAGAAAATCAAAACTGTGATGTACCGTCATTCCGTTGAAAGCCAGCAGGTGAATAAAAAGTAAGTATGGATCACTTGACATCATGAACATGGGCAGACCCAATTATTATCTGCGTAAGTATAATGAGAGTGTGAAATGTTACACATTAAACAGGTTGGCGCTGTAATAGAGGACCCACAGAATGGCAGCAGAGCTGTACTGGTGCCTTTGCTAGTGCTGTTAGGGGCAGCATGTTTTCTTTATGTCATTAAAAGATCTCTTAATAATTAGTCCTAGGTTCAAATTCATTTAAATGTTAGAATTTAATTTGTCCCGGATCTCCCCTCCAAATTCCAGAAGGCATTTTATGGGCTGAACTGTTGGCTTTGTGTAAGTGGTCAAACACACAGGTGTGTATCAGAAGGACTAAAATAATTCATGCATGAGTTTGTGTGTGTGTGTGTGTGTGTGTGTCCATTTCAACAGGTGGTAGCCAGGGATTGGTGTATAGGAGGCTGGAAGCAGCGAACGTGCTCCACGGTGGAGCTGTCCGTCTCCACGGCTTTCATGTACTTGTTAAGGATGGCGAAGATCTCGTTGTTGAGGATCTGGTACTTTCTGATGCGGTCCGCCATCTTCTTCAATGGCTGTCAAGGGAAATATTATGTAAAAGAAATGATTCAAACAGAATTGAGATGAATGCGAGATAAGATACTGGACGCAGCATACACACCACATTCTTGATGATCTCATCCTTGCCATCCTGTCTTTGGACTTTGAGCAGGTGGTAGCAGAAATCAAAGAGGTCAAAGCGACGCTGCTGTCCCAGCAGCACGATGATGGCACAGCCGGCCCAGTTCAGGCCGTCTCCAAAGCACTGCCTGGAGAACAAAGTACATTTTACGTGAGATGAGCCGTTAAAATGAGACACAAAATTGAGCCAAGGCAGATTGGCAGACATCTAACGATCATGTCTGGCTGCACACATGCTTGATATCAAATACTTCTCTGCAAATGCTTTCTTATATTCCACATTCAGCTGTCTGGTGCTACCTACTCTGCTGTGAACTCATGTGTGCCCACAGGGATGCAGTAGACGAACTGCATGGCGCTCCACAAGCGATGGAACTCCATGCACTCGTCAACGTGCATCACGCCGTTGGTGGGCGGAGGCCCGCGCCACACCCCATCGTGCAGGAAACTACGGATGCGTGTCAGGATGACCTCAAACATGGAGAGGCCGCAGCATAGACGCTCTTTGGTCAGCAGATCCCCCTCACGGGCAATGGCGATTTGCTGGAAAAAAGAATATTCACATATCTTTGTTATTTCTATTATTAAGAAACAAGATGTTTTTATTTAGTTATGAAACAAAGGATGAGATTTGTTCTCGTGTCTCTGCTTTTCCACCTCGAGTGGTTTTGAACTCACCTGCGGGGTTCCCAACCTCTCAATCAGAGGCACAAGGTGCAATGGGGCATACTTTGCTTCTAGCCTTTTCATCCTGACCTCCAGACGCTCTCCCTCTGCGTAACACACAATCATAATGAAGTTGCTGTATACATAAATAAATGGGTGTATTTATTCACCCATCTCCTTATAATTTACTACCTGTAACCATTTTGAGTACCTTTGATGTAAACTCTGGGCAGAATGTTCTGGAAGGGGGCGGCATGAAGCAAGTCACACACTTCCTCCTGGGACTAAGATTCAAGCACAACATAAGGATTATTAAAGAATCATTTCCTGTAAACCGTCACCACCCACACTAAGCTGTGTAATCTATTTTTTATAGCGTATTTTTAATACTCTATTGACATTAAACCCTGTACCTGTTTTGAAAAATGTTTGTAGTCAAAGAGCTTTAGGATTTATTGATTAATTCATTGAGAAGACTTGCTGCTCCATGGTCACGCCGCTAACCCTCTCCATTTACTCCTGGGCAACTTTGCAAAAATGTACTGCTGGTCTTCTTGCGCTCTGTTGGTCTAGTGTGGAAGAGCAGTTTTCTCTAACCTGAATATAATCCACTCTAATTTATAACTGGTTTCTTTGCATTTCCACAGCCAAAGAAAGTCTCTCAGTCTGGAAGTCCAGCAATGTGTTTAATGACGTTGCCGCTCCATTGTTGTCTCTGCTTTTTGTTTGCTGGTTATAACATCAGAACATCCCCTAATGTCCCCATTTTTCATGTTGGACTCTTTACTGCCATCTAGTGGATGTATCTGTGCCCAGCATTAAAGCAGGTCTGGTTGAGTGGGTAAAAGGAGAAGGTTACATAATTAAGTCAATCTCGTTTTCTCCAGCCTGCTGAAAAACGATCCCGAGCTCAAGTTCACAACCACCTTAATGAACCCAAGCTTAAACCATCTGTGTAAAATGTCACGTTGTTAGTGGAATTTCAGCTTGGTGGATTCATGCCAACAGATTCAATTGTCCAGGTTGTTGATTGAGTGTACGGACGTGGCGACGGTTGATCAAGACAACAAACTATGAATTAAGTTTAATGCAGAGAAACAGTTTCTTGCAAAAAAAATCTTGAAACTGAAGAATTGCAGATTGAAAAAACAAAACAACAACATGCATGCATCAAAACACACGTACTTGCATGCAGTCTAAACCAGATCTCAGGCAGAAGGACAAAACACACACATCAGTGCAGTAGAGAGAGTACTGAGTGGTCTTGTGGACAGGCGTTGCATGCACCCATAAGAGAGAATGGAAGTAAAAATGCAGCACTGAGCACAAACTGTACCAACAACCAACCAGAAGAGAATTATCACCCCTTCAATGGACGACTAGGACATAAAGGATCAATTATAAAAGCAACCAGTGTGTTTTGGTCGTGTTGGGTTATTTGTTAGTGGGATTATGCAAAGCGGGGGGGGGGGGGGGGGGGGGGGGCGTAGGCCATGAATGAACCCACTAAATTTAAACATTAATACAGATACAGATGAAAAACCAGGAATTTTCCCACCAACTTTCTTTAATCTGATTTCTTAAATTGTTCTATTATTGTTATTATTATTATAGTATTACACTATTATTAAAATCTAATCTTAGCCATAGTTAGTAACAGTCATACCATATATAGTTAAGAGTTACCATTTATGATATATGAAACTGTTTGTTTTATTTGAAATCACACTCCTGCCCATTTCTTTTATTTTCCTGTTAAAGGAGTTTGACCGATAAAGGTAATATTTATTCATCCCCTTGGTGATATGTGCTTTAAAGTCAGTTAATTTAGTTGAATTTATTCACTTTATTTTTGCTTAATTGTCTGTATCAAAATCCAACTCCTTTCAGAAACAGAATCAGAATCAGCTTTATTGGCCATGTATATTCATACAAGGAATCTGAATCCGGTTAACCGAGCTCTCGAAGTACGAACGTCATATAAATCATTTAAAATGAAATGCTAAAGGAAATAAACAAATATACAAGCTATAAACAAATGGAGATGATCTTGTGTACAGGCTATACACATTTAAATATATATGTATCAATATGTACATATAAATATATGTGACAGTGCAAAGATGTCAGAGTAGTGACAGTTGGTGGTAGTTATTGTATAATGGTTTGATTGTTGGTCCGGTTGATGGCCTGTGGGTATTATTATTTATTTATCATTAAGGTTTCGGTGTCAAAAACCAATAAATAAAATAAATACAAATAAGACGACGCTGAAATTGTCCTGGTCCTTTTTTCTTCCATTTCTGATTGGAGGTGAAACCGTGCGTGCCAAACTACCAGAGTGGAAATAAGTTAGAAAAAAGAAACACAGCAACCCAAACTAAAAAGAGAGAAAGCAAAAAAGAGGCGTCCAATCTCTGGCCGTGTTATGAAGAGACCTAAATCCTTACCACCTGTGGTAGTTGCCAGCATGAAATGAAAAATAGGAGAGTTGTATTTCAAGAATTAAAACATCAAAGTTGTGAAGCACACTCCAGGGCAAATGGTCCATCAGTGTCAGGAATAATCATCATCATAAATTAGGCTTACAGCTTCATGCACCAAGGCTATTGGTCACCCAAAAGAACAGTCAATAAAAGCTACACCATCAGCGGCACTTTGAGCACCAAGCCTGCTCCGGGCCATAGAGCGGATTATCAATGGGAAATGTAAAGCAAGCATTGGAATAAGGGAAGACAAAAGAAATAACAACATCATAAACAGCTTAGATGGATTGGCTAAAGGGGGAATAACATTACAGTGTCAAGGGAAGTGAATGAATTAAGACCTACCAGAGCTTGCTCGATGAGGAGGCAGAAGAGGATGGCATTTCCCACCTCCCTCAGGCTCTGAAAGACGTCTGTCTTTAGCTCAGCGTACTCTATGATATCCTTCAGCTGATGATGGAAGAACTCCAGGATACCTGCGAAATGACAGAAATGGAAAAAAGTGTAGTTATGACGGCTTACTAAACACTCAGAGACATGCTGCGTGATGGAAGCGGCTTCCATCCCCACTGTCAGCAATAAAGCTGAATACTAAGTGCCCTCTAACGCCGGATTATGTTATCGACAATCGATGAACTACCGAGATGATGTCGGAGGGTTTCCCCAAGTGCCCTGACCCACATTCAGTCGGAGCATCGGGCCCTAACAGCATCTGATGGAACAGCGAACAATAAGATCACAGGATGCAAGCCATGGACAGAACTCAGTGTTCAGAATAATTAGTAATCTCCTCATGAACACGCTCAAACTTACACTTTGAATATCAGACATGAATATTTAGACATTTCTGTCCTTTTCAGATGAAATATAAAAAAATATTTTATTGATGATAAACTATACCATAATACTTCATAGTTGCTGGTTTCCCCACCTTGTCCCCAATTGCCTTACTCCCACCTTTCCATGCTCTTTGGCAATGCTGCCTCTTGATTTTCCTTAATGGAGTGGATTAAATGGTGTCAGCATTTTCTCATGCCAGCTATTAAATGTTCTCAAATTATAAAAGTAAAAGGATCTTTTTGAATTGCGTAACCTCCTGATTATATTCATATAATAACAATAATATTAGATTTGTTAAGGGACCTTTATTTCAACTTCTATTACTGCAATTTACCTTAAAATAATGTGTTTTGTGTGAAAGACCAGTATGCAGAACAAAAGAGGAGGAAAAAAAAAAAAGTTTGTTTATATCGAGGTTCACTTATGACGTTGTGATTTTCTCAGGATCCAATCTTCAATCTCTGGAACTATCACTAAAACCAACTAGTGTGTATCATCTTAGAACAACAAATATGATCTTGCAATATTATCAAATCAGAAAGTTAAATATTTTAGTGGATAGTCAAACACTGACATTAAGCCTTTTCTTTCTATTGCACATGATATGAACAGATGGATTCAGCAAATGATCGCGTTGTCTTGGTGTTGCTGCCCATTTTGTTAAAATCAGCCTGGATGTTAGGAAAGCACGCAGTGATGAAAATTAAAAATATTTAGCTAGAATAATGAGCCTGATCTGAGGATGTAAGGAGTAGAAATTGCAGATATTAGCGTTAAAATGTAGGGATGACACTCATAACAAATAGTCAAGCAAAATACGGAAACCTGAAAATTCTGCTCAACTGCATCTTCATGAAGGTGCTCGGTATAAGTATAAACGCTAGCAAAGATGATGTTGCTTTCTTGCAGGTTTTTGAAATTCTAACCTCCTGTTGCGAGGACAGACCGGATAAAATATCCCAAACCAACCAACTTGAGCTCATTTTACAGTCATACATTTACCTGATGCCACTGTGAAGACATTTCCCCTGTATGTTTTAGTGACTTAATCAAGGTCTTAGGTTAGAATACCACCAACTTTTGCCTTCTCACAAAACCCATATATAACACTATGTCCCATCAACAAGACATGGCGTATATCCCACTCTTCATTTGAGGATTAAATACTTAGAGTCCTTCAGAAGTGCTCCGCATGTATTGTTTTGTCAACTCTCCTTGATTGAGCTGTATTGAATACTTCAGTATAAGACATTGAGTCTCATGAGCCTCCACTTCCTCATAGGCACGATGGGTACAACAACATAAACCTACTCAAGTAAGAGACGTTAGACAAACACTTCTATCCGTCTTATCCATATTAAAAATAAAAGCATATATTATTATAGCTTAATTAGCATCTATGGAAGCATAAGTAGAACTTTGCTTCTCCGGCTGCAACCCTAAACACATTCTAGTCACTTTAAGAGTGGATGCTTTAAGCTCACCTGGGGATCCGTATTCATGGCGTGGTAAGCGACAGATCTTGGGCATGACCTCTATCAGTGTTTTTACATACTGCAGGATGGTGCCCTGTAGCTGCAAAGGTGCAAGACAGATAGATGGGAGCAGGAATCGGGGAAGAGAGTGTACAAATAACTCACTGTAAGATATCTTGCACACAAGTTTTTAGGAATGCAAAATACCAAGCTCTTGACAATCTTAAGCAGCTCCTCCATCACTACAGCAATGCCTTGGTAACCAAGGAGGCGGCAGATGGTCTTGAAGTGAGGAGGGCCAACAAAGTTTCTGTAGGAGCTGTATATGTGGGAGTAGGCAATGTTCAGAGGCTGTGAGGTCAAAAAGAAAATGGGAAACGGGGTTAATCTGGGACAAGGCAAGATGCATTTTCTTTAAACTCACTGCTATTGCAAGATTTTAGCAACATGTCTCCCTTACCTTGGACCCGTAAAGATAGTAAGGCTGTACATTGGCTGGCTTGTCTCTTTGAGGCTCCTGGGTGAAGGGGATGGCTGTGCGTACAAAGCTAAATAGAAAATCATGTTTAGAACAAAGACGGTCTATTTAAGAGACCGTATCTCCAGCAAACGCATCCAGGAAAAAGCTGACCGGTTTGTGGATCCGTTGTAGCAGTAGTTGGGGAGGAAGTCAAAGTTGAGCTCCCAAAAGACGTGGAGCGTGATTCGTCCATACGGAGCGGAGACGTTGTGGTTGGCCTCACGGAACATGGCGTCAAAGCTGTCCAGAGTCATGTGCTTGCACAGGAGCCGGTGGGTTAGTCTGTTGATCTCCAGCAGCCATTCCAACTCCTGTCACGGACAGAGAGAGTTCATTCAGTACACGAAGCTACCAGCCCTGTCTTATTAGAGCTTCTTGCGTAATTCTGGAGCGTGGCGTGTGAACTCACCACTATGGAAGTGAGGTCCTCACTCTCAAAGCGGCTTATGGCGTGATCCAGAGACTTGTACATGGCCGCCGAGATCCTCTGGGTGATCAGGCGGTTCAGGTCGATGGAGCGACCTAGAAGCTGCGATACACAGGTTGAACGGTAAGGAAATGGATTGGCAATGGAGTTTTACCTCTCAGACAGTAGTAAAGGTACCAAACAGATGATTTTCAAATTAAGTGACAATGGACTAATGCCACGCAGGACGAAAGCCGTTTCTGTTTCAAGTACCTGTACATGTCTTTGTTTGAGCAGCGTCTCATAGCGGTTCGATGGAGGGTAGGGGATGATCACACCATAGTTTTTACACTCCGCTCTGAAGCGCTTGTCTAGAAGGACACTGTGAAACACATGGAATGTCATTAAGTTGATAAATCTGAGAATATCTGCCAGTAATACTTTATCATTTGAAAACCTTCCTACCTTCCAGCCATTGCTTTATAGTAGGCAAATATCTGGTCAGCCAACTTGTAGACAAACTGATCAAAGCAGAGATTTACCTAAAAACAGGAAGGACACCATGAAGCTTCTGTACAGGTTTGAAATCAGATCAGTTTTACTGAAGACCTTACCTCAGCCTCGATTTCATCGTAGAGGAACTGTTTCTTGAACTTGGTGAGGGCGTAGTAACCGCTGTCGTTATACAGGTCTAGAGGATACAAAACGTACCTGAGGGACGAAAAGATTGCGGTTATAATAACGTCCCAATATGCGAACACCATCTGTTTGTCACTGGATTTCTTGTCTTACTCCATCATGGAGGGCTCCTTGGTCTCCAGGATGTGGTCAGTGAGGATCCATGGCATGGACATCTCAATGGGGAACTGAATTCGGCGACCCATGGTCAGCTCCAGGAAGAACTCTCTGAACCACAGCTGGGACAGATCACAGCACTGCTGCAGGGCCTCTAGACAGCGGATGGACACGGAGAGTAGACAGTGAGGTCATTACTACCGATCCACCGGCAGTAGACTGGCTTTAATATACAGTATCATTGGTCAAATATATATTTACCACTGAAGTTGAGCAAGTGTGTGAAGAAGAAGGAATGTTTGTGGAAGTCTTCTATGGCCACCACTATAGGTCCATCCAGACTGCTACGAAGAGTCTTCTTGGAGCCACTCTTATCTGCTATCAATGACTCCAGCATGGTACGCACCATGTACAGCTAGAGAGAAGACAAGAAGAAAGATAGACAAAAACCTCCTATGATTCAAATTAATCAACCCTAAGTGTTCATTCGCCACAACAGGAGGAAGAGTTTTGGGAGGAAATGGAAGTAATGGACCGGAATTAAGTACATGCGAGTACTGTACTTAAATACAAAATTGAGTTATTGTTGATTTTGTCTCAGGTTTCCATTTTTGTCCATTGTGGATTTTGTGGTCTTGCGGGTCTTGTATGTTTCTGTAGCACTACAATTTCCCTTTTGAGGCGAAACAAATCTAAAATCTAAAATCTTAATCTTAAATAAAATCAATTTTGAAGTTTTATTCCTCATATTTTCTGTTAAAGCCCATGATAACCTATTACAAATAGTCCTATAGTTTTCTTCAGTCCCATGTTTTACCTGCGTGCTGGAGGGTCCTACAGCTCTGCGGGGCACTTTTATGTCAAATCCTCCTTTTGGGTCCTTCTCCCCCCTCAGACAGGGGTCATTAGGAGGTTCTCTTGCTCCCTCCCAGTCACAGACGGTCTTTCGAATGGCCTGGAGAACACTACAAACAAAACATCAAATCGTAAAGAGTTATTTTTTGGGCTGAGGAATCAAAGAAGAATGTATTTCTGTGCTAGAGTACCTAATGAGGACGTTCTTCTTCTTGCGTACGGCCTGTCGCAGAGGCTCTCTGAGTGTCATCTGGGCAAAGTCCTGCAGCGCGGCATAGATGGTATTCCTGATAGCCTGGTTAAACACGGACTCCATTCGACCCATCAGGACCTAAACAGTTGATGACACAGCACCACCGTCATCACCGAGACCCTCGTCTTAATACTGAAGGAATAATTAAACATTTTTTAAGGTAACATAAGGTAGTTTATTATCCACAGGGGGAAGTTCGTTTGTTTGTCAGTGGAATTCCAATTTGGTGCATTAAAGTTAAATCATGACCTCATTAGAAAACAAGCCTAATCAGAATATGGCACATAAACTGGTGTGATCACACTGCTTCATAAAATAAAGGTTATAAAATATCAAGTATTTTCCGCTTTGTTAATTGTTCGGGATCTATGAAGGCTTCCAACGGTCAGCAAACTGATTCCCAGCAGTTTGCTGACCCTCCTTCCCTCTGCCGTGAGGCGTTCCGGAATCAATAAAGGATTCCATCTAGACTTCCTTTAAGACGTAAGTATGCAAATATAATGTGTTTGTTTGAATAATATAATTTTGTGTCTCATTTGAAATGATTACCTTCACATTGAAGATTTTAAGCACTTGGCAACCTCTCCTCATTTTAAGGCTTTGTGCCAACTTTTTTACTTCTAAGTAAGTGCATTTCCCAAATATAGGAAATAACGGATGAGATCAAAAGTGCTTGATGTTTGGTTTCTAATGTGTGTATAACACCTCTCAGGGTCAAGTGTCTTTTACCTGCAACCCTTTGATCATGGCGATGACCTCAACAAGGGCGAATTTCTCCTCACTGGTGTAATTGTATCGTGTAGCTCGTTCATACTCTTCTGCGGTTCCTGGACAGTCTTTATTACAGAATTTATCTGTAGGATGGACCAGTTTCCACGAATACTGAAAGAGACATTCGGACCAGCAAATAAATGTTGACTGGCAAGATCAAACTCACAATTATTGACTGCAGCAGAACTCTTTCCTTTCTCCATCCGCACACAAAAAGAGCAACCACTGTCTGGATTTACTCACAACTTCCATGACATGCGTGCTCCACTTTGACAGCAGCTGCAGACCCCTCAGTGCCAGATCGAACAGCTCTCTGTACTCCTCGTCGGACTTCTGGCTGTCAAGGCCCGAGCCCGTCACCACCTCGCTGTTGCTGTAGCGCGCCAGCTCGGAGATGAATCGGATGTGGTCCTCCCTGATCTGCACCATCTGCTCACACAGGTTGTACTGTGGCGAGATGCTGCTCTGGGTGCACGTCCACCTGTGTGCAAGACGGAGAAGATTGAGGGTTGAGGGAGCAGATGGCATAATGGCTTTTCAGTCAGGGAGTTGTATAAACGGGTTCTCTTACTTTGACTTGTTCTCCTCGTAGTGAGCGCTTGTCTCGATGTAGCGTGATAACTCTATCTGCATGTCTCCGAACAGGGGCACCACTTGAAGCTGGAATAGCAAAAGACTTCTCACACTCAAGTCACGTACACAATTACAAGTCCGGACAAGAGAGACGCTGCAGAACCGAAAAGCTGTCTGACCTTAAAGAACTTGTCAATCTTGCTCAGGTTGATCCTCTTCTTGGCGTCTAGTTTGTAGATATTACTTACATTCCCATCCATCAGGTACAGACCAAAGCCCATAACCTGACACCCAAAAAGAAAGAGAGATTAGGTTTTCCACCAGCCGAGAACAGTTTGACAGCACAACATCAGAATGAGGACGGTATGGATAGGATAGCAGAATGTGTGTACCTTAAGCAACATGTGCTTCTCACTGGGTGTCAAATACATCTTGTTCTCGTAATAGTCGACACAGATGTTGACAATGTCTGCCAAAAGCTCCTCGTACCCAGGAATCACCTCCAACTGTTGGTGAAGGCACTACGCAAGAAAAGATACGGAGCAATAGATCACCTTCAGGAATTAATCTGCAGGCAGTGCTAGAAAGATACAATTCCACTCTTCAGGTAAAGCTACAATATAAACTATATACACATATACACATATATACACACACACATATACACACACACACGCACCGTTTGTTGAGGGGATAAAAATACACTTAATCATCTTATTACTGGGGTAGGGAGTGCATAAAGTGAATTTGTTCAAAAAGTAAAAACCTTGAGACGTTTGTGCAACACATGCTGCAAAGACAGAAGAGTCTGAACACCGACCTGCGTGATCCTGTTGTGGTTGGCTAAAAACATCGAAAGGTTCTGCGACTCCTGGATGGACTGAGGGTCAGCCATCTTCCTCAAGAACTGTGCTGCCCTGGAGGTGGAAGGAGAGAGGAATTTTAAATTGGCTCCAACTGGAATGTTTTCCATTGATTCCTTTCCTAAGGATTCATTACCTTTTGTAGGCAGAGTGGTCGTTCTTAACGCTACACTTCATGTTCTTCAGTTCATCCAGAACAGCGAACATGTTGATGAATTTCCCCAGAGTGAGCAGGTAGGCCTCTGAGACAAAGTCCTTCCTTCGCTCAGCGTGACACAAACGCTTCACTTCACTGCAGAAACGCTCTATAGCTTTCCGCTATAAAGACAAAGAAAATGTCATGAGGAATCGCTTAATAACGCAAAACATATCACACTGTGTCAAATAAGGCATTAAACATGCACATAGAGTGGAGTTTAGCCAAGCTTGACTCAAACGGTTCGGGTTAAGTCAGTCATGAATTCGGAAAGACAACGACAGTCTTACCTGGAAGTACATGAACTTCATGAGCTTAGTCACTTCAGGCTCCAACACTTCCACAGTTTTCTCGTAGATCTCCACTCTGTTGGGCTGCTCGTTGCATTTCACCTAGCAAACACAAGAGGGCGCCATCACACAGCTTGATATGCAGCAGGAGTAGTAGAGTGGTATGTTTATGGTTCACCCGCCTTATTACCATCTCATTACATTTTTCACAGTGAAAGCATTTTTTTCATTTTGCACAGTTGTGCATGAAATCTTAAATGTCCAACAAGGAAGTGAACATGGTAAAACTGCAGGCCTGCTGAGGTGTATGTTTTCCAATAGCACATACATTTACAAGGGCTGATTAGGGAGTCACTGTTGCATTGGTCACTGAGTTGATGGTGAATGAAAACGCCCAGGATAAATGTCTGGATAAATAAGCCATTCAGCGAGGTGGTCGGACAGGAGAGGTTTGTAGTGTCTTCAAATTGACGTCCAACACCGCAGGCGGAAGACAACATCAACTGCCGAGCATCAGGATAGTTAATGATGAATTATTAATGTTGACATTGTAGTTGTTATTGCATGACTTATTGATCACCACCACCATGGTGACTGAACTAAAGTGTCTCATTCTTCACATCTAAACAATCCACATAAAGTCCACATGAAGATACTTAAATTTTGCACTACTTATTTGAAATTATTAATAAATACAACCTTCCAAGAGCCGAACTTGATTGTAAGGTCGCTTCTCAGTCTCTAACCTCCATCCACCCAATTTTGAGGCTTAAAAAATTGCATACTGAATTTTAATTTGTGAAATAAGCTGCTGTCGATACTGTGTTTTACATTATACCTCTTTTGCTTGTGGAATATTGGTATTTTTATCAAAATGACATGACTCGATATGACTGATTCACTGTTAACAATCAAAGATGGCCAAGAGAAGGCACTTCCTTTTTAGAGCGTGGATCTCTTAGAAGATTACAAATGATTACAGTTCAAATATAGGAATATCAATTCTAAGAGGGACGATGAGAACAGGTAAATGTAACTTCTGAAATAGTTAAATAATGTAAGGTTTGGTAAGAGGAGAAGCATTTATACCATATTAACAACCTCTGCCAGGTATCATGTGAACCATTGTGCAGGTGTGTGTGTGTGTGTGTGTGTGTGTGTGTGTGTGTGTGTGTGTTACCTGGGGAATGGCTCTGGAGCAGCTCCTCCATGTGTAAAGCATCACTGCATATTCATGTCCTTCCTCCAGCATCTCATTCTGCATAAATGGACAAAATACAAGAAAAACGTTTTAATTGTTATTAATTAAAGGTTATGTTCAACTAATCAAAGCCTTCCGGGTGGCTTTGTTATTATTTTATTTTTAAAAAAAACAACAACAACCATTTATTCCATTGATAAATAAATAAATAAAATATTATTAATTTATTTCCTTTTAAAGTTATTTTATTTGCTTTATTAATAAGTAAAAATAATAAAATGATAGTAATTTACACATTTATTTTTGGCTTAATTATTTTATTTATTTATTTATTTTACCCATTTCACTTAACAAATCCAAATAAATATTTGTCCGCCACAAAGGAATACTGTGTGCATATTATGAGATGGATTAGATGGATCTTAGAAGAATCATTCATTTGAGCATGAATATATATATATTTTACTGGCGGAACATTTCTTCCGTTCCGAATTAGTTGAGAAAGATTATCTCTACTGTCCTCAAATAGACGAGCTCCAACCTCTTTTGGACTTGGTTGAATGAGGTTAAATAAAGCACTATTTCCCCTCATTACCAGTCCACTCACACTCCTCCATTCATTCACCAGCAGGGTAAGAGGTTTACTGGTCCGCCTGCTTCACCGGTGTGAAGGATTTTGAAGAAAGTCTATCTATATGAATGCGTTTGTGTGTTATTGTGTGTCCCAACACACGCCGTGCCAAATTGTAACAAAATAACCAAATGATAATTGATTCAATTGATTCAGTCAAGGCGACGCTCTCTTTAAGCACATGGGGCTGCTTCCCACCGTCCGCTTTGTCTTTAAGGTAAGAGTAACATCAACTACTGATAAACTGAATCAAATGCAAAAATCAATATGATGGCATGTGTGTATGTTTTTAAAACTGTCGAAAAGATCTCACCATGCTGGAGTGGACTGTAGCCTGCTCTATATAACGGGCAATTCCGGTGACAAAGGCATTCCTGTCTTCAAAGTTGGTGTCAAAGTTTGCCTGCAGGAGGAGAGAGAGGGGGGGGAGTCAGCTTGCAGTCAGTTTGGGATTATGGTGGGTGATGGTGACCGTGTGTGACTCTGTACCTGGTACATGATAGAGGAGGGTGGGGGTTCGATGCATGGCTGCTGGTCCGGGAGGGGCAGCTCCTCCAGCAGGTCCACATTGGACAGGGCATCCTCCAGGGTCACGTGGGTCGTCATGGCAACAAAGTGTCACTCACACTACAAGCCAGTCTGAAAAGAAGAGAGTGATGATATAAGATAAGAACGTAGAGACGTTTCATTACAGAAAGTCAGAAAAGATGCCAATTGTGGCATAATTGTGGAATCAGGTGTGTTTATATGCCAGGGAGTCATCAGGGGGAACACTGAGAGACTGGGTGGAACATTTGATGAAATAGAAAAATATGGTTTGGTCAGGAAAAACTACATAAACAGAAATTGAGTGACATTAAATTAGCCATTTATGATGTAACTAAGAGGGTATGGAAAATAATAATCAGAGTACTTGAAATAGATTTAATAGCCGGTGGCAATTAGTAAATGATTAAAACCAGATAAATGATTGATGATTCACTGACAGAGGTAGCCTCAGGTAGGGAGCTGAATATCAAGTGAGATGCGAGATCCACCGACTACTTATTTGATAACCAACATCAGTAGTGTGGGTACGTTCAGCAGGGCAGTGATGGCTGCTCGCAGCCCGTGTTGCTGTTGGCGTCCTGTGGTGAGAAGGAGGCACTTTGTTTGTCCATTAGCAGGATAATACAGAAGCTACTGGATGGATTTTCATGAAAAAGGATGGGAGGACAGGGCATATTGCAGGGAAGAACCAAAGAAGTCTGAGATGTAAGTCGATGCTTCCTTACTGGAGCCTAAAGGGATCGAGGTATGAGGGATGGAGGATCGTGACCCTGTTGCTGGTTCATTAGTTGTCCTGACACAACGTTTAGTATGTACGACAGTGATACGTGTCAAAAAACATTTAAATGAATGAGCATTTAAATTAAATACTTTTTTTTTCTCATAAAGTCCCTAATTGCTAATTTTTTGCTTGTTTTTTTTTTATTAAAAGGAAAGGTCCAATCTATTTAACAATTCCAGTACTGCTCTGTATGACAGTAAACCTGTTCTTAACAGAAGACATACTTTAATACACTAGGGAAACTATAGTTGCATTTTCTCACTGCTGTGTTGATTTATGTTGTAGACAATAAATCAACACAGCCGTGAGACAATAATAATCAGATTATTGTCTATGTTGTAGACAATAATCAACGGATCAAATTAGTGGCAGATGGGACCTGATACAGTTCAAATGCTAGTCACGTGATCTTTCTTTGAAGAAATATGCCTCATATTCTCTTTGAACGTCTAATCAGCATCATTTCCTGAATTTTTGAAAACCGAAAGTAGGTTTTGCACGCCTATGTCTGCTTTTCTCGGCAGCTGTATCCTCTCCGCTTCACTCTATGGCAATATAAGACTAAAGCTCAGAGGAAGTACAAGGTAGAGCCCCCCACTGTTTTTGTTCAACCTTTCTGTTTGACTAGAGGCATATTTGAAGCAAAGACCTCTTGAAATACCAAGACCTGGAAATGTCATTAATGTGAGCGAGGTTGGGAGCAATCTGGCAGTGAGTAATGTCTGACCAGCACAGAATGTACTACATTGCAAAAGCAGAAAGGCCCCCTAGCCGCAGTGAAACTTAACACAAGTCTATATTGTATATCTCTATTAATGAAGTAATTACTATTTGATGATATGTGTTGGCAAATAATGTGTACGCACTTCTCAGAAACCCACAGTTGAAATAATTCCTGAATTAAACGGCTGGACAACTATGAAAAATCTCTGTAGTGACCACTTTCTCATCTTTATGAAATCCCAGCTCAACCCAATCAGTGTGGCTGCAAGGACCCATATATCACGCGCCTATGAGAAATGTGTTTTCAACGTCTGGCATGGAAGAGGGCAATCATGATATATATTTGTAGACAGAGAGCACAATTGGAAGGACCAGAGGCCAAACAGCTTAGAGGATTGAGGTGGACGAGAGTAAAACGTGGCTGTGTTTGTCCTCCTTGTCACAAATAGACAGTGAGCATGTGGATAAAACTGTTTACGAGATCTTATGTAGATCAAGTTTTCCTACATCGTACATAGACTGAGTCACGCCGTTGATCATCCTCCCATGTACCGACAGATCAACAAGAACACAAATGAAGTGAGGAGGAAGTGGAATGAGTTTCCTGCCAAAGGTAATACAAACAAAGGCTACTTGTGCAAAGTATACTGCGAGACTCCATGCCAAGGATACTTGAGGTGAGGACAGGTCAGTGAATTGGCGCAGAAAAGCGACTGACATATACATATATCAGCCATAACATTATAACCATTGTCACAATGGTTGAAGTCACAATCACAACGATTATTTCAATAGAATGGTGCCGTTTGTGGATGGGATGTACTAGGCGACAAGTGAACTTTTTTCCACTGATTTGATGAGTTGGAACCAGGAAAAATCGGCAACCGTAAGGATCTGAGCAACTTTGATGAGGGCCAACATCTGATGACTGGTTCAGAGGATCTGCATAACTGTAGGTCTTGATGATCCATGATCAGCTATTTTTAGTGGCATTATGGCCCTTAATGCAAAATGCACACTTGCCACAAAGTATTGTAAACTTCACAAGTTATCTCAAAAACTGTTAAAGATATGAGGCTGAAATATTTCAGAGATCTTCATTATGATTAATGATCATAAAATGATCATATTTATTGTATTTTCACAATCATATATTCCGTTTGTTTAATTGATCCTCTATCTTCAATCTAGGGCAGACAAACATAGTTTGTGGTACTAAACTCCCGTTTGTGCTTGGGAATACGGATGCAGAATTAAGCCAGTGTTGGCTGAATAAACTTTCCCACCCTGTACCCGGCTCTATTCAACAGTTCGGAGTGTATGTCTGTCTGTGTGTATCTTTACAAAGCAAAGGGACCCTTCATTCCCTGCTAGACAGTGATCTAGCTGTAGGCCTCACATGTTAAGTCTTTTAGAAAAAAAGACCATAACGTAATTCAACTCTTGGGAAAATCAAACACAGAACATCATTGATTTGCATAGAAAAATTCCTCTGGCTAAAGACACATTATAACCAAGGCGCTAGTATTCATCAGGAGTAGGGGTTAAACCTCATTACAACACTTAGCCATGAGAGATCAAGCGTTTTGAGGAAGTTCTTAAAGGTATTACTATGATAAATGGGAACAGATTAAGACAAATGGGAACAGAGTAAGAAAATGACCAAAATACTATTCAATTCACAAAAAAATAAAATGTAATTTTAGTCACTATATACCACCATGTGAATTGAAAGTTAGGTGAAGTCCTCTTAACATTTCTGGAGGAGCCGAAACAATGTTGCAGCCATCTCCAAAACAACCAAGGACAATGGGAGCTTGTATAACAATAAAAAACACAAAAAAATAAATGTGAAATAACTTGATGCAGCTTGTAGAGTGTAGTCAGAATACTACAATAGTAAAATTTGTTGCATTACAATCCAATAGATGATGCTACGGAGTTTCCCAAGAAGAGGATGGTCAAACAAAGATGGCAAGCTTCGTCAACATGTAAAATAAACGTGTGGACCTATTTAGGATTTTCTGTAATGATGAAGGGACGCCAAGTGCTGGTGTATGAAATACCTCTGAATACTACGAACATGAGGGTTCTGACACTACAACAGGGAGATGGCGTTAGCTGAGGGCAGCAAAGTTCCATATCTGATGAAGTGCCTCAGATAAGCCAAAGAAAAACAGTGGACACTCTTAGCTTGCAAAAAGACTACTTTCTAATTCATCCATCCTCTACTTCATGTGCTAAGACCTACAACCAGAAACTTTAGTGAAAGACGACGGCTTCTGTTATCTGTTCAACACACTAGAACCAGGAGATGTGACTCAGTAATTATGTTTTTTTCAGCTTCAGTAAAGTTTGAGTACAGTAGGACGGACTAACTTGCAGGCACAAACTTCCCGAGCAGTGGATTCAGACACTATGTGACAGTAATAGCTCATTATCTCACGGAGGACTGGCCATATCTGTGTGACATTCTCCAAACCAGCCTCTAATTTTACAGTTTCCCCAGTTGCTGAAGGAGGAGATTTAGTCGTGTCATGAAATGGTTACAACATATTGAACCAAGTCATGCTGTAATATCATGACAGGGTTTTACAATGATGTCTTATGCAGTAGCGCACCGATTGCAATTTTCTTGGCCGATCAATGATCACCGACCTTTATAAGTATGGCCCACACCGATTCTGGCCGATACGATTTTTTTTCCATTCAAGTTTAAAAATGATAATCAGTAATGTATTTTGATTTCTCTTATTTTTCAAGGATTTCAGTCAAAGCGACAAGGCTGGTTGACGTTGTGTAATTTGCATGTATTCTGACCTGTTGAAATGAATGTATCCTCCATCCTCCCTGCCGTTCATTTGTTTAACCAACGTTATGACATGTTGAAGTGAAAATAAAACTTTGCAAGCCTCGTTCAAAACCTTATATTTTAGCTTTGTTCAAGAACTTCAGTTCTTGTGGCTGGCTCTGAGCTCCTGTTAGCTTTAGCCGCTCTGCTAATGTTAGCTTCTTAATTTGCTATGTTCCTGGGGTAGGGCTGAAACGATTCCTAGAATAATTCGTAAAACTCAATTAATAAAAATCCTTGAGGCAAATCGCTTAAATCGGGACTGCTATTTAGGAAACTGTGTTGTGGCGTGCTGCGCCCGCACCTAACCATGTCACATACACGCACCTACACACCTCAAACAATGAATGGCTGTCCGATAAATACGGAAACGGATACTCACAGTGGCGCGACACTCAACAGGGATGGCCAAGATCGTCCCGTACTATCCGCCGGTAGCCTGCTAACCCCGGGCAAGTTAAGTTATTATTATGATCGTTCCAGGTCACCTCATCTCCTCTCCCTTGTCACCCAACGGGCCGGCGTCTCCAAGGACACACATCCCTCACAGTGTAAGGAGATAAACGAGGAGAATAACCTATCTTTGAGTTTAAACAGATGCTCACTCTAACTCAAATTTGGGGAGGTTAAAAAGTCAGACAAAGACTGACAGATAGATTAGTGGGCGGCCGTTGAATGTGTGTTTTAAACATTACCCCCTTATTCCGAATAAAATCACAAGACATACTCCACTGTAACACCCCTTTTCAAATTGAGATCTAGATCACAGCAGAGAGTTTATTTTTAATACAAACTCTTAAAAAAAGAAATGGGAAAGTAAGAAATAATGAACTGTAGAAACACATCCAAGGAAAACCACCAGGAGTCGCAACCGACTGATGCTGGGAACAAATTAAAAAGCGCTGGAAAACAGGATATATCTAATAAGATAACTCATTTGTTATTATTGCTGACGGTTATTATTACAATTCAAGATAAAAGCATGTTGTTCTTTTAAAAAGAGGGAACAATTGGTTGTTCATCTAATAGAACTATCGTATTTTCTGTTTTGTTTATTACTATTGCTCCCGAAAAAAGCAAAAGTGATTAAATTAAAAACAAAATAGCAATACGCAATATTTCTTATTCAATTACTCGATTAATCGCCAAAATCATCGATAGAATACTCGATTACTCAAACAATCGATAACTGAGCTCTAGTTTACATTAAGTCTTTTCACATCAATTGGGCACCACTGGGTGTCCGAAGACTTGGATTATGTCAAACAAGAAATATGAAAAAATGTTAGTTTGCTTTGTTGTAGTTTTTTACTCTTTACTCTGTTTTTAAGTGAAGCTCCAAAAATATTTTGTGGACAAAGAAGCTTCACCAGACATATTAGTAATATGGAGGGGAGTAGATGAGGATTCAATTTTCATTTGGCGGTGAAATGTTCCTTTAGAAGCAGAACAGCGATGTTATAACATGTGCGGACTAGAGCGTTTGTGTAATGCATGTTGGCTGAGAAAAACAAAGCGTGAGAAAGTGTGTCAACACTAGGTCGAACAACTGAATGAAAAGGATCTTCCCCCCCCGGGCTTGATTTGTGTCATATAGCCTTACAACGAGGATATATAACACAAATCAGCACGGAAGAAAGAGATTCATGAGCGACATGCACATACATGATCATTGAAAACGCATTCTCTGACAAGCGGACACAACCATAGACACAGGTCACACGGGTTTCCGCAGCAACAGTCGGGCGTTCTGTGTGTGATCATGTGAAAGTTCGCTGGGTTGTTAGACATTGTCATTTCAGAGGCCAGCATACGCAAAACTGCTGTCATCTCATGATCCCAATGTCATGTCTCCTTTAAAACCAACAACAATGACCATCTGATAAGCCCGACTCACATGACCACTCTTGACATGTAGAGGATAGTAAACAAAAACCCACACTGACTCCGCCAGCCGATGACATGCAGGATATTCTTTTATGGATATAAAGAGCATTTGAAACTTATCTTTCTGGAGAAAAAAAAAAGTTCCAGGTTTTTGCAGCTAATATTGTTTCTCACTACTTCCCTTTTCTATGACTGTTTGGCATTTTGAGCCACTATCTATCAAGTGAAAAAAGAGCAGATGCTTCGGCTGCGGTCAGTTTTTTTTTTTGACATGAAATATGATTTAAAGATGCAATGTGTAGAATTTAGGGGTATTTCTTTGAATAAATGACCTCAAATATTAATGACCTTGATTTCACCGTATAATCAGCTAGAAATACAGTATACATTAACCTGTCGAGTTCAAAGGTACTACCTAGCTTAATGCACATACTATGTTAAAATGTGCCATCATCATTACAGCAATCCTATTGGAATGAACCCATTATTCTTATTGCAGACTAAACTGTTATTTCTTTTAACCTAGACTGGGGGGGTCATGCTTTTTCCAGCTTTGGTCTGTTCGTTTGACTGTGAGCATGATTACTCAAAATGCTCTTGAATTATTTTGATCAAACGTGTTGGAAAGGTTGAGTAAGGCCCAGGAAACAATCCTTTAGATTGTGTTGGTGATTCAGAGGATCATCTGAGTCAACTATTTTTAAAGAACTTCATGGATAGTGCCTAAAATATTTGAAAAATGAACTTGAACTGAAATGACACAATGACAAAGCCATCTCTCAAACAGGTGATGGAAAATTCACTCTGTTGAAATGACAACACAGATCGGATTTGATGAGTTTGGAAGATAAAGGATGGATACTGAAGACAACCACAATTAGTTTTTGAATAACTATTAAGATAGCAGCCTTACCAACGTGAATACAATATCTAGGACTAGGTTTTCCTAATCAGGAAGTCATGCTGTCATTAAAATGCTGCTTGTAGGTCCAATGACGTAATGTAGAATGTAGAGTTGCCTTAGTTGAGGTTTGTACTCATTGGTTCTTCGATTAAGTCAATAAGCTGACAAAAAATGTCCATTACAATTTAAATGTTCCGTCCATCCTTTACTACATGCTTATATAGAACAGAGGACAAAGTGAATCATGAACTTACATGATTTTTTGTGATTTTAACAATGTAGTGTTGATCAAAATGACTAGTAGCCATTAATTTTTTTCTGAGTGAGCCATTATTAGATGATTATTAGATGTCATTACAGTGATGTCACTCAGAGAAATTACATCAGGCAACCAATAATAATTCCATTTGGACTACAAAATCCTGTGAGAACATTTGATAAATGCAGGACTGTATATTATCAAAGTTGTGGTACAAAGTAATGGCATGATGGGATTCTTACTGGGCACTGGGTTGACATGCTAGAAACCTCTGATGTTCCTTTGGGGTTGGAGCTTTGGCCCCAGTGGGCAGAACAGAGACGCTGAAGTAGAAGTCCAACTAATTCTGATTCTAATTTTGGAGGTTATGGCAGTTGACTCTCACAAAAAATTCACTGAATTTTTAAGTACGGGGTTGTTCTGTTTAGTGTCTTCATTCATTTCTGGGTGTTTTTTAATCATATCATTATATTATTAATATCGGGGGGGTGGTTAAGGGCATCGTCGTGGGGCTGTGTGTATCACAGTTGCTTCACAGGGTCTTGAGGGTCTTTCTGTGCCAAGTTTGCATGTTATCAGCATGTTTCATGGGTTCTCTCCGGGTACTTCAACTTCCTCCTATAGACCAAAAACATGTAATATAGGTAAATGATTTACCCTAAATTGCCCATATGAGTTAATTAAAGCACGGCTAGTTGTCTGTCTCTGTGTGTCAGCCCTGTGAAGAATTGAAGGCTTGTCCAGGGTGTACCTGGCCTCTCGCCCAATGACAGCTGGTATTGGCTCCAGACTCACCTTGACCCTAAGCGGTAACAGAAGATGGACGCACCTATAATTTAGATAGGATCCCTTGTATGTCAGTTTCTGTTCACTAGGAGGAGTCTTCCATCTTCTTTTCCTTTTTAAAAGGGTTTCAGGGGCAAATTTCTCTCCATTTTCAAACAAATGGTGTGAGGCCATCATGTGGTATGGCATACAAATAGTAATAAAAAATAATCAAATAAGACCATGCATAAATGACAGAACAGGAAATTGCACTCGAATATTAAGTTGTTTTTTCAGCAGTGTCATTGTGTCACTGTGTTAGTGACGGACTTCGATCACAAATCAGCTTGTCTGCAAAACACGAAATTTGCCATGTATATCATGAAATACTATATTGCATTATGTTAAACGTCCTAATGTCACATGGAAATAGGTGACCGGGAATAGGCCACGGTTGTAGCTATGGATTTCGTTTGCATGGCTGTGCTCGGACTGAAAAGGAGACCGTAGAAGGATCGAACGGTTTGAGATGCATGACCACTCTCACTCTTCCTTTCCCTCTGTGCACACGAATCGTCATTAGCAGAAATGTGTGAAATGTGCGATCATTCAGCTTTTCCGTGATCCATCACGCGCCTGAGTGCACCGTTACACGGCCCCCCTGTCCCTCACCCCACCCATCTCAGTGGGTGCTACGATACCGATGTGAGCAAACGGGGATTCCATTCATGTGTCACCAGCATGGCGAACACTCGAAAGAGGCCGAGTTCTGTGACGCTTTCCCGTTAATCGTCGCGTTTGAGTACGAGGTAAGTCGCGAGGGAAAGATGCAACGTGCAAGGTGGTGAAAACAGCTCACCAGCCACCATCACTAACGGAGCCAGCGCTCATCACCATCCGCTCCTCCATCCATCACTGCTCCAGCCACGTACCCGAATATCACATGTCTGTCCGGCCAACAACGCAGAAGAGCGGACGCTGTCACGGTCTGCGACGGCGGTCCGGTGTTTGCTGCTCTTTCGGTCTTCTCCTCCGTCTTCTCTGTCGAATGATGCTGTGGTTTCCACCAGGACCAACCGAGAGCTAATCCACCCCACACAAAGAGCAGAAAATGGCTGCAAGTGCAATTTCTTAAAGGGACAGTCACCACGGAGTGATGGTGAGGCCCGGTGATGAGAACGGCACGCGCCTCGCGGGAGCGCGCGCTGCTGGACATCATTAGGAGCTCTATGTTATTGTAACTTTAAAAATGGATATATCTTTAAATTTGGTGTCCTTCATTGATAAGAAATTATCTGATGTTTGGATTCACTGAATGCCTTGAGTCGTCATTGTTTTCTTTTGACGTGAAATATGATTTAAAGGTGCAAGGTGTAGAATTTAGGGGTATTTCTTTGAACAAATGGCATAAAATATTAATGACCATGATTTAACTGTATAATCAGCTAGAAATACAGTATACATTAACTTAAGTCTGGAAAAGCTCTTCATATCTCCAGAGCTGGCCTGATTCCCTCCCTCTCCTTTCTTGCAGCCATGTTTGTACATTAGCCTGAAAGGACAACCTAAACAATGAATCTTGAGAGGAGTTTTGCGTGAATAGGTTGCAGTGGCATAGAGGCAACGAAGAAACGTTTTGCCTCCAACAACGATGACAATCGATGTATTGTTGATGGACGGCAGTTTTGTGTTTTGACAAATGGAGGATCATTCTCACTATTCGGCACAGTAAGAAAACAACGGAACATGGAACCTCACAATCAAAGGAAACATGACGACTAGCCCATTTAAGTATAAATTATTTCATGAGTCAGGGCTTCATGTTCACTTTCTTTAACAGCGAGGTTACACACTTCGTTGTTGCTTATTAAGCTAAATAGTAACTTAGACTAACACCCTGTGAGGGACAGAATCGCCACGACAGTGCTAAAACAATCCAGAACAAATAGTAATATTGGTTAGCCGTCGACATTACCGACGCTCTGTCCTATACTTTTGCAGAATAAGTAATTTAATTCTAAATATATCAATGTAAAGGAACCTCATCACTGGACAGCATACTCAATTACATCTATTTGACACTTGAAGGCCACCGTAGATTCTTGGATGAATACAGGTGAGCTGATGTGTAATGTAAGTTGCAATCTGGAAATTCACTGCTAGATGCCACTAAATTTCACAAATTCACCTTTAAAAGAAGGACGATGAGAGGCGTGACAATAAAATAAAATATAGTAAGAAATGAAAACAAAAATTTATTAGTCCACTCAAATGTAATTATTTGTCAGAACTGACGGAGGCTTCTGAGTAATTATTGTTCAGTAGTTATATGGAGCTGAAACTTGGGTCAAATCACCTACAACTACAAAATTCTGGCAGTCCCATCACGCATGCCGTCAGGGCCACCACGTTATGCACCAGCTGAAATAGATGTGCGTTTGTGCAAATATTTAATTACTTGACTGTATAGATTTTTGTAGATCATTAATTACAGATTGCTAACAAACATTGTAGGAATTTTCCAATTTGTCAAAACTTGAACAAATAGCTCAAATGTTTTGCAGTCTCGTCAGATTGATTACCACCCCTCACTTTTGAAGATTTGAATAGAAATATAACTCTCAAGTGATCTCCCGGGAAATAACAAGAATCGCCCTCAACCATGAGCTTGAGAATGGTCTCAAGGCAAAAAAAAAGGAAAGGCAAGACCTTATTTTGTGAGAACAAAACATTTTTCACTCTGTATGATGATTTAACGTACTCAAATATGTTGATCCTGCTTATTGCATCATTGATCTGAAATAAGTGAACATAAATGTAACGTTCATGTGGGGTTTGGAACTACCAGCCACCCCAGCAGCCAGTCCTGTTAACAGATACATACAACAAGATACATGGCAAACATTTCGATTAACATCTTCTTCATTTGTCCTAGTTGAGTGCACACAATTAGGAATAATTTTGTATATTTGAACACAAATGTTTGAAATAATTTTGCAGTCAGAGTCTGGTAGCCTCCATCGTTTTCATGGAAAACTAGCAAAAGACTGAGCAGCTGCAACCTGCCATCATAAGAAGTTGGAGCTTCCTGATCAGACTGTTCCACTCTTCTCCAGCCAGAGGGGTGTTTTCTCAAAGTCATCCAACAATCTCCAGAAGATGAAGGCCCCCTCTCTTTTTTTTATTTTAAAACTTTTCTCTAGAGAAATTCCGTTAATTTAATACATTTATTATTTGTCACTTTGGGTTTTTTGCCCATCCTAATAATTGTAAATATTTTGTCTACATAAATCCCCTAATTTACCCATTTTATTTGATAGAAGTTTTTGTTGCTCACCCTGGTCATTCACAATTCACATTAATTTTTTTGTGTGGATCTTTAAAAATTAAATTGCTGGTTATGGACCTTTTCAACATTTTCTAAATTGATTCAAGTATTTAGCAAATTTGGACAAAGCTTCTTGGACAAACGTTGTGTGTGTCATGAACAATATAGGGGTGTTGGAAATATATAGAAAACATTTCGGATTTGTTTATTTACAGTCAGTTTAAACATGGAAATAAATATCTCACCTGTTAAATATCCAGAACGTTTGAACCCTTAAGATAAAGTTGCGGGCAGTCGCAGCTGCCTGAATGGACTGTGAGCCTGAATACAGAATTAACAATGAAGTGGCAAAAAAAAAACAAAAAAAAAACATGGTGCATAAACATAGACTCGAAACTCGCTCATCCGAGTCAGGATGAAAACAACTCCACAGACATTTATGAAACATAACTCATTAATCAATTTTATACAAATATTAATTAGCATTCTTTCATCCTCAAGGCTTTTGTTCATGCTCATCCAACATGGCAGCCAGCTCATGCTGGAGGAGAGCGAAGGATGGACGATCTTCTGGTTTCTGAGAATCAGAACATTGAAAAATACATATTATTAAAAGTTTTTCAGTTTAAGCACTTTTATATATCAGCCGTTCCTCTGGGAATGTTTTAAAACCCCTGTGCCCACCTCTGTCCAGCATTGATCCATGAGCTGATGGACGGCACCGGGGGCCAAACATGGCTTTAGGAGCCTCACGCCTATGTTCAGGGACTGCACCACTTCCAGAGTAGTGAGGTTCTCATAAGGAACACGGCCTTCGCTATACACCTCCCAAACAAGCACACCTGAACAGAGGGGAAGAGTTTTTAGAGATATCACGTGACAAATCCCTTTGGGGCAGTAAATGAAACAGAAAATTAATTTTTCAATTGAATTATTGTCTTAGAAATATTTATATAAAATCAGAAAGATATGAACAGACGATCAAACTAACAAAATTACGTTCCATTTATCACAGGGAAAACAATAATATATATATATATATATATATATATTTATTGCATTATTGTGTGTCAATAATAATGACACACATGTATCATTATTGATACATAATAATAATGCCAGCATTATTGTGTAGGTCTACAATCAGTATGAACATCGGGTTTATTTGAGTATTCCATAGTTTACTCAGCAGCGCAACAAAGCTTTTATTTTGATTATCAATAAAAGTCAGCCTGCTCTTTAATTCACCAACCATCCTCGTTAATCAAAACCACCACATAATTTGGAGCACGAGGCGAAGCTGGAGGTAAGTTGCCTTTGATCGTAGCAGGAAGTTTAACGGGCCGCACAAATGACTGCCTCCTAAAAGGTAAATAATTGTTTGTCTAGACTTAGTCTTAGTCGTGGTAAGAATTAAATAAAGTTTTTTGGAGCCCAAGAAGCAACCGACAGCTGCTATATTTAGCAATAAGTGATGCAATGTTCAGTGATGGGATGTTTTAATGCTTCATGTAATGCACAGTTAAGTAGGCCTCGATGGACGGCATGCTAGAAGTAGTCGTAAACTAAATCAGAGCCAAAGTTACAGTTAGAGAGATGCTATTTGTGAAACGAGGATGCAATTAAGTCTAAAATAGGAAATTCTCATTAAGTTTAGCAGTTATATTATTAGCCTAAAGAACGACAGCAGACCACTGTACATAAAGCTTATGGTTGCTGCTCCTCAGGGGAGGGGGTCTGCAGGAATAGGTAGGTGAAGCTGTTGTTGTTGAAATATGAAACGGAGAAATAAATGGAATCTCAAAATTTGAAATTAAAGCTTCAAAGGAAATTAAAGGTGTTGCCTGACAATGAAGATAAATGTAAACAAAGCAAATAATCAGCACAGAGTTATGAGCGCACCGAAAGACCAGACGTCGGATTTGCTGCTGTACTTGCTGTACTTGATGACCTCGGGGGCCGACCACTTGACAGGGAACTTGGAACCCTGGGAACTTGTGTACTGATCATCCAGGACAAATCTACAGACGCACATACGCCATTACACAGCAGTTTAACTTGAATCAGTATGACTAACAGCACAAAAGGACAGTGAATAATGCATTACCTCGTCATCCCAAAGTCAGACACCTTCACCACATTGTTCTTTGAAACAAGACAATTCCTGGCAGCCTGCAGAGCATACAACATCAAAGGATTATCTAAAACATCATATTTATTTAACAGAATTATGTTAACCGGTCACATAAAAGTAGGTTGAATACGTGCTAAAAAGATGAGAGAAGTAATTATTAATAAATGCTTTGAAGTAAATTTCACCAAAGTGTCTTAATTAAATCCTACAGCATACAGTTGCAGAACAATTATGTTTCACATGCTTAACATGTTATGTTGAATTTACCGAACACAATTATGCTATCCCTTACTTTTTAGTTTTACATAAATGCAATTAACGTCTTTTATTTTAATTGTCAAAGTTGCGATTAGGTAGTAATTTCAACAGAAAAAAGTCATGTAATGCAAAAAAACTCCATGTTTCATTTATTGAACACAATTATGATATTGAACTATTAGAAATATATATTATATATGATAACATAATATATCATAATATTTCATTCATGCAATGAAGCTGCCTTGTTTTAATTGCAGTTATTTACTTATTTCAAAACAAGAAATGCATGAGTTTCACTTCTAAGAGTGTATTCTAGCTGAGCAGGGATAAGAACGTGGGTCACATCAAATGTGTAATTGGATTACTAGATCTCTGTGGATGAAGTTGGAACTCTCCAGGTAAGCCATCCCCTCACTGACATCCCAACACATCCCCAGCATCTTGTGCTGGGATAAATGTCCTCTCCAGGCTTTCAGGTGCCCAGACAGACTTCCGTTATCCATGAACTCAAACACCAGGCACATGGGAGAACGTTTGGTGCACACACCGTAGAGCTGAACAAGCTTACAGTGAGACAACTTCCTGTCAAAGCGCGCACACGCACACACACACACACACACACACACACACACACACACACACACACACACACACACACACACACACACACACACACACACACACACACACACACACACACACACACACACACACACACACACACACAGGGTGAGTTGTTTTGGGATAGATCTGCCTCAACAGTTCAACAGTGCACTGTAAAACTCTCCTATTACCTTAGAGTGAAATCTGAAAGCGTATTCTGCAGTATAAATGTCATACAGTGATTTGCTTCAGTCTGTGAGAAATACAATACATGATTATCAAATGGTGAAATTACAGTGTGAGAACTGAAATTGAAATATCAAACGGACGCGGAAGAAGCGCTTCAGCCTGTTGATCTATGACTTTTTATTTCCTGCTAAAGGGGACATTCACTGTAGGGATACTCTTCTACCTTCCATCCAGCCACCTGTCCATCCATAATTTAATTATATCCCCCCCAAAATCGGGGATATTACAGATTAATCATTGTCGCCGCTTCAGACCCTTTGTATTAACGCGATAACTCAAAAAATAATTCATGGATCGTTTTCAAATTTTATAACCAGTTAAACTTTGGTGGAAGAACTGGAGTAATTGAAGGAAAGGTCAGTTGTGTATTTCCGACACTAGGAGAAGCATTATCTCCAAAAGTTTTCGGGCCATAATTTCACAACTTTTGGTTTGAATTTAGTCCAAATTTGGTGCATACAAATTGATTTGAGGAGATCCATCTTGTTAACATCGTGTTTCACTCTAATAGTTCATATTTTACTAACTAGGGGGAGTTATTTTTGAGAAACACTGTTTTTTAGCCATAATTTCCTTACCGTTGGTTTGATATAGTCCGAATTTGTGACAAATGAATTGACTCGAGGAGACCTAGCTTGTTATAGATCATGTTTTAGAGTAATAGTTCATTTTGTTTACTGGGGGGAAGATTCTTTCCAAAAGAAACTTTTTTGGATATAACATTTTTATTTGAGGAGATCAAAATTTGGAAAAAAATGTATCCCACACAGGGGTTTGGGGTCTTTTTGGGGTCAGAGACGACAGTGTATGCCTAGTTATTCATTATCTCTATTTGTTATTTTTCAAAAAATGTATTCTGTTGTTTTGAAGGTGCAGTTGTGGCTGGGAGGAGGAGGAGAGGTGATCCACTTGATGGTTCAGTTCCTGGTTTCTGCAGTCTTCATGTTGCATGTGACTTTGTGTTGGCCTGTCTTACATGGTAGCCTCTGAGTATTGAATCCTGTCTTATGTTGTGAAATGCTTCGAGTGGCTTAAAGGCGCAGCTAATATTTCATAGAATTAAAGTTACATGATTTAATCATCATCAAATACAGGATACATACCGTAAATAAGCATTCATTTCCTGACAGAGCTGTGATCAAAACTGAAAGAGAGGAAACTATTGGACGAACTAAAAAAAAAGTCCACCTCAAAGTACAACCCCTTCCACTCACTGAGAAGTGAACATGGCTGTACTCTATCCCTGCTGCCACCATCACAGAAACCAATGAGCTCATATATGCCTCTCCAACAGTAATCATGGAAATGCTTGGGTTGAAGTTCAAGAGTGACACATGCAGAGAAAGTCCGCTGTGGAGATGAAGGTAAGAAGCCGGGATCAAGAAACCCTACGACTCAATGCCCCACACATGGTCACCGCATATCCTCATCACCAATATATATATATATATATATATATATATATATATATATATATATATATATATATATATATATATATATATAATATATAATATAAATACATATTATAGAAACTCAGAACAAAATACAGCCCTTTACTTACTTTGTGACTTTCGCCTCTTCCACAAATTCTTCATCTGACATGAACTCTTTTCGTATCAACTTTACCGCCACCTTCCTCCCACTCCAGGTCCCTTCAAGTACGAGACCAAACTGTCCACTGCCTAACTCTTGACCCAAGGTCAGCTCCAGGGGGTCAACTTCCCACTGATCTGTTGAGCAGCAAATAAACAAGTGCTGAAAGAACAGAGGTGTAGCATATAATTACAGGTTATGTGATTCTCATAATTACTATAAAATTGAGATTAAGAGATGAGATCATGTGACATGTTCATGTTTTGTAAATCATAATCAGAGATTTATGAATACTGAAACTTGTTGCACAACATCGGTCAGCACACACACTGGGCAAGATTGTTGAGATTGTTTTGTGCAACAAGCTGACCCATTTATGCAACAGGACACCTTCTGACCTCCTGAGGGTCCAGCAAAATCCTCTTGGCTGCCTCCAACTTGAGAGACTGGCCATCTCAAACGAGTCACTAGCCCTGTGACACAGATGAAGAATCTCATCATCATGATTTTAATGGGGTGAACTCATTTCATTTGGCATCTGCCGGTTTTTCATGTCGTAACTGTTGCATGCGGAAATCTAGCACACTTACCGGCACCATTATGCTGGTGGTAGTGGATGAGCCCAGGAATGGAGCTGAACAGGTATTTCTCTGCCAGGTAGAATGTGGTCGTTCCTGTTTCGGTCTGTCGGATATGGTAATGTTTTACTCTTGGACCTGTCTCCCCATTTAATCTGAAGGTATTTATGAGATAAAGTATCCATAACACAATAATTTAAAGTCAAGGTCAATGTCTTTATTTATCAAGTATAACTTATGATGAGCTATTCTGCAATCATCTGACAATTTCAATAAATTTAAAGTCAAATTCAATTACATCTAAAGGTAAAAATGTGAACTGGAAGTAAAAATTACCCCGGGGCTTTGGTTAAGATTGACAATGTGTAGAGATCCGATTGCCTCGAGTCTCGCACCAGGAATGCACCTTCTTTTCCCTACGAGTGGAAACAAAACATCAAATTAGATGATACAGTTATTGACCTCTGGTTTAATCTTCATTTGGGTCAATATTTTGACTAGAATGTGAAGGATAGCTTTTCTGCCTCACTCTTCAAAAAGCACTTTACAGCAGGAAATAAAGAGGTGAATGAAACTCTGTGTTTTTGGCACATTTTCATCTCGACTCAATTCTCCGTCTGCGGATGCATCACAATTCATTTTTGTGAATTTAATAAAGCTTTTAATAAAGCCGAAACCGAACAATCACTTGATTCTTAAATACTCACCTCTTTCTTTAACAAATCTTCTGCTTCCTCTCTGGTAATGTTTTTATTATACCATCTTTGAGAAGAGAAATAACATCAAATGACTTTCCAGATGTCTATATTTAGAAATAAGAAGCACTGAGAATGAAATCAAACTCACCCAAATCTGTCAAAGTTGTTACAGGAAAGTTCGACCACATAAGTACTGGGTACTAATCCGGTTTGTCTTTTGAGGGATTGGCAAAGAAAGATGAATTTAAATTAAAAAAATTAAAAAATATATATGCTGTGTATACATACATATATGTCATTTATGCATAATAAGCGCAATCAAATAAAATTGCTGTTTTCATTAAAGTCACTGCTAAGAAAGCGATTGGACATTTTATAAGCCTTACCCCTCGCTGTTACTGACGACCCACCAGTCAGGCTTGGAGTTATCCATCAGAACATACTCCTGGTCTTTCTGAAGAGGCAAATTGTTGTCTCCGATTGGTGGGTAGTTTTGCAGAGCGATGACGACCCTCTGTGCATTATGTGGACTGATCTAAGAGCAAGAAAATATAAGACTTAATAAACACAAAGGGAAAAAACAATTTCTGTATCATTATCTGGCTTCATGAAGCCTAAAGCTACAACCTCTTTTGTCATAGCAAGAGATTTTGTGAAAAGAGTTATTAATGCGTAATAACTATGTTGGAGCCGTGCATCTTATGACACAAAGTAATGTTTAGCAAGCTATTTTTACCAATTCACAAACCACTATCAGAACGGCTGTGAACTTGCCTAAAACAATGACTTTAACACAGCGCTATTTATTAATATAATCTTAAAAACAGGCATGTTATTTTGAGCGATAATGATGTCAGCTGTGAAAGACAAGAAAACCACTGGGTCATTACGACAGGTTTGCTGGTTAAAAGGAAAAGCATAAAATGCCACTGGGATCCACATGAAAATGGCTGTCTAAATATCAAAACATTACAAAAATAATAAAAGACAATTTCTGTACAAACAAGTTAAAGATTATACATTTGAAATGTGGTATTGTCGAAAGAACAGAATTGACGACCACATCATTGATATTTCAGCAGCCAGTGTTATTCATCCTTGAGAATACTGTACCTCCGAATCTGGAAGTTGGGGCAGTGGCTTTTTAGAAGCTGTGGAGAAGTTAGAGAATAAAAAATGTGAAAAGGGGATTTGAAAAAGTGAGAAAAATAGCTTTTTATTCTTGAAATTACAAGCTAGTTTTTCAACACCAATATACAATATCAAGATTAACCGAGGAAGGTACCAGAAAGGTTTTAACGCTACATTATTTATGCGATGATGTATATAAATGTAATGAAGAGAAGAAAAATACAAACCAAAGCCCACTGGATCATACACATGACAGCCTGGAGCCAGTTTCTCTGTTTGTTGGCAGCACCTCCACTTTCCATTCATCCAGAAGTTTGGATGGTATTTTGCAACCAAAACATTATTCATTGTCTCTGTGTGAGATGTAACACTTTGAGATTTGATCCAAATGTAAAGTGCATTATAAATTAAATGTATTATTATTATTATGTAATAGGAAATGTGATTTTGTATATTATCTACAATTCAAGGTTTCACAATAATTGATTGAACTGCTGCCATTTCCTGAAGCTTGATTATTTTTAAATAACTCACCCTGTTTGAGAGCTTTGACCCACCTCTGACGACAATTATTGTCCGGGGCAAAAATGTAGAGGTAATGTCTTTCATGAAAAACCTGAAGTGACATTTGAAATTCAGCCATGTTTTAAAAAAAGATTATCTGCTCAGTCATATATTATATTGTATATACTGCAACATTATATCTAATCCATTTTTAAATCCTTTCCAATGAGTTGTGAAGCTCACCTGAAAAGGGTATTTATAGTCGCATGGTATGTGGACATCACTAACCACGATCTCCACACACTTGATTCTGTACAACTCGATGCAGCCTTTCACTGTGGACTTGTTCTGAAAGAACATATTCTTTACCTTATACATATATACATGGAACTGATTTAAGTTATTAATGAGGGAGACAAAGTTGTAGAGCAAGTATCCAAATGTTACCATTTCAAAATGAAAGCCGCTATATTTGTTTATCAAGAGCATACTTACACTTGGACCGGTTTCAGAATATTTCAGGTGTTGTGTGTCCAAAACAAAAACCCTCTCCTTGTAGTTGCATGGTGATGTTCTTTTCTTTTGTTGAGATTTTTTAATCAAAGTCCCCCTTAAAATCACTCTGGGAAACATGGTAACAGCTTCGAACAACACTTAAACAATCTGAAAGCTCTAGGCTCACAGACAGAGGAACTGAGCAACTGGCAACAACCCAAACATTTCAGTAGTTGATGGCAACTTGACAGAAGCTTTTGGAGCTTCAGGCATCCGGTTGTTGCACCTTTCAACCCACATCCTTACGGCATTGGAAAAGGCTGTGCTGCAAACACACCTCTCTCTCTCTCGCTCTCTCTCTCTCTCTCACACAAACAAACACATAATCTCTCTTTCTCTGTAATTCTTATTTTCCTTTACCTGAATGTTGAAAATACCTGAAAAACGGTTGAGGTTGTGTGGGAGTGTGTGTTTGTGTCATGGAGGATGGGAGGGTGTTTCATAATGTGTCATTATAATGATGAATAATGAAGTGTGCAGTGAAAAGATAAGAGATCATAAAAGAGGAAATTTCAGAGTAAACTGAGTAATGTATCTCTCAACCGATACGAAAAATATACAACACATTTGCTGGGTCATTAAAATCCTTTTTCTTAAGGACGACATTTACTGTAAGATGACTCATTTTTCTTCTTATTTTGTTGTTATCTTTGGTGTTCAGGAGAGTATTTATTATATATATGATATAAATATATAGAAAGAGACAGAGCGGGGGGTATATATATATATATATATATATAAAAAACACATCTTGCAATAATACCACGACCGATGTTTATCTGTCTATCTCTAAGAATCAAGATATATTTGATCAACTTATGCAGCCCTACTATTATGGTGCGTTCACGTGATCCTCGCATGGTCCCAATTCCCCATTTGCGGTCATGAGTTTTTTTCTAGACTAATAATGTGTGTGTTTAAAAACAGGGTTTTATAATCATCAACCTAAATTTATTTCATCCTCTGCCTCCATTTAGAACGTAAAGAGTGGAAAGACAAGCTCAAAATCTCCGCTGAATTAACGACTTTCGAATAAATGTGGCGCTAATACCAAAGGTTTTTACGTATTTTTCCGAAACCATGGCCTGGTCCCAAGGTGTGGAAATACTTTGTACTGAGATATCCTATATCACAATACATATGCTGAATATCAGCATACATGCAAGTTTTCACAAACGCTTTATTTTAGGGACCGAACAGGTGACGTTTGATTTTTTTCGAGTTTAGGGTAGCAGCAGTACTGAGAACAGTGCGGCAGCCAGTAAAGTTTCTTTCTATCTATGGCCAGCGCCATGTTTCGTCTCCTAGATGATCCAAAAAGAAGCGATATACCTAGAAGTTGGTATGTCACGTATACAGACCTGTCCCAATTCTGTGCCTAAATACTTCAGTCCCTTGCGCCCCTAAGTGCACATTATAAATGAAATGTATTATTATTATTATGATTTCCTCTACGTCAAACAAGTGCACATTTCAACGAAGACATTATGGCGTAGTGCGAGAATTGGGACATTGGGCATGGAATGCACTTGAATAACGATTCCTCAGGTTTCCGGATATTTCGACCAATCAGCATTTAGTTTGTTCATGGGCAACAAACCAATCGGCACCGTCGACAGAACAGTTTCAGATGAGGCTGAGCTAGTCATGAAGCAGCTTCAATTGTCTGATTGAGGCTAGATAGTTTACATTTTTCATATTTAATAGCTATATATTTACAGCATCTGGGGAATCATTACACAGGTTTGTAGAATTATATTTACCGTGTCTCCATTCCTGTATTTTATTAGTGTATGGCACCGACACAAGACTTATTAGTTAGCACATGTTAGCATCAATAGTGCTAATGTTAGCCACCGCTAACTTGGTTAGATCCAAAGCGTACGTCTGGTTGTATACAGAAGAGCTACATAAGCAACCGCATACATAACGGCTTTAGATAGTAATTGAAAATGAATTCTACGTAATCATTCTGGAAGACAGCTGTTACGATTAGTGTCGTTAACGATTCGTTAGCCAGTACCCGACATATTGCAGTTGTCAGTTGTTGCCTGTGGAGGGGGACAGAAGTTTGCTTGATTTGTTAATTTGAAAAAGAATTTAAAGTTACAACCAACTGATCTTTTACCACAGCTAGTAATATGTTTTGCTATTTTTTTTTTTGTCTTTTATAATATTACCAGATAATATAAACAAAATAGAACAGACAGGTCACCTGGGCTATTATTGTACTGTTGGATACAATTAAGTGCACATGTTTTATTTTAGATATCATGATAGATTATGGCATATTAGATTTCAATTGTCATAAGGAACTTTTGCTCGACCCCAGGGAAATAACACATTAGGACCAAGGAATCCAGACAGATGTGTTAAACAAGGTGATGTATTCACCAAATTATAACAGGGAGGCTTTAGCTCAGTGGGTAGATTAGTTAGCCCTCAACTGGGTGACAGGGGTTCGAACACAGCCAACATGAGCAAGAACTCAAAACCTCGGTGCACAGGGGCTGCTCATTGCTCCTGCAGGGATGGGTCAAATGCAGAAATAAATTTCACGACATTGTACTATGTGACTGTAAGATGTTAAAGAAAAAGGAAATATTATTATATAGTAACCATGACAAATACAATCCAGTGTTCCATGATCTTCACCCAGAAACAAAAATCAAGTGAAGCATTTTGTGCTTCTTTTCTCCACTGTATTCTTGTGACTGTTGAAGGTATTGTTCGAGAACTTAACCAAAAGGACGGGCAACAACAATAATAATAAAGTCTGACACATGAATGCATCCATACTTTGTTTCTTAAACAAATGCCCTGGAAATAGTTAGTATATATTGCAAGTACTCTACTCTTAATATTAATATTTTTCGATGCTCCCTCACATTCTATATACACATGATTGTTAGACAACATGCAAAAACCTTTGTGTTGCTTGTTTGCAGACATGCAAAAGTTTCGATGTAAGGCATTATAAAATATGATGTTGCTAGGATTCCAATTACTATGATTACATATGTTCAGCATTTAGTATGATTGAACTGCTAAGCCAGCTTACCAAATACAACTTTTTGTAAATGAGAGAATCATTAATTCATGTCAGGTGAAGAACGAATTAATGACCATTTCCTGTCCCTCTCTTCAGCATTATGGGTGAACCACAGCAGGTTAGTGCCCTGCCGCCTCCGCCGATGCAGTACATCAAGGAGTACACAGATGAAAATATCCGCAAGGGTCTCGTTCCGAAACCACCCCCAACCATCAGAGACAGTTACATGATGTTCGGCAACCAGTTTCAATGTGATGACATTATCATTCGTCCACTGGAGAGCCAAGGCATTGAGAGGCTTCACCCTATGCAATTTGACCACAAACGGGAGCTTAAGAAACTCAATATGTCCATTCTCGTTAACTTTCTGGACCTGCTCGACATCCTTATCAAGAGCCCTGGCAGTATAAAACGCGAAGAGAAGTTGGAGGATTTAAAGCTTCTGTTTGTCCACTTGCACCACCTGATCAATGAATACAGGCCACATCAAGCCAGAGAGACGTTGAGGGTGATGATGGAGGTGCAGAAGAGACAGAGACTAGAGACAGCTGAGAGGTTCCAGAAACATCTTGAGAGGGTGGTGGAGATGATCCAAGGGTGTCTTGCCTCCTTACCTGATGACTTGCCACAGGTAGAGGGTCCAGATAGTGATGGGCCAAAGAGTGTGCCAGCAGTAGCTAGTGTTAGTGTTTCCACTGGACAGACCCCCAAGCTGAAAACTGAACCAATGGATTTAGAGGAAGCAGGTGCCAGCTGTATGGCTATGGCAGGAGGACAGCAGGACAGGGCCGCCCCTTCTTCAAAGAGGGGAAACGCATGGGACAAAGATGCAGCCATGTGTCGTATTATTGATGAAATTGCCTGAGTATTCATGTTTCTAGATTGTATACTGAAACGGTTTGTTTCTTAAGGGATGTACAGAAAGCAAGTATGTTGATGAATTTTGCGCTCTTCAGCTTGAAATCCTGTATGGAAATGAGGTGTTTTGTATAAAATAGGCTATGTTTGTAAATATTAGACAAATCGAATGGGCTGCCAGCTTCCTGTTTTTGTATTTAAACCAATAAAGAACTTGCAAATTGCGATAGGAGTTTATTTCTCTCACAAAAGAACAGACGTGTTCTTTTAACATCTAAATATTTTCAGCATTAAATTGCAAATAATTTCATACATTTGAATTTGTTAAAAGTATTCTCTCACTGTGACTTGCATAATGTGTAATGAGTGAACAAAGAAGGGCATTATGTATAGATTGCAGTAACTTCCATAGCCATCTCTCCTCCCTCCTCAAGCCCTTTCACACTTGCTTTTTGAGAAAGTTTTCAACAATATATAATAGTTGTCTCTCGATGTTTATGTAACTTGGAGCTGCAGCATGAACCAATCACTGTAGGACAATGTACCTGATTTCCTCACTGCAGCACGGAGAGAAATTCCTCATTATATAATTTCAGTATGTCTGACAGTAGGCCGTTTCACAAGCTTGCTTTTGAATCTGTTACGTGTCAAACAAAAGTATACATTATGTTTTGCGTTACAATTAACAATAGTTAGTCCAAAACAAAAACCCTACTGAGTGATGGTGTTTGTGAACATGCATTATATAGGCAAGTGCAGCTGGAAGCTATGATCATGTGAACGTTAGAAGTGCTGTAGGCTGCAGTAAGACTTAATTGATCCTGAATGTCTTATCAAGACGCTCCACTCGCATGCATTGACTTGTGTAACATCTTATATGTGGAGGTTATGTTGCACATGTAATCATGCAGAACACTGGGAAAAACAAGGGCACGCACGACTATTTGCTTGTCAATTAGCACCTCCACTTGGACACCCAAGGTCTTTATATGTCTTTATAGCATTTCAAAATGTGTATTCAGAGGTTGCGTGGGTTTAAGTAAAAAGCCGCTTGAATATGTGTCTCGTCGTCTTTCCAATCCGCTTCTTTGGCTCTTATTCTGATCCGTTGCTGGGATTCCCCCAGTGCCCACACTGTGACACTCTCGGGTTGAATTAGTTTTACAATAACGATAAAGAGCGTTAGACTTCCATCTAATATCCCTATGCGAATACAAATAAAATTCAACTTTTGCCGCAGAAATTGTGTTACGAAACTCTACATATTTTGGTTTCACAACAGGGCGGAAAGCCGTCATTTCAGCCAATCAGATGTGCCGCTGCTACGTCACGTGTTCTTTATTTACGTAACGTAATGGTGTGGTTACACAGTAATCCAGCTTTGTGCGCCGGAGAGATATCATCACAGGTGCTGCTGACGGACAGAAAATATATAAAAGAAGAATATTTTTGTTCGAACATTGTGCAGTTTTGAGGTTTTTCAGTGTTTGGAGCGGCGGCGGTGGCACGTTGACCTGGAAGCTGAGGGGAGGGGTGGACGTTATGTGTCCCAAAGGAAAGACTAAATGTGGGACAGAATATTATAATGTCAGGGAATTGATACATAAAGGGAATTTGTGACGTGAGTATCTGAGAACTGTGTTGATCGGTGTTGGAGCAGGTGTGAAAGTGAACGCCGGCAGTCAAGAGTCTTTTCCGAACGCTCCATGCTACACTGTCGAAAGAATTACTAGTTTTTCCATCCGTACGTTTTCTGACCAGCCACCATGGACCTGCTGGAGTGTCCCGTCTGTCTCTCACTGATGTGCGAGCCGGTGACCATGACCTGCGGCCACACATTCTGCCGGAGATGCGTGGGGGGTTACCTACCGTCTAAATGCCCCTTATGCAAAGAGAGATTAAAACAAAAAGAGGTGACGAGCATGAGGAATAACGTTCTGCTCATCAGTGTTGTTGAAAAGTGCTGGCCCGAAGAGACAAAGATCAAGTGCCACATTCTGGAAAAGCTCAAAGTCAACGACTTCCCAGAAGCTTTACGCGTCACCAATGAGGGGCTTGAGTCAGGTAAGGGACAATCCTCGAGGATACCTTGGTCCTGTGATAAAAAGATTGCACACACACCTGGAATAAAAACGTGTGGTCAAACTTAAGTCAGCATTCACACTTTCCTACCGCCCAGCTTCTGCTACAGACATAGACATCAGTTAGATGGTTGCATGATCAGAACGGACAAGAAACTGGTGCTTGGAGCATAAATCACCACATGCACTATGTTATTACTACTGATGGCATAAGTGTATAACAATCTCAACAGTATGGTACATAATTTAGTTCAAGGATAAAATAATGCACATTCACCCACTAGTATGTAAGAATATAAGCAGGGTTATGGAAGGTCACACTTCAGCAGGGACTCAGATTTTTTACGCACTGCTCAATTTTCACCTGGATCTCTGTGCCTGAAGGTTCATCTTCCCCTCCAGAGCAGTCATAATATGAACAGCAGTGAGATTCAGAGAGGGCCGTCCATAAAAAAGGGAGGAAACTGGTATTTGATAAACGGATCACTGCATACATTAACCCGTTACCATGGCTGCTGACGCCATGAAAGTCGAAGTCGCAACAGTTTGGTTTACACTTAAGTTCACTGATAAAAAATATGCCAACAGGTCTCTAAGTTTGTAAAAAATAAAAACCCAGTTACCCATGATCACACTTAAATAGGGACAGAGGTCCACTTTTCTGTGTATGAGTTTTTCTCTGGCACCCGGTGTACCAGATGGTCCATTTTGCCCTCCAGAATAGTCTTAGTCTGCATTGAACAGAGAAACGGAGTGTCCGATTCCATAATGGTAAGTCAACTGGTGTCTGAAGTATGGATCATATATAAAATGTCCATATCTGAGGTTGATGAAGATATCAGTGTATTACTAGAAAGCCCTGAGACAGCAGAAACCTCCACCGGGGAACAACAATACCCGAGATAGACATTGTTATGATCAGAATGGAAGATGTGGCTTTATTCTGGATACTTTCTAATTATGGAACACGTTTAAATAATACAATTCCGTGTGGATTATGTTGATATTCTTATGTACCATAGATGGTGTGCTATTCAAGATACAGTTTGACCCTCATTTTTAAATATATTTATAATCACTTTATATTATTACTTTGGAATTTGAAATCAATTTCAATGGATAAATTGTACTAAATATTGAGATCAAAAATATTTAAAGTCACATTCAGAGGGAACAATTCCAAAAAGGAGAGGAATGCGGCGCTTCAAGCATAGATCCGGTTGACCTGTGGGCGATGTCCACCTCTGAGGCTGCAGATACCATGAATATATAAAGCAGTCTCCATTCTTTCTACTTTTGTAATAGCAATCATATTTTTATAACTTCCTTACGTTCGATGTTGGCTACAAACAGGACGTGAACCTGTGGTTTGAAGCAACATATTGGACCACACTTGAGCAACAACTTTAAGTAACAGCGGCCTTTTGAACCTTGAACGCACATGGCCACTTGTTGCTGCAGCTGGATTGAAGAATTTCGTTAATTCAAAGACATTGCTTGCAAAGTTTTTTTTTTGGGATAATCTTAGTTATAAATTTAGTTTATTTTAGGTTTGAAAGATGAAATTTAATTGTTGAATGTTACCATGCTTTTTCACATGTTGATTATCTGCATGTAAAGAGATGTCTCCCCTGTTCCAACGCTTCTCCTGTGTTTTTTGTATCCATAGTCCCAGATGATCCCAGTTTGAAGCTGCTCCGAGCGGAAGCTAACTGGGGAATGATGCGTTTCTCTGAGGCTCTGACAGACCTCAACTACCTCTGCTGCCTTCGTCCTAACTGGCTTGAGGTGAAAGACATGTTCTCAATTTCCATGTATTTCCATGTCGCTGCTTTTAACATTTTTTTAGTCTAGTCAACAAACAAATCTAATCACTCACACATTTGTTTGTATTGATGGGTGACAAAAAGTCACGAATACAATGCATGATAAACGAAACTTAAAGCAGTTCAGAATGGTTAAATAGTGATATAAAGTATGAATGTAATGAAATAATTAGATAATTAAACAAAAGGTGAATACCGGTGTTGAACTGGTTTATTCTTTTAGAGAATAAAAAACAATTCAGGATTCCACTCTGATTTCCGGTGTTTGTCTGCACCTTGATGGCATAAAGACATAAATAAATATTTAAGGAATAAGGAACTACTGAACTTCCCTGAAATACTTTCCCTTTCGCTGCTTTTAAGACTCAGCTGCTGTCCATTCCTCTAGGGAGCCTTTCTCCCCTGCTGCCACTCTCTCTTAAAACAGTAGCGTTAATTTAACTTGGTTATCATTATTAATTAATTGTCTAACATTTCAGTTGGGAAATGAAGAAGGGTAATCATTTTTTTTACCATAAACATTTTTGTGCTCTGTCGATTTGCCGCAGCCATGAAAACATCTAAAAAATTACTTGTTCAAAATACTTTTATTCATGGTTCTCATCAAAATACTCCATTTTACATACGAAAACTTGCAAAACTGGGCTCAGGTGAGAGCTTTCAACAATCAAGGAGGCACAAGGAATCGGGACACACACACGTACACACACACACACACAGGCGAGAGGAGAGTGGAAGGGAAGAGAGAAAAGACTGGAAGTCTAAAGTGAAGTAAAAAGGTACAAGGAACAAACTTACAAAATAAAAGCAAACTTCACATTTAATTGAGGAGTTCATTCAGGCAGTTCCCCAGTACAACGCAGGGGATTTGGGGCTTTTCAGGGATATACCCTTACTGTCGGGGGGGGGGGGGGGGTTGACAGCAGAGGCCTAGTTTGTCTACTGAAAACCCTGATTCCCAACATAACTGAACATGCCGGTTGTTTTTTGTAGCATTGGTATAACGACACACACATAGACAGAATACTGTTTTCTCTAACGCTATTGTCCCCGGTACGTTGCTCTCCCCCTGTGTTTACTGATGTTATGTCATCTGTGAAGTTACGCAATCTCCTACTTATGTCACAATGTTATTTAATCTCTTGATAACAGTGAGAGGCTTGTAGCAACAGCAGAAATGACCATTCTGTATAATACATTTTTATATTTTATGGTATATTATTGAAAATGATCTTAAATTTTGTTCAGGGTATTGTATTTTAAATTTCACTTTTAGCTTAGTTTAGGCCCTGTGTGCTCAGGAGAGGCTCAGGCGTGCGGAGGCAGTGATACACTGGTTTTCATCATTCTGTTGCAGGGCTTCTTTCGTAAAGGGAATTTACTGCTGGAAATGGGTCAGCAGACAGAAGCCCTGATCCAGTTCCAGCATTGCTTAAATCTACAAGCTGACTTTGTTCCTGTAAAGAACCAGATCAAGAAGGTTTGTTCCTCTTCCTCACTTACATCTTCTGGACAGTTAGACGCTGCATTGCCTACCCGCACTCGATCATGCAGTGTGTTACCATCCCAAGGTCAAGGTCAAGGTCAATGTCCACACTGGCCCTGTAAACAAATACAGTTTGTTTGGGTAGTTAGATTCCTGTATTTTGTCATTAAAATATTTTTGTTATTAAGATATTTTTATATTCAAAGTTTGGAGTTTGTCTCAGATTACTTAAAAATAAAATCATCAGGCTATTAAGTTATATCAAATGATTCTTCTTAGTACCACTGCCAGTGCATTTATCTCCATACTATATTATAATACAATTATATTCATATCCTTTTCATGTATATGAAATTAAACTGTGTTGGGATATTTCCATATTCATGTCAGGCTGACGTAAATGTTTTCCGCTCTTTGAACCGTTGAGATCTTAAGAAACGGTAAGCAGTGTTTTTCTAATATTCTCCAAACATAAGATAAGATATAAGATAAGAACAGAAGATATATCAATCATCCCTAGGGGGGAAGGTTCCAGTGTTACAGCAGCAATGATTACATGAGAGCGAGGTAAAATACACATATTGTGTTCATCAGAGAAGTGTCAATAGACAAGAGAAATATTTGAAAGAAAATAAACCTGCTCTGCACCTCAAACTCTGGTAGTGAGTTTAAAGTGAAGAGTTGTCATAAATGACTATAGAATTATTATTGATACACCACAGTACACAGCATTGTGTACCTCCTGTGCACTTTACTGCTTTTAGCACAGAAATGCTTAGGGAGAAGTGTTTTGACTGTGACAGTCATATTTTGTAGAATTAAATCATTATAGAGGAAAAACAACAAATGCAACTTCAGCCTCGTGACTCAGGGATCCTTTGGCTCATTAACATTAAGATCTGGCTGGTGATCTGGCTATCTGATTCCTGCAATCTGCGTTAGGTGCACTATGGTGATCTGCAGTTCACTTAACACTTAAGTAATCATTATTTTCACTTAAGTCCTCATAATCTTCATCATATGTTGCCTTTTCCGCTGCTCCGCTCCCCGTTGCATCAACTTCAACTCCACTTTCTCACAGCTTCATGGAGAGTGCTCAATAGTATAGACTATTATCTGACTTGGCAAGAAATACATGATGTATTACTAAGAAGTGATCATTGTGTTGTTGCTTCCCTAGAAAAAGGGTTCAACATGTAGCAAAAGCAGGTCACGTTCCGTACAAATGCACCATTTGCAGTTTTCATGTTTCGATCATCCTGCTAGGAGAGGGATTCTGCAGGGACCTTCAAAAGTGCAGGATGAACACATTATGAAGAGACCTGCATATAGCACACACACACACAGACACACACACACACAGACACACACACACACACACACACACACACACACACACACACACACACACACACACACACACACACACACACACACACACACACACACGACAAGTCTTTGAGTTGGTCAATTAAATCTTAGTTTCTGGTCTGGCTAAAGATTTGAACAATACGACGACTTTGTGACTTTATATTATAGGCCACATCAGGGTTTATGCCCTGCTCCCATTAAAGATGGTTTCCAGTATATCTGCGAGCAATTATATATTGTCCATTAGTTTTTAAGTTTGATTTTTCTTCAAATTAGTTTAGTTATTTACCGCTTAGTTGTATTTTGTGTGGGCTTTAATCGGAGACTTTATTTTTGTTACCTATCTAATATTAAATATCTAAGCTTATATATCTAGTAAGTTATTATCGGTATTATTGCAGTATTAGTAGTGCGTATAGAAAAAAGGCATGCAAGGAGTTTCCATTTGTGCCATTACTTCCAGTTAAAAGATCTGACGGCACTGCCAGAATCAAACACATTTCTCCTAAGACCTTTATGACACTCATGAATATGAACTTGATTCTAACGGCAGGTCCTGGAGGAAGAAGGGATGGTGGTTCAGGACGACGTTTCCTGCCTTCTGCGCGTGGTGTCCGAGTACCTGAAGCAGCCCTGCCCGATTACCAGCCTCAGTTGCTCCCAGGGGCCAACTCATCTGGAGGACCTCAAAAATGCACACAGGGATGAAGGAGAGGGAAAGGAGAGGAGAGAGGCCCACCAGGTTGGTTCTGCTTAAAACCTCCTGGAGGTTATGGAGGCCTACTGCTCCAAATGTCCCTTGGGTTATCATCTTGGTTGATCATTTGTCTGCTAGGGGTCATAATGAATTTGTTTTTCTGTGGTTGAGTCGGGTCAGAGCTGGCGTATCGTTTGCCCTGCTGCGTTGTTTCAGGCGTAACAGCTGTGTAAGGATCGCGAACACAGCTTTAAATCCTAACTGATAAATCCGTCTGTTTGGGTTCAAGGCGATGCAAGACGCGGGCACCGAGTGCTGCCTCAGCCTCTGCCAAGCTGTTTCCTTCCTCCCTGCTGCTGAAGAGGAAGAGGATATGATGATGATGATGATGAAGAAGAAAGACCAGCACGGAAGGGGTGAGATCACATTCGTCCATTCTATTCATATGCAAAGTTTGTCACTCTCATCACAAATGCAAAAATAATTTTAGATTTTGATTCATCATAAAGCTCAAAAGCGACTTTTTTTGTCTTTTCTCTGTCTGTGTTAGGTGAAAGCAGCCACTGCACAGAGAAAACTATGGATGTTCTCACTGTGTCAGACTTTGAATGCCCTCTCTGCATTAGGTAAGGGTGCTGCAGGAGTCACTCTAATCAATAAAACGCTGCCGCCTGTACCTTGTCTGCCAATGTCATGTAACCTCCTGATTCTATCCCCGCCCTCCTCTCGCTCTGGTTAATGGTTATCACACACGCACACAAACACTCGTCTTACTCACTGCAGTTGCACAAATAGCCTTCTGTGCTGCCTTAACTAAAGCACGTCTTCAATTTCTGTCCCTCGTAGGTTGTTCTTCGAGCCAGTCACTACGCCCTGTGGCCACTCCTTCTGCAGAAACTGTATAGAGAGGAGTCTGGACCACAACCTCCGCTGTCCGCTCTGCAAACAACCTCTGCAAGAGGTACCTTCACATCCTTTCTAACAAGGAGTTTCAAAGGAAAGATCCTGATGCTAATGCTGCGAAAAAGAATTCAACCCTCTCCATTTTATTCATGCTAAACCGTGCCAGATCGTCCTACAGAATTAAACATCAAAGAAAGGAAACCTGTACAGGATCGCAGCGCATTCACCCCGAAAATGTAAATTCAGACAACATATATCGCAATTACGAGAAAATATCTCGTTATCCTCATCTTGAGATGAGGATGACTCATCTCAAGGGCTGAATGAGTTCATAGAAAATTAAACACGCAGTGGTGACAGAAGTTTATATATTATTAGATATGCTTAGCATAAATTCTCAGCAAAATGCAGGTTTCCCAATATAGGAAGTCGACCAAGTTTTCACACGGAGATCTGTATCTTGTAATAACGAGAAAAGATCTCGGAATTAATTCTTTTGCTCATTTCCAGAGTTTGATAATAAAAGAAAATATTCTTATATTTAACAATTTTAATTCTTACATCAACTTGTTATGAACACACATTTTGAGGGAAGTTAAGAAAACAACCATATTCCCAATTTGTAGAGCCTAATTAGTAAAGTTACAATTTTGATATGCATTGTGGAATTACACATTTAAATAGTATAATCTATTAAATAATTAAAAACAATCAAGTTTATTTATTTTCAAATTAGGAAAATAAAAATGACCAAATTGTTCAACATAATTTCCCTTAAAGGAGAAATGGGTCAGCAATAATGCAGCAACACCTGCAACCAAATGCCTCGCAAACCTTCCAAGACCAACATAATGCAATGACCACCTTCCTCACCTCTTCTTCTTCTTTTTGGAGTAGTTTTCTTCCGGTGAAAACTGGTATATTGGAGAGACTGTGTGACTGATAAGGGCTGCCTGGGTTTTTCCTGTTAATGGTGTTTGATGATCCAACAAATACTTAGAAATGGAAGAAATCAGGAGTGGGTCCAATATTTTTTTCTCTTCATATTTACAGCACACAAACCTCTTTAAGGTTTTGTTGTTGCCACCACATTGGGTTCAAGGTGCATCACTCCTGCGCTTTATTGATGTGACAGTTTTGATTTGCTATTTATCAGCTGTTGGTTTTCAAACATCCCACAAACTCACATAACATTACAGGATAGGTATACTTCCTGGTTCCTCATTCCAACATTTTCCCTTATCACTGTCAAACCAACACTGTTTATTAGCTGGTGGAAAGTTCATAATAAGATCTGAATCTTAATTTGATAACCACCGGTGATTAGTTCATTCAATCATTTTGTTGCACCAGGGTACGAAGTACGAATTTGAACGGTCACGTTATTTTTCTCTTGCAAAACAGGGGATTATTTAACTGGAGTGCTTTTTGAAACGTATTGACGTTGCTTAACACATTTCTTTGTTTTTTTCTGTTATTGTCTGATTGCTTTCACATTTCTATTTCCAGTACTTTAAAAACAGGAAGTTCAACCCTACAGCTTTGCTTCAGGTCATCATGACTCGACTGTTCCCCTCACAGCTGGTTGAAAGGGAGCAGGTCCACGAGGCTGAAATGGCCGAACTGTCCAAGTAAGCGCCTACACCAAGAATGTACAACTCATTCTAGCAACTGGAATGACTCCATATTCACACCGTTTTCTCATTCCTTTCTTTTTTTCCTTTACAGCCTCACTAAGGACATCCCCATATTCGTTTGCACGGTGGCGTACCCCGGCGTCTCCTGCCCTCTGCACATCTTCGAGCCTCGGTATCGGCTGATGATGCGTCGCTGCATGGAGACTGGCACAAAGAAGTTTGGAATGTGCAGCTATGAGCACGGGAAAGGGTATTCGAGCCACGTTTTATTCCGATTCTCTAAAGCAACTATGGAGTTACATCCGTTGATAATGTAATCGTTTAAATGGTGTAAAAATACTGCAGGAACTCCAATCTTACCTCGTATATTTGTCTAATTTCTTGTCAAAATATCTTTTTGCACTTGTCTTAAAATGCTTAAAATATCACTTTCTAATGTATTTGAAGAATTTGATTTTGAACCAGTAGATGTTGAGGCCCTTTGCCCAGATGCTGACATTTATTTGTACTGGGCTGACTTGGCATGCAGATCTCGTATTTTCCATTTCTCTTACTCGGCACAGCACCGATTGATTCAAAGCCTGAAGGGATTGGAAATGATACATCACAGTGGGTAAAGTTTAAATGAGTCATTTCTGGCCATGAGTGTGTGGGAATTAACAACATGGTCACCAATCTGCCAAGAGATCTGCCGTGTCTTTTCCTCCCACACCAGACGTTTGTTCATACTTCCACTATACTCTGTGTTTGTCATGGAGCTGAATTTGCCTGTATGATTAGTGATGCACTGAGAGATTTAGTTTCTGACGTTCATAACATTAGTTATGCAACTGTCGAATGTTTTTTATCCAAGTCCTTATGATTTACATTGACAAAAATTCAAGTGAACAGATCTCTGTAACCTTAACATGAATGGCAGAACACCGACGCATACAGCTGAGCTTTCACCGGGACGAGGTGCTTCATGTCAAAGTGTATTTATTGTATAGGTATAATGAAAAAAGCAAAAAGAAGTTTGACGGTCTGACATTTATGATCTCCTACAACTATATGAAATCTTCACTTGTCAGGCTCTTTGATATAAGGCTAGCCATTCTTACGGTGATTTTGTCATGAGACTAAGATGCAGCAATGAACTGGGTCCACCGACAACAGTGGACCTAAGATGCTTAGAAGTTCATGCGTTGAAACCCCCCCCCCCCTGGTTCCAGCTCAGGATAAGCAGTCATAGAAAACGTATGGATGGCTCTTATGCATGTTTTACTGAGAGTCCCAACCTTCCTGGAATCTGGGGTTGTAAATAAATTCCAGCTTCTATGGTTACATTAGAATTCTTCCTCTGATGATCTATTAAGTGGGAGCTGATTACAGAACTATAGTAATAATAATAATAATAATAATACATTTAATTAATAATGTGACTTGATCATCAGGAATTTATCGTATGTCCTGCATCAATTCACGATTAGAATCATTTTAAGTATAGTACTTTTTAAGTGTTCCAATTCAGTTCAACCTTTCTTTTCTTTTTTGCACCCATACACCAAAATCACATTAAGAAGTAAGTAACTTGTCTATATAGTAAGATCTCGCTATTTTAACCTCCTATGCTTCAGGTTTGCTGACTATGGCTGCATCTTGGAGATCTTAACTCTGGAGCTGCTGCCTGACGGACGCTCCTATGTGGATACAATGGGTGGCAGCAGATTCAAGGTGCTTAAGAGAGGGCAGAGGGACGGCTACCACACCGCTGACATAGAATATCTGGAGGATCTCAAGGTCGGGATCACACAGAGATCACTAACCGTGCATACACTTATAGAAGATTCTACAACTCAGTGCTTCTTCCCTCTCTCTGTTTGTCCTCTCTCTCCCAGGTTGATGGGACCGAGTTGGAGGTTCTGCAGAATCTCCATGACAGCGTGTTCCAGCAGACTCAGGAATGGTACCAGCGCCTTGGCAGCCGCATTCGTGAGCAGATCAACAGACAGTATGGCGTCATGCCAGAAAGGGAGGAGAACATTCAGGTTGGGCCCTCAGCTTTTAATTTTTTTTTAATTCTTTGAAAACTGTGTTCTATGGATGTAAAGTCAACAAATGGATGATTTAGAACACTGAAATGTGTTTTGTCCCCTTGTCAAAGGTCTGTACTGTTAAGGTGGGTTCATTACGCTATTTATTTGAATATTTCACACTTTCACAGCCTTTTTTTTTTTTTTTTTAAACTTAGGAACACAGATTTCCCTTTCTTCCATTCCACTCTTACTTTAAGCATGTTAAAAAAAATGAACAGTTTATGCTACAGTCAAACTGTGCCCAGAGCTGCTTTACAACACGGCTACGATCTAACTTAACCAGCAATAAGCAAAATAGACAATATGTGCAGCGGATACACATGAACTAGTGTATAAAATTTGGTGTTTTTCATGTCACGGGAAACTCAAATGTGCGTCTCTGCCAGTCAGTCTCTGACCGGTGACGCACACACATGCAGCAAAGAAATGGCAGAGGGGAAATGAGACAGATGTCACTGATGCATTTTCAACCAGAACCACAGGGAAACAGACACTTTCTACAGTCGTTCACATATTATGCGCATTTCTTCCCAATAGGATTACATTGGTTCTGTTCTAATGCTCTAACAAACCTAGCCTGATTTTATTAATGTTCCTCCTTTGTAAAAAATTTTTCCCAAGAAGATGGGAATGGAGGCCTCGGTTTAACATTGATCATATTTTTGGAATGGATTTCTGAAATACTACCGTTTGGCAGAGATACTTTAATACATGCGTAAGTGTTATATCGGATATTTATGACGATATTTCTCTCATTCGAAAAGATATCGGCTCCTTGGTTAGAACACAGATTTCCCTGTTTTATTTTCATTTTCTACAACAAACATCAGAATTCTAACTTTGCTGCAGTTTAACAACCTGAAAAAAAATCTAAATACATTTTCCAAACGTGCTCTTGTTTTTATTGTTACCATTTTATATTGTGGCCCTTTTTTAACTGTATTTAAAACTGATAATTTGAACTATTTAGAAAAGTTTCCATTTTTTCTTATTCTAAAAAATTGTTTTTCACTGTAATTTTAATGTCAATGTCTGTAAAGCACTTTGAATTTCTTATGTTTACAGTGCTATACAAATAAACTTACCTTTTATCCGTCTCTTTTAATGTTTAACAAGGCACAATATTGAAAATTATTTGATATAAACTTTCTTTAAATAACAAAACCAAGCTGAAAATTAACAATTGATGAGTTTAAAACCATGAACAAGTTGTATAAGAGGCATTTCACAATTCTGTATTTGACCAGCTTGTCAGTTTGGTCACCCCGGTTCCTCGTGGTTACGGATGTGATTTTCCACCGCTGGTGCTGACATGCTTTACTGAAAAAGAAGGATTTTAATCATGGTTAGAAAGTGAGAGACACAATATAGTGTTCTGAATGATTCAAGCGTGTGTCTTTCTGTCTTCCAGGCCTCATCCAACGGTCCGGCCTGGTGTTGGTGGCTTCTATCCGTCCTCCAGCTGGACCCTGCTTATCAAACCACTGTTCTGTCCCTGTCCTCATTCAAAGACCGTTTAGGACACATCCGCCTGGTCCTGGAGTACTTCTCTCAGAGATAGACCCCGAAGCACAGGAGCATTGAAGCCACATCCGCCCGGCACACTAACTTTACGCACACGAATGAGCGATGCCTTTACACTACAGAGGTCGATGTTTGGATTAAATAATGGAAAGACCGTCTTAAAGAAAATCACAGCTGGAGGCCAGAGGGGGATCTCATTACTAAATGTTATGCTGTGGCACAGAGTTTTTTTTTTTTTTTTTTTTTGCTATTCTTTCAGTTTGCATATTTTATCTTTTAACACTATTATCCTCTCCGGGAACTCAAAAGTTTCAGAAAAAAAGGTTGACCAAAGATGATTCTTGTTTAAGTCCATTGAAAATTGTGAATTATGAGTCACTGAATTAGGACACGCTTCTTCGTCGTACTGTTGAAATGAGTCACTAGGTGTCACTGTTTTCTCTACAACACGAAGAACCTGCCACAGTGTGAGCTAAGGTCATACAGTTTATACTGTACTATCATGAGATGCCTTTTTTCAAGTCAGACTTGTTTGCCTCAGTAAGAGTAAGAACTGAAAGCACAGGCAGGTTGTAGAGATTTCTTTGTAGGACTATGCAGATCTGGAGGACTAAGGGTCAAAGAGGTGCCTGCTGGTGATCATTTTGATGAAGCTGAAGAGCGCTTCTTGCAATTCTCACATTTCAGTTGCTTCTATTGGCCTTAGAATTTTGTACTATTGAATACATGGTCCCGATTTAGTATTAGCAGTTATTGCAAAAATAATAATTTATAGTGTCACTGGTGGATCTTTTTTTTTTAAATGAAGAAAGCCGCTGATGTTTTCGGATGTCTCTGAATGCCGTTGAAGTCCCCTGTGAACCGATGACATTTGAGAGATGCTAGAAATGGGAGATGTCAATTTTGCATTACGGTATGGATTCTGTATGTTGATTTGCCAAATATGGATGCAGCATTGTCTGCATTTGAGGCAGCTGCAAATATGAAGTTAGTCGAGTCGACTGTCTTTATTAGCTGATTTACGTACTGGATGGCGTGGCCGGCTCGTATCCGCTCTCGAGGTGCAGTGAAGTATCTGTGACCAGTGACAGTTTTCGGCAAATCTTGCAAGGATCAGCTGTCAATCAAAAAAGCTTGACTCTGTATGGGTCTGGGCCCCTACTGCGTTCCTACCAGGGTGGGGCCCCTCCCCCCTACCAACTGTCTCGGTGCTTCGGAGTGCCTGTGTCAGCTGTGCGCCACACACAGGATGTACTGCTGTGAAAATTCGCCATTGATTTTTAATTGCTAACATTCCATGGAATGTTGAAGCTACAATTTTGCATTTTGTTAATTTACAAACAAGTCTGGCCTTCACTGTGTGTGAAATTGTGTGGTTCTACTTGGATAAATGTGCCAAAAGTATTTCTATGTTTGGAATTAGTAAGCTGGCTGTGTTCATGTTTATCTCCATCGTGGATTCCGGAGTAGGTTTTCAAACCTCATGCTTTCTGCAAGGTGGAACCAACCTCCATTCAGAACCAACGAAAGACTGTAAATAGGGAGGACTTTTTTTTGCAAACACCAAACCTCAGCTCTTTTAGTGTGATGTAATGCTTAGAGTGATGGGGCAACTCTTACACAAAGACGGATACACCAATGGATGGTCTGCTGGATAATTGGGCAGTATGGGCTACTTTTGGGTTGAGCAAATTTTTAGGCTCTATTTCTTATTGAATATTGCGACTCAATCCGTCTATGATATGAATCAGTAGCAGCAAGTGCTTCTTTGTAAGGGGAGGCCTGAAGGGCCCCACCATGCGATGACCTACTTGACAGAATTCTGTCTCAGACTTACCCGCTGATTAGATTTACCTTTCGAATAGGACTTTCTCAATAGCCGTGGTTAATACCTCCGGCCAATTTGACCGGTGGAGTCCCCCAGGGCTCCACCCACGGCCCCTTAATCTCTATAGAATATACATGCTGCCACTGGGTCATGTCATAAATGCGTTGAGTCATATTTTTCAAACAATTGAGAAGTACATTTAGCTAAAGGAACTGTTTTTACCACTTTGTTTTAACAATGGCGTTTGTCAACCACGGATAATATTATAGTCTTTCTCTGAAGACATATGGGATGGAGTTTGGACTACATTGGCCAGTTATCAAAACACTTCCTCAAAGCTAGTAATGTTTACATTCATCACAAAGGTCAGTTTCTCACTAACTGATCCCACCTTTCTCTACTTCGTCACTCAAACAAAAAGGGATAGCTATTCTCACAGAATCTTTAAAAGCCCTCCTCAAGCCTCGGTGCAGAGCATGAGTGGTGCTAAAGGTGAAGTTTTTGGGTTTTTTTGCACAGAGAAATGATTCTACAGGTTTCATTCTCCGACACCGTTGCAGCATCTCTCACTTCTTTTATTCTTTTTTTTTCTTATCCACATTTCTGTGTTTCTCTGAAGAACAGGTTAATTTGTGCTGATCACGGCAATCGTAGTGTAATCTCCTCATCAGCCTGCGATTTACTTCACGATTTATTCCTTTTTTTAAAAAAAAAGAAAAGAATTATGGCTCTTTAATATCCTTGTCAAATCACATGTTTGATGAACCTAATATTTTTAACGGGTTCAACATTGGAGATGGTATTGCGCCGCAGCACAGTCATGATTTTCCTGCAGCTCCTGCCACTACACATCCTGCCGGATGTCCATTAGCCATAATCGAAGCCCATTTGAGCCATCAGAAAATCCTCCAGTACAAAATTCACAGTTTAAAAACTTACACTGAATACACAATTTCTCTCGCAGGGAGCACGGAGCGTAATACGTGACCCGTTCTTGGCAGCAATTACCTGAGAGAATGAGTCTGTGAGAGAAAGCACGTTGGCGTTTCTTCACCATGCAGCTTGTAGGACATAATGGCGGTCGGTTGGATGTATGAACAACATCAAAAAAAACTCATTGCAAGGAGAAAGAATCACATTTTAACTGAAGCTGTTCATTTTTGATTCATTTGTTTTAATTCCGCCAAATATCCTGATGGGACTATTATCTATTTGCTTCTCCCACAGCTCCCAAATGACTTTTTAAATGTTATGAATAAAGTGTTTGAAAGCAAAATCTGCAATATCTTTATACATCTAGCGAGCCTGTTTTTGTAAAAGTTTTGATAGCTATGTCATTCATTTATTTGTAATCAATAATGTAACATGAAAAGCCTGAAAGGAATCGATGGAATCGGTTGCAAATCACAGTATGATAAATTGGTGAGGAGGAGGAAAGAGAGAAATGGGCCTTACATGATTACAACAAGAATATCTGGCATGGAAACAGGTATTATCACTTAGATAATAACACAGAGAACTGTGTTGTTCAGAATCAGAATCAGAGAAAACCTGGAGTTCCTCTCCAATGTTAGAAATAATGGTGGGTAGAACGGATATTCTTCCGGGAATCCCTTATTGGATTTTTCTCATATTTAATATTATAATATATATATATACGTCTGTCTGAACTTTTCAATCATAAACAAGCTAAAGAACACATGATAAATGTTTAATGCATTTAATACTAAACAAAAACTGATAAAAGTGGGATTCCATAATGAAAACCGGGATTGATGAGGGTCATGAAAACACATGCAGGATTTTATATCTACAGACGCTTACTCAGAAATGTTCTGTACAGCAGAATATACATAATCTCCAACATACACTATACCACGCAAACACATATAAGTATATGTACACACGTTACATCTCTCTCTCTCTCGCACTTCTCTCTCGACATAAACCGACACACAGATCTACATCCCATACGTACAATCTACAATCTAAACTCTACATACTACACCAATATCTAACTCTACATACACACCTGCATATTCTACATATACATATATGGGTTTTTACTTCTACCCACTCAGACATGTACACACTCACACACGCCCATAGATACACCCCATCCAATCTCACTGCCCATGCATACTCAGCACATACCTTATAGTGTGTATTGTCTATTGTAAATGATATGCAAATATCTACTTGTACATGTAGACATATTCTAAATACACACAAGGGTTTGAACCCATCCACCCACTTAGACACACATATAATTACACCCACGTACATAGACCTACAAGCACAACCATATGCTTATATACAGATACAAACACACACATCGGTACATACATGGACATGTAAAGCCTCGCATGCGCCTAAATACACACGTATATTATATATAATATAAAAACACATATCTGTACATCATACAGTATACAATAAATAATATTTACAGTACTTAAACCAAACCAACAGTTCACGTATAAGTGATTATACAGGCTGAGGCAGAAGTAAAATGCTTAATTACATTAAGCCCCGCCCACACAATTTAGTAGCCAACCTAAACAATTATCATTTATACCTGTAACCTGCAAAAATAGCTTAGTGAATCATTCTTATGGTAACTTAAAGTTAGATAACATTTTTAACTTTGTGTCAGTGTTCCATTCTATAGAGACATCTCCTTTAAATTCCTTCTTTACTTCTATTAACTGAAGCAATCAAAATAAAAGCCAGTAGCTTAACGTGTTCAGAATACCCAGCCTTGCTAAGAAAATACTTGTGGTTAGTAATTGCAATAGATCTTTTATAATGTGTAGTCCTGCATGCAACTTTCCATTCCAAAACAATACTTTTGATTCTAAGAAAAAAAGTTCCCGGTCATGAAATGGATGTCTGATCAGTTTCAGGTAAGTTAACTTTCTTGGAAAACTATTTGTAAATGAATCCATTCCTTATGAGAAATCTGCAGCTCAACAAAACAACACAATACCAGCCAGTCCGTATCTCTAACCCTCACTATTTATGCTTGTTTCGTTTGTTTGTTTTGTGTTCAGCTCTTAAGACATTTATCACAATCAGTCTTTACTGATACAACAACAGAACTATTGGATTTTTTCTTGTTTTAAAGGTCAATCCCCTGAAACTGACTGCAGGCCTTATTATTAAATGCAGCACAATTCTGTTTTTTTTTACAGGATTGCTACTGACTTCAAAATGTTGCCTCTATAAAACTCAGTGCACTGATTCATTTATGGTCAAACACGACCCCAGAAAATATTAAATTTCAAAAACACAGATATCAAAGTGATTTATTTATTTATTTTTATTTCATTTGGTAGCTGGATACATTGGACCAGATCTCTAACACTATTCAAAATATTTTTCAATACAAGTTCGATAAACAACCATCACAAGTGTATTTTTCGTTTCGATGGTTACGTGTTGAATTTTTGGCTAATCTGTGAGTGGGATTTGTCTCGGATAGTTCCAGTTTTTCACTACTACACATCCACGTACTGGAGATTTTAACATTTTGGGGAGTTAAAGCATTTTTCATGTTGTGAACAAAGGCCTTTCTGTTTGTATTCAAAACATTTTCAAATGAAGGGAAGGTAATCATAATTTAAGAGGGTTGTTTATTTTTGAAAAAGGTAAATTTAGAACCAATGTAAAATACAGACGTGTTGCAATTTTGGGGGTTAAACTATTGAACGGTTTGAATGATGAGTTGAAATTTTGCAGCTCGCTCAACAATTTCAAAAGGGCCTCGAAATGTAAAATGATAGGGGATTATAATAGTATATATAGTATATAGTATAGTAATTAGATTCTTAAAAATTAGAGGGTTACGTATTTTATAGTTTAATCCATATAATATAATTATGTTTTCTTTTCCTTCTGTGTTGCAGATGTTTTGGGTTATTCTTTGGATGGTATTGGATAGGAAAAAATAAGCCTTTGTCTTCAGCCTATTCCTTTTTCTTTTATTTACTGCGTTAATAATTTTGAAAAAGTGTTTTTAAAAAAAACTGTTGTTGTTGTTTCTAAACATGTATCTAACCTAAATAAATCTTGTTCTATTCCTTTCTATTCATTTCATTTTTTATATTGAAAATTGATCTTTATCCCTGCAATTAACAAAATCACAATGTTAATTTTCTAGCCATCTTTGAAAAAAAAAAAATATTATATCAAGTGAGTATATCCTGAGTATAAATGCTCGCAAATTGTAATGTTTGTTCATATGATGTCATGGACCAATTCTAAATTTGAATATTATCTGGTGTACAGTTATTGACAGTTAAATAATTACAATAGAAAGTCACATGCTATGACTAAACCCTCCACCAGGGGGCGGTCTGTAGCTGTGGAAGGATTTTTATAAGGCTGGCTGCATCCTTCATTAACAAAGAGAAAATATCCTGAGAGGAACATTTTCCGTTCCATGAAGACCACAGAGGAGCATGTCAGAGTATCACATGGTTCAGAAGTGAGATTGTTATTGGCATGTAGAACCATGTGTGGGGGTGAACTAATTCATCATGCGGCTAAAAGAGAAAACTAACGAGGGCATGTGTGAGTGTGTGTGCTTGAACGACACTCCCTTCACATGACATGAAGAAAAAAAAAATCATCCAGTGCAGCAAAAGTGAGGCGCGCTTCCTCTCAAGCCAACATCCTCTGCAAAGGAAGGAGGAAGATGAAAAGGGGTTTCACCAGATTCGACATCGAAGCCCATCACAATAGAAGAACGCCACAGCTGTTTGGCGCTAAATTGAGCCATCGTCTCGATCTGACTCCCTGCACGTGGATGACTGAGAATGGGTGACAGGCGTTTTGTAGGGAGTTATCACAAAGTGGCTGTGTGTTTGTTTGTGTGTGTGTGTGTGTGTGTGTGTGTGTGTTGGTGCGTGTTCTTGTGTTTCTGCTGTTGAGAGGACCAAGTTTCCACACAGGCGACTGAGAGTTGAAGAAAAATCCCCAGCAGAGAGGATACATAGAGGCAACTTTACATTTACAAAGTTCAGGATTTGAGTCCAATTTCATGAAGGTCAAGTCCATTGAATGCTTCAGTTTGGGAAAGCAGATCCATCAAAATGAGTTTGAATCTTTAATAGATGCCCTCTGTAATTACAGCGTTTTTTTTAAAATACTGCTAAAGTAAATGAGAAATACGGAACAGCAAGAGATCTGCAGAGTGAGTCAGAGGAATGGATGCGGTTCTGTTGTCATGGGAACAAAACCCATCCTTCAAACCTCAACAGTCAAGAGCCAAATGATCAGTTATGAGGCTGAGGCATGTTGTCTTTGAAGTACCAAAGCATTTTATATATCTCACTGCTTGATTAGGCAGCAGGAACGGAATTGATCAGTACTCATTTAATTTTACATTGTGCAGGGGTGGATAAAGTACTTGGATTATTTAAAAATATGCCAGTATTATCAGCAGAATGCACTTAAAGTATCAAGAGCAAAAGTGCTCCTGGTCCCTTTCAGTGGTTTAGTATTATGTTTCTGGATTACTATTACTGCTGCCTTAAAATGTAGGACTATGTGACTGCAGTAGCTGTTAAAGGTCGAGGTAATCTAACTACGTCATGCCGCTCACGAATGAGACATATGGTTCTGAAAAGTAACTAGTAACTAAAGCTGTCAGACAAATTCAGGGGCATAGAAGGTCGAAAATGATTTTTGCTGAGATGAAGAGGAGTAGAAGTATAAAGTGGCATGAAATGGGAATAATCAAGTAAAATACAAATACTTCAAATTGGTGGTTAAGTACTGTACTTGAGTAAATGTTGTTTTTTCTACTGTATTGTCACCAAACTTAAATAAATACAGCACATGTATATTTATTTTTAATGCGCATTGGTGCGTGCATACATATGTATGTGTATTTGTACATATGTATGCATAAAACACTATTTGCACATAAACGACCTTCTGCTACACATCCTCCTCTCACTGTAGATGTCCTATTCTTTTATGTAAGTACATATTTATACCTCTGGTTTTTTTTGACTACATGTTTTACACCAGATTAATTCAATAATTGTAGATATAAGGGTGGTTAATTGGAGCAGAGTGAACAGAGGAAGAAGAAAGTGGGGAAGAGCTCAACTTGACAATTCTGTGTGTGTGTGTGTGTGTGTGTGTGTGTGTGTGTGTGTGTGGAGGATTATAGTTTTTCGGTGCATGTTTCCGTATGAACGCTGTGTTTTTGATCTCCTGTGGGTATGAAGTTGATAAATCTTTCTTTTTTTTGCTGTCCTTTTATAAACCCCATGAGTGACACACTAATCTGAGTACCTCTGTTTAAAACCATACATCCCTGCATACTTCCTTGCATCTTTATGTAAACCATCCATACATTAAGAAAGTCAGAAGTTTGAACAACAACAGAAGAGAAAACTGTGTTAACGTATATTGAGTAGCTGAAGCGGTGACGTGTTCTGTGGGGAGAATTCTTTCACTCTACTTCTATGCTCACACTTTTTTCTTCTCTCCTTTCTTATATTAATGCCGCCCCAAGGGATATCCAGAGGTAGTACTCTGTTTCGAGCACAGATGGTGCCTCCCATCCATACTCTACGTGTTAAGCTACCTCAAATATGTGTATCTATATGATTGAGGCCCTTGTAGTCGTACATAAATGAAGGAAATTCAAATTGTTTGTGGACAAGAGAAAGAAGTAAAAAAAAGTGAACCCCCAAAAACTTTGAATCCTTATTTCGAGACGTATTTAATGTCTTCTAAAGTAGAAACCTTCGTCTTTAAATTTGCAAACTGCATTATCACAACCTCCTAAACTGTCACCGACACTTTCTGTTGTTGTAGAATCTTTTAACTCATCACTTAAATATTGTGGATATACTGATATCAACGATTGGAAGTGTGCCAGCGCTGACGGAGAAAACCTTTCAAACGGGTGCATTTCTTTTCAAATGGATTATAAATGAGCCCTTAGGGTTATAGCCACCTGTAAGCATGATGGAAACCATCACAAATACGAAAGTTATAAAAGATTTTCAAAGATTTTATTTGGCCTTTTGCACAAGTACAGGGTTCATTTGAGTTCTTGATGCTGAAAACTCTCTAGACAGGGGAATGAAGAATAGAAAGAAAGAGCAGAAAAAAAATATATATTCACATATTTTACGCACTCACCCACACACACACACGCACACACACTCACACGATCACTAATTTCAAAGAAAAAAAAAACTAAACAAATCAATAGTGCTGAAAAAAAAATAAAAATTGAAAAAAGTAAAAAAAACAAAAAAACCCAAAGGAGAAAACAAACATGAGAAATGTTATTACACCTTAGAAATGAGTCTTTATTGCTCCTGCACAGATGAGCATGAACGAAGGAGGATGAATGAAATGGAGATAAAACTCTTTCTCTCCATCTGCTGAAGCCACTTTCTTTTCGTTCTGAAGACACAAAATGTGTTCAGCCTCAAGCATAAAAGACCCTCCTTGTTACATGATTGACAGTTAATGTGTCAAAAAATAAAGATGGATCATATTTCCCCTTTGCACAACCATAAAGAATCCTCTGGAGCTGCTTCGGTGGGAAACACACGAGGGTTCTGTAATATTCGGTGGATTTCCGGTTGAAAAAAAAAATTGCAGCAAACAAATGAAGCAGAATGCCTGCTGGGTGATGAAGGACAGGAGAACAGGAAGCGGGGAGGAGGGCTCTGCAGGACACATGAGGTCATGCCCCTGACTGGATGAATTGTAAAGTTCCCACCTGCTGTGACGCACACCTGGCTGCAGGCTTGCTTTGTCACGGTCCTCACAGTTTTATAATGTGGTTTAAGCACATTTATGTTACCGAGGGATGAAGAGGGATCATTCCCAAACCAGCTTTTAAAGCAATGAGTGATCTGTGCACATCTCTACCCTCTCTTTTTACAAAACAATGGACTTTTTTTAAAGAATGTTTTGTAAAGTGTGTCCAAGGTCAGACACAACGTGATTCAGTTTGATTGAAAAGGTTACTGGGTTGTTGTTAGTAAAAATAGCTCCTCACTGGGCTTCACGCGGGGAAAAAAAGCCTTATTTTGTTAACCTGCCAAAAACATGTCAACAATGTCTTTTGATTAGTTGCTATTGCGTTGATTAATGATTCATCTGCTCTTTATGCTAACGTCAACGTCATTGCAGTCTCCTGCGTGCAGCTACAGATTGTTCAAAGTTTCTCACGTATTCTATTATTGTGTAAGTTTTACAATAAGACTTTGGAAAGGATTTAGAAAATAGTTTATAATCATGTTATAAATTAGTTTGTAAAACACTTTATAAGTCATGAGTTAATACTTATAGACAGCTTATAATGTGGGTCACCATTTGGCAGCACCTAGTTGGCAAGGGCGCCCTTTATATCTGATGTGTTATAACAGCTTATGAATGATTTGTAAAGTGTTCACAACTTAATAGACTAAGTAATTATGAAGGAACTGCTCTTAAATGATCGGAGTCTTATCTTTCAAATAGAGAATATGCTTTCCCTGTTAAGGGGCTTTGTTATTTCTTGTTATCAGCCAGTTTAACAAGATCTCTCTTCACTCTGGAAGTCAAAGTTTAGTTTCCCAGTGCAGAAATGATCGTGATAATGCTGCCAAACCTGGATCACCGGAACCGGTGATCCAGGTTTGGCAGCATTATCACGATCAGGTGATGAGTTTCATTATTTGCTTGCTTATAATGTTTTGCCTGCGCACTGGTTGCAGCTGTGAGTTGTTCATCATATCCCAGAGACTGGTCCAAAGGAAAGTAAAATGAAATGACTGCTATGCTGATGGCAGGAAGATCTATTACTTTAAAAAAAATGTATCGTTTTGTATGGTTTTCTCTTATACACTCACAGTGTAATTTATTTTTGTATTCAATCTAACATCTGATCTTCTCACACTACCTGACCAACAGCAATATGCAGACAGACAGACAAAGGCGGCATTTTTCTTAGTGAAGCAGCAGCCGAAGATCGAGGTATTTCACTTGGAGTTTGAGATGAAGATGGAATCAAAAGGGGATTTAATTTTGGTCTTATGAGTTTTTCACTCACATTTTCGTCTTGTCAGCTCTATAAATTGGCAGTTGGCAGCTTGTTCCGCTACCCCTGCTGTCCTCAGGTGACCAAAACAAACCAAAATAAAGGTGACTGCTTCAAGGCTTTCAATCGAATCAAGTCACAGTTCAGCATCATTCATACATTTAGTAACAAGGCAGCAAAGATAAAGTCTGAGCAGACTCAGAATTTAGCACCACAGACGGATATTTTGTTTAAATGGAAGGATGACAGGAAGCTGGGAGAGACAGAGAGGAGAGATAACGTTTGAATAGCGCCACCATCTGAATAATGAAAAGCTGTGCGAGAGATCTTATCTATTAGTTCCAATACAATGGTGAGGATAATGATCACCAAAAAAAGATGATGAAGGAAAGAAGTCGCCGAAGGACAGAGAGGCGATGCAGAGGAGGTAGACAGAAGGGGTTCAGTGCCAAAAAAAAAAGATGAGAGGATGGAGTGAGTCAGAGGCCAGTTCAATTTGACAAATTTGCACATTTCAGTAGTTGAATTAAAATCAGTTTATTTCATCTCAGCACCTAGTGGTCATCATTTTCCCAGCAGCATGTCATCATGGCGCTCCCACAGCTGAGCTCGCCTTTCCTCTGGTGAGCTGAGGAATTAAATGTGTTCACCAGCAAATGTGCATCTGGGAGATAAGGCGACTGAAAGAGCAGAAGGCGAAACTGTGAATGTGATTACATTTACCGTTCAGTTTTTCAAAAAACGAAAGAAAGAATGAAAGGAAGAAAAAAGAAAGAAAAATCAGACCAAAGAGAAAGAAAGAAAGGCAGCAGACATCCTGTGTACTCAATGTGTGTGTGTGTGTGTGTGTGTGTGTGTGTGTGCGTGTTTATACTGTCCATCAATGTAACCATGTCTGCCCTAATACGGAACAGTTGACGTCGGCATCCACCACACCCCCCCTCCATAAACCGCGTTTATATGTCCAAATGGTGTCTCCTATTAAATTCAAAATCCAATATATTAAGATGGAAATGAGTAATCAATGTCATTGCTGGGTTTGGAAGCTGCAGAAGCACAGAATCAAACAGGCGAGGCTTTTAAACGACAGATATTTGCTAGTTATGACTATGGGAGAGTGTACCATTGCCCAGAAAAATTGACAAATCAGTTTTTTTGTTATAATCCACCGACACCAAACCTAAGCTTGGATGGACATGAATCCCTGAAATAACTTTGGCTATGTGAGAAATGCCTTTATTACATCTACAGAATTTACATAGTCGGATTCTGATTCAACTATTCTTATCTGGAAAAGGATATTTTATCTTCAAAGGAAGAAGGTACCATTCCATGCATTCCATTTTAATTTTACATTTTAGTATTGTGTATTATTTAATCATTGGAAAAGGTGAATAGTGTGAAACTGTGGCTATTTTAGAACAAACCCTAACCCCGAGCCTGTATGTTCAACATGCCAGTTTTGGTAGAATTCTTTTTTGCAGCACAACATCACCGCTTAGTTCTGACAGTTATTTCACTTTAACATACTGTATAAATCCACGGAGCCCAAAAACATGTAGCGTCACACCTGCATGATCTTAGGATCCAAAGGGTTTAGTGGATGTGAGGAAGCGTCCTGCTTGAAGGGTTCAATAAATTGACGAAACCTGTCATTACCGACAGCGAAGGTTTATCCCGGAAAAAGTCTCAAAAATCTCCTATTCAACAAATTTAGACTCAATTGGTCCAAAGGTTAGGAATTTATGGTAGAAAAACAATGTCTTTTTCTTAAAAACAAAGAAAAAAGACGATCCATCCAGTGAGTAAACTATCAACTATTAGAGTAAAACACATAGATACAAAAATGGATTAAATTGGTCTAACATTTGAGAAATTATGGCCCAAAGGATCTGCAGGGGCGGACGCGGCGATGACGTAATATCATAACGTAACAGGGACAACATCATATCCCTGACTTTTCGGGGATATAATAATAAATGGAAAACAAAGTAATATATGTCTTAGTTTGGCTGATTTAAAGAATGATCCGATCCGAAAATTCAATAACCCTGATTCAACCTGTACTGTGAGTGACAGTGGCCCGGATCAACGTGTCACATGATCGCGTCTGCCTCCTATTTGAGCTCACCCAAAACCAGATAACTGACAGAAACAGCAGCAGAGCGGAGCTAAAGATGCCAAATAACAATATCAAATAATAAGACAGGAAGAGGAGTGGAGTGACCATCAGGACCTGAGAGGTGGCTGCGGCGTGAATATTCATCGGAGGATTGTTTTAAGAAAAAATATTTTTCATGCAAAGATTTTTTTTTATACGATGGGAGGAACTTTTAGAGGGAGCATCTCAATAATAAATGCTTTCCAACATCTAAGGGAGCGTCTGTCTTTTATAGTTCCCCACAAAGAGGAACTGCAGCAAAGCTGCCTCACGCTGAGATAAGAGAGAATTGAGATATATCTTTCTCTGCCTGCATTTCTGTGTGGTCGTAACGGTTTATGACAAGTCAAATACCGCTGTGCATTTTTCTAACCAAACACTGACGATGCTCACAAAGATAAAAACAGATTAGCGAGCCAATTAAAAAAAACACTGCGGTGGGCGTTGAATCCACGTTGCCATGCGTCTTTGCATGTAGTCAGGAATGTGACCTTGCTGTGTGAGTTTGGTGTGTTCCCCCTGTGAGCGATTTGTTGATGATAGCAATGAACATATCGCAGGATTCCTGTCGTCACCGTTCACATTAGGGGAGGAAGCTGCCTAGACAGCAGCATTGACAGATTGCATGAATAATTTAGGAAAAAAGTGATAAGGCTTCATAGACCTCTGAATCACTACCAATGACAGCCGCCTGCTCTGACTTTGACACCTTTCTCATATTTTGATGCTTATCATTTCCATAAATTCCTCTCCTTACATTTACGAGTTAGACCAAGACGCAAAGTGAGTATCTGCCATGCAAGGTCAGGCTATGACTTGTGGGATGAGGTAACACGAGTCGCAGAAAACAACGGAAGCACTCAAAGTGGATGGTTTCAGTCCTGATGAATGACATCCAGACGTTCCTCACCCTTTAAGTTTACGTGCCCTGCTAAATTTAAGGCGCGGGGGAGCCGGATTGGAGATAAATATCTGTGCAAAGTTACTCTAGATGATAACCAGGGCAATTTACCATGATTCACGCTGTGATCTGAAAGCGCAGGAGACAGCCTTTATTGATTTGCAGTTTCCTGTCAGATGTAATTGGGGGATTGTGATTAGTGGACTTGTTGATTTTAGGCAGAGGAGGAGAAACAGGCTGATGGAGAGAATGAAGAGAATGGAAAAAAAGCAGCTCTAAGAAGACTGGTGCATTGCAGATATCCAGTAATAACAAGCCACTCATCACTGGTGTGTTAAGTCCTGTTGTGAAACAGCAGATGCAATCCCGACATTCCCTGTTTTGAGATTAACATTTTGTTGCCCCTCAATCACTGTCACCAGTGGGGACAAAGGAAGAGGTTACAGCCGTTGTGCCAACCCATTCTTTTCGTTTGCATAATCATAATAACTTCATAACAGGAGCTTTTTTGGTCATGCCATTTTCTTGGCCAGCAGAAGTCATTTGGCGTGAGTTAGAATTCTGAGCAGAACTTTCTCAAATTCTGATGCCTGTCATTTCTCAAGCTATGATCCTTAAGACACATGCTTTCGAACACACACTCTCGCATGCAAACACACACACACACACACACACTCACACACAAAGAGACACACACACACACACACACACACACACACACACACACACACACACACACACACACACACACACACACACACACACACACACACACACACACACACACACACACACACACACACACACACAAACAAACACATCCAGCCTATGTTTATAAAGAAGAGTTAAGAGAGTTAGACCAATATAATGTCTATTGTTTCTACACAGAAACATCCAAGGCAATTATTTCTTCGGCTCTTCATACTCTAAATATTTAAAAGAATATTTATACTCATTTTTTGTTACTCACCTTTTTTTTTTTTTTGAATGCAGGACTTGACTATAATTCTTCTAGAGAAGGGGTACTCAAATACAAATCTTAAAGGTCCACAGACATTTTTTTCAACGAGTCAAAGGTCCTTTTATTATAGTCGGTCAAGCCACAAGCCATACTAGTGTTATATTCAAAGCAAACAAAAATACATACTAAAATAAAATAAAATGCCATTTCCTTTTTGACATAAATTCAAATAAATACTCAAATAAAATAAAACCTCCATAGAATGCTTTGGTAAACAAATATAACAAGATCTCAGGAATCAAAGTACAATGAAAAACAATTGTTTGTGTCAAACACTGCTGCTTAATGAGAGAAAAGGCTTCTTGTGCTTATCCAACACCCACGCCAGTCTGAGTGAGCACTCTGTTGCTTTTTGTTGTTGTGTCAGTGTAATGTGTGTGTTTCTGTTTGGTCAGCATCTGTAAATGGGCTGCTATCTCCATGCCAACGATGCGCTGATAGGATGTTACTGGGTCACATGGTGGGTTTCCATGGGAAACATTTCTCCTTTCCCAATTAAACCTTTCTAAATTGTAATGTCAGTCGCCTGTTAACGTTACTTGTGATCTTTTCAGATCCGGTGTTTACATGCATCGACTCATCTAATCTGAAACACTTTCATACATGCGCAGACGATCCACACTCGTTCATAAGGGGGCGATAATGCTTCGGTGAGTTGGGCGCCGACTGCCGACAAGCGCACAGAAGAAGAATAAGACGAAGAGGACGTGCGCAGAACTGTCTTTTCACCAATCTAACCGTCCAAATATGTTAAAATATTTCAATGTTGCAATGAATAAATTACTCTCCGATGAAGAGCGGTACTGTTTTTAAGTTGCCGTATTTAAAAAGCAACTGAAAATGCAACTTAAACATAAAGCTTTCCGAAACAGCATTTACATTCAGCAACCGGCTATCGGAAAGGCTTTCCGGAACAATTTTGACTACCTACTTGCAAAAGGAATGAAATCTACTTCGGAAAATGTTCTTTCAATTTGGAAAAGGGTGCCTACATGCAGCATTTTCTTTCCGATTAGACGTCTTTTGCAAATCTAATTGGAATTTTCCATGTAAACCCAACTGTCACACGTTTAGCTCAGGGTCCGCAGATATGCAGCTTGCGGGCTGGATGCGGACCGCGGGCCGCCTATTGAGGGCCGCTAATCTAGTGGGTCTCCTCCCTGTTTTGCCAAGTACGTTTTCGGTTTTGCGACCACTGGGCTAACCAGGGTTGTGGTCAAAAACTACATCTCCCAGCCCAGGCTAATTTTTCTGAACTGTGAAAATGGACTATTGGTGATCCTGGAAAAATCCGAGGGTATCTGCGCTGAGCAGCAGGTATATCCCCCTTAGAGTCTGGATGCTGGCGATCGTGGCCGATGACTCTGCTGAGACTGTTGAATGATGAAGTTGATGGGTCCGTGAGGATTGGGCGAAGATGAGAATATGGAGGTAGCAACACAGTGTGAGATTAATTGAGCGAATCACTTTAAAAAGGCGACAGGAAGATGATGGTGATGGCGGTGAAGAGGGTAATTTAGACTGAACGTACGTAAAAGGTTTGGCGGATTTTTCTGCGAAATGACTGTCTTCCTGAGATTCACACTGTTAGACTCATAAACATAATGGAGTCCTGGTGCATAAACGCGATATAAACCCAGAGTGTGGAAGTTGTTTGGTGAGCAACAAAATGAGCCACTTAACTGCACCGTGTTTAAATTTTAGTCAAGCTGCAGGGGTTGATTTATTCACTTGAGATCATGATTAAAGATGTTTTTAAGACCCTGTCTGGAGTGTATGTGTGTGTGTGTGTGTGTGTGTGTTTGTGTGCATGTGTCACAGAGAAGGAGGGTGGAATAGGGTAGTCTAAAAGGATTGCAGGCCGTAGCATCAATGCCTGCCAGTGCTGGGTTTGATGTTAACTTTGGACAACTTGCCTCACGAGTAATGGCTTCAGAGGGATGTTCTAAGCTGCTTCTCCAAGGCAACTAAAAACAATCAAGGTACACACAGCGTAAGTCCCAATGGGCTAAGTGTAATCCCTGTCGCCTCTATTAAAGAGCCACTTTTTTAATGCGGATTCTTAAAAAAAATCACCAATCCAATGAATTTTAAATGGCGCTTTTGCACTCAAAATGATTAGAAACAGAATTCCTGTTCACTATGTCACGCACGGAGGGACTGGCAGACAGGCCTACTGTAATCTGCATTTTCAACCCCTCCCACCCACAACCCTCTTTCAGAGTGGAGTTTGAAGGTTTATTAAACTTGGTGGCCTGTGATTGTGGATTAATGAGAGAATGACTGGAGAGGTGAGATAAGGCACCCAGTTTGGGCTCAGAGGTCCTCAGTGGGATTAGAATAATCATCAAAAAGCCATGTCTTTAAAAACACACAATAGAACCCGGCCTCTCCTGTCATCCTCCACTCCTCTGCCCACTTATCCCTCCATCTTTCCATTCCTTCATATCCTACCCTGACACCAGTCAGTCGATTGACATTCCAGAATGATGGTCCACTTACTCGCTGAGGAATGTGACATTTCCTAGGAACCGTGAATAAAATGAGTAAAGACGGGCAGTTTGGATACATGATGAGAAGGATGTGGGTGACTGAGGAGGCTTACCTGCAGACCGTGGGGAGACGGAGATATAAAAGAAAACCGCAATGAAGTGCTAATTTAATGCAAATTCATGTTAATGAGACATTCGGACACATGTGGCGTGAAAACATGTATTTTATTTTTCCTTCAGGTCACTGAAAAAACCTTACATGTGAATGAGACATTAAGCTTCCTGATATATTTACTCACTTATATTACACGAGGACAGACAAAGAACATCGTTGTCTGAACAGCTGACTGCTCAAAGTGTTTATCCAATAGGGGAAAGATCCATCCCTCATTATGCAGAGGGTAAATCTGATTAAACGTAGAGTTACGTTGTACGCACATTTTTGCACTTTTTTTTTGCTGATGAAGTAATCTATTTGCACACTGACTGTGAAGGTTGTGGTTTCTGCGAACAAATGAAGATTGTGGAAATTCCAGGATGGACAACATTTAATTTGCAGAGCTCATTTTTGTTATACAACATTTATAGTTTTTATATTCAGAATAACTTAACCCAAATATTTCTGTATTTTGTTCATAATAAAATACCCCAAAAGACATTTTAGTGTCCTGTGCTGGCTTTATTTTGCCCGCTTACACATGCATGAGCTGTAAAATTTAACTACAGTAGTGTGACATACAGTTTTCCATCACCCTTATTACATCTAAAGTGTTAAAGTATATACACGGTGCCTTTATGTAGTCCCGTGAGCGGGGCACATGTTTAAAGGCCTTTTATGGCTCCTGGAAGAACGAAACAAAACTTGAAAAGCTTTTTTCACCATTTAGGTCCCAAGTATGAGAGCATTTAGGCCACCCTGTACAAACTACCGATAATGGATTCCTGTTTTGGTATGTAGGAATTGTATTATGAGAATGACATGTGATATGAAAATACATCAATTAAAGCCATTTTGAAGAAAAAGAACAACATTCAAGCAGCAATTTATCTAAGTAGAATCAAACCAGACGAAAGTTCTTAAGCCAAGGTACAAAATCCCCTCATCTTCATCTTAGATGAAGATAAAGTGCACAATCTTCATGAACAGAAAATGATCAACATTTGTCCACATAATGTTTTGAGGCATCCTCTGTAATCTCTACTGCAACTTCTATTTTAATTGATTTCATGAATTCACTTTCAACATGTTATTGATGAATTGGATTTCTAAAACGTTTTTCTAATCATTGTTTGTTTCTCTTTATTTTGCATGACTGTGGCTGTAGTTTTCATTACAGCCTCTTGTTTTAATTGGTAGTTAATTCCTCATGTTTCTGTTATTGTTCTAAGGTTTATTTTGTGGGAGTATCCTATTTGGAATAGATGTTTGTTTCATGTTTTATTTTGAAGGTTTAAATCTGTGCTTATTTTCAATTACTTATAATTCCCTTGTTTTCTGATTCCCCTGTCATGTTTCTTGCTCTGTCACCTGTAAAATGTTTTTTTTCCCTTTCTCTGTACTCCCATTAAGTTTGTCCCCTCCTTCCTGTGTCTCCGTGAATCCCTGTGTGGCTGTCTCCTGACTCCTCGTGTCTCCTCGCTGCTTCTTTGAATCCTCTCATCTGTTCCCAACGGTGTTTGCTACTGACTGTATCTAAGTTTGTGTCTCTCTGTGCTCTGTGTCAGGTCGTTGCATGTTTCTCCCTGTTCCTTGACTTTGTGCGTCTTATGTCGTTGCGTTAGCTTAATACCACGCCTTGTATTTTAGCCTTTTGGACTGAGTTTCGTTCTTGGTTTTTTATAGTTCAATTTTGTTGTCGGACTCTTTGGCTTTTTTTTGTTGAATTTTGGTTAACTAACTCACTATCACTGATAAATGATATAAATAAATATCGGCCAGGAGGTAATAGCCTCCTATTACCTGCATTTTGGGTCCCATTTTGAAAAGCACATAACAGTAGAAGGTTTTCTTCTTTAAGTAATTAATAGATAGTAATAAATGAAAGCTGATTGTTTTCTGTCGGCTTTCTCCGCTCAGCTAGAACTCTCCCTTATTTACCGTTCTTTAAATACTGCTTATGACACACCAGCTAATCTGAGAGGCTTCACCAGCGTTGTGTGTGTACACTTCATGGCAGCAAAAGAGAGAAAGAGAGAGAAAGAGAGAGAGAGAGAGAGGGAGAGAGAGAGGGAGCAGAGTTAGCTTGTAACCTCTCTCAAGCAGAGGGGATAATGTTTCTGTGCTGTCATGTGTTCTGACACTCAGAATGTTATTAAACTTCAATAGGCTGAGCTCAGGGCTCAGTGATTACGCTTACTGGGCCTTTATCCATTGCTCAGGGTTTACTTTACAGTCTGTGCTGACTTAATGCTCAAGGGTACATGCACATTCAACCATCCATACATGAAAACCTCATGTACACATCTTTGCATACATAGTGATGTCTGCCACAAAGTCTTTGGCACTCAGACTCTTTCTCAATGAGATTGTGAAAGAAGGACATGTGCTCTGAGTGGCTTGAAGTATTTTCGCCGTTGGAGTCTGGATTCTTGTGGTGGCGGCGGATGACTCTGCTGAGACTGTTGAATAATGATAGCTGTTGGGTCGGTGAGGAGCGGGTGGAGGTGGGCAGCTAGAAGATGCACATCAAAATCATAAGGACAGCAGTGAGATTATAGGATAACTATGATGGTCTGTCAACGCAATAGATGTGGCCGTCCGATTAGCACGGCTGAAAACAACTGATTCCCAAGACTTTCAATCAATCAATCATCAATCAATCTTTATTTATATAGCGCCAATTCACAACAACAGTTGTCTCAAGGTGCTTTCCAGAAAGAGCAGGCCTAGACCAGACTTTTTATATAATTATCTACAGGACCCAACAAATTCCTCCTTGAGCAAGCACTTGGCGACAATGGCGAGAAAACACTGCCTTTTAAAGGGCAGAAATCTCGAGCAGATCCAAGACTCAACTTTAAAACATGTAATGGAAACTGAGCGCATATTTCTGAAGTTAAGAGATTTGTTATGTTACATTGGGTTTTTGTTTCTTAATTTTCCTCATTTATGAACACAAATGTCCCTTTTTTATTGCAATTTCACAACAGCAATCAAAATTGCAACATTGCAGATAACATTTACAACAAGATAATTCAACAATATCTTTCTAACTTGTTTCATATAAGCTTGATTCAAATTTTGGATCAAAATTGCGGTACATGCCATTAAAGCATATGAATTGTTAAATTTATTTAAAGTTATCTTTAACAACAAAAAAACGGGCAGACTAATTAGCATTTACAAAACTCCATGATTTCAAATTCAAGGACAAAGCTGTAAAATAGCAAGCTTACACTGTATTTACGTTAAATGTTTTGTGACACCTACAGTATGTCACCATGGTTACTCATGGGTCAAATATGAAATGAAGCTGCAGGTAGGAGTGGGGTGAAATTAAGATTTGAGGACGTTTCTTTCATGCTGTAAATGTCTTTTAGGTGAAGTATGACACGCGGAATAAGAAACAAAAAATTCACAGCTCCCAGGTAAAATACCACCATACCCTGGCCTGTTCATAAATAAATTTTGTCTATTGTCAAAAACAATTTTCAACAAACAAAAAACAATTGAATATGGGCAATTTGAGTTAAATATTCCATTAAAATGGAGAATATTTCCTCGGCCAGGATTTTGAGCGCATCCAGCTACAGTGATTGGATGGGAGTCTAACCAGAGTTGGGCAGAGAGGCTCTGGAACTTTGATCATTGTGGAAAGTATTCCTGCGCCATAATCCCCTCATCGGTCATCCTGTCTGAGGCGATGTTGGCTGCCATACGTCTCACACCCACACTCTCTCCTGATCCTTCTGTCTCCAGCCCTCGTTTACAGCCTCCATCCATCTTCCCCTCAAGGCCCTCGACTGCCTCTGTCCGCCAAGATGGACAGATGTGAAACTGAGGAGGAGAAGCAGGGCTCAGGGTGCAAGCATCCTTTTACTTCAGGATGTTTGGTAGCAGAGAAACTTTTCTGCTCCCACAACAACATGGAAGTCCATATGTCAAACTGGGACAGTTAATCTTGAGAGTACTGGCCTAACAAGCTCTGTCTCATGATTGACTGGCCCGTTCACTCGGTCCCTGGGTGACCCTAAACTCTACAAAGACATGGGAGGAAGGATAAAACTGCCGCTGGATGATAACTCATCGCAACCTCATAAGTTTTCATTTACAGAGCAATGTAACAACGGTTGGTGATAAATCAACAGCTAATGGGAGAGATGAAGCCTACTGTGGTCCTTGATGCGTTTACTGATCACTGATTTATTGAAGCAATATTTAAGATGGTCTTCTCTCCGGCCAGAGTTCCTGTGTTTGTCCATCTGTGCAGTACCTTTTGTGTTTTCTGGTACCCGAGCCCTGGGGATGTTTTTCACAGCACTACACATCCCTCGTTTGTAAGTTATTAAAGTATTCTGTCCAATCATACCGCACAGATGTAGTGCTGTTCAGCTCAAGGTCAAGATTTACCTTCTCTTGTTCCCACAAGGTAGGAATTTAGTCTTTGTCTTCTCACCATTGCAGCAACCACAGTATTCCACATTAAAAACATAACTAGTCCTGCGTCGTTGTCGCCGAAAGGCTATTTCCACGAAAAGTCCGGAATCCCCTCCATTGTACAAGCAGGTTATGTCCGAAAACAAAGTTTTTCTAAGTCTCCCCTAATGAGTGAAATATGACATTTTAGAGTAAAATATGATATATAAGATAATTCTCCATGAGTCTTATTAATATTCACTGAAGTTGGACTAAATCGGACCAATAGTTTTGGTCTGGAAGTAATGGCTTCAGAACAGTGTTATTCGTAAAATAAAACTCCCCCTATTGAGTTAAAATATAAACTGTTACAGTCTTGTTAATAATACATATACAAGATTTATATCGTCGAGTCGATTCATTTGCCGAACATATGGACGAACTAAATATGAACCGACTGTTAAGTCAGAAAACGTAAACTTAAAAAGCTCTCACTTCTAGGTAAAATACGAACCGGTGTGTAAAACATGAACAGGATAGATCTTCTTGACTAAAATTATCGCCTCCTCCTTGAGAAAACTTCCAGAGATAGAGCTACATAAAATATGCAACCTCGCCTGCCGTGCACTAAGATGTATCTGGGTATAAAATTGGAGATTCATCCATGACATTTGTTTTTTGAGTTATATCCGGAAAACAGGGTTTTTCATAAAAAAATAAAGGGCTCTTCCTGTTGAGCAAAAAATTAATTACTAGAGTAAATTATAAGTAGATATGTTTTTCTCGAGTGTATTGATATGTACAGAATCTGAACTGATTCGAACCAGTGGTAAGGAAGTTACGTCCGTAAAACTGTTACAAGTTCCCCCTGTTGAGTAAAACATAAACTATTAGAGTAAAGCACGAGGAGATAGATTTCCTCGACTCGATTCATTCGCACCAAATTTGGACTGAATTGGACCTTATCTCCCACTGGAAGCAGTTTTATTGAAGAAGAGATAATACAATTTTTAAATCCATTTAACTTACTAAAAGAGACCCTAGATCTCCCTCTTCAGAGGCAGCAGCTGGTTGGAGTCAATAACTACTCTACTGGCCTGTCTCATTGCAGCCTGTTGATGAATACACTGCAAAGACGTCTGCTGACCTCCATACTCTCCAAAGGAGTCTGCGTCAGATGGACCGGCATGTACGTCGGCTGCAGAGAGAGGTCCCTGAATAAAACTGTGTTCCTGTACCACATAAAGCCGTATCTCTAAGACCGCCTGATAAAAGACAAACATAAAAGGTTTATCCACAACATGCAGCTTAAGTCGTTGCAGAGAATGCTGCCATTATAGTAGTCGGCTGCAAAGACTGTCTACGTGTGCTCAAGATTAATAAGTTGTCAAAATGCCAGGTCATATTAAGAGACTACTCCTAAATCCTAAAATATTATTTGAATTATTCTGACTTATATTGTGTTCCTATGTAATCTAACGTATGTTGATTTGTACCAACAGCGACAGTAATGGTGGAGTGGGCTATCTTATATGGTCACACTGAGTCTAGCTCACACAGGTACTTCAGACAGCTCAGGGGTCCTTGGAGATAGATACTGTCGCACGCAGGTATCACTAATTAGACCGAGCCCAGAGTGTGTAGCAGCGACAAGTGGTGCTGATGCACTCGTGTTTCTGTACGTCCAGTTGAGTAGAAGCAGTCAAAATATGAGCGACACAGCTGAACAAAGAACGTGTTGGCACAATAGACAATGATTAGATATGATAGATATGTCAGTCTTTTGTTCGTTTAATGATATCAAATTTGTGAAAAAGGCATGGTGTTGCATCTCCCTGAGGGAATCTGTAATGTAACCACCTGCAGCCTGCTGAAATATAAGTTGTGTCAGTGCAGAATATTGTTGGTTTACGTTTCCGGGTAATAGTGCAGACGCCATTGTATGTTTCATGCAAGTTTAGCACTATGTGAACGTTTATAACCTGCATGAGTCTTTAATTAGACTGAGCCCAGAGGGTGTGGCAGCTACAAGGGAACATGGTGCTGATGTACTCATATTTCTGTATTCCAGAGAAAACAAAGTAAAGATCAGTTTTAAACATTGTTTGAAAAACAAGGTAGTTGTTATCACACTGTTATTTTTAAAACTTTGTATCTCAAAAAAATAATCAGATGGGTCATTATCCCTTTCCATTAAAGCTAATATAGTTTTAAATTAACATGTTTATCTTGAACCCAAAGCTGCAGGACTCAAGCACAAGGAGACAGGCAAAAAAAAGAACATTACAGTTTATTGAAAAACAATGGGCTAAAATGATTGTAGGAGCATGCCGGCAGATGGTCGCAGCGTGGCGGAAGCAGAGCAGAGACCTCGAACAATCTCAAAGACTGATAGGTTAACAGAGCGCAGCAGCTGAACCCAGGAGCTGCAGTGGCGGACCTGGGAGAGAAAGACTGAATGAGGAAGAGTCCAAAAGGGATTATAAAGGATGAGACCAAAATGCTATAGAAAAGAAATCATAAATACGGACACTAAAATGAAAAACATGACACTCAAAAAAAAAAAAAAAGGCCAGTTTGAAGTCAGGTGTGCAGACGGAATGGTCGGGTGAAGAGAGGGTGACAGGTCACCACGCCCTGGTACGAGACACAGACTGAGAGAGTCAGACAACAAACAGAGGCTTTACAGTCAGATCCCAACAAAGTGTTGCATCTGTCACTTCTCAAACAGTGTTTTTGGAGGTTTGGATTAACTCTCTCTCGCCTTGTCTGCATGTCAGAGGTTTACCAGAGCAAGGTTGGAACCTCAAAGGTGCTTCTCCTCACATCTTCATAAGACCAGGCTCAACCACCACACTGCCAGATTGTAAACTTCATCACCGGTTACTGAAAGCTGCGCTCCATCCTGCAAAATATGTTTGGAAAATTGGCAAGTGTTTTTGCCTGCCATAATCCTGCTAACTGTGTCTCTCTCTCTTTCTCTCTCTGTCCGTGTTTGGAGTGAGATTCTGATTCTCACTCCAAATAATTGTTACATGTTTTAAAATCGTATTTCATTGCTTTTAATTCAATTTATTGAAACCTAAATATGCTTTCAAATGGATTTAAAAATAGACTGCCATACTTTAAAAACAGTTAACTGCTCTCAATTGATAGTATTATGAAAAAAATAGTTCCATTATAATCCTGCCTAAGCATGTGCAGACATGCCGCGACTCTGTTCTGGTTAAAATCTTGGAAGCGTGATGAAGTGGTGGCTAGAACCTCATAGAAAGAAGGTTCTTCGTTCAAATCCCCACCGGAGGCCTTTCTGTGTTAAATGTACATTTTTCCAAGTTTTCTCAGTCCTGAAACATCCAAAACAGGTGAACTGGTGAATTTGAATTGTGGCATTATCGTAAATATAGTTTATTCAACCATCCATTATCTGTAACTGCTTAACCCTTTTAATCTCTTCCCGAATAAAAACAAACAAATGAACAAACAAATAAAAAACAAACTATGGAAAAATTATTTATATGCATTCATTGGGGCATTCATTAAAATAATTCTAAATAAATTCTAAATATAGGATCTTAATGAACGTTTTATTATTTCTTGATGAAATTTTGTATTTCACGAAAAATGGTCAAATTTAGTTACATCAGCAAACCTTTTGATAAAGCATGTCTTTAGAAAACTATTTTACATAATATAATAAATTATTCTGTTTAGTAAGTCCGCACAGGCTTTAATATACCAAAAAAAATTCTAGTTATTGAATAGGACTTTAATACCAATGGTCCCTTTGGGCTGTGGTGTCCCCCAGGGTTCCGTCTTCGCCCCTTGCTCCTTAGCATATAAATGCTGTCACTGGATCATATTATTAACAAGTTCAGTCACATTTTCAATAAGACATAGAGACTTAAAATGTGCTCAACCAAACAGTTGAGGAGGATATTAAAGACTTAATCCTGATCAGGGAGTTTATCAAAGCTGACATTGGGTGACAGACGGGGTACACTCTGGAGAAGTTGCCAGCTCATCAATCAATAATCTTTATTTATATAGCGCCAATTTACAGAAACTGTTGTCTCAAGGTACATTCGTGAAAGAGAAGGTCTAGACAGAGACCCAACAAATTCCTACATTAGCAAGCACTTGGCGACATCGGCGCGAAAAAAACTGCCTTTTAACGGAGCAGAAACCTCGAGCAGATCCAAGACTCAGGGTGGACGTCCTACCACCATGACCGGTTGGGTTTGAAAATGGAGAGAGAGAGAGTTACCCAGAGACAGAGTGGGCAGGAGAGAGACAGACGGGGGGAACAAGCAGCACTAATATCAGCTATGGTAATCCACATTCTTCTGCTACTCCAAGGTTAGGTCGCGGCAACAGCAGGGATCCCAGGTTAATAATGATAATAGTAATATGATAACATTTAGCAATAGTTTAGGGGGAAATACTATATTATAATAATAACACGAATAATAATAATAATTGTAATCCTCATCGTGATCATATTGTAATCAGTGCACATCGAGTAGGTCCACAGCAGCAGATCCAGCCATCTTCAATGTGACCCGTCAGGATGAAAAAGCACAAAGTGTAACACAATAATCCACTGACATGCATTAAAGTGAGAGGGATGTATAAAGAGGGAGAGTGAGAGAGAAAGAGAGAGAAGCTCAGTGCATCATGGGAGATCGTCTGGCAGTCTAAAGCGATAGCACCAAAGCTAAGAGCTAGCTTGTGCCAGCCTTAATTATAAGCTTTATCACAAAGGAAGGTTTCAAGCCTACTCTTAAATGCATAGAGGGTTTCTGCCCCCCGAACCGAGATTCGGGGATGGCTCCACAGGACAGGGGCCTGATAGCTGAAGGCTCTGGCTCCCATTCTACTTCTGGATACTCTAGGGACTACAAGTAACACCACCTTCAGGGAGCGCAGTGCTCTGGCTGGACAGTATGGAACTATAATTTCTTTCAGAAACGTTGGTGCCGGACCGTTAAGGGTTTTGTAATAGAGCAGAAGGATTTTAAATTTGATTCTAGATTTTACCGGGAGCCAATGCAGGGAAGCTAATAACAGAGAGATTTGTTCTCTTTGACTGGTTCTGGTCTACACACTTGCAGCAGCATTTTGGATCAGCTGGAGAGGCTTCAAAGTATTATTGGGATCGGTTGCCGGTAGTGTATTGCAGTAGTCTGCATCAATCCACACAGAGACAAACAAATATGGCATTTTGTTTTGTTGCACTGCACCCAAGTTGCATATTTTTGGTCTGTGGGAGGCAGCCGGAGTAGTCGTAGAGAACCCACGTAAACATGGGGAGAACATGCTCACTCCACACACAAAGGCTCCGTGGTGGCAGAGAGTACCACCATAAAGAAGAAATACCTCAAGAGCATTACCTACTATGTGTATCTGTGAGTTCGCGAGTGTGTTTAGAAATGGTCCTGATGCATTTCTTCTATATTGTCAATGATCTGTTTTCACATCTCTGCTCATCCTGCTGTGGGCGCCAGTGAAGAAGCAGGTGAGAAAATGGCCTCAGGGCTTGTTGGATGAGGGACAAGAGTTGCTACGTGCTACCGAGCAGGTCTTACAACATCTTTGGGAAAAGACTGCGTGCTCAGCCTTATGAACACCCATGTTCTTCTCTATATCAGCCTCTGCTTTGTGGTGAGGAAAAAAATGCCACAGAAATGGGTTCAGCTTCTGCCTGGTGCTGCTTGTGGGTCTACACAACACTCACAACAACAAAGGGCAGGAACAACAAGACGGAGAGAGACAGGTGAATTACAAGTGACTCGTAAGATAAAAATAATGAGGAAGAGCCAACATTCGTGAGGACACGCCTGACTATGCGCTTTTGCAGGAGACTGAGACTGTTTACTCGAGCAGTTCTAAAGAGCAGCAAGCGTTTCCTCCCTGAAGGCTGTTAGACTTTGCACTCTCTCCAAGGCGAGCTGGCAGGAGCATCTTGACCACTATCGATTTCCTTTCATCCTCCATTTGGAAAAACATGGCTCACATGCCAGAAGGAGACACTGCAACTAGGTTAGACTGCCTCTCCTCAATACAGAATTATTGAAATGCATGAATAAAAGACTTTGGGAACAAACAGATTTTAAAAACGAAATGCCCACAGCAAATATCAATAGTGACATAATGACACACTAAACAAAACTCAGCCGCAGTCAAACCAGCCAAAATAATGACTTAGACCGCCCAGTACAATCTAAAACAAAAAAGTTAACCAGGCCAAACATTAACAAAGGATGGCATATATTCACAGCATCTGCAAAGATTTACATGTGCAACTAGGCCTATGCTGCCATCCCTGACAGCAATGCCCTATCCCCGAAAAGCACTAAATCCCCTGCGTTGTAAAAGCAGTCCCCCTGATTAAAGCCCTCCAATTTAACGTGAAATAATGTACAAAAACAAATTTTTTTTGTGAAACAAAGTCCCCCCCTAGTGAGTAAAATATTACATTTATATAATATTTATCCTCAAGCCATATTTTGACTAATTCAGACCAATGGTTGGGAAGTTATGTCAGGAAATGATGATGATTTTCGTAAAAAGCTCCCCTTGAGAGTACTGTTTATATACGTATATATAATAATATGAACTATTAGAGTCAAACAAGAAACATACGAGATAGATTTACTACAGCTGGTTCATATGCACCAAAATCGGACTAAATTACGCCAACGGTTGAGAAATGCTGGCCCGAAAACTTTTGGACCTAGAGCTGAGTTTGTACGATGTTACTGAGTTATCATAGTAACATCGTACAAACCTGGTGCGGTAGATGCGATGGGCGAACAAGCAAGGATACGAATCTGCTCAGAAAGCATGGAACACTATGATGATGATCCTTTCTGCTCATCAGCGAAACCATGAAGCTTGACAACAAAAGCATTTTGTTTTTGGCAACTCATAGTTTGACAAAATTCAGACATGGCATGAAACTGCCACCAAGGACCGCAAGGATTGGCCTTTTTAGACTTCCTGAGTATTGTTGAATCTGACATAACCTTCAAAGCGCCTCATTCAGGATCTTTTTTCTACCTTTTGAACACTATAAGATAGGTTGTTTTTGTTTTCGTCAATATTTAATCTACTCGACATCCATGAGGACCATAAAAAAGACGTGGAAGGGAATAAGGTTGTGTGCCGTAGAAAAAATCTTCAGACGGAATGCATCGGAATAAAGAAATAGATCCCTGAATTTCCTCCACATCCTTTATGATCACAAGAAATGGGGGCTTTTTAAGCATTTTTTATCTGTTATAGACAAACTATTGTAGGGTTTTCAGTGAAGGAGTGGGGCAGATACCGAATATGGAATCTGTGAATTTTGAAGTAGATGAGGATAAAGGGATTGATGCATTATTATCCATCAGTTGAAACCTTGGGGGGGGGGGGGGGGGGGGGGGGGCTCTCTCACGCACACACACACACACACACACACACACACCCACACACACATGATTGAGTAACCCGTCATTAATTCCGCCCCTTCCCCTCCTCCTCCTTCCTTCCTGATTGGCTGATGACGAGCACCTGCTGAGCATAAAGCCTGAGGGGGTGGAGCAACTCTCTCTCATCCACCAGCATTCAATGTGAGTTAGTCTTAGCCCTTTTCTGTTTCATTTGTTATGAGTTTTGTTGTTTTCTTCTTTGGTACTTGTTAGTTTGGAGTACGATTTTGAGTGAGGGGAGTAACCTAAATGTGATGGCGTGTTAGGTGGTTGAGTTTAAGGCCTTCACCCACCTAGACCCGGTTTGGGCTCCGATCGCTCTCCTTTTGAAGGTACAATTAAATTTCATTAAAACGTCAAACTCTATTAACATGTGGCATCTTATACGTATTTTTTGGGTTCCTTAGAGCCATAATTACATCCCTAAAGGTCGGGAATATTATGGAATCCTCATCTCTTCCGCCCCGTTTGCAGATCTTTTGTGTTAATATAATAAATAAAACACTTTTCATGGATCATTTTCAAATTTTATTACGCCATATTCCGCAAGGAACAACTAATTTGGTGAATATGAAAAGATTCATACCTTTTTTGGATATTACTTCCTGATGTTGATCTGATTTAGTCACAATTTGCTTCATGTGAGTCGACTCAGGTAGATCTATATATCATTTTTAGAGTTTTTTTTTTTTTTTTAATTAAAAACATTATTTTTGGACATAACATAATTTGAGGAGTTCATTCAGGGGGAATTGATTGAGTCTTTTTTTTCGGGGATATAACCTTGCTGTCTGGGACCGAAGCGGAGGCCTAGTTTAATTTTGGTAAGGGGAACATTTGTAGAGATATAAATCAAATTATTTGTCTTTAGAGTTGGTGTACACTGGATTAAGGTTAATCCACAGCAAAGTAACACACATATAGGCTCAATTAAACAGTTGTTTTTCTGCTCCACTGTTTGGTTGAGCTGAAAAACAATCTGACCAAGTGGCAGGATGTTTATGCTAAAGAGAAAGGGGCCAAGGATGGAACCCTGCAGCAGACCACAAGTCAAAGCGGGCATTCGATAGGTAGGATTATATTATTCATATTAAGCATGTGAGGACTTACTAAACAGACATATGTAACTGGAAACAACCAAAAAAAAAATCTTATGGTCAAATCATTTTCTAAAAACACCTTTTACCAAAAAGTTGAACTAAATTAATTAATATTGACTATTTTCTAAAAAATACAACATTTTATCTTGAAATACTACTGTACTACTGAAATAATACTTGAAATTACTGTTTAAAACATGCTAGCCAAAACGATTTGATTTGTTTTATGATACATTTACAGTGTTGAAGATATTAAATCAATAAATACCCCCAAAGAAGTAAAGTATGCAAAGAAATAATTTTTCAATTATTTTCTTGGTGAATACATGAAAAGGTTAAGCTTGAGAAAAACAAAGCGAGTAACACAAAAAACAAACAATAGAAATGACTGAAACAACTTAAGGGTTTTGTAGTTGTCATTGCAAAATTAATCAATGTCTATCCTTTTCCCAAATTATGTTAGGGGCTTCAATATTTGCAGGAGTTCCCCCTTCCGACTACAACACATGGAACTTGGATCAGGGATTTATTTAATTAGAATGGACTGTTGGGCTTCTGCGGCAATATGTGCTCAACCAAGCCTTACTATTTTTATTATAGTTAAGGGTCAGAAGGACAGAAGGGGTTGCTTATTGGTATTTATTGTGAAGATCCTGCAAGGTACAATAAAGGGCAGCTTGTCTGACTCAACTACAAGGACAGGTGCATTCCATTCAAATCGTCCAATCCTCCCACGTCCAATCTCCCTCTAGTCCCCGAGTGGCCTTTGTCTGACGTACATACACTGTTATGTAATACCAAAAAAATGAGGGAAAATGAACGAGCGGATGTATAGCGACTAATGAAGCGCGTGTGGAAAATTTGCACCTGGACACGATTAACCAGCATGTTCTCTCAAGGGCAAGATCCCTCAGTTTACTTTGCCTTTTTTTTCATCTCGTTCTTTCAATGCGTTCTCCAGTCGGTCCTGGCGATGTTTATTATTTTGCTGATGCGGACACCTCTTCCTTATTTTTCTCCATTACATTTTCAAAAGAAATCATCATTTGAGGATGCAGTTCACCAGTCCTTGAATATTCAGGAAACATGGCACAAACATATTGAATTTTTAAAAAAAATGTTATGAGTTCTGTTTACTTGTGCTCATTCAAAAGATAAAGATGCAAAGATAAAACTCATCTGAGGTGCGTGGTCTGAGTGCCAGAATGTTGTGACGTGGGAGGTCCAGTGGGTGATTCCTGGACATTTGTAATCACACAACAAAACAACAGAGAAGGTTATTAGTGTGGTACTGTTGACTGATGTCATATAATGCTGGAAGTCTCTTTAGGAGTCTTGATTCGGTGAGAAGTTGAGAAGTGGTGAAACAAAACCGCAAACAATAGTGGAAGAAAGAAGGGAAGAAAATTACATATAACAATAGAAGGAGATATAAATTATTGAGGAGACCTTTAAATGTCAGAGTTAGAAAAGAATCGGGCCCTTCCTGGGAGTTGATGGCACTCGTCACGGGGGTGTGACACAGCATGACATCCTTCTATCTATGTATAACACACTTACACAATCACACAATAACTACATTTCCATCCTCATCATGATTATTATAATAACTCCTCTGAACAATGAACGGAGAAACATCAGTCACTGACACGCCTCAGTTAGTCTGTTCTTGGAGTGATAGAGAATCTAGAAAATCAGGGTGAACGCTGTGTCAATTTTGCACTAGAGTGGTTGGAATAAAATTCAACATCTCAAAATAAACCAATAATGTTTTAGAACATTCTATTGATTTATCAAAGGCACTTGATGCAGTTGGTCATAGCTTATAGATCAACACGCTCCATCATAGTCTGTCCAAATAAGCAGCATCTTGGTCTACCAACTAATTGTCTGCTAGATCGCCATGCATTCAGACGGCTGGATCCACATCCTCTTTCCTGACAGTGTCTAAGGGCGTGCTCCAAGGTTCTGTATTAGGACCTAAACTGTTCTCCATTTATATTAACTAGACCTACACTATCAAACCCAACAGCAACGGCATATCCCTGAAAAGTCCACAATCCTCTTTGTTATACAACCTTTCTCCTGATACGGTTTGGTCTACATCTGCTCTTTCTGGAAAGCACCTTGAGACAACTGTTGTTGTGAATTGGCGCTATGTAAATAAATATTGTTTGATTGATTGAACCCCTAAAAATTAAATGTTATTAAAAAACAAAAGTTCATTCCACAGTATTTTTAACGAATAAAAAGCTCCTTAAAGTGAGTTTAATGTAAATTATTAGATTAAAATATGGGTGAACTATGAAATATACAAGATAGATCACCTGGAGTCGAGTCATTTGCACTAAATCTGGACAAAATCAGACCCACTGTTGAATGGGTGAAATTATGGGTGAAAACTTTTCGAGGTAAAGCTCCCTCTAGTTTCAGAAATATGCAACCGACCTTTCTCAAAATCCATCCACTTCTTCCTTGTACTAAAGTCTATCAGGGCAAAAAATTTGAAAATGATCCACAAAATGCTTTTGAGTAAGCGCGTTAACATGAAGGATCTGCAGTGGCGGCGGCGATGATGATTCCATAATAATTTTTTTTATTTTTGGGGACATATAATAAGCTGTGTGAAAAGTGAGGTACCACAAAATCTCCCAAATATTTTAATATGTCAATTAATATGTGTTTTCTTATCGATCACCTCTTGTCTTGAGAATCTCGTAGCAAATCTAGTGTCCAAGCTCAAGGTGAAGTTCGGCTTCCAGCACAAGACTAAATCCTGCTTTCTTATAGAGCAAGAAAATATGTTGTATGGTCGACCTTCTTGCCTCTGTTAGGGTTATGGTGACGTGTAATACGTGGGAGCTTCTGCTCACTGTTTGTGGTGTCTGGACACTGTCCATCATTTTCGCCATGATGTCACTGGATGTAAATGTCTCATGCACCATCACACCTTATATGCGACACTTGACTGGCCATCCGTTTATGTTCCCTGACACATGCAGTGGCGGATTTTTACCTGTAAGACCAAGAAAGTGGATCATATTAGTCCGGTTCTGGGGTCTTTACACTGGCTTCCTGTCTCTCAGAGAATTGATTTCAAAAACCTGCTGCTGGTTCTCAAAGCACTAAACAGATTTGGACCACAATATATTTCCGATCTTGTGCTTATGTTATGAAGCATCCAGAACTCTTAGGTCATCTGGATCAGGTCTGCTCAGGGTCCCCAGAATCAGAACAAAACATGGAGAAGCAGCCTTCAGTTTTTATGCACCTAATATTTGGAACAAGCTCCAAGAAAACTGCAGGACAACTCAAACTCTCAGTTGCTTTAAATCAAAGCTTAAAATGTCCTTATTTGATGCTGCCTTTTATTAAATTTTATTATTATTATTTTTTTAAATCTCATTTCTGTCTTTCCTGTAAGGTATTAGTTAGGAAAACACTAAATTATGTCTGAGGTCGAAAGGGCTTCGACATTTGATTCTAGCTTTTTTATTCTATTTTATTATTATTCTTTAGCTTTTTTTTTTTTTTTTTACTTTTTAGTCTTTTTAATATCTAATTATATGTTTTTTTAACTATATCTTAATATTCTTTTGCACTTTGTCACAATGTTCTTGATTAATTGTGAAAAGCCCTTTGAGAATTGCCGTGTTGCTCAAATGTGCTGTAGAAATAAAGTTGCCTTGCTTTGCCTGGAAAACTCTTGTAGATCTGGTGCCTTCTTACATTTGTGCATATTTACTCAGAAGCCAGAATCCCTATAAACTGTGCCCCCAAAATGTCATTGTATTTGATTATTCCGCTCACGCTACATTTGGGAAAAAGAGTTTTCGAAGTGGCTGTCCCCCACGGCTCAAACTGCCAGATCTAATTTAAATGAGTGATATTGCCGGGGTTTTAAAGGATCTAAAACGTGAGACAGTGTGTTTGTACTTGATTACTTGATTTCAATATCGCTACTATCACTCTGAAATGGGATTCCATTGTGTATTTTTTTTTTTTTGCTTTCTGTATCCATGTTTATTTTATATGTAAACTGTGATTTTTTTATGTGTAAATTATGACGTGCTGCTGTCTTCTTGACCTGGTCGCCTTTGTAAAAGAGATCCTTGATCTTTTAACAGGTTAAATAAAGATTAAATAAATAATAATTAAGTAAAATTGACAAAAATATAAACATAATGTTGGAACTTTTGCACTAAGAGTTTGAAGTGTGGTTCTGAAAAGCATTGTGCAAAAAACTGCCCAAATCTACGTCTAATTTCCAGTTGCTGCACAAATGAAACATACAACTGACCTTTCAGAAAATCAATTCAGTTCTTCCTCACATTAAGCTCTACATAGGTATAAAATGTGAAAAATATCCATAAAATTGTTTTTGAGTTAGCACGAATGATCGGCGGCGCTGGATGCAGCAGTGATGACTACTTTTCCTGGATATAATTCAAATGAAATAATTCTGAGAAGACCATTGAGAACATTAAAGAGATATTTCTCTTGTTTCTATTATCCAAATTTCTGTTAATGTTCCAATTCATCAAAACGCAATGCGATAACAATGCCTCCAACGGAGGTCAATTGAGGATCGTCTTTTCTCCTCTCCCTCCCCACCACTTCCTGTTATAAAGAAAAATCTATTGGATAAGTGTATACATGCATATGATGTACGTATATATACAGCTAAAAATGACATTGAAGGTAAAGCATGTGCAAATACTCCTTAATTTGATGTTGGTATCTATGTGACCTTGACCATTAAATGAAGACAAGTTGATCCTTTCGATCTCAGCTCATCCAACACAAGCTTTTTCTTACCCTTTTTTATAATGCAGGACAAACTGCATGTGACCCATATCTTTAATCCACTCTGCTTGTATATATCTTAAGTCATATCCCATTTGCTTGAGGCAGACAGAGAGATACAGGAAAAACAACTTCAAAAATATGGAGGGTTTATTCCTTTATTAGGTTACAAAAGCATGATGACTTCCTTCCAGGACACTTAGGTTAGAAAAAAACATTTATTTCTCAAAAGTCTGATTCCTAATAGTTGTATTGTTTGACTTTTTTGAGGGGGGCGGGGACTTTGAACCATTTCATTGATCGTGGTTTTAACTTGAAAACACAGAAATACCCTTTCCATACATTAAAATCAACAATAATTATGTATCTGGTGAACAAACTCAGGTTATTAAGATTCCAGTATTAAGATAGTGTGGAACAAAAACAAAGAAATATTTTAAAATGGTGTTTCCAACACTTCAAAACAGCAAAAGGAAATAACACTTCTTTTAAAAAAAAAAATAGTACCAAAATTAAATGAAACCAACACAACACATCAGATTGTACAGATGATTGAACATCAGTGTGTGGGTTTTTATTTTTTGCTCTCTTCAAAGTGCTTGACACTTTCCCAGTACCCCATCTCTCACTTATAATACAAACATTGAGTGTCTTTGTGTGTGTGTGTGTGTGTTTTTTTTTTTTGTGTTTGTATTTCAATTTTTTTAACAAATCTGCAATGGCATATAAAACATCTCTCTGAATGTAAAGCCTCCACTGAAGATTGCTGTGCTGTGTCCTAACTAATACATTATCAGCAAAAACAGACGCCTTGATGAAGGAAGAAAGGAAAAGTACTCTCCCCGTAGGCGACTAATTCAGGTACACCGAGGCGTGATTGGGAGAACACACGTTTTCACTCAGGAAGATTAAAAAGCCTTTTATATACATAATAAGTGGAGAAATGTATGATTTGAGTAAACATTGACTGTCTGTTTTTTCTATCTGGCTCTAAAAATGATGTCGAGAAAGAGAGAAGTCATACATCAGATTTGGTACCGTATCGGTTAAAGCAGAAAGAAAGATGGACCAGCTGTGGAAGCAAAGGATGTGTGCAGCCTTTGTACACCTGCGCGCTCTACATCTGCTGTGAAATGAGGGGTCAGCGAGAGTGGGGCGTACATAATCTACTGCTGACCTCAGGCCGACCACACCGGCGAGAACGCCCTTTTAAGTAACGACCTTCCAGTCACCTTCAAGGAAAAATCACAACTTTGGACTCTTTGGATACCACGATTCTCAAGTGTAATTTCCCATTCTCATCCACCCAATTCACTTCAGCCGGCACAACCCACTAGGATTCACCCTGACGGTTTCATAAAGTGTTTGTATGTACTTTCTTAAATTGTTTCTGATTATCCCCCTGTGCAGTTGAAACATCATGTAGGCAGTGAGCGGTCAAAAGTCACGGATGGGTACCAGGATGGATTGAAAGAAGTCACAGTATATACTTTTTACACATGAGGATTCTATAAGAGGTATCATGGGAGCTTTTCGAGATTGATTACATTTCGTATTTTCTAATATTGTCAGTAAATCCTAAAAAAATCTACAGCTGGGCAGTTTGCTAAAGATATAGCAAAACCAGGATGTAGAACTTCACTGGACTTCATCTTACTTGTTGGTTAATTGGATTTATCCTTTAAAATGCACGTAAAAATGCTGTCATGTTTATCTACATGCCTCCATCCTGTCGGACTAACGTTGGACCCTGTCAACTCAAAACAAAGCTGCATGGAAGACACACACATAAACACTGAGCCAATGATAACACATTAATGAGCCACATCATTGCGTTTCTACACCAAACCACCTGTCCTTCTCACACGCCTGCATTATTGCTGGTGTTGCAGCAGTGATAATAATAATAATAGTTACTAATGATTATAAATAAAAAATGATAATTTTATTTTATTTATCATGTAACACAGTAAATACATATACGTTGTGAATTTCTCTTTGCACCCGTCCTTGAGCAGGAAGTGGGTGGCGTCTGTGAAGTGCTCAGGAAGCTAAGGTTTCAGGTTCTTGCTCGGAAGTTAAGCTTGAACCCTGGTGACGACCGCTCCACCCACTGAGCTTAAGCCCCTTAATGTGGGGTTGTATTGTTTTTTTATGGGGAAAAAGAGCTGAGGTTCAAGGAAAAGCCTCAGTCCTTTCAACCAGTCCATCTAGGATCCAACCCTCACCTATGGTCATGAACTGTGGGCACTGACCAAAGGAACGAGGTAGAGAATACAAATGGCTGAAATGTGCTTCCGTTGTAGGGGGGCTGGGCTCAGCCTTAGAGATAAGGTGCAGAGCGCATACACCCGTAGGGGAATTGGGGTGGAGCTGCTTCCCCTTTGTGTCAAAAGGTGGCAGGGGAAGTAGTTCAGGCATCTGATCAGGATGCCCCCAGAAAACCTCCCATTGGAGGCTCTCCAGGACTCTGGGAGGAGATCCTGAGGTTGACCCCAAACTTGCCAAGGTTATTATGTATCTCATCTGGCTTAGAAACGTCTCGGGATCCCTAATCTGCTATGACATGGAATAACGAACTGGAAAGTAATTGTTGCCTTGGCAATAATTCTTCCTTTATAACTTTGTTTGTAGTTTATTTTTGGTCAAATCCCATAACAAACTGCAGCACATTAGTTCATGGAAATATATGAATACAATCTATAATTGTTTTTATTTATATGGATTGAATACTGTAATAATCCTGCTACTCCGAGCAGTAACCCAATCACTTTATGTACAGACTGAAAATTTACTAATACTGCATTTATTACTGTTATTGCCTTTTTACTTTGGAGATTTGTCTATTTTGTTGTAGAGCTGAATGCAACGCGGTTTCTCTCTGTTGTGTACCTGTTTCATGGATAGTGTGAATGACAATAAAGTCAATCTTGAATCTTGAATGTAGCACTAGCACACAGACTCTGTACTATTCCACAGCTTGAAAATAAACGCCATCAAATGCACCATTAACTCCTGTTTCAATAACAAGTTTTTTACACTACAATGGCCAGCTGTTTGAGTCAAATATTGAGTATGTTAAAAAAAACGAACAGTATATTTATCCTTTTGATCTCTCTCTGTACGTCTAAAGCTGGAATGAAGAGTGGGAGCTGAATGAGACAGAAATAATCCAAGACCTCGAGGCATTACTCATCTTTTATGAACTGCTCAGAAAAGCTAAAATCCAGAAAAAAACCATTAAATGTTATTTAACAACACAGAAAAAAACTCAGCTAATCAACTTGATCAGGTGGTTTGGAATTTGGTTTGCTCAGATCTGAACGACGGCAGCCATCCAACAGCTGTCATATCATTTTCTGTTAAATTTTGCAAAATACTCATTGCTTCAGAAAAATGACAGACATTCCCTTTTTACAACCGGGGTTTCGCCCAAACAGAAAAGTGAGACCAAAAATACTATAGGTTACATACAAGGGTCAAACCTTTTCACCCAGGCTCTGATGACCACTGTAAAATCCCCAAACACAGGTGCCATTAAAGCTTCCTCTTCCTTGAACAAAATTCAATTTCATATTTTGTTATGATGTTGGCCAGTAACTCGTGGGTAAATAAAAAAACACCACTACTGAGAAAATGTGACAGATAATGCAACATAACAACTTCACCAATTGTTATTAACTGTCTGGTGGAACCTTCCAGTCTGCTCTGCTCTTGACTGTTGGGGTCTGTCTAACACTTGGATTTCTGTTTCCTTGTCAAGATCTGAAAGGGAGGGCTCTACGACCAGAGATTGCAGCGACCACCATGACCTTGACTTACAGGAAACACAGATGATAACGATCAAGTGTTCCAGTACCACCACCTCCTTCCTGAGATAGATAACAACAGCCAGAGTAGGCCATCTTCCCTTTTCATTGCTTTTCCTTTTTTCATACTACAGGTCACGCACCATCAGTAGGAAATATGTACCGTCTTAAGAAACTGTGAGCGAATGGCTTTGCACTCAGACCGATTCCAAATTTAATCACAGGAGAGAACGAATTATGCAAAAATAGACCTAACGATTGTTTGAGGAATTTGTCCTTTTACATGTGCTGCAAAAAGACTCTCTAGTATATAAATGAATAAGATATGAATGTCACAGATGTTGAATACAGTGTAAGGTCACTAATGTACTGTACATTACATGTTTCTATTCTATAACCTTCTCGTAAAGGACAAAGTGAACATTTCTGAATCTGACCTCTGACTGTTCAGTCATCATTAAATACTCTATATCTGACCAAACAAATGAATCCATAGCAACTCTAGCGTATGTGTATGGGCATTTATGAGGATGGTCATATGGCACAAAGACAAGGCAAGACGTGTTAAATGAGGTGTAGCAGCAGTGGATTTTTTTCGTAGCTGGTCAAACAGCATTAACCTTCGGTTGAGCATGAATCAAATCAAAACACGTTTGACGAAGATCTCTGCACTATTACGACACTGTAAACCATAAAGTATATCATAAATACCGGTAATGCTACACAGAATACTCAGTCCTTCCAAAATGGCGTAAAAATGTGTGCGTGAAGGAGAGGAACGTGACAAAACAATATCAAATCATCATGGCAGTCACAAGTGTTAGTCCTCCTTCTGCCTCTTCTGTGCAAAAACACGATCCATGTTCCATCTAGGTAGTACAATGTCAGTAGAGGAGGTGGAGATATTGCACACGCAGACTAACGTCAACAGCTCCATTGGAATGGGACAGCGCTAAATGAGCGCTGCAAAAAAAAAAGAATAATAAAAAAACACGCCATTTACGGACTCCTTATTGCAGCACGTTTCCCTTCCTGTTTTTTTTTTTTTTTAAATATCTCTTTTTAAAACATCATTGAAAAAAAAAAAAAAAAATTCTGTTTCATGTTCGTAGAGAGCATCTCCGAGAGTGCACTTTGGCAGAAAGTCCAGTCTTTTTCACGTTGGGAGCATCAACAGCCAGGGGGAATAGATGGGTCAAACCGGACAGCCATGATTTCTGAGGTCATAAGAGTCTTATGCTCTTCCTCTGCCCCACCCTGCCTGTTCTTCGCCACCAATACAGTCACATGATGATCACATGCCAGAGGCACCCAGTCCCATGCTGGCAGTGTGACTCATGCATGGAAGCGTCTGTACGGTCTTGGGAAAGTCGTGGGTGAGGATTCTTCCGTTCTCTCCCCCACTCCCGTTTCCGCTCATCCTGGTCAGGGTGGAGCAGTGCATGGCGTCGTTGATGGATTGCTGTCAGAAACAAACAAACAAACAGGTTGTATTAAGTCTGCACAGATTTCAGTCTCACACAGATGCATGTTATGTATTTGCAGGTTACATTAGTGCAAAAGTTAAGAGATAGCAACACAGCGTTATGCACTTTTCAGCTACTGAAGGTTAACGATAACTCTCCTGGATGTTATGTGAGATATTAGGGATTTATTCAATGAATATATGTGTGCAAAAGCAGGTTTTTATATGTTAACCCACAAGAACCCATGGTGACACCGGCGTCAAAACCCCTTCAACCCTTGTGCCTAACTGAGGACAAGTTTGGCTTTTATCTGCTCTAATTGTTATAAGTTTCGGAAAGGTTGTGCATTTTTGGGGAAATTGTACGATTTCAAAATCATATCCTATAATATATTGGATATAAAATTTTATCACCTAAAAGTTGCGCAATCGTTATTTTTCTGTGTCTGCGTCCGCATCAGATCCTTCGTGTTTATCCGAAAGCAATTTCATGGATTATTTTATAATGTTGGATCAACATATGCTTTAGTTTGAGGAAGTACTGGATTAATCGGTTATATATTTTTGAAACTGTAGGGGGAACTTATTTCCCAAAATTTTGGGCCCTAATTTCTCAAGTATTGGTCTGATTTAGTCAAAATTTGGTGCTTAAGAATCGACTCGAGGAGATCTATCTTGAATATATCTTATTCAACTCTAATAGTTCATATTCTATTCCAGATTTTGGGCAAACTTGGGACATTTGAATCAAATCGTAGAGATCCATCTTGTATATGTGTTATTCTACTCAGAGTAGTAGTACACAGATTTTTGGACACATTAACTTCACATTTAATTTGCAAGGGATTGGAGACATTGGAGAACTCTGATAAAATCATGCATTCCAAATTATTAGCCTTCAATTATTGCATCTTTGCTTCAAAATAGTTCTTAATTCATTTTCTACTCATTTTCCATTATTTGGCACAATATACAATACATGCTATCCTAAATCCTTAAATAAACTCTTGGAAATTAGGCACTACTTGATAGTATAGAGTCAGGGCACTGTGTTTACTATAAAATAATCCACTTAGCATTTAGGATTTGAATAAGAATCTCTATTTTCTTTGTATTTTTGTGTTTTAAAAACAGGCACTTTGTGAACAAACTGGTATTAAAAGGATTACAGTCCTCAACATTAAATCCACTATATATATTTGGGTTCTTATGGGTTAATATGTGAATCAGGAGCAGAATGAGCCGTTAGAAGTCCTAGGGTGCTGGTTTTCTCCCTCTTTATCTGAGCCTGAGTGACATTCATGGGTATTGGTCGCTGTGATTTAACATCCTCATTGGTGCCTGAAGGGGCAGAGCATTAAGACTCCAGTGTGGCAAGATAAAATCCTCTGGGCTTGAAAGCTGACCTAATGATGTGGGATTCACATGTGTTTGTGTGTGTGTGGGTGCCTTTTTTGGTATATGCCAACGTCTCTATTCTGTAGCTGATTAAATTGGACAAAGCGAGCGCGGCAACTAGCAACTTGTAAGTGCTCCGTGGGGACTGGAGATTTACACCTGCCCCTAATTGAATCGCTGCTGTTCTTTCTTTCAAGCCAAATAGCATTAAGTCACGACTACACTAATAGGCTCCTCACCAGTCCCATCAACATCCTGATCAGGTGCCCCTTTCTGGGCTGATTAGAACACAAATGATTGATGTAGAGGCAGCGTTGCCTTTTTTTGCCCTTTATACGAGTGCATCAGCGAGGGGACTTTGATGTGAGAAGAATGAATCAAAGGGGGTTTGTTGTAAAGTGATCATCAAAGCAGATGATAACCAGCAGATCTCCCAGTCAGATATTAGAAGCAACATGTCCAAACTGTCAGATCTCTTAACACACAATAATCTGAGTTAGTGTTCTCGGTTACAGCGGTGATGGAACACATGAGCCGCGTCAGGCCTGTCTTATGGGATACATATAAAAGATGTTCACCACGATGGGCCCTGCAGTGGCGAGACAGTCAGCAAACAGAGAAGAAGGAGAAGGGTAGAGGTTTGTTCAGAGGGACAGATAAATGGACCACTGTGATTCAAATTGCCTTTATACCTGAGCTGCAAAGAGAAATTCTCCATCTGCTAATGTTCGCCATTGATAGGACAGAGTCATTGTTTAGCAGGTCATAAGTATGTCTCAAGTACCAAATCCAGTTCCAAGTCATAGCCTAGACCCAAGTCATGATGTGCTTTTCACTAACTGTAGAAATGGAAGCTTTCATGTTTGAAATTATCTTATATAGATAAAGATGTGTGGCACTTGATTGCACAACCAAGTCCTTCTCGGCACCCACACGCTTTGTCACAAAAAGCAATGGAGAGTGCAGCGATTCTGGGCTGCAGAGAGAAAGAGACAGCAGAGAGGACGACGCAAAGAGCCCATTGTTTTTCCCACATCCGTATTTTGTGTTTCATCAATCCGTGCAGATTTTGCAGGATAATCAGACAGAGTAGTCTCTCCTGTGTGACCGGTTTCTGCTGCTGGTGTCTCACCTCGTGGTTAATCTGCAGATACCTGATGGCCGCGGTACTCAGTCCTCAGTCTTGGACTGTGGGAGGAAGCCGGAGCTCCCAGAGAGAACCCACGCAGACACAGGGAGAACATGCAAACTCGGCACAGAAAGGCCGGCAGACGTGGATTTGAACTCGATACCTTCTTGCTGTGAGGCAGCAGCGCTAACCACTGCGCCGACGAGCCGCCTGTATCAAATATTTTCAAGTTCAATTTTTAATGTGCTTGTCCTTTATCTATTACGTACTGTTAATTGCAGTAGAATATAAATATATATAATATAGTGGGATTAGTTCTATAATAAATAATAACACAATTAATTTATAATGCACTTTACATTTGGATAAAATCTCAAAGTGCTACAAGGTAAGGAAAGATTTAAGTTCTTTTTTAAAGTCTCAGTCGTCTGTGGAGCCCTCAGATGGTCAGGGAGGGCATTCCATAGACGAGGGGCAACGGAACAGAAGGCCCGTTTCCCCCATGGTGCTGAGTTTAGTCCGGGGAAGGAGGAGGCGGTATGAGTGGGTAGAACGGAGGGATCTTGTTGAGGTCAGTGGGGTGAGTAGTTCTTTTAGGTAGGGGGGTGTGTTGCCATGGATGCACTGGTGAGTGAGGAGAGAGATCTTATAATCAATCCTGGTGGAGATGGGAATCCAATGAAGGGAATGAAGAACAGGGGTGATGTGTTCGTGTTTACGAACTCTCATCAGGATCCTTGCAGCACTGTTTTGAATATACTGAAGATTTTTATCAGGGATCCCAATGAGAAGTGCGTTACAGTAATCCAGTCTGGAGGAGACGAACGCGTGGACCAGCTTTTCAGCATCACTCAAGGTGAGTGAAGAACGAAGTTTGGAATCATTTCTGAGATGGTGAAAGGAGATCTTGCAGATTTGTTTGATGTGGGATTCAAAAGTGAGTTGAGGGTCGAATCTTATGCCGAGGTTAGTGCCTGATGGAGAGAGGGGAATGTCTGTGCCAATTAAAATTGCTTCGGCTTTGAAGCTGTTGACCTGGAGAAAGTTGTTTTCTCCTCCAGACAAGCTCAGAAAGTTGACAGGAGAAAAGATGATTACGATGAGGATGGAAAAGCTGAGGAGGAACACGTGTCAGTTTTTATGTAGATTTGCGTGTCATCAGCGTAGCAATGGAATTAAAATCCATATCGACTGATGACATTGCCAAGGGGGAGCATGTACAGCTGTATAGAATGGGGCCAAGGACTGATCCCTGGGGGATCCCACAGTTGACGGCGTGTGTGTCCGGGACCTTGAACTAAGAAGGTAAATATATTCTGTTTGTGAAGTAAGATTGAAACCAGTTTAGGGCGGTGGCAGTGAGTCCAGTGGTGTGATGTAGGCGGTATAGGAGTATTCCAAGGTCAAAAGGTGTCAAAGGCAGCAGACAAATCAAGGAGAATCAGGAGGGAAGGTGAACCAGCATCTGCTGCCATCCGTAGGTCATTTGTGACTCTAAGCAGAGCTGTTTCTGTGCTGTGGGCGGAGCGGAAACCAGACTGAAAGGTTTCAAAGAGGTTGTTGTATTTGTGGAGGTCCTGGAAGTGGGCAGCAACTACTTGTTCCGGTACTTTGGAGAGGAATTTGAGTTTGGAAATGGGTCTGTAATTTGCAAAAACATCTGGATCGAGAGTAGGTTTTTTGAGGAGACGTCTGATCATGGCGGCTTTTAGGGCACATGGTACAAAGCCAGCCTGGAGGGATTGGTTTATCTCCGCATTAGACCCATCCCTTAGGAGCAATAAGCAGCCACTATTAAGCACACAGGAATTAGATTGGGATTCAGGGACTGGCTCAAGAACCCAACGACATTTAGGCTGCAAGGGGTGCCCACTCTACCCACCGGCTGTATTACAGGTGAAGTCCTGTGCTGGTATTAAAGACGAAGTTGAGGTAGAATTTCGGATTCTGTCAGGTCACGTCTGAAAACATCAAATTATGTCGAGTTCACATATTAAATGTCTGCTAAAAGATAATCTGAAAGGAACACTTCTTTAAACTAAAAAAAAATGAAGTGCGCTAGATTCTCAACATACTCGTTATTTAAATGCACAAAGCCAATGCAAAGCAGTAGAAAGCAGTCTTTTAGTGAAATTCAAAGGTAAATATCAAACCATCAAATGGAAAAGGCTGTGCATTACGTGCATTAGAGAAAAGGACTGTGTTTTGAAGTCACTCTGCTCTAAATGAAAACTCCATGAAGTGAACTAGTAGGCATAAGGGCAATTTTAGAATCAAGTGATTCAACAACACTGTGAGACACCAGTGAGGTAAAGACTGAGCGGCAAAGCGAGAAAGTGGTACAGGAGAGCGTTTGCATTGCGGTGGAAGCCATCAGAGGCCGTACTGTGATCACGGTTAGATGGGCGGGTAGGGTGAGGAGGCGGATGTCATCAGCATCATCATCATCATCAATGGCTTGATCACAGCGTTTCCTACCCCAAGGCTGTGCTCTGCCATTATATCTTAACAGTGTTGTTGGCGTACAGGCCGTAGCTCTGCAGCTCTGTGTAGGGAGCACTAGCACCACTGTCTAAGGCTGAGCAGTGAAAGGCCTGAGCGGCTGACGCGGCAGCGGCTCGCGCAGTGGACACCTTCATTCGGCGCGACTCGGTCCTGGACTTGTAGCAGAACTCCACCAGCGCCACCAGCATGGCCAGGCCCAGGCCGCCGATCAGGATGTAGAAGACTCCCGCCACATTGCTGAGGCTCAGAGCGCTCGTCTTGTCCTGGAGGGGGGAGGAGGTAAGAGCCAATGTATGTGAGTGACAGAAACCAAATGCTGGAACAACATATTCATGCACACAGCCAGACTGACACACTGACCCACACACACATATAAACATAGACATTCATTTAAAGGGAAAGGCAAGGACTCAAAAATATTGTCACCTAAACGCACACACACTCAAATCAACGCACACTTAGGTGTACACATGCACTCCCACGTTTGTAGATGAGCCTGACTGACTACAGGGAGTCACACAACAAGAACAAAGCTCCACAACACAAACAAAAATTTTAACAATTACACAAACCCCCCCCCCCAACAAAAGGCCTGTCTCAAGAAGTTGGGTTTTATATTTCAGCTAAGATCTAACATAAAAATCAACGAACAATGCTCAAACCCATATTCTTAAGTAGAATTAGAAATCCTGTCAGGAAGAATGTGCCTACTGGATCAAGGTGGGGACAAAATTCTACATTCCTGTTAAAATGGCAGGAAGCCTACTTCCCAACTTTATTCTCAAGCATTGCTTGAGGCTAAATTTGGCAGAATGATGCTGTTTCCTTTCACAATGTTCACCTTCTTAGCTCCTTTGTACCATGTGCAATTGGACGGTACGATCATCCCCACCAACCAAATGAATTTGTACAATCATAGGAAATATACACACTCACAGTAGAAAGGGGTAAAATCATTATGTATATGTATTATGGATTTTCTGTTTCATTTTAATTTCTACTAAAATTAGTCGAGTGCTTAAAACATCTGGATTTCTTTTCCATCACTGCCAGAACAGAGAATATGAGGTGACTTAAGGATGACGTCATCGTCGTCATCATCGTCTAAGTATGATTAACTCCGACCACGCCCTAATAACCAGCAGTAATCAGACATTCTAGTTCAATAAGTGAGAATCTCTCTACGCTGTTTATCTCCTAGTGATTTATTCAAGCGTCATTTTGGTCACGGACCTTAATTAAGCCGTACTTTTTTTTTTATAATTCTGACACCTGGTGTTCCTTTAGTGCTCTGCATATTAACAGAAGCAACATTAATATAACTTTTATAAGCCCTGTTTTTGTTTTTACACATCCATTCTGTATGTTTTCTTTAAAATTTAAACAAATAATAATTATGTTAAAATTTTGATTTGTAATAATCTCTTAATGTTGAAGCCTTTAAATGTGATATAATTGGTTGTGCTGCCCACAACTGGTTACCAGCAATCTAGACTAGTTTTTTTCAGTATCAGTGCTGGGAGGTTAGCCTAATAAAATCAGATGCTAATTTAACTGACTTTTATGAGACAGGCCCCAGGTATTAAAATAGCCACGGATGTCAAATTAACATTTAAAGCTCTAGTCCAGCGACACCTGGCCGAGACAGAGTCAGACATCAAGTACATGACAGGACGACAGCGTCAGACCGGAACAGTGACATTAAGTACAAACAGTCAGAGAAGAGGTACAGCTAAAGTGCATAACCATCCCATAAAAAATGCACTTGTGCAGCAGTAGCAGCACAAATGAGTCTCTAGTTTAGCATTGCTCCACATCAGTTTTTTTTTTGCTCTTTTTAAAGTTATTAAGACTCACATCAATCAGTCTAATGCGCTCCCATGTGTGTCAATCTATGTGCCATGAAAGACAGCGGTCCGAATCACGCTCAGAGACTCAGGTCTAATGTTGCAGGGATTTCATAATGCTTCAGAGAGGTAGGATAGTACATTCATTCATTCGTTGGTCCTCAGACCGGCCTTCCTGGCTAGCTCGGCGCTGCTTTCTGCAAATGCATCGGTTCCCACAGCACCAGCTGATGTCTCTGGCAACTTCCTGCCAGCCTCATCCTTCTGGATGCTACTATATCAACCAGCCACAAAGCTCCTTGATGGTGACAAGTGCATCTGGCTTGATGTTCAGAACTACACGCAACATTCTGGTTTAACATCTGTCCAGGGCGTTCTGCACGGAGGGTTTCAGAGTCCAGCATTCACAGCACCGGTCATACCGTTCAAAGCCTTCCAGGCTAGAGTTCTCTTCACTTAACAGGGAGTGACTGTGCACCAAGAATGCGTGAGAAATTTGGCGATCACATGGAAACAAATGAGAAATGAAGTGCATGCCATGTAAGTTACTCCATAGAAAAAACAATGCTTAAGCTGGCCAAGTATTTGCATCTGTGTGTTGAGTTCCTGGTATTTTTCTTTAAATACTGAAAGCACCAGGTGGTTTTCTACTTAAAAAGAAAGCTTAGGTCATTTTATTTTGTTACGTTGACTGGGACGTATACAGCGTCCTCAAAAACGTTCTGTTAGCCACGCCACTGGTTGTATCGATCTTTCGATCTTCACCCTTTAAAGAAAGTCAATATGCGCGTTTAAAGAAATTGTCATGTCGAAGTAATAATTTGAAGTCAGGTTATGCAACATCACCTGTGAGCGATTTCAAAATTCAGGATAATCCAATCTTGCAAAGGCTTATATAAAACGGATGTTCCTGATTGGTTAATCAACGGCTCTCATTACAAGGAATCTTGTTTGTTCTAATAATGGCAGCAGTTGGCTGCCTTACAGCAAGAGGGTTCCGGGTTCAAATCCTCCTCTGGCGTTGAGGCCTTTCTGTTTGGAGTTCTCCCTGTATTTGTCTGGGTTCTTTATGGCTTCTTTCCACAGTTTGGATGGATGGATGTTTGTAATATGTCGCCTGGACACTGAGCCTATCATGGCACATGGTTTGACACTCCTGGATTTAATAAGATACAATTATGAACAAGGGACACATAGACAAGATCAACAGTCCAGTGAGAGGGATATGAGCTTCCCGGATATCATAGAGCACAAATTCATGCAAAGACATTGGCAGACTTGACTAGACTCTGGGTTGATCCGACAGACGGACAGGGTTTGAATCATCAATAAATACACATTTTAAAATGAGAGGTTGGTGGGCAGGAATATTATTGGGACAGGAATACAAATGTGAAACTCGAAAAATGTCGTCATATAATAATTTGTCTCGTCAGAGGTTCCCTTTCCTTCTCTGTCTTCTTGGGAATGAGTTTAATTCTGAGAAAAATGCTTTCATATTGAAGCTACCTTGAGAACAAACTCAAGGTTATCTTAATTTTGATCTGTGTGTGTGTGTGTGTGTGTGTGTGTGTGTGTGTGTGTGTGTGTTTGTGTGTATTTGTGTTTGTTCAAGGATTGGAGCCTCTATTCTAGCCATTGACTGTAACTGTAGCCGCTAAATGTGGAGTAAATCTCTGTAATGATCCTGAGTAATCCACCAGACAATATTTATGAACACACTGATAATGACGAATAATCTTTGACAACACAAACTTGTAATGGAAAACAAATAAACACTAGAGGACTACCAGAGTACCGGCCCGAACATAAGACATTGTTTCCCCAGGAAGAGGATGAGAAATTGTCTTGTATTGAAAGCTGCAGAAATTCTCATTGAGTGTTACAGCAGCTCAGACGTGACAGAATTGTTTCAATTTAAAAAAAGAGACTTGTTTCAGTGTTGCTAGGCAACCTCTTTTCTAATCTCATTTTCTCATTTCTAATCCCTTAGCTTTTATCTGATAGTTTTGATCAAGTCCAAAAATTCCCAATATGGCAAGCAGTAAATTTTAAAAGACACAAACCCATTTCCCCCACCTCCTAATTGCTATCAAAATGTGAATGTATTAGAAATAACACACATTTATTAGGGTTTACTAGGATTCTTCCCCACCATAAGGAAATGAGAGTAATAATACATTATAGCATATTATCTCATATTGTTTCTTCAGAAATCCATCCATCTCTCGATATATGTGTGTATATTAAATGGTTATCATATTAGTATTTATTGTTTATTAAATGTTAGTAAAAGTTTGACCAAATATTACAGTTAACATTTACAAAGAAATATAACTGGGGTGGTGAAATTAATTAATTATAGAAAGATTTAAGTGACAAGAAGGATGAATGTTGATTAAAGGCGCTTTGTGAAAACATTACGTCCACACCATCTTAGTTGAACATGAGGGATGGAGTCTCACTTTCTTTTGCTCTCTTCTGAATCTCTAAATTCTCAAAATTGTGAGCGAGAATTTATGTTCTCGCAAAAAATAATTGTCTGTGCACAGAAAGAGCCACTATTTGCTCAGGAATGGGGGACATTAATATCACCATATAGTTATTTGGTCATATTAATTAGTTTTTTTTGGGGGAAGAATTGCACAAACATTAAATTAAATGGTTTGAATTTATGGCAAATATCTATCTGTATATTAATACATTGATTAACAGATATACCAAACTTTTGAGTCAATTTAAATAGTTTAAATACTTTTCACAGCAAAGATATTGATGTATTTTGTTAATTACAAAGTAAATATAATTGATTGAATTTCTTTTTTTTACTTGCCTGACACCCCATAATGTAACAATATCAAAATACTTCCTATTGATTATAGGTTATCAAGTGATACATTCTAAATAAATTGATGCATCAGATTTTCATAATTGTAAATTAGTCAATTAATCCCAAACGGCTGTTATCACAAAAGACTAAAAATTTACAGCTCTGTCCATTTTTTTGGTTGCTATTTACGACTTTAATGGTCTTGAAAGTTGCAAAGCTGGGCGAGGTCTGATGTTCGGGCCAGTGTAGCAGTACCGCCAGAGCTAGATAGGGAGCGCTGTTTAATGTTACAGAGGTTGAAGGCTGGATTTCGGGCTGGTTTTGGGATCAGGTGCAGGGTTGTGAGGTGACAAGATCGGGTTGGGGACTAACCTTTCTTCCGGAGTCCTTGTTTCCACACTCCCCTTTATCGTACCACCATTTGTTTTTCAGTTTGTCTAAGACGGCTTGCTCATTGAGTTTCAACACCGCTAGGTTTACTGGGATTCTTCCGACCATAAGGAAATAACATAAATAACATATTATACCATGTTATCTTATGTTATTCATTCAGAAATAACAGAGCAGCAAATACATACAGACATTAATGCTTGAGCTTGCTCATTGTTCAAAGAAACAAAACCCAAAAGTTGTCACGCACACGCACACACAAACACACACAGATATGTTGCACAAACATCATTAGTACAGTCAGACTGAAAGTGATATGCATTAATACTCCATCTAGCTTGGCTGGCTGGCTGACAAAGGCAGTAGATGTGTATTACTATATCACTTTGGGTAACCGGCACACAGCTCACCTTCACTTACTCAACACTAAGGGCCCAATTGGATCTTTTGCCAGAAAAGTAAATGGCCAACTAAACAAATTCTGACGCCATTAAACGGATGTGTAGATCACTTTTTATTCCCGTTTGTTTAAGCATGGGAGATAATAGAACTGCCCTTTAGCCCTCATAAGAGAGATTAAGTGTTGATACAGTGGTAATGCAGTGTAGAGTCTGCCGGTTACCCCCCCACCCTCCACTCCCAGTGGTGGTGGGTTACTCGCAGCGTTTATCAAACTGGCTCTGACCTTGGAGTCCCCGCCCCCGCTGCCGCACTCTCCCTTGTCGTACCACCACTTGTTTTTCAATTTGTCCAAGAGGCCCTGCTCGTTCAGTTTTAAAACTGCCAGGTTTACTGGGTTTCTTGAAAAATAATATGAAACGGTGAGAGCCGGGTTAGGAGACACGCTATGGGAAAGATATAGAGAGATTGGTCGTATGGTGGTGATTATGACATAACACTGACTTACGACTAGAAACTCCTGCATTAAGCTATCGATCTGAAGCCGGAGCGTGGCGTTGGATGCGCGTGTTGGATATGTTGAGCGCCCATACGGGAGCAGAGTCAGGTTTTACCAAGCAGGGGCCTCAGAAGGAGGTAGAGCATACACTTTAAATGGAGATGCATTGGATGCGGAAGTCTAGTCCAGGGAAGGTAAATTCCTTTCAGTGGCAGCAGCAAACAGGTTGCTATGGTAACCGAGCTATCAATATTCAGCCCAGAACGGGATCCTGATGAAGTATTAGCAGGGACAAATATAATAAGTGGTCTTAATGTTTGACTGTCGGTTTCACTTCAAGTTCATTTCTTGAACAGACTGAAAGGAAACCATGCGACCAGCTCTGAAGCTGTCTTATATGATCCCCCTCATACGTAGCATCTCCCCCAAGGTTTGCTCTCTCTCTCTGGTGAGTGTGTGTGTGTGTGTGGGGGGGTGTATTTCCTATAGCTGACAGGCTGCAGACAAAGACTCTCTCCATCCACAAATTTGTAGAAGACAATTGGAATGTGCATACATGATGTCAAAATCACAGCCTTCGCTTGACAGCCTTTTCTCTGAGACCAGTGTCAATTCTACTGTGCAGGAACAATTTAGTTCACTAACAGAGTGGAAGAGTCTTTATCCCCGACCTTCGGTGCAGAGCACAGCTTTAGGGAACACATGTATCCTGAGAGCTGGTAAAACCTATGAATTCTCTCTCAGCACATAGGCTGAAAAGAAAGAAATCAAAGTGCGCGTGGATGATCCTGCGGGACGTCGGTTAGTTTAATTTGGTCAGTACCACTTTACAATAAGACTACCCTTATAAAGCATTTATGAATGGTTCATAATGATGTTGTAAGCATCTTATTAGTCATTAAGAAACTATTATAAGCAACTTATAATACATGTTTCAACAACAATACAGGTTGACCCGGAACCTGTTTAGACTTGCTTTTTTGGGCGATCGGATCACAAGTGGACTGCGAAACACATCATTAAATAATAAAAGTGTAAGGACGACCAGGACAAATTGTGATCCAATGAATTCAACTACTTGACAAATTGACCACATATCTTTTGTCGTGTAAACTTTAATGTGTCGAGAGAAAACTGCGGGGGATGAACCCCTGACCTTCAAAGGTTTTATCATAATAATAATTAATATTAACTTGTAATGGGATAATAATCATAATTGACCACAGTAGGGTATATATTTGAGGCTTCGAAAAAACACCTTAGGTTGGCCAATTTTACAATTCCAAAAAGGAGGTTGCTTTGCAGGACACAGTGAATTATGGCTAGCGATACGGACAAAATGAAATATTACATTATTAGCAACCAAATGTAAAGCGCTTGACTAACGTGACTTTTAACTAAGAGTGACGCCCTTTGACCTTGTAGCTGAAGTGACGTAGGCAGCAACAACACACAAGTGTTGTGAACACAAGTGGTCCCCTAGACACATATAGAGACCTGCGATGGACACAGGCGTAAATGGCGATGCGGCCCGCTGTTGGCTTTTGGTCCATTTGCCCAAAACGCATTTTAAATCCAAGTCAAACAGGGTCTAAATGGTAAGCAATAGGTCACTGTTGCCTTTTTAAAAAACTGTAATGAGGTAAAGCAGCGTATTAATGTGTTATAAAGTATTCACAACTTATTTAAATACAAAAAACCTTTATAAGGGTATTATTATTGTAAAGGGGTACCATTTGGTCCGCTGGTTTGAGGTCAGCACATGTGTGGGTGGAAAGATCTATAAGTAGGATGGGATGGGCTCAATAATCAGGCAGATAAGGGTTTATCTGGACATAATTCGTCTTAGAAATGAAGCAGGGAACACAAACGATATACAAAGATATATACATATATATATAGAACAATTCACAGAATAAAAACATAGCATATTTTGAAGACAGGCAGTCAGCACACTGTAGAATAGAGAATTATGATGTAATCGTCCCTGTTTTTCAAAGTTTTGCTTTCAATTAGGCCTACAGTGCTCTATAAATGTATAAATAAATGCAATTTTAATGTGGAAAAAGTAGCTGATAATGTTATTCGCAGTGTCAGGAAGTGGTTAGAGCATATTGAATGGACACTAATCCTACAATTAAGAGTGTGTGTGAGAACTGAATCCCCCTAGAAGCTATAGGCATGAAAGTGCCTTTAGTTAAACGTAAGCATCAGTATGCTAACATGCATCTGTGTAACAGGTTTAATATCATACAAATATTCCATAAGCTGTGTAAATTGCATTATCAATAAAACACTGCAGGTAGGATTGAAGTCAGAAGTTTGAATTCAGTGCACATTCACTCATATCCGTTTACGGAATTAGTCAACAGTTGCTCTATTTATTAACAATATTTGAATCGTTTCAAGTTTAAACGTTTCATACAACACTTTCTGTTGTCAATGTGTAATTAACTGTTAATTAATGCATGAACAGTCAATAAAAGTTTATTAACTGTTAATGAACTGAATTTATTTATTTATAAATAAATAAAAAATAAATAGACATCAGTGAATGGCCTGAAAATAACACATTTCACTTTGCTAATAGCTAATAGCACAGAGAGAGAAAGAAGGGGGGTTGGGGTTTGGGGCCCATCCTCAGCAGCGGACTTCCATGCCATTGCTTTATCTAAATTTTGTTCCAATCTGACCAAATGACCTGAGAGAAGATTAATTTACTCAAGTATTGTGAAAATAACACGAGCCTCACTCCCAGTCGGAAATGTAATTTTGAATGCAATTGAATTGGAGCCAGCATTTAGACTGCGTATTCTGACCTTTGGCTGTCCATCAGGGTGGAGCCTGAATGGATGGATCCTCAGTGAAGTTAAATGAAATCTCCCCATATGGCTCCTCTTATTAGAATGAATGAGGCCTATTAGGGATAGATTAAAAGCTCTAGATGCTGCCACTCCCGCTCTCTCTCTGTGTGTGTTTGAAATATGAAGCGTAAAGTTGGTTAAGGTGCTAATGTAACGTGAAATGACATCTGCTGCTCTTGGACATAGACAGCAGCAAAAGTACATCTAGAATGAATAATCTTTCATTATGTCCATTATTACGATGCATGGGGGAAAATAGAAATCAGACTCTGCTGACTTCACATACAAAGTTTTGAGCTCCAGCATAAGTGGAAAGGCAGCCATATTGGTTCAGACCTTGGACCTTTCTTATTTGTGATTGGGAGGCTTCAGTAAATCACCTGAGAACATCCCTCCCAAACATCATGAATTGAGTTCTGATTGAGTGAGTGCTGCTTAAGGGACAGGACATCTCATATTCCTACCTATCACTTCTGCCAGAGCTCACAATCAGCTACGAGGATGCTAGATGCATACGCACATATGCAAACGCAAATAAAGATGGTCTTAAGTGGCATGAACAAACGATGAACCAAAGAAGGAAAAAGCTTTTTGAGGTACCGTAAAAGTGAGACATGCTTTCTGGTATATCATGCCTATGTTGGAAATGCTACTAAATTAACCTGTAGAATTTTTATGACAAAAAAAAAGTCAAAATTAATCAAAAGGCATGGGATTCCAAAAATGAAGAAACCTATCCATCGAAGGCCATTTGCGAAAAAACAAAGTAAAAACTGAGCTTGATGGATGAACCAAGAGGAGACGGATGATGTGCATGCACAGGCTCCAATAAAAGCATTTGGAAACTTTTATCCGGTCACACTGCAGTGGCAGTGGCTTACCTGAGTGGTGATCCCTTAGGTGTGGCGATGCCATAACCTTTAGAGTCCAGGTTTCCTCCCACCTTCATCGTATCACAAGGTTTCCTCTGTTCTATGTACTCGTTCATGGTGGACTCCAGCAGGTAGGCATACTTGCCCTTAGATTTCCTGACTCTCATCACGCCCTCGTCTGTGGTCTTGACGAACACGGACGGGTCAGCCGCCTTCATGTAGGACCACATCTTCTCAAACACAGCGATCTTTGACCTCTGAGAAAGAGAGACATTTTCAATGTGGATATTTTATCTCTTTATCTCTCTTATCTAAGCTGTTTGATTATGTGTTAAAGATTCTGGTACAATCTATAAGTGATGTATAGATGGTCAAACATGTTTTTATCTGCCCCCTTGTTAGATTGAACGAAACTCCATCTATACATGTTTAAGTCGACAGACCTTTCTTACAGAATGCGGGGGCCCGACTCCACACCAGAACCAAAGAGAGCTCTTTAAAAAAGCCTCTTTAAGGCCAATCCAGGATAAGAACCAAGGGTGACCGGGCATTCTAAGCGCGAGACTACACTCTCTGGAGCTATTAGCCTGGCATGACCATTGTCTTCTTTAAATTCTCTTTACATAGCTTTTTACATATCTTTATAATTGCACTTTTTATGGTGTTTTTGCCTGAATTTGATCGCTTCTTAAGTCTTTTTATGCATTCCCTGTTTTACCGATTGTATATCTTTCTGACATCTTATATGGTATATGTATGCCAATTCTATATGCCGATAATAAAACTGATTTCAAAACTGTTAGAGAAGAAGAAGAAGAAGAAGAAGAAGAAGAAGAAGAAGGTAGTCCAACAAATATTGAAGTTTAAGTTCCTCACCCGGAAGAATTCTTTGGTGGATCCAGCATCCAGTGTTCCGTAGGCGATCTCTGTCTGCTTAGCTAGATCCTCAGCGCTCTCTATAGGCGACACCATCCTCTCCACTGTCAGAAAAGCAGCCAAGTTGGCAGTGTAGGATGAGATGATGATGAGGGTGAAGAACCACCAGACGCCTCCAACGATGCGGCCGGACAAGGAACTAAAAAAACAGGGCAGAATATTTGCTTACTCAAAAATGAAGGCTTATAAAAGACATGATATGTTCGCATGTTAATGTATTCCTAGTCCATGATGGTAAGGAAGATTCAAGCTATTCAAACAAATAGCATTGTTACGGCAAAGATTTACAAATGTGTCTTCCAGACGAGGGAAAAGTCCTGCCTTCGTTTACTTAGCAGCTGGTTGAATTAGGGCACAAGGTTTGTCTGTGTTTTGGTTTAACTTTTTGGGTGATATTGAGTTACACTAAAAAATGAAAAACATTTCCTTAATAGTTTTTCTGAGTTTGTATTGATTTCGCATACATGTGTAAGTTAGCTATATTGGTTTATTAGCCGCATCGAAATGTTGTTCTTATTATTATTCCTTGGTTGAATTAAGCTCATTCTAGAATAGATTAATGTTTAAGGTGTAAGGTTTGCTTTTCCACTAACTTCAGTATATTTAAATGTTGGAGAAAGCTTGTATATTTGTACTTTTTGTGCGATCTCAATGTTTTCTCTATGATTTATGCTTACTGTTGCAGCTTAAAGTGTGAATAAAGATGTAAGTTAAATAGTTAAATATGCTAACATTATACAGTCTTTCGGAGATTGTCAATAACTTATTTAAAAGATGTTTAAAGGGTCATTTTGTGATTTTGTATAAATAGCAAATTCAATCCATTTTCAAATTTAATCTTTAAGGACAGTAAAATGTATTTCAGTTGCGTTACATATTATTTGAATGTCGTAAGGCTTATACAATTTGATAGTAAGGTAATCATATCTTAAAATAACAATATAAAAGTAATATTTTTTGAATTTTTTTTTTCTTAGCTCTTTTGGAGCTACATTGTCAAAAATTAAAGATTTTATGAACCATCAGTTGGAGAGTAAGACCATCATCCAACAGGGGATGCCACAAGCATCAGGAATGTTGTTGGTTGGTTTTGCACTAAATCAAGAAGAGCAATCTTAAAACATTGTGTTGTTCACACACCATCCACATGACCTACATTGCATCACACTCCCGCTACACGTGCAAACTCTTCATTCCTCCTTGCTTGGAGAGCTTAGCCCAATGTGCTAAGCGAAGATAACCAGTTGTACAAAGGCCCACTCAGCTTCCTGCCTGCCAAATTAATCTCACTTTAAGAAAGTTGCCGATATGTTTCAAGCAACCACGCACATTAATTGTTGGGGATTAATAGGCAGAGGAAGACACTCAGCGACTTCTCTGAATTTTCTCCAAAAAAAGAAGAGCTGCGTGATTTGTCAGCTAAATCCCTGTCTTTCCTCTCTCTCTCTCTCTCTCTCTCTCACTCTCTCTCTCTCTCCCTCTCTCTCTCTCTCTCTCTCAAGAAGAGAAGCCACCTCGAGCAGCAACAGCAGGAATCAAGGCACATTACATATCAGGTCCATGACAAGCACAGAGGCGCAGAGCGGCAGAGCCTACTCAATGAAAATGACAGATTCGAGATTCACCTTTTTGCCAGAGGCGTGATTAAGTGTGCAAAAAAAAAGAAAAAGAAAAGGGAGAAGCTAAAACACAAGTATTTAAGAGGCTTTTCCAATGATGGGTGGATGATAAAAGAGCAGCTGGGAACCAAGAGGAGAGAAAACAGAATGGATGCTGAATCTTTGAAAATCAGATGGGAAAAGCGGAGCTGTCTGCAGTGTGTGTATATGTTTGCATGTGTGTATGTGTGTGTGTGTTTTGACTTTTTCTCTGATCACTGTTCAAAAGGGTAACGGTTGGGTTAAGCTTTTTTCTGTACAGCGAGAAAGCATTTCTGCAATATTCAATATTCATGGATATTGAGTACTGCAGTAAACAAATAAGTCGTGGATTTTTCCTGCTCCAACTCTCCGTTTTGGCTGTCACAGTTATAGAAGAAGAAGAAAACTTTCAACCTAAATGTATGACGTGATAACATCAAAGTCCACAGTCCTTCATAAAGACTAGAAACATTGGAATCACGTTCATTTATGTATTTATAGTAACATTCACGTGTTCCAGCAGTCATTCTATGTTTCAAACCAATCAATTCAATGTGATCTCTTAATTATGAACAAGAATAATGCATTAGGAAATGTCACATGACAAGCAGGTTGTGGCGGTCAGGTCTGACCCATCGAGGCATTGAGTCCACAGGAGCAGCAGCTCCTTTATCAAAGGGTTGAACAAATACATCAGTATGAATATTTTTAACAGCGATATCTAAGTCAATGTTCAAAATATGAATATTGTCTGAGAAAAATAAGAATAAGCACAGAACACATACGCCATCATTCTCTTCATCAGTCTGCTGATTATCTTCCCAATCCATGCTATGATTAAATATATATGCAACATATTCAAATGATTGACTATAATATCCCAGAATGCACGGAGGCATCATTTAGATGTTAATCAACAGTCAAAAATGCGGAATATACTAACCCGAGCACATATAGGGCAAAGAACAGCATAAAGTTAAAAATATATCGGTGGTTAAAATCATTTGTACATTTTTGCTTGTATTAAAAACTGTTTTTTATTAATATAACTATTATTATTATAATATCTCTTATAAATGGTCAATTTAAGCCTTCTGTTTCAAATTACTTGCCCTGGGGCACTTCACCCCCGTCCTTCTGGCCCGCATTTAATGTCGACACAAAAAATATATATTAAGTTGCCTGCCAAATAATTTTTTACTTTTTTATTGAAAGGGTACATTTTTGATAGGGGGAAATAAAAAGATAAGTGAATTACGAATACAGACAGTTTCTAGAAAGATGTTTTTTTTTTTTGTGTGGAGGTCAATGGATGTTCTAGCTGCTGGGTAAAAAGTCGCCGTATTAAAGGAGAATAATTTTCAACCGTCATCACTGGGCTGAACAATGAGGACAGTGAGGTACCTGTGAGATGAGAGGAAAAAACAGGCCATGCAGCTACACGCACTTGAACGTTCTGGATAAGCTTGATAAAAATATGTCGGTAATCATAATGAAAAATGAAAGTACGTGTTAAAATGTATTGTGCTTTCTTTCAGTACTTCTTGTGAGATGGTAATACCAGCAGTGGCCAATTTGAGCTGATGACCTTCCCCCTGGAGGATGATCAAACTCCTCATCCATGAGTGGAGCCTAATCCACAATATATAAACAACAAACATTATCCTCACCTGTCACAATGTCACACCTAGACAGGGGCTACAGCTAAGGGTAATTTCTCAGTCCTGTTTGCTTGTTGACTTTTCATTAGCAGATCAAACATGGCTTTTATGTGAAGGAGGTATTACAGGAGGAACAGGAGGTTGGCAACGGAGTGACCAAGCAATCAACAGCGGGACCAGATCATCTGATTCCGTGACACCTTTCTGGGTGCAAAACATGCTGAAATGACTGCAGCAATAATTCTAATAGTAAGTCCTTATACTTAACCACCATCTAGTTGGACAATATATCTATACAGTTTGTATATGTGTAGATATATTATATCTTTATATATATATACACATGTGTATATATATACATATATATATATATATATATATATATATGATACATTATAATAGAATTTTATTTGGAAATATGTCATGGTATAAGAGTACTTATGATACCATAAGAAAAATTTGGATTGAATCATAAACTGCATTTAATTGTTTTTGAGTACTTGTACTAAGCAATGACAGTAGTAAAGTTGAATCTGTTGTAATGTTTTCTTTTGTTTTTTTCTAACAAAAGATATGTTTCTATTCATATCAATTCATATAACAATCTGAAAGACTTAATAACAAGTCCTGTATTGAATTCAACCCTTCTGATCTGAAATTTAGTAGAAATTGATAATAAAAAAAAGGAATTGTTTTTGTACAATTGTACTGTAAAAGCTAATCTGCAAGTTGCAGTTTTGATGCACCATGTTGTGGAATTGCAAATAAACAAAGGGAAATCTATTTTACTGACACAAAAAAAAAAGCTGTCAAACTGATTTATTTTCAAATAAAATAATAAAAGACCATAAAAAACTGATGTAAGACACTTTATATGTACCATTACAGATATCTGACATGGGGCAGAGGTATAAAATGTGCTATACGATCTTATTTTGGGCCAAGAAAAGAATGGCTTATACCTCGGCAGCGGCGATGACGCATAAACACCTACACGTAGATGGAGACACACATCCTTTCCTTTTTCCTTCACGAGGATAATGCGTGCAAGAGAACATGCAGAAACCGGGTCACAATTTTTTCTGTGTGTGGGTTGAAGAGATAGTACAGGTTTATGTGGGTTCTGCTGCAGAAGTCCTCCTCCTTAGTTGCACAGGGTAACAAACACATACAGATCTGTTTGTCTCTGTTTGTTTCCTTTTGAACTCACTTCCTTTGAGCCTCGTTTCCTCTCCTCATGCATTATTGCGCGGCTGCCAACCCCTGTGCCTCGCTACAACATTTAGTAAGCCGTCTTATTACAGTAAGTGAAATCTTCCAAGAAGCACGGTAATTCCAACGTGTCGTCTTCGATACAATAGTCTTGTTAAGGCACTGATTAATAAATTATTCACTCTGCCTCTTTTATTGCATTATGAAGAAAAGGAATAGTAATGTGAGCAGCAGCAGTTCCTGCTCAGCAGCAGGCAAGTCTACATGCAAGACCATACCATCATCTGATATATTGTCTCTTTCATCATTTATTTAACATCTATTTCACATGATGACCTTTTAATGCTTCGGGAACTTTCAGAATAACACATCACTATTGGCTTCCCGAACATTTAATATTAAATAAATATTAGCTATTACCGTTATTGCTACGAGATTCCATTACGCTTGTGGCTCAACTTTTTATTACCTACCGCGGGAAATGTATATTTTTTAGTGTATAATTACAGGACAAACTGACACAGAGTGGACACAAGGCAGAACCATAAAATAAAAATAAATGAAATAAGGGAATATAAGTTATAATAATAATAGTGTTAATGAGACGTATAACAACATAAGAGTGAGCTTGTACCAAAGAAGGATTCAGGGCTTGGGAAAATTAGTGGATGACATTGGGGCTGATGTTGGGGATGATTTTGTAGGTGACATTTATGACGCTAGTATAATTATGGTTATGCGAACCCGGATGAGGTTTGGATGAGGTTTTGATGAGGTTTGGATGACGTTTGGATGAGGTTGGGATGAGGTTTGGATGAGGTTTGGATGAGGTTTGGATGAGGTTGGGATGAGGTTTGGATGAGGTTTGGATGAGGTTTGGATGAGGTTTGAATGAGGTTGGGTATGACATTGCGATGATGTCAGAATGACATTGGGATGACTTTAAGGTGATGTTTGGAAGACATTAGTGATGACATTTGGATGACGTTAGAATGACGTAGGTGATGACTTTTGGATGACGTAGGTGATGACGTCAGGAGGAATTAGGTGATGACGTCAGGATGACGTTGGCATTGAAGCTTTGAGTGATGTTAGGATGACATTTGTGATGACATTTGCGATGACATTTGTGATGACATTTGTGATGACAGTTGTGATGACATTTGTGATGACGTTTGGATGACGTTGGTCAGGACGTTAGAATGAGGTTCGGGAGGACGTTTGTGGGAGTAACAGGGACATCATAAGGAGGTGATCGGTGACTTACTTTGGTGGTGAAGAAGTTGGGGTTGGTCTGTTACACACAAACTAAACATATATATTCAGCATTTTGGACAAGAAGTCTGAAGTACATTTATCATTTGTTGCCAACCTCAGGTTACTTGTGAAACCTTGATTGCTTGAGACTTGCTTGAGATTGCTTACTTGAGACGAGTGGAAAATATTCAACAGTAAGTCATGGAAAATAGTGTTATAAACAGACACAGCTGCGTCTGGAGACAGAGTTGATGAGAGCAGTAAGACTGAAACAAAACATTCAATTTGAAGGCTGAAAAACAAAAGCAGCAGTCAAACAGGAAGTGATGTTGTGCACTGTATAAAACATATAACCATTACAAGTATTGCATAATTATGCAATCACACACAACAATAGCCGACACTCCTTCAGCTGTGTGTTTGGCAGTTAGTGACGATGGACTCTATCTCACTCATTTCTGTCAGAATCAGATCTTCATCCTTTGCTGCAAAATCTCCACCCACAACTCCCAAAGAATGTGCTTTAGCACTAAACACTAATTAGAATTCCACTGGGTTGGCCTCCTCTATTCGATATGGTAATTAGCAGTGACTAATGACTTTAACAAGTGTAAAAAAATTAGCCAGTAATGGCCACATTACAATGGATTAGGAATTAGAGAGGTTTAAATGAGAGAGAAATGATCTCTAATTATGGTGTGATTCTAAGACAAATCAGGAATGGGAAAGGGGTTTTCTGCTACACCGCTTTTTCAGCTTTTAGATTATAGTGAGACAGCTGTATGTTAAAGTTACTTAAGACCATCTTAAAGCCTGGACAGAGCCACCCAGAGTATGCCTGGACTGATGCAAAAGGGAGAATAAGAAAAAAAAGTATATTTTTTTATATATATATATACCAATATATATTGGTTGGAAGAAAAGATTTACATAAATAAAGATTTATAAAGACGATACAGCAGTGTCCCCATCAGTGTCTGATTTATAAAAACAACAAACTTGTTATTGCCATGTACATGCTGCACAATCAGACAATCCATTTATGACTTTTATAATCATACAAGACTGAATTTAGTATCAGGACATTTTGTTGGGTCTGTTTAAGCTGTTTTAGTCTTACAGCTATATCACTGCTATGTTCCAACCAAGACTTTTTGTTGATTTTCATCATTCATTCAATGTACTTTTTTCATCTTGTTTGCACAGTTCACATTGAAAATAGACACGCTTAATATGAAACTAGGTTAACTTATTTTACTTCATTTATTTCAGGAATTATGCATATTTCAAACCGGTGCTACATTCACACTGAACAGAAGAATACTACCATTGCCAATATCTCAAACCCTCGAATATATGCCATTCACTTGACACGTGCAAAATCTCTTTCAATCATTTCACTCTATCATCAAACATTTGTATTTGTTGTAAAGTCACATTTACGTCTGAAAACCAAATATCACTGTCTAAGTTCAGAAGATTATCTGGACGCGGACAAATACAGCTTCGATTTGCTTTGTCCTTCCCTTCCGCATCAACTTCCTACCAACGTCTGGATGTTTGACATTTTTTGAATTTCAACACTGATAGGCTTACATCACTAGTGTTGGTATTTGTTAAACCAAGTCCTAACCGATCTGGTTTGGAAATCTCTTCTGTGTTTATACTGGGTGCCCTGCATGGTGGAACTGGACCTATTTATCCAGGCTTAAGAGTTTTCACTAGGAGAACACTGATTTCTGACCACTTCATGGCTGGCTTCTTGTATTTATATATTTAAAAAAAGAAATGAAGATAAAAATTATGTGAACCAAGCATAACATGAATGAATTCATTAAACGTATTCGCTTATCCTTTTCTGGGTCATAGGGGACTGGACCCTATCCCAGCAGAAACTGGGCGAGAAGTGAATGACATCCTGGACAACTCACCAGTTCATGACAGGGCTGCACAAAGCATAACATTTAAAAATAAAAATCAAATAAAAATCACATGTATCATCTGCAGTACCCCAACATACCGTTGGGGAAGTCGTTCCCCCATTTAAGATAGTGTGATCTAAAAGGCTAAAAACAAGTTGTGATTATAGTGTACGCATCTGCCTGATCCCCTTTCACTTATTGCTGTTTTTTCTATCATGATGCATGACATAGCAAAAGTGTTTCTCCATTTATTGTGATAAGCTCATGTGCATTCGTGTCGCAAAAAAACTTTTTTTGCTCCACAACTGAACTCATAATTTTCCCGTACCTTACATCACAGCTGACTTCTACTTTTCCAAACAGCTCGTATAACTGGGAATGTATTTCCTCAGCATTGCTTTTGATGGTGGTAAACGTGATAAAAGTTTCATCAAGCTCTGGAGTGTCTGCCTCTTAAAAACATGCATAATAATAATGCGGGCATGTCAGGATAATTTCCACAAATAAATTATTTATAAGAGTGATTACCTTTTTATGTAATTCTGCAACCATATAGGTCACAGTGGTTCCTCAAACCAAACACACACCAAAATACAAAACCGCAATCACGCACAAGCATGCACACACACACACACCCACACACACACACAAAAAAGCAACTTCGATGCTCTGCTCTGTCTTCAAATGGAACTAAACTCGGAGCAGCCACGCTGAATTAGTTTGATGTGAAAGCAGGAAAGGCATAAGTGCATTCTGGGCATGCAAAAAAAACAGAGACATTTTGAAATTGCACTTACTTAATGCTTGCAATGTCTTTGCAGCCGTCTACCACTTAATTCTGCGGTACTATGCTGCTAAATGAGGCTGTGTTATACGGGTGTTGTGGCCAACATTGCTCCAAATTGGTAGGTTTACTTCTGATTATGTCTGCTTGGCTGCTTTTGCTTTTGCGATCATATTCTCACAATTACTGGATTGTATATTTTAGGTGCGCTTTCATCTTCAAGACCCGAAATATCACGGGCGGATGCTTCATGCAGGGACGAAAAAATAATGATTTATTAAAACATCTTTCTTACCCCCCTCTTCCTGTAAAGGTCAGTATTACCATGTCATATAAAAAAACAAACATTATGCTAATGTTACTACAAGCCTGCAGCATCCACACCAAAAGCTGGTTAGTACACTCATTCAAGAATGTTATGGAGAATTTTTACCAAAACGATTGGGATTCTAAAGACTATGAAATTTTTAAACGAGTGTTTGTTTCTTTGAGTAGCTTCGGAGTTAAGCGACTGCTTTGCAGCACGGGGCTGGTTTGAGCTGCATGAAAACACAATTTATCTTGCAGCTACTGGATCAGAAGAATCAATATGATTAGATATGTGCATGTGTGTGCGTGTGTGAGTGTGTGTGTGTATCTGTGTGTGTGTGCGTGGCTGTGCATGAGTGTCACTGAATAATATCATGGCTGCTGTCTCAGCCTCATGTAACCTGAGGTAAGGCAGTGCTGGTAAGCTGAGAGAAGGCTTGATTCCTGCCCACACACAGCCTCTTAGTCACTGTAGCCGGGAGACAGGAATCCAAAGAAATACATCTCAACTCTACTATTCTCTTGAAAATCAACACAAACAAAGAAACAAAAGTCGAGTTTGTGAAATCTGGTTGTGTAATAGCACAAAGAGACGACGAGTGAGTAAACCCAGCATCAGATAGACTTGATGTGAAGCAGCTAAATATGTCTCTTCATGAATACCATGTTTTCATTTCAAACAGACCCACTGAGCCGAAAGCGACTTTTGTCACCTCACGCCTCAGCTTCTCTCTCTGTCTTTGCTTCTTTAAGGGTAACTATCCCTATAGTGGATATATTTACAGAGTGAACACCCTCCTTTGGGATTCTCTCAGGCTTGCCTACATAGAAGCAACTGATAAGCCTCCAATCATCACCCTGAACATCTTTGCAGCCAATGTTTACATCTGTCCAGGTAGATTTCCCATGTGATCTAAGGTTCTGGTCTATAATTCATGGTTGCATCAAAGGCATTCATATACTGCCACTACCCCAGGAAAAGCCCCTCTGTGCTGCTGGAAACATATGTGTGCCTCCGTGTGACTGTTTTATATGCAGATTTGGCAGCGCATACCCCGGCGAGGGGATGGTTTCTTCGTCTGAGTACAAAGTGTGAAACCCCAGTGAAATTCTCGAGGGTCGTGCGCGTGTCTCGCTAGCTTCTGCTTTTGAGCATGCATGCAAGTATGATCAAAAGTTGACTTCACGCAATTTCCAAATAAATAAAACATAAGCGATGCTGTGAACTAAAGTGAACTGTATCATGATGAATAAATGATTCCTTCCTCCCAAGTTTTCCCCAACTGCTTGCCAGTATCGCAGCACCGCCACGATTATACAACCCAGTTGTGTGTGAAATGATCTAATTTCTTGGATATAATGATAATGACAACAATAATGCAAACTGATATCTAATCGATTCCAGCTCAAAATCAATAATTCCCGTAATGACAACGATTCAATTTGCTCCTTCCCAGAAGGCCTGATTAACATCCTCTTTCTTCAGATTGCACCAGACAACCAGATAACCACAATGTTTTTGATGTAGGGTTTGGCTGCAAAACAAATATAAGGATACCTTGATGCATTTAAAGTTATCTTACTGAGAGTTCCCTTCTGCGGTGCATCAGCAACACCAATTCCAAAGCTATGTGACAATACGCAAGATTACTTCATATTATGCAAGACTGTAACAAGACCTTTTTTCAGTTTCACAGGAATCAGGCAGCTATTGCTTTCTATTCCCTTTGAGAAAATCATGAATATTAAGTTAGTAATATAAGAGGAAGATGATGAGCTGCAACAGTGAACATTTGGCTGTTTTTTTCCATCATTACCCAGCACTGCTGAAGTCGTATACAGGGACCATTTGAAAAGCTCAACATCATGGTACGTTCCATGACACTCACATCTATTTTATAACAGAAAAAAGAAATCATTAACCAAGTCCACCTCAAAAGCAAGGTTATATCCCTGAAAAGTCCCCAATACCCTGCATTGTACCAGAAATTCCTCTGATTGAACTCCTTAAATTAAATGTGAAGTTTTTTTACCCTTCTTTTATTAAAAAAGCCTCTTCTAACGAGTAAAATATGATCTATTAGTTACAAGATAGATATCCTCCAGTCTATTCATATGCGGCAAGATTGGCCTAAAGAAATTATGACTCGAAAAAGAGAAAAAGCTCCCCCTAGTGTTATATGACTGACCTTTGCCAAAATCAACACAGCTCTTCCTCATCCTAAAGTCCATGTGGTGTGAATTTTGAAATGATTCATGACATAGTTTTTGAATTATCCCGTTAACAGGAAGGATCAGCGGCGACAACAATTCCATAATATCCACAACTGTTTGGGGGTATAATGTTACATGCTAACATAAATTTGTCCTTTATTTAATATAGGAGGTCTCTACAGCCAGTACAGTACAGCTACAGCCCAGATGTATCAGATCAGATTTACTTCCTGCAAACGGAGCATTCAACACTGCTCATGCAATTAATAATTGCAGTAGGGAGTGTGTATTAGTGGTGTCCACTGATTAAAAGTTTCAATTAATTTAATTTAATCAGAAAAGTGGTAAAAAATACAAAAAACATATCAAATCGTCAAACTGCAAACTCAGTATCCAGCGCACTGAAGCGAGATTTTTAATTATGTCATTTATGCAGATGTGTTGGACTGCATTCTAGTGTATTACACTGAAAAGGAGGTTTTTCTTTAAATAAAAAACCCAACTGAGCACCGGACATTTGAATACTAATAATAATTCCTCTCTAGTGTCACATGTTCTTTTTCTTAGGGAAAATATTTAAGCCAAAGACATTTTATTGATATTTCTTTCCTCCGGTATTTATTTCCATACATGGTATTGGTGCTGACCGAAGGTGGTTGCAAATGCTACAATATGATTGGAGACTTAATAAAAAAGTATTTTTGCAAGCGGACTACAGTATTTTGCCCTTTCCTGTTTAAAACTTCATAGAGGAGGAAAAAAAAAGAATTACTTCAAGCCAAAACGCTCAGCAGGAGAAATACTGACCCCCAGGATAAACACAACACACAACATACTCAATCCATTATTGAATGATTCCAACCACCAGGCTGAGAAATTGCTGCTGTTGCAAGCAGAGTTTGAGTGGTGGAGATGATTTATCTGTGTGTACTATCAGGCAAGAAGAGCCTAACCGGCCGCACACATGCACACACAAATGCACAAACACACATACAAAGACGTAAATACACACGTACACATGCACGCACACACAAAGACACACACTCGCAGATACGAACACATGCACACAAACACGTATATACACGTACACACACATACAAACAGAAAAACGCACTTACACACACAGACAAATGCACGAACACACACACAGATACAGACAAATTCATATACGAAGACACACACACGCACAAAAAAGCACGGACAAACACACCCCTCTCTGTTTGAGTCGCATGTGTTGTGTGTGTGACGCACACACACAAACGTACGAACACACACGCAGAGAGATACGCATGCGGATACGAACACACACACACATAAGCACGGATACACACACACGCACACATACAAACACAAACATGCACGCAGATAAGAACACAAACACAAACGCACACACACACGCACACACGCGCGCACACACACACACACGCACACACACGCATACACACGCAGATAAGAACCCCATAAAACCTTCGTGACAAACCATAACAAAACTTTTTTGAAATGAATATTCAAGCGTAGATTTATTGGCCCAGTGTCCTCTGGGAAATGTCTCATTATATTTCAAAAGAATAGATAAAAGATATAAATGTCTATTATTTGGAGAGAAATACTCTTTCTGTAAACATTGCAGCCAAAGGCCACAAATAATGTTTTACTGTCAGTTTTGATGTGATCATTATATCTAATTCTAAAAATCCATGATCCAGCAACTGTGAGAATTTCCTAAAGTCAGACAAGACATTATTATTATCGTGAAAAAGTTCAAAATCCAGGGGTTTGTCTAGACCAAATGAAAATGAGAAGGCAGAACCGAGGTGAAACAGAGATCTCTGAGGCTGTGGATGTATAAGTATTGTTTCTTCATCTATTCTCCCTCAATATAAGGTCCTGACTTTGCATTCAGCACCTTCTTTATCGGCGTTGTGATAAGAGAAAAAAATATCATCTTCTTCTTCCCGGGATAGTCCTTGACTGACACTTCTTGCCAGAACATCTGGTAAGTAAACAAAGATTGAGACTAAAGGAGTTTCTTGACTAAAGGAGTTTCCGGCTGACGGCCTGAAACTGATTTGTTGATTTTCATATAATCAGACTAATTATACCACTCCTATTTGACATTTTTACAGTAAAACATTGCTTTAAGGAGGTCTTTAAATGGTCTAACAGCATAACATATGGCGGTAATGGCAAATATTGGCATTTAATGCTAAATCCACATTTTGAAAGCACATCTGAAATCAGAGGGTGTAGAGTCTTGGTTATAAATTCAGAAAGACTCACAGACTGTCTGGGTTTACAAGGACCCCAATATTGAGTTTAGTATCAGTTTAAAAGCCCAAGAATAAAAAGTCTCTGTATAAAACACCTCATTTATGGGGAAAAACACTAAAACTGAATGACAATCATTTCGTTGAAAAAGGGAAATATAAATCCTTTCATAAATCAAGCGAAATGGCGTAAAACGATGGATCCAGTTTTTAGAGGTTGCGTTCGGTCGGTCTCTTTGTGACCAGTTTTTAGACAAACACTACATGGTTTCTGTGCAGAACTGGAACCAGAATTCAACATTATGATGGGAAAGTAAGACATAGTGAACTACACACACAAGTACAAAAATTTGATTTTAAGGTTAAATCACACAGTAACAAAAATGGGCATCAGAATCAGCGACTGCCCTATTTATGATGTAATGAATGGATTGCTGGAAGGAAGGACATTTTTTGGATCCCCGGCCCCTGCGGTCTACACGTCGAATATTCTTTGAGCAAGATCCTGAACCCCACGGCCACTGGTGTGTGCATGATGGTGTGAATAGATATCCCTCCTGATGAGCAGGCGGCCATTGCATGGCAGTCTCTGCCATAACTGTATGGATGTTTGTGTGAATGGGTGAAACTAGAAAAGCTCTATATAAGTACAGTCCATCGACCTTTTTTGCGCTTCTTAGTTGTTCCAAATAAATGGGTTGCAGCATGTAAACACCAGATCATATTAGATCACATGTCAAGTTCAAGCTAAAATCTTCAATAAGAATGACTTGAATCAGACACAGGTAAGCGTTTCAGGTGAGACATGAAGCGAGCATCAGATATACTACTCCTCCTACGAGGGGGAAGTAGAACAAAGGAGAGGAAGACTGGATGGCTGGCTGGATGGATAGATGGATGGAGTCCAACTGTCTGCATAGATAACGACAGGAAGCACAGACGCGGTCTTATGAGAGGGCCTGACTGACAGGGCTGACATTTAGAAAGAGCACAGTAAACAGAGTCTCCCAGAGAATAAATAAGAGGGGGCGCAGACTGGCTGCACACACAAGCCCTGTACACATTAATGAATCACATCGATGTATGAATGTGTGTCTACAAGCATATACAAACACTTTATGAGCATATGCATACATACACACACACACACACACACACAAACACATACACTGCTTGCTTTAATGGGACACACAGCAGACATGGAAATGAAACACACCTACTGATGAATCCAGGATGGATTTATGATCTACGGTGGATCAGTAGATGTTGCGCCTTGACGTTCGGTCTGTGATCAAATGGAAAAGCATGAAGGGTGAAGTACTTCAAGCTGTCCGCCTCACAGCTTAATGCAAATGTAGAGTATTATGTTTTCAATATTGATCTTAAAGGTACGGTGGTGAGCAGACAGCTGCTCAGAAAAGAGTAATTTTCATGATTTGGAGCCCCAACGTGCTTAAGAGAAAAATGGTACGTCTGATGCGTATACAGTAACTGACCATATGAGAAAGTATTACAAAATGATACAAAATGTTAGTTAATTGTGGCTATTTTTTTATACCATAATAGTCATTCAATCACACACATTTATTTTATTTTGTTTTATTTTATTTTACTGTTCTATCGTTCTTTATTTATTTTACCCCCTCAATAACGGGGGGATAAGATTCACCAATCAGCCACAGCATTATAACCACTGTCATTATAATCCCATTCAACATCTTTTACACAGCATTCAGTCAGCATTCAAATACACAAATAAAGTAAGTATATACGTATATAGTGTGTGAGATATGCCTCCTTAGTGTCTTGTGCAACCCAAACAAAATAATATAATTTCAGAGTTTATCAGCTACATATTTCTCTGTCCGTTTAAATCTTGAAGATGCAACAACATTCACCTCTGTGTGTTAATGGGTGCTGTGCTAAATCAAGCAACTAGGTCACCCACATTTTAAAGAAGTAGATTCCTTCAGGGCAACGCAGATCAGGGTCAAACATTCACTGTGTTGGTTTTAAAGATAAAAGAAGAATGGAACATAAAATCGCTCTATTGTGGAGGCCTACTGACTCATTTTGGTGGTCTCATGCTTACAAATGGTGTTTCACCAAAGGTACAAAAGGAGTCAATGAAAGTCACCTTGAAAAGACACAGTGAATAAGGGACATCTTTCCATACAAGTCCTTGGAGGATATGCACTCTTATAGCTGTGAGCTGTCTCCCACTGATGACAAAAAACCCCCCATCTGTTCCACCTTAAAACTATTTAAAGTATGTACACCTCAATGTGGGATACAGATTCAAAAATGCTTAAAGTGAAAATAATTCCCATTTACAAGGCAACATAAATAATTGGTTTTGTCACATCAAATTGTCAGTAAAAGGTTGATGCATTAACAGAGACATTACTCCCTCAAGCAATAGAATGCAAATAATTATCAAATACATGTGAGGCCAAAGAAAGGGATCAAATCCACACTCACACTCACTCCCAACATATGTTCGATTTAAATATTCAACACAGGAACGGCAGTGCATGCTGATTTATGGCAATATTTCCCATGCCTCTGTAAGGCATTCAAGGAATTTTCTGGCTATGAGAGAAGACGATTGGACATGGGCTTTATCCTGCTTGAAGCACGGCGTAATCTCCAGGCAGAAATGGTAAATGTCATGCGAAAAACGTTGGGAGTAGGGATTCAGTACATGCATCATACACTGCTGAGGACCTGTGTGCAACATGCAGGCTAGCAGGTGCAGAATCTCTTCCCTACTGATATTTGCGTAAGGCAACGGCAAAGGGAAAATAGAATAAGATGTGATAAAAAAAGGAGGGCGTGCAATTCTATAATTTCTTTAACCTTCAGCAAATCAGGGAAGGCTGAGTATGAACAGCTGCGTTTTCTCAGGCACAAAGGCACATTTGCCAAATTGCGTGTTCCTATGAAGTTGTTTCGATGCTGTGGATGAGTGCACATCCATATTTATGAGGGGACGGTGACATTACCAACTTCCCAAAATCTCATCCCAACCTGCAACCATTTTTCTTCTTAGCATCAGCTTCTCTATTCTGACAGTATAGTGATGACAGTCTGAATGTATTATACATGTGTGTAAACCACCAAACTGCCCTTTTATATATATATATATATATATATATATATATATATATATATATATATATACACATGTAGCTAAATGTGAGTCAAGACGCTCTGTGTCTGTGTCTGAACCTGCCTCTGCTGGTTCACAGCTTAGAGTGATAACGCTGACATTATCCTCTCATCCCCTTTGGCTAGTCCCCCTGGAAAGCTCAGAACGTTGACCTCAGTGTCTCTAATTTCAGGCACTTAATGAGATTTTTGATTGGTGACCTTTTGAGTACGGTTTCATACCTTAGCTCATGAGAGCACTCAAGGGGGGCCCACCCACACCACTCAACATTCCCACCAGGATGCTTCACAATAGTCTGCCAGGGCTCTGTGAATTGTCTTTACAGCACACATTGATCTAACCAAATACTGGTGGGAAATATAACAGCTAGCGTGGCTGTCAACAATATGTTTTTGTAGTTCTAATTGTTTTATGTGTGTTTATATCACCACAGGAAGTATCGGGACACAGGAGAATGGAAATAAAAATGATGACATCATAAACTTTCTCTGTTGCTGCTTAACATAAAACTTTTGTCCTTATACTGCAGGACTGACAAAGAACAACATTCTCAACAAACAAAGCCCCAACTGAGCAAGAAAGCAACACAGCATGCTGTAGGATTGGTCTTGCAAAAAGAGATATCTTGTTATTGCACAATTAAGCACTTATAGAGTTTCAAACAAAAATAAACTTTTGTCCCCAAATAAAGTTCAAATATATTTCATATGATGCACAATTTCTTCAAATGAGTTCAAATTCAAATCATCTCAAACGAATATTATCAATGACATCATTTCCACCATTTTATTAACCTTACATTACATTTCTTATATTTGCATGGGATTATATTATTATTAGGTTGTCAGGTGATTTTATACAGTCACTGTCTCAGTTTGGAATAAAATTAGCAGGGGAGTCTGCAAAGCTGAGGACCCCATTTGATTTAGAATTGACTCCCCCCCGTTTGTGTTTCATGCAGTGCATTCGCACGGGACAAGTCTGTGCTGTACTGGATTTACCAGGTCAGCTGTCTTTGTCTAGGGTTGCAGACGGGCAGGTGGAGATCACCAGCAACGCTGATATCATCGAACCAGACTCAAGCCCACCCTCCGGAGCTCTTACCCCCGAGCACAGCACGCAGCGTGAGGTGGCCCTTTCTCCCGGGTCCAACCCAGAATGCTTCCTCCACGCGCTCTGGGTCCCATCGCGCACCAAACCCCCTCTAGTGAAAACTCCTAGCTCTTTGTTATAAAGTTTGAAAATTCTCCATGATCATTTTTGAGGTATGTCTGGAAAAAAGTCCCCTAGTACCCCTTTTACTTGCCAGAACCCATTTTACTTACCCCTAGTAGGTAGCCCCAAACGTTTGCAGACAAAGCTCCCCTTAGTGTCAGAAATCTACAATTTAGCTATACTAAAATCATGCAGTTCTTCCTCACATGAAGGTCTGTGTGGGCATAAAATTTCAAAATTATCAATTTAATAGTTTTTGAGATATCGCATAAAAGCGAAGGATCTGCAGCGGTGGACGCGGTGATGATGATTACATAATATCTCCGACTTTTCGGGTTATAATTACAGGCATGGTGCATTTGCACATCACAGACATCTTCCTCAATAAATATAGGTTAACACAGCCCCCCAGGTACATATTCCAAAGCGACCCACATTTTCCGCTGATTAAAGTTGTGAGCAAACGTCAAATAAAAGACGCACAAAAAAAGAGGATGATTTTCTTTTGAACTACACAAATGTCTCCAATACCTTGTGATCCAGCAGAATTTCAGAATGCATGGTTTCTACTTATTTTAAACACCATGTTTATACTTCTATAATGAGCTGCTTAATTCTTGATTCAACAGAGTTGTTTTAGCATGACACAGAGATCCCCCCTGCAGACGTGTGCATGTTATTACCTTCCCCCATGTTGTATTTGAAAAGTTTTAATGTTTGTATGCTAACCTGGGATTTTATGTTATGTTTTGTTTCTCATATTATTAGGGTAAAGTTTGTGTCTACTTTTTTAAGGATTGTTGGGTTAACCACCATACTGCAATTATAAATTGTTTCATCAAAGCTTTTAAGAAAAAGTCAAGACCATACAGCCATGTTGAGCTTCAATTAAAAAGTGACAGGCTTGTGAATGCGATGGAGAAGGATTTGTCAACGTACCGTGGTGAAATATCACAGCCCTGCTGCATGAAGGCTCCCAGTGAAAACCACAGCGAGTTGAAGATGCCAAACTCGTTGGTCTGCTCAAGACTCTGCTGGTTGGTGTTCTGCTGCAACAATGTCTGGCCTTGCTGCATCCCGTTTGATGCCGAAGCTTGGGTGGGACTCTGCGGTTCACCTCCCTCATCGTAGTCCTCGGAATGCCACTCGTACGGACTGAATCGACTGACGAGGAAGAGGACGACGCTGACCCCGATGTAGGCAAACACAATGCACATCCAGATCTCATAAGCCAGCGGGTCCAGGAATGAAAACACGCCAGGTTTGGACTTGGTGGGTTTCTTGATCATAATGGAGATACCCAGCGACATGAAAGGCTTGGAGAAGTCAATCACTTCTTCGCGAACCAGAGTGATGGTAAGAGGAGCCACAGCCACGTCTGCTTTCTGAACAAGACACAGAGGCGAGCAGCCATGTAAACAGATGTACACACCCCAGTCCTATTAAAAATAATAGGATTCTCTAAAAAATCTGTTCCTCAAAACACCCTCGGTAAAGAACTTAGGTATGTCTATAATTTTTTGGTCTTGCTAGCCACATGGCTCTATACAATGTCTGTCAGTCAGGCAGCTTTAGCTCCACTGTGTGTTGAATGCTGATTAGGAAACGTTAACACAAAGGTTATAATGGCAAACATACCTGTTTGTCCAAAGAACACTTTGGACAAACAGGTATGTGTTTTTGGGATTACATTTCAGTTACAGCATGACCATGAGCGGGAAGAGAGTAAACAGAGCGATGCATTCTACGTAAATCAACGTTCTGACGTGGTCGGTGTAATCAATGACATCCTTGCGTTATTGTAGCCCTAAATCCAACCGAACACTCTGTCTACTCACCCCATAAACCAGTTCTCCCACCATGCCGTTCCACATCTTGCTGTCAGGGTCTCTGGCTCCGTATTTGCCGTCGGAGACAACCTTGAGCTTGTAATGGTAGCCCACGTGTTTGGCTATCTCTGCAGCCAGCTCAACAATGTAGCCCTCGTATTTATCGTTTCCCAAGAGCTGCTCGTGATTCTTTTTCAGCATCACATAGGGAGACTCCTGCAGGTCACAAATAAAAACAAAACATATTAATGTCATTGTAGTCATAAATATCACGGGTACCACGCAAGAAATAACTGAATTGAATTTGACTGCTGTGAAAATAAAAGGTAAACTCCTTTCTCAACAGAAGTTTCTTTGATTGTAATTAGCATCATTTTTATTAGCTTAGTGCGCGTATAGTTTAGCATGTATTTTAATATATGGAAGCATTTTCCGAGTCTCATAAATTAATCTCCTATTGTCTCTTTTTACCTGCTCTTAATAGCTGAGGGCTTGGAATGAAAAAAAATTCACACTAAAAATACAGCTGCTATGAAAGGTTGGAATAAAGGGGTAATTATGTGAAATTACAAGGTATTATTCTGTCTTTGTTCTTTGAAGGTGTGGTGTGTAATTCAAACACAAAAGACGATAATTCCGACAGTATTGTCACGTTGAAAGGAGTGCGGAATACTTGATTAAAGCTGAAAAGAAATTAGATCTGAGATGATTAAGCATCATTGAGGGTGTTTTTATATGTCTGAATCAAATAGACGGCAGAGCAGACAATGCTGACCTCTGCTCCAGAACCTGACAGTACTTGTTATAACCTAGATCTGGCACTGATTGGGTGCCTTGAGAACTTACAGCTGTCATGTCACCTGGGACCCAGCTTTCCTTCAAGAAAAATCTATTCCATTTGGAATTCCAGCTTGTTCAGTCTGAACCGTCCACTAGCACTTGGAGGGCCTCAATTCCCCAAAGTTGTTATGCATGCCTGCTTGTAGCTAAGACCGCGCTGAGCTGAACAAATCCTGCCATCATATTTCACCAGGGTGTAGAGGAGGGGGAGGAAGTAGTGTTACAGTTATCTGGATTCTCTTTACGGTTGAGCTGAAGGTAATCATTGTTACACATGGAGCCCCGAGGCCCACTGGTAAAGAAATGACACCCCAGGGAGACAGTGGTGAGAAAGGTCCAGACACTATATGCACTTACAGTCACAGACAGCGGGATACAGGCACCATACACGCACGCCATCTCACACAGAGACACACTCGCACATGTGCACGGAGAAACATGGCATAGCATACAAATGGTCCTACGGGACTCAGTCTCATTGACCTCGAACAGTTTCTCTGAGATCAGCTGTCACTCACACAAACACCGATAGACACAGACACACACGTTCAAGAAAGAACACATTCAACTCATTATGTTTACAAATACAAACACAAAGTATGCAGGGCAAAATAAGGCAATTAAAATATTTGCCCTTTTCATTCCTCTAATACAAACACACACACAGTGGACTCAATCTATACTCAGCTCCTAGCAAAGTAAAACTTATTATTAACTTTCAATCGCAGCTTCATTTTAAAGCTGATCATGAAGGCATAAAACTCTGTAAACTTAAGCCCTGATCGGTATGCACAAATTGGGACAGATCGGACCGCACGAAAAAGACAAAGTGTGCCTTTCACCCTTCAAAACACGATACTTCGTCATGTAAGCAGGCAGTGCAGACGTCATAAAGTGTAAAAACAAGAGGCCGGCAATCAGCTCAAGAATAGCCCCATCTGCTGGCTTATAGAGATTGTCAGAATGAGAAAATTATAATTTGATAATTTGATAAATGTTTTAATTAATACAACACATTCCACAAACCTTATTGTAATTAGAGAATTTACATCAATGGATTGCTCTCCTCAGTTCTGCTGGTCATAATTTATTTCCACATGTTTTTTTTTCTAGTTAGTTAGCAGATAAAGGAGCATATGTTTGTATATATTTGTATTTATTTGAATTTAAAGGTGGATATCTCTTAAGCAGAGGTTCTGGCAAATACATTATTTTGTTACATCACTTTTCTGAGAAATTCCTCCAGCTGTCTACAACCTAAGGACACGCACCGCCACAAAACAAGACAAATGTACCGAGTGCATTTTTATTGTGTTGGGTAAGGTTTGGTGATGGTAAAATTTGATACAGTCTTTGCGGATTGAAATATGTCCTAATCATGAAATTAAAAAAATGAACTTATTAATGACTTAATGGTTGGACTTTCTAGAAGTTTGTTGCCTGCTCTGCCATTATTTTTTTCAGTATAGTGTTGGTCTATATGTGGAGGTGTCAGTCCTTCACAGTGTGTCGGTAGATACACAGGAGGATTCCAATGTTGAGACAAGTCCACTGGAGGTGATTAGAGCTGTAGGGGATGTGTTGAGAGAGATGTGAGAGACGCCACTTAACTGCTTCCATGGGGAATAAAATTGTTTGATTTCTCAATTGAACGTTATAGTTATAAAAAATGGAGGAGGGAAGATTCCAATCTAATTCCAATCAAATGCAATTGCAGTGCCGTGTTTTTCAGCAAGATGCCGGATAGAGATTGCATCTGTAATTATTTAGCCAAATTCCCTTTTTCATTGTTTGGGGGAGATGTTGGACTAGATCACATCCTGTAATCTGATAGAGTGAGCCAAATTCTCCTCCACTGATCTCCGAAACCAACGAGAAGCAAGATTTATCTGAAACTGGAACAACACAAATGACTAGTGATATCACTGTACATTGGGCAGATTGGATCCCCTTTCCCCTTCTGGTTTTTAGTTAACTCTTTCAACCTAACTTTTTCTTTGCCCTTTTAAGAACTTGGAGGCAATTAATCTTTTTCTAGTAATCTCCAGGTGGTGATGAGGCAATCATTGAGCTAGAAAATTGACTCTTGGAAGGACATTGATTCTGAAAGTGTAAATCTTGGAGTAAAACGATACTGGGAGCTTTCTACCGTTGTAATCCGTGTTTAAAGTTGTTCTTTATCTGTGTTTGTAATTGAAGGGCAAATACATACTCCTAATTGTGTGATATTCTGATATACTGGAAAATGCGGCATGGAGGACAAAATCCTCGCTGAAGCAGTGAATAGCAGTAATGCAGATTTACCCCAGCTGACCTTATACACCAAATTCTGGCTAAAGCTAAAGTTAATAAAAACAATAATAATAAACTACTGCTCTTACTGATACTCTGGAGAAGATGTAGGCTCAACTCTTCTCTTATATTTCTGCCTCCAACTTGGACAAACTGACCTTACTGGGGTCATAAATAGAATTGAGACAAATTTTGACTCCAATAAGATGTGGCCAATCCACCTCCCACAAATTTCCTCCAAGAAAACACGTACAGCATTGCCGTTCTTCTGACGACTGTTCTGAGACTATTACATGAACCGGTTCTCCAAGTACTCTCTGAAACGTAACAAACTGCAGCCGAACTACCTCCCAAACATTTCCTCCCACAGCCCACAGCACAGCGCTCTCCTCCTTCTGAAACAGCTTTAATGTGACCAGTGGATAGTGGCCTTGAATCGCATAAGAGCACCTTCACGAAACAGTATATAAAAATAAGATAGCCTAAACCAAACTATACCCCATTCGAAATTGTTTTGATTTCCCTGATCTACATACTTGCATTGTTGGAAGACTTTTGGAATTAAAACCACATAAGATAGGACGATGTATTGTCAGCTTAAATTGTGTATCAAGCATTAATATTTATTTATTTATTTTTTTGCCTGTTATTTATAATTTTGAATAATCTTGCAGCACAACTCGGAGCCAGTGCTCAAATAATATCTTTGTCCCTCAGGTCACTGTTCCAAGAACTATGGTTCAGCAACTCTTGTTTGACCTGCCCCAAACCAGGTCATTGGACAGTAGATTTATTACAATTCCCTTTTTCATGGCCAAATATCAACCTTCATCACACCACCACAGCTGCAGAATTAGACAAACACTATCAATGTTCAAACAAAAGTTTCATCAAGACATCATGGCTTCTGTAACCGATTATAAAGTAAAAAGGAACGGGTTCGCTTGAGTTCGCAAAAAAAAACAAAAGTAATTTCCTGTTACCTCTAGGTGTCAGCACACCAGTTTAGCAGCAAAGTGTGATCGCCTAATATAAAGTGAAAAAAAATGTTGGAGGTAATTTCACTTTATTACAATTAAGACAGTTGTGAAAACAAATATTCCCCTTTTTGTACTTGTATTTAAAACCTGTATTATACATAATGATTGTAAATCCACCTGTTAATTGACATTTGCATTAACACACATTAATACATTATTGTTTTCAGCTATAGCTACATGGTCCCTGTTTCATTGAAAGAACAACACAGATTGGAGTGTCACCGATATTTTCCCCACATTGTGTCTCAGCTCCATTACAAAACCAAGTCTTCAGTGGATCATCTTAAAAATTTTACACCAAAATAGACCTTGTTTCAAGTAAGAATTGGATTGATTCTGGTAAAAGTTTGATTGTATATTTCCAGCACTAGGGATATCTTTATCTCCAAAAGCTGTGGGCCATAATTTCTTGTTGGTCCAATTTAGTCCAGATTTGATCCATGTGTATAAAATAAATAAAATCTATCTTGTGTACATACATATACCCACTACAGAGTTCAAAAATCATACATATACTCACTAGAGGAAGGTTTTTACATAAAACTGTGAAAACCGTTTCATGGATCCTTTTTAAATTTTATGCCAACATAGTGTACACCTTGTGCAAGTAAGAACTGGATTGTTTTTGGTCGAGATTGATCGCATATTCATGATACTATGGAGAGCTTTATTGCCACTAGTTTTCGTCCACAATTTCTCAACCATTGGTCCAATTCAGTTGAAATTAAGTGCATATGAATCTCCTCAAGGAAACCTATCTTGAATGTATCATATTTTACTCACTAGGGGGAGGATTTTTATTTTTTTTTCTTAGAAAAAGATTGTTTTCCAAACAAACCTCAAAAACTATTTATTTGATCATTTTCAAACTTTAAACCCCCATAGAACTGAAAATATTTAAACTTAAAATACTGTGGGAATAAAATCTAAATTTGAGGGGTTCTATCAGGGGGATTCCTTTTGGAACGAAAGGGAATTTTGGACTTTCCAGTGATACACCCTTGCTGTTGGCGACGAAAGCAAAGATCTAGTTCCCTTAAGGGAAGTACACACTTGAGGGAGAAATCATTTACCCCATTGACCCTCCCAGTTGCAATCAAAGCGCACACTGACCTGCTAGACATGAAATTCTGCAGCAGAACATCTACATATGTCTAAATATATAAATAAACACGTTCCATACATATATTGGATAGCTTCATCTTGCATAAGTCCAACAAAATTACAAGTCAGCAGTATTTCCCAAAGCTGAAATGTATTGGTTCTTTATTATATTACAAGTACTAAAGAACCAGAAATAGTCTCCAGGCATCTGCTGGCATCTCAGTATCTCTCTGATATTAAAAGTTCACTTGGTGTGGACATTGAGAACACACTGTTCCTGTAAAGTTATACTACCATCTTTATATTGCCATAGCCGAGTACTAGAAGCTATGTTTATGTCTTTTGAAAAAATGTCATCATAACCTTACTACTATAGGGGCTGAACAGAACTTTTGCTCCGCTATTCTGAAAACTTCAAAGTGACCAGCAGAGCCATCTTTGCTATCTAGGCCATGGCACTTGGGCAACACTTCTACAAGTCTTGTTGGACACCCTGGTGGGGACATCACAGCCACATGAAGAACAGGGAGGACTGAGAAATGAAGAACACAGTTATACTTTCCATTGATATTTAGTAGAAGTCCAATTATAATAATAAATGTTCTACCTGAGCTGTCAGTTGTTCTTATTTTTCTACTATTTAAAAATACAATAAAAATGTACAGCCAAACATTAACACTCTGTAGCGTCCCCCTGGACACAATTCAGGAAAAATGCTTTTTATTTGGCCAGTTCATTATTTCTGATTATGGACAAACAGAAAGAAATGAATGAATGAAATGACATAAAATGTTTCAAGCTGATTTACCAAGATAGTGGTGACTATGTAGGTTCTGTTCTGCAGGCCGTACGTCTCATTGCTGCCTCTCACGAGGCTACCGGTGGTCACATATTTCTCGTCTTCATTCCAGTAGCCGACCTAAAAGATAAATAGCAAGTCAATGAATCAGAGTATGTATTTATTACTTCAGAGAAATTGAAAGTGAAGTGAAAGTTAAATGAATCAATTAAAGGATATTTTATACACTTTTGCCCCTTCCCTCACAGGATACTTGTAGAGTTAGGCTACAACAGCAGTCATTCTCAGCTTTTTTGGTACACTTTTAGGTATTTTTCCCCACCACTCATATCAATATCATATCAATTCATACTTGTACTGAGGATTATAAGATTAAGTACAATGAAGTATTGAGATTTAAGTTTATTCTGAACATTTTTCAGGTTTCTCAACAGATGGCCGCAGATGACATTTAGCTTTGTTGCAAAAAACAATTGGACCATAACATAATTATAATAATTCCCTAGCCAAAGTCAGAATCTGATAACTGTATGAATTAATCTCAAAACGTCCATTGTGATTCAATGTTAACCCAAAAAAAATCACTGCTAATAAGAAAGTGAAGCAGGAACACAATATATGCTTTTTTCCTTTTTGAAACTTTACAAAAGAATTAAAGTTACTTTGCTGTTGCATTATAGAATCCATTCAGACTGGATATGCTTGTTTTCAGATTTCCATTGATTACACAAGCATCAACAATTGGCAGATTTGGTTAAGACTGGCTCGCTGTTTAAATGTACAAGGGATTGAAAACCTTGAGTTTGGTATCAGGGCCATTCAATCTTATAATTTTTTAAACCAAAAGTGAGAATGTCGGAGGACATTCTCACTTTTTGGAGCTGGGCACAATTTCCAGATTGGGGCCCATTGTCACCTTATTTAACCCACATATTTCCCATCTGCTGTAATCTGTATATAACTTTACACATATTCTCATTTTACCAATGTATTACCCAATTCTTCATGTACTAATATTTAACTAAAGTTCCGGCATTGGCAGCACATTTTTCAGATATTCCCTTTTCAGAGTAGAGATGAAATAACTCTGTTAAACTTTAAAAATATAAGTGTCATTAATTATACATGTTATGTAGAGCAAAGGGAAAATATTGATGTTTCCCAAATCCTATTAATACTATTGACATTTTTAGAAATTAAACCGATTGACCGATTCCTCTACAGGAAGGTACCACCCAGTAATTTTGTTTGAATAATGAGGAATGAAACCTTAGACATTTCTTGGATTTATTGAAAATACTAAATAGGGTGTTTGAGCAGGCATGCATATCTTAAATTGGTGCTTCAGGCTACAGACGTACCTTCTTGGGTCCAGAGGGAGCTAGTTCCATGATGCTAACCGTGTAATTGGTTCTGCGGCCCTTCTCATTGAACTGAATGTGACCCGTCAATCCATCTATACGCACCTGTGATGAAAACAACAATTGTAAAAGTAACTCTGGGGTAAATAATGACTGCAGAGAATCCTGTTACTCATACAGTTTGGTTTACTTCATGTCTTTGGCGGCGACAGGCGCTTGCATGTCACGCTTGCACACAATACATGTTCAGCATGATTTGAATGTGTTTGTGAAGTGCTCATCAGGGAAAGTCCACAGAGCTTGGGCCTCCCTATGGAGGTGAATGACAGATGGGGTGCATGTATTTGCACAATGCATGTGTTTGTCTTGGCTGTGTGATGGAGTTAATTGAGCGAGCAAGACTTCAATCTCGTCCATCCGCAGGCAGATGGCTAGATTGACTCCGACATTGGCTCTGCACGACCATTCTGCGGACAAAGGTTCAGGCTGCATACACAAACACGTATATATATATATATATATACATTTATGTATATATGTATATATATATATATATATATATATATATACAATCTTGAATGCAGTTACATGTAAGGCCTCACAAATACAGGGGAATTTCCATACCTCAAACTGAAACTGCTTTTCAGGGTGAATAAATTATATATATGACATTTATTCATATTTCTTATTTGTCTGCAATATTTATCTAAATGTCATTTAAAAATTTTTCAAAATCCTTGTTCCTCGATAGATATAGCTTTAAATCCTTGAAGAAATCTTACAGCCAGTCCACCATTTCTATTTCCATTGTCAAATATTACATCTCAAACCTCAATTGCTGATGTCATATTCCATGATGATCAGGGCTGAGTGTTGGTGCCTGAAGGTTTTGTTTACTAGCTGCAATGTCACATTTGATACTACAGAGCTCTCCTACCACTTAATGTGAAGTTTACACGACAGAATGAGACCTAATCTGTTCAGCCAGCCTCAACTCAGGAAGTGTTAGCCAATGTGCCACTCAAGAATATGTGCCGGTGCACGCGCAGGTCTACGGTTGTACACGTGAGCGTGCACACGTTCATGCGTCCCAGTTGATGCTGCACACAGACCTGCTGCAGGGCTCTCTGGATGTCTATGCCCTGCCCCCAAGGAGCTGGTGGGTTTGCCAGACATTCTCCAGCGTTGCCCCTGCGGGAGATATCTATCCTTTGTCTCCTTAAATTCTGGAAGGCTGTGGACATGACCTTCACTCCGTCGTACGTTAAAGCGCCTGTGTACTGTGGAGAGAGAAGAAGGAAACTCCATGATAAAAGTTGTAAAAGTTTTGGCTGAGGAGAGCAATAAGGTAATGACATGAAATTCAAAAGTCAAGGAATGGACCGGCTCTGCTTTCAGACACAACCTCTGGTCGATGAAGAGAGACAACACACTGCAACAATCGTCTCAACTGATGCTCTTGTAATTACAATGTCTAGCACCCATGTGGTTTGGGTTACTAATAGCAGCACTTAGATGGTCTTCAAATTTAGTGTTATCAGGTGCATTGTCGATGCTTTGTCACATTGAGGCAGTTGAAAAAGACAGACAAAAACCTGGTCTAAAGTTTTTTTTTTCTTCTTCCTGCATTTAAAGACCACTTTATTGAGGTAGTATAATGTGTCTGCAAAGGTGGGTGCACATTGCAAGTGCACAATACTTGTTAGCATTAGTGATGCCGAAAGCGACGACCAACTTTCCTGTTCCTGGACAATCTCTGCAGGTAATGTTAATATTATTTTTTCTCATTAAATATACATTATTTTCACACACGTTTATTCCATTAGATATATACATTTAAACATGACTAGTCCAATCTGCAGCGAGGATCCCATACCTGTCCCTCAATGACATGAGGGGCCTTTGATCCTTCAATGTCCTGCTTAACCGTTTGGTTGAGCACATTTTGAGGCACCGTTTGTCATTGAAAATATGTGTGCAACTTGACTGAACTTATTTGTAATAGGACCCAGTGGCAGCATATACATACGTAAAGGTAGGGTGTCAAGGATGTAGCCATGGGAGGCACCACAGTTGAAAGGGGCCACAGAGGAGGAGGCTTCACCCCGGCTAGAACCATATATAATAGTTCACTACCTTTTTTTTTTAGCAAAATGGAGTTGGACACACCCTCACTAGAAAGACATGAAACGCTTTAGATCATGCTGATTTTTAGATTTCTTTAAATACGAGATTTGCCTTCTAAACAGAGGATCTTGTTTGGATTTGAAATCAATCCTAAATGTCAGACGGATGGATAATTGTTTTGGCTTAAAATTAAATCTTGTAACAGCAGAATAACCTCAGATAGGAATAATCAATGTCAGATGAGATCATGATTTATGTGTGCACTATTGTATTTGATGGCGTTTTTACATTTTTGTTCCGCTGACAGTCAACAACAAACTGATATTTTTTGGTAAACAAAACATAAGAAAGAAAATCCTGAATCGTGCTTTATTCTGTGTTTTATTTAAAAGCAGGGGAGTGGGAAATAAAAGAAGGAAATGACTACAGGTATTACTAAAGAAAAGGAGTAAAGCGCGAGTCATACCTTGAGTCCATTCTTTGGCATTTTGGAGTCTTTGTTATCAAACTCCAGCCACTGCTGGACGACACGACTGATGCTGGGGTCCGAGTTGTTGACGAGCTGAAAGCCGGTGATGTTTGCCCCGCCTTTCCTAAGGTCAGTCAGATCGATGTCCAGGAAACCCTGACACAGGAATCGGACAGTCATAGGATTTAACTGAGACGAAACTACTGAATATATTTAAATAAGTAGGAATTTATACATGTGTGAGACAACATACAATTTAAATCATTGACTTTTAAAAATAATTGTCAAGAAAAGAGAAAATAAAATAGACACAGTGACATTCCATTGAAGATTCAGATCTTGTATATATTTTTTAACCTCCATATTGTAAAATTTTCCTATTTTGACAGGTCATAGAAAAAAATCACAGTTTATCCTTGATAAGGATATCCACAATATCCTTGATAAAGATAGTGATTCACAGGTTGGCATGATTCTGAAAGATTCAAGCTATCTGTGACATGCGGTCCAGTTGTGTAGTCCAATCTGATTGACTGACAGATCTAGGATTAATGGTCCATTTGTCTCCTTAAAGTCCTTTCATGTCTTGCTCAGCTGTTTTGTTGAGCTCATTTTGTGTCAAGATTTTTTCTTGAAAATGTAACTGAACCTGTTTATAATATGACCCAATGGCATCATGTATATTCTAAAAGAATAAGGGGCTAAGACTGGAGCCATGGGGGACACCACAGATCCAAGGGGTCACTGAGATGGAGGTGTTAACCATTGCAATTGAGAAAGTCCTACATAACCTAGACACAAATGGGTCACATACTAGTCCACTTCGAGTGCCCGCCCTGAGCCCGGATAGAAGTAGAGGGTTGTGTCAGGAAGGGCAACTGATGTAGAACCTATGCCTCATCAATATGCAGGGCACGAAACTGATCGGTCTGGGTTTGGGTTAATAACAACCATCACTGGTACTGTTGACCAGCAGGGTACCGGCAGAAACTATGGATGGAAATAGATGACTGCTGTGCCTCCAAAGATTGAAAAAGTACTGAGCATGGAGTGGATGTGCCTTCCCAGTTTATTGTTGTGCTTCAACCCAAAAATGTATCACAAAAGATCAGGAGAAAGTCGTATTTGAAATGTTTTGGCATATCAAAGCATGTGAAGACTCATAGAACAGAATTGTGTGACTTGATTCAACCAAAAAAGTCTAACAAGGGCCAAATAGTTTTCTAAAAACATGATTTAACAAACGGTTTCACTAACTCAATTAAAATAGACTATTTTCCACGAAATACAACATTTCACCATGAAAGAATTTAAGCCAGTCTGTTTGTCTGCTTTTTTTTTTTGATGAATTTAGAGTTTCTAAGAAATTATATTAATAAATGCCCAATGAAATACAATAGGCAAAAAAAAATAATGTTTCCATAGCTTTTTTTTTCCTTTGGGGGGACATTAAAGGGTTAAACTAATCAACATCTACAAAAGACTAATTATTTCTGCATAGATCTTTTTCATTTGAAGAATTTTCAGAGACCTAAGAAAATCTGAACAAAAATAGAAAAATAGCAGAAAATAAAGGCTCTGTGTGAATAAAAGGGTTAATATACAATGAAAAAGACAAATGGCTTTGTTTTCACTTTGGGACTTTTTCTCATTCACACATCATCTCCATTTTTCCTGAGGGGCACAAACGGCGAGAGAGAAAATAGAAAAATAAAAACCATCTCTTGGTGTAAGTCGTCCGGAGCTTATCTGTGATGGAGTGAGTCCTCACACGGCTACTGTTAACAACGGCAGGATCAAAAGCTTTTAGGTGAGGGTGAACAAGGGATGCCTCAGGCAGAGGGGAATGGAAGAAGCAATTTATTGTAATGGTGTCTCCTACTTGTATTTTTTCCCCGATTGTGGAGACGACTTTCACAAAAAAGACAGAGGGAGTCAGATTCAGTCTCTCGGCTGGCAGCCATTCGACGTGGCGAGAAGGGAGTGGGAGGGACTGGAGATGGTGCAAGAGAGGATCGAGGTTGGATTTGTTCGTGAGTTCTCACAGATTTAAAAGGAAACTTTGGACTGATGAAAAGAAAATGTGTCCCTCTGGAATCTTTCCAGCTCGCCAGGCATCTACCTCACAACAAGTCAACCTTTCTTTCTTTATTTTTTGATCTAATATTTGTTTGATGTCATTAGAAGCACTGCTTCTCTCTTAGTCACACATCTCAAACTCTCACTTGTTTACTCCCTGGGAACATCCCATCAAATACAGTCAAAACAGATTAAGTCACTGGTTTTTAACTAGCAATAAGTTCCACCCCTCAGCATTTGAGACTGGTTTGCGGTGTACAAAATAAGAAAAACACCTCAAGCATCTGGATTCCTCTCACCACTGCCTCCCTAATGTACCTGTGTGTTTTTCCAGGTGTCCATATTTCTCAGCTGAACAGACTTATGTGGACTTATGTTTTTTCCTGCTCCATGAGTGAGCTTATGCGGTGCGGCGAGCTGACAAGGTTACTATAGAAACTAGCATTTGCGATCGCTGGACATTGATTGTGCTATTTCCACACCAGATCTAATAATTAAATCAAACTCTTTCGACGTTCTTTTTATCCCACTGGGATCCGTTTGTTTTTTGGTGGAAGAAGAATTACACACTCAGCAGCAGACAGACACACAAGGAACCTTCCTGAAAGTAAATCAGGAACCTTCCTGAAAGGGTGCAAGGATACAGATTTATTTTTATTTGAAACCTTTTAATAGACCCATTATAAATCGTTAAGGCGACTTTGCGTATCAGCTGTTAATAACGACCCAGCCTTATCATTTAGAATTAAATCTGCCAAATGGGCCAGACAAGAGAGATTGCACCAATCTAAAAATCCAGCCGTTAGAAATTGTTCGAGCCAGCAGCTGCATATTAATGCTTTTATTACTACAGCGAGAGCTTATGTCAATTTTCTCTTCATTTGGATGTGTTTAGTGAGTCTGAGGAGTGCTGTAGGGGGCTACATAGCATTTGCACTAAGAAAGCACGAACAGACAATGACAGGTAATAGAAATATGCTTGCAGAAATTGACTGTTTGACCTTTGTCTGTCAGTGCGAATCTGCATAGATTCCCTTCTCTGACTGTCAAAGACTTCCCATTTGTTCTTTACTGTTTTGTTCCGTCTTTAGGTGACTATATACATGATTTAACTGGAAATTAATATATGAGGACATTACATGAAAGAGATAAGTTGGCCAGCATATATGATTCAACTTTGCAATGTAAATTCAATGAGGCATGGGAATTTATAGATAGGTAGGCACATTTTTCTTAGAAATCTGAAAGGATATGATGCGCTGTGATGTCATTCCTTACCAGGTTAGCCAGGATGTAATGGTAGCTCTTTGCATTCTTGCCTTGTTCAACAATCTGAAAGACAAAGTCAGAGGAGAGAAAGAGAATGAAATACTAGTGATTCATAAGCCAACCTCTTGTTTGTCCCTATGTGCGCAATTTGAGGGTTATTATAGTTTTTCATTATTAAAGAGGACGGTACCGGATCAGGTCAGACAAAAGCACCCGAACATTAAATACTACAAATTGTTAACGGCTTTAAAAGATTATCCTGTCCTGAATTCAACCTTCCTCATACATACATTCATCACCATTAAAATACAAGAGGGATACGTTTGTGTATAATTTGAAATGATCCTCTTTTTAACAGAAAAATTACTGTATTAGGTATATTTATGATCAGATGTTCGTTTGAAGCTCTGCCATTAATAGTAAGAGAGTGGGAAGAAGATTTCGTTTCTCACTGTTGTGACGAAAAATGAGTGCCATCAGTATTAAATCCTGGCACAGATTACATGTAATCCCAAATTGTACCATATCAATGGATCAGATGTAACTTTAGCTCGGTTATGATATCAACTGATTAGATGTAACGCCAGCAGTGATATTATAGCCAAAGATTATATGTAACCCTAGTTCTGTTGTTATAATACCATAGGTAATATCAGTATAATAACATGTAATAAGCTCTGTATTTATATCAGCAGGGATGAAATGTCTGCATTGTATCACAAATACATGTTTGTGCATTTGTGTGTGTGTGAATGCGTGTGACATCAGAGCACACTAACCACATAAAAGAGTGAAGAGTGGGCACAGCTTCATTCAAAGGTATGCAATTAATGAATAGCACAAAGGATAAGAGGCTCATCACACTATCTGTTCAGGCGTTATGCATGACCTCACACATTCAGAGCTCATCTTACTCGGAGTGTTTTCCTCCCTTGTGTACTCATATTCCCGTGTGTTATGTGTGAGTGTGTATAATAGCGCTCCAGGTCATGACAGAAGGTGGCATTTGTTATTAATGGTGACCCAAGCACAACGTAGGCCCTCTGGTTAAGCCCCAGGCCAGGAAAAGCAGTCGGAAAGAGGAGAAACTCTCTGCAGCACCGACACCAATACACCCGACACTCATGAATGTCACTTGGAAATGTTTTGGATGCAAGTGGAATTTTAATTGAGCGTGCAAATTTGTGAGCCTCTCAGCCCTGAGGGAACAGGTCACTTAATGTCTCTCGCCCAGGAACATTAGTGAGAAGCCCCTCACTCAGAACAAATGTTCTCTGAGGAAGCTATGCCAACATTCACCTTATATCAAAGCTCACCCTTAGGATACTGTCACTGACATTATCATATGAGAATCTGTGCACTGTATCAGATGATTGAGATGAACATGGGATTGAGTTTAAAGGGAAAAAGAGGTGTGCGCAAATTTGCGTGGGTGCGTGTGCCATTGTTTGGGTGTGCAGGCCGAGCGGTGTGGAGGCAGGGTGATTGATGGTGGCCATCTGAATGGAGAACTTCTCAGACACAGCTGTGATAAAATGGTGCGAACTGATGCAATAACCTTAACTGGAGACACCGGGCCATCAATAATATTCACACAGAGGAGCCATGACTCACAGAAACACACACAGACAATGCTTGGGTGTGTGTGTGAGTGTGTGTGTGAGTGTGTGTGTGTGTGTGTGTCTTGTGTGCGTGTGCGTGTATGTGTGTCTGTGTCTTCATAACAAACAAAAGGGTGGAAAAAAATGAGACAGAAATCTCATACAAGCTGAGTCAATAAGCCAAACTAGACAAATATAACACAAACTAGGTCTGGGATTACTTTTGCCTGTATTGTTAAAATGGCTCCATGTTGGAATGTAAAGTTTTTTTGTAATTTTTCACTAAGCTCTCTAGGCTCAAAGCCATGTTCATGATAGGCATTCGGACGTGTTCTAGCAAGAAAAAACTCCATTTTCCAAACAATGACTCGGCTCCATTATGTGTCCAGGACAGCCATACCACGAGCCAGCGTTCACAGTATCAATTTTAATTCCTGCTGTTGACATAAAAATCACGACAAGTCCATTTCAGAGAGATATGCGGGCTTTCATTTGGGCCATCAATTTGCAGAATGACAATTCTCAGTGGAAACAAAAATCATTTTTTATGTTTTCACTTGAAATAGCCTGAGTGAGAACCATAGAACTGTCTTTTAAGGACAGTTGGTGGCTGAATGCATTATTTTGATTGAAAGTCTGAGGCTGCAGCAACCTGTCTTATGCAAAAAAGTCATAATCATGATCGTCATCATCATCATCATAACGTAGAAGAGCTAAACAAGAACTACAGAAACAAATTTGTTTCCCTGTTACATTGTTGAACTTAGAAGTTTTATATATGATTTAAAAAAAACAAGATTCAAAACTCTATTTGGTTGCATATTTTTTTATTTACGTTATTGCTTCAGTGTCTTTATTCCCTTTTTTCTTATTTGTATGGCTGTTATTTTGGCTTTCTCTCATCTTATCTTCTTAAATATTTTTACATTTCTTTGGCCATGTGATACATTTTCTCTTGACAGGCTGCAATCTATGCTTCCTAGTTTAGCCTTGGCGGTCAAAACACTTAGTAAACAGTTCTTTCTAAAAGAAATTCGGCCAGATTAGATCGAATGCTGAATACAGGTTATGATTGCGGGGATTCTCATTCATTCAGTTCATGGTAATTCAAAAACGTTCAGTAGAAGGAAAAGTTAAGTAACTAAGCAAGTACTTTTTTATGCTTGAAGATGGTTCGCCTTTCTTCAAAGAGGCTTCATCAGTTCTAACTGACTGATTTGGCCCGGTCGGTCCTGTCTTGGATGATACGTGAACCATTTTCAAAACTTAAAGGAGCAGTGTGTGTAATTTAGTGGCAAGTAGCAGTGAAGTTCCAGAGTACAACATATGTTCCACATCAGCACACCCGTCCTATTTAGAGAATCTACGGTGGCCTTCAAGTGTCACCTACAACCACCCCACGTAGCCTGTTTTGAACCAATGGATGGTCATACTTGATATTTATCACATTAAACAATGAAGCGTAAAAACATGAAGACCTGACTCTTGAACAACGAACCAACCTCCTCCCCCAAACCTTTCTTAACCCACCATTGCGGCAAACCAGGCACTTAACATTCTTCTACGGTCCATCACCTGCCAAGGTAAATCCCCCGAGTCCTCCGCATGGACCTTTCCAGTTAACCTCTGAACCGTTTCAGGTCTTCATGTTTCCTTCAGACAACAAGTTCATGGTCTATTTGCTTTTTCTTGTGCTAAGTAGTGATCTGCCATATGCCACTCACCCCCCATCAGTTACCCAGCAACAACATAGTCATCAACATCTTCCTCAGGTAAAACATTTCTTTAACGTTTTGCTGTCTCTTCAACTTAAATAAACCCCTCCCTAGCGCCAGTGGTAGGTTTATAATTTAAAAATCACAAAAAGAGAACCCAGCCATCTGGAGATTTAAAAAAATAATAAAAAAATGTAAACACTCAGATGCATATACAATAATAAACAAAACCAAGGCTATGAAAAGCTACTTGTACATTTTTTCACACTGCAGCTTTAAAGGGTGTCCATACATTTCTTCAAAATGTGTGCTGTATTTCAGATAATATGTCTCACCTCTAATGTTATGCAGAACTATAAAAGCATTCAGGACTACCCATAAAACTGGGGTTTCAAAAAAAACATAAAACAAACCAACATATAACCAATAATCCCAAAAACTACAGTAATAAGCTGAAAAAATGTTCCATGTCTTGAAAGTAACACTTGATTACATTTTAAAAAATTAATGTACTTACAACTATTGCAACATATATAGAAACTTGACCTGCTGTGTATACTTGCTTGTGGGTAGTGTTTGTCTTTTTAATAGCTTTTCAATCCTGTTTGGGTGAAGCATTCATTAAACAGGCCAATGTGACGCCACCATGCTTTTACTTTCAACTCTTCAGCGGCGAGTAGGGGATGAGCCCATCAGAGCAGAACTGCCGACTCTAAATGCCAATTCTGCGTTATTAATCTCTCCTGTCCTTGATGCTCCAGGAGACTAAACACCACAGCAGACCACCTACCAGCCCCTATTTTCCATTTAAGACCCCGCCTTTCTCTTTATGTCTCTCGCCTCTTCCTCACATACACAACAGTGCTGGGAAGAGTGTGTTGTAAAATTTGTGGCTAATGCACACAGTTTGGTTTTATTAAATAAAAAGGTAGCCGTCCTATAATTAAATATGACATGAAGAACGTATAAGCTTACAAGAGAGGAAACAGGTCTTTACCTTTTTGAGGATGCCAGTGAGTCTCTCGGTCTCACAGTCAATGATGATCTGTCCCTCCTTCCTCTTGTCCAAATCCTGGAACACTTTCAAGAAAGACGCCTCCGTCATGGTCTCCACGTTGACTGAGGTCACTAGCCAGTTCCTTTCTGCTGCTGTGTCCAGAACCTTCTGCAGCACCGACAGCCCTAAAAAGAAGAAGAGGAGCGAGGTAAAACTCCCAGCTTTCTAGGAATTCCAGGATACCTAGCTCAGTAGCTTAATGTAATATATAATAAATAATCATCATAATAATAATAATAATAATAATAATATAATTATATTATATTATTATATAATTATATAATTATATAATAATTGTTTTTTTATTCATATATTTGTAAATTAAATACATGTATATAAGCTATATATAAATACATATATATGAATTTATACCAAATATAAATCAATTAGATAATTACATTTTTTTAAATGTAATTTATTTAAAATAAATGTATTATATATTTAACAAATTTAAATATCCCCCAAAAATACATTATAAAATTGTTAATTTTATAATTTCTGCTTTGTTTTATATTGTGTGCCTGTCCTACTTGTAAGCTGCTGTAGCAATGATTTCCCCTTTGTGATTAATAATGTGCTATCTTATCTTATCTTATCTTACGTTATCTGAAGCCAAGTATGAATGAAGTGATGACTGTCTGGTTGATAGTCCTCTGATATTTATATGTACATGTCTTTATCTTATGGGGCAGCATGATAAATATAATATGTAATAATCTCATACTGCATGATCTCGGGTTATGATATATTAAACTCAAGAGCTTAACTGAAGCTGTTCTTCATAAGCTTGTCTGTCAGAATTCCACCTTTAGCTTCAGTGATGAAGCAAAATGAGTAGGTCACTCCATTAAGCATGCTGACACCCACAGGTGTGCTTTTCCATCTCGTACAGTGCCAGGCTAAATAATCACCGCTTTCACACGAATCATCAGCCCATGCATCATCACGGATGACACGCTCACAGCCAGCCAGCTCTACATCCTCCCTGCAACAATTACAGTGCCACCGATATGTTGCTGGGACTCTCCGGCATCCCGGAAAACCAGGTTGAGCAGCCAATGAGCTGAAGGCTCTCGCTAAGACAGGAAATAAAGGCGATTACTGAACCCATTGATCTTGAGCTCTGATTTACAGTCTGACTCACTGTTCCACTCTCTTGCTGCTGGCAGCAGAGAAATCAGATTCCTCCCCAACCTGGCAGCCACAGTTGTTCCACAAAATAAAGTCGTTTCACTTGCAGTAGACTTGTAGGCATCACCCAAATGATTTACAGCAATTACAAAACGTAGAAATGGGAACTTATACGACAAGCTTTATTTGCTTTTCTTCCTTTAAGTTGGTTAAAACCTTTTAAGCTATCATGTGTCCATATTTCTATTTGTTATATTTATTGAATACAGAGAAAATGTAAAAACAGATACATCATGATGGCTCAAGGAAAGTTGGTATATTTATTAGTATAAATTGTTTATACTAGCATGGAATGCCATGTCTGTTTGTTTTCTTTTGTTACTATTGCTAAAAATGATGATCATGTTACTGTTCACTTCATTTCCTTCTCTCTTTTCTGTGTGTGGATGTGACTCCTGACTCCTAGCGTGTCTCCTCCCTGATTGTATGTTCTCACCTGTCCTTGGTTCTCACCTGTTGTCTTTGAACATCTAAGTCTGTGTCTCTCTGTCTTCTTTGTTAGTTTGTTACATATTTTCCCCTGTGCTTCTTTGATTTGAAGTTCTTCACGTGAACCCTGGTCACTCAGGCCAGTTTGCAAGTTTGCATGCATGGTCCCTATATCTTGTTTTGTTTGGGCTTTTTGCAGAGTTAGGTCTCTAGTTTTGTTGTTGGACGATTTGACTTTTTGTATCATTTTAGTTTTCATTAAATCACCTTCACTTGCATCGCTGCCTGATCGTGTTTTTAGATCCTATTTTTAAACTCTACCAGACCATATGATGAACTGAACAGTCCAGCTCTATTCAAAAATGAAAAACTTGATCACAAAAAATACTAGAACTCCACGACACACCAGTCCATCTTTGCCTGAATAAGTGTTTTGAATTAGCTCCATTAAATGCATATCTATTACAGAACAATAGCTATTTCAAAACATGAAGCTTATCTAGAGAGCAATAAAACAGAAAGCACAGGCATAAAGAATATTTTGTTTAGAGATTAGACAGATTCTGGTTAGCAGCCTCAACCCTCGAACACACTTTGTATCTTTTACACAGGAGAGTGACACCCACTGAAAGATTGCTTGTCCTAATACCAATGCAAAACCTGTGTTCTCCTTCTAATTCATGTTTTTGACACAAGTCATTATAACATAAAAATGATGGCTTGTGTTTAACCTGTCCAGTGCATGTTAGTGAATTGTACACCCAAAAAATGGTGAAGGCTCGCTGAAACGGCTCATGGGGACATTGAATCTCTTTCATAGCATCTCTTCCCATTCATTGTTGCTCATGAGTGAATAACTGTTATCCTTGGTGATGAAGGATTTAATAGTAGCTGTGAATCCGATGAAAGCATGCAACGGCAGGAGGCAGTTCCTCGTGCTTGTGATACAATCAGTGGCTCCTGTCTGTGCGTTTCAGCACCACGGACAGCACCACACATAATGTCTGAGGCAGCAGTTTGAAGAGGAGCCTCTTTCCCGCTGAAGTGTTCACTTGTATTTATTTTATTTTATTTTTAATTTTCCTTCTTTCATCATGTCATTACGAATTTATTAATTTAATATGATTCTACAATATGTACATTACTTTACATACATACATACTTTATGCTCCAGCACTGGAGCATAAAGCTGACTGACAAACATCAGCAACTAAAACTAGTGTTAGAATCTCATCAGCCCTTGGTGGTGGGAGTTTTCTGTTCTGAAGTATTTTAAAGAGAGACATGGATTGGTTTCATTCAATGCTATCAGTGTTTCATGTCCTGACATTTCATAAACGGCCAAATTTCCTCCCCCTTTCTGTCTCAGCATATTCTCTTGCATCTCACCATCCTGCCGCGGAGGCTCGAAAAGGACAAGCCAAAGGAAAAACAGTCACCATGGAAAAGAATAACATCCTAATGTCATCTGGCAGACATGTTGTCTTCTGGAAGGAGGAAATGCATGGGCAGAAAAAAAAAAGATATTTTAGGATCTACATGTTTGTACAACTCTAACATAAATGCAGTAGACTAGAGAAGATTCCAATCTAGAAGGGCTTTAAAAGTGCCCTAAAAAAATAACAAAAAAAAATTAAACAAGCCCGGGTTCGGCCCAGCAAACCTATACTGTCCGGTGGACGAACTGAAGGCAGGGCCAGAGTGACCACTCTGGGGGTCGAGGAGGAGGGCGCCTTTGAAGGCAAAACCGATCACGAGGAGCCCGAGGAGGAGGTCGCCCGTGAGGGTGAACCCGATCATGAGGAGGAGGTCGCCCGTGGTGGCGAACCCGATCACGAGGAGGAGGTGACCCGCGGAGGTGGACCCGGTCACGAGGAGGATGTTGCCCGTATTGGCGAACCCGATTATGGGGAGGAGGTCACCGGTGGAGGTGGACCCGGTCAGGAGGAGGAGGTCGTCCTTGGAGCTGGACCTGGTCATAAGGCAGCCGGTAGAGAAGGAGGAAAGAGCCCTCAGGAGGCCGAGCCGGAGGCCAGCGGTCAAGGTAGCAAAGGAGAGACCTCTCCGGAGGCCTGCGGCGAGGTACATCTAGGGGCCGGCGACGAGGACGAAACCTCTCTGGGCTCTCTGGCTGACAGTGGTTGGAGACCGACCAGAAACCAGAGGGAGTGAAGGGCTCTGAGTCAGGGTCTGGGGAACCGGATACTAGAGGGTCAGGGTCTTCGGAACCGGAGACCAGAGAGTCGGGACCTGGGGAATCAGAGACCAGAGAGTCGGGACCTGGGGAACCGGGGAGCACAGAGCTAGAGTTGGGGTCAGCATCTGGGACTGGAGCACTGGAGCGTAAAGTCAGTGAGGAAGTCACTGAAGGAGTCGGGAGAGAAGTCGTGGGAGGAGGCACTGGAGAAGTCGTGGGAGGAGTCACTGAAGAAGTCTTGGGAGGAGTCACTAGGAGAAAAGTCTTGGGAGGAGTCACTGGGAGAAAAGTTGTGGGAGGAGTCAGTGGGAGAGAAGTCATGGGAGGGGTCACTGGGAGAGAAGTCGGGAGAGGAGTCACCGCAAGAGTCGGGAGAGGTGTCACGGGAGGAGCCGGGAGAGGGAGGACACGGGACAGGAGTCACGGATGGAGTCGGAAGAGGAGCAACGGGAGGAGTCGGGAGGGAGACTGGGTAGCGGAGTCTTGGGAGGACTCACGGTGAGCCTGGGTAGCGGAGTCTTGGGAGGACTCTTGGGGAGACTGGGTAGTGGAGTCTTGGGAGCACTAGGAACGGGAGTCAGAGGAGGAGTCACGGGAGGACTAGGAACCGGAGTCACGGGAGCACTAGGAATGGGAGTCTCAGGGTAGTTGAGTGCCGAATTCACCTTAGTTCCAACCGGGCCGGGCACAAGAGGAGACTAGCGGGCTCAGGAGCCGCAGCAGACAGAAGACAAGCCGGCTGGTGACTGGCAAACACTGGGGCTGGAGCAGAGGGAGAACCAACAGGCGGGGGCCGGGAACATGCTGGCAGCACGTCCGGGTTCTCCACAAAGGTCTTCAGCCAATCTGGTAAAAAATCCCTCAGCCAGGGTTGGGCCGAGACCTTCCGGCGAGCGGTGCGAAGAGCGGCCTGTTGTACCTCCTCATTAGGACTTTTCATCCACTCCACATGGATGCAGATGAATGTGCATATTAAATAATTTATTTCCAAGTCCATCAATGCATCCGATGGGTCCATTGTGGCCAGTTCGTTCTGTTAGTAGCTTTCTTGGGGTTTAGCTTGGACCCAGGTGCAGAAACAAGAAAACGTGGTTGAGCAGGTGCAATTAAAATATATATTATAAACCAAAAAGGCCCGAGGAAAAAGCAGGGGATCAAACAGGAACGAAAACCAAATGTAAATTTGTATGACCTGATCCAACCGAGTTTGAATGACAGTAGTTGTACATACCCATCACCACTGTCTATTATATGTTTTCATGAAATGATGAGTTATGGGTTTGATGGCAAATCCAAAGGATAAAACTAACTTTATTGTGCCACGTACACACACACACACCCACACCCACACACAAAGACACAAGTGCAGGATAGACAGATAAACACAAACTTAGATACCTGTCTGTTTGGCTTAGCAGTGACACACATCCATGTATAGAAACACATAGTCAGAATTTTATCCTAAATAATTGCACAATAATCACAGGTGTATGTGTCTTCTCCTATAACCCCCATACACACACAAACGCACTCACACACAGCGCTAGACACATTATATTTTTCTAAAGGCTCAGTATAACCCTCTATGGGTGACTACAGTGTAGTATCCAGGCAACAGAAGACTAGTGATATGCATTCACTGACTCCATCCCACTCCTCAATCACACAGTGGTGCCCCTAAAAAAACACAAAGACTTACGCAACACCGAGTACAAAAAGAAGGTGTCGAAGAAGAAAAACAAAAACATGAGACCTGTTCTGTGCTGAGTCCATCATGGATCAATGGGGCAAGAGTGGACTGGGAAATCTACCCTGTCACTGGACTTATGCTTTGCAAAGTGGGACGATGGTTTCTCTGTTTGGAAATTGTCTTGTCAAACTGTATTCCACACAAACATGGATGGGTAGTCAAAAGTTGAGTTTTGACACCTCATCCTGTATCAGACATGGAGCTTGAACTTTGCAACTAGTGCTTAAACCATGAACATAGAGACTTCAGTAACGACTGATACAAGACGCATTCTAGATTTTTTATTTTTTTTTCCAGTGCATTGATTTTAAGGAAACAAAAAATGATCGTACTCTGTTCCTCATTAGCTTGCATAACATTATGTACCAAGCACATATACCCACAGAAGAACACCATTAGGAGAATATCTGCCATTCCTATGGAAACCTATCCTACCTTTTACCTATTTATAAATAAATGCAGATGTATTCAAATTAAATGGTACAACTGAAGATATGCCGAGAAACTAATAATATAATATAATGTTAACATTAGCCTTGAAATGGAAATATTTTTGACTCAGCAACAGCAAACATAAGCAGCTAAGGAAGCAACATTTTGAATATTTTGTCCTATACTTGAAAAACACGACTGAGTGTTTTCTTGCAACACTCATCTACATAAATCTAACACCATCTGCTAATTTTAATACAAGAGAAAACTGGATTAATTATGTATAAAGGCTGCAGGCAAGTAGGTTTCTGTTTTTACCAGTCTGGTCAGATGTACTGGCTAAAACTAGTTTGATTTGATGTAAAGACTGAGGTCCAGATGGAAAAATTCCAACAGTTAGCAGGAGCATCTGGATAGATGTTTTGACTGAATGCCAAATGATAGAAGAGTCGATAGTAAAGACTAAGTAGATTATAATAATTATATAATGTTTAATCCTCATTGTACAGCCATTTATTTTCAATATCAAACAATACACCCAGTAGTGTTTTATGAGACTTTTGTGGTAAAACATTTGCAGACATGTGCTGTGGAAAACTCACAGCATCGTAATGTTTCTGTGCGCGCTGGAAATCAATCCACAAACATCTTTGAGTGACTGACAGTGGCCCAAAATCTTTATTTATCACATGTTAGAAGTTTTTATGAAAGAAAGTTAAGTTGAATTATTGTTTTGAGCGGTCCTGCTGGATTGGGGAGTTGTTGTAGCCACATTCATGGGATTCAGCTGTAGCGGCAGCCGACTGAAGTGCAAAAACCCTCTTGTTGACCATAGATAGAAATATTAATAGCCGGATGTGTTGAGTTATAGTGATATAAAGTTGACAGAAAAGTTAGATGCTTTTACATACCTGACATACATTTTATATTTTCAGAAAAATAAAAAGCTTAGAGCCAGTTCTTCTTACTCAGCGATGTTCTCCTTTGCTTGTTGTCTTTATAATGATTCAGAAGACAAGTGAGGTCTTTCTTTCTTTAAATCAGACCATCCCCTAATCTATATTAGGGATGTAGGTGCATGTGAAAAGGAAAAAAGTACCGAGATCTTTTAAAGGAAAGCTTCCCTTGTGTGATCCTCATTTCATTGCATTAAAGTAATGTTTTTCAATTGATTAACGAAGAAGTGAAGATACAGCACAAGCTGTGGATACTTAACACCGAGCTATGAAGTATTCTAAACAGATTGGACAAAATGCAGCAGAAGATAGAATGTTCATTGGAGCCATAATAAAACTTGAGAATCCAATTTAATTTGTGAGCTTCTCTGTGTTTTACATGTGCAACACACACCCACACACTTACACACACACACATACACACACTCACAAACACAAACACAGACACACACACAAGCAAAAACATGTTTCATAGTCATGCTCCAAAACCCACAACACCTGGCACAGATGGCCTGGCTTTGTGTGTAAGCTAAAAGCTGATTGCCTAGAGAAGAGAGGAAGAAGAAGAAGCAAGACACTGACAGGTGTGCTGCTTTATTTCAGCTTGTCTCGGCAGACTGGCATTGCTTTCAACGGGAAGCCATTGCGCTTTTTTTGTGCATGTGTTTTTGTTTTGCCATGCCAATAGCAGAAGAAAAACAAATTCCTGCTGACTAAATATTTCTGTGTTCTCTTTATTTGCAAAAATGCGGGTCTATTATAAATGCTCCACTAGCTCATTGCTGCACAATGGCTATAACTGAACCCACTGCTGTCACGATGGCGATATGAAAACAGCTAATCTTAGGCGGGTTCTACTTAGACTTAGACTTACTTAGACTGTCATCATGTGCTTCTAGTCAAATGGAAGAAATCCAATGCTGGTATTGAAAGGTAATTCCAGATTCAAAGAATTGATATGAATAAATAATCAATTTAAATTCCTCATATGAAATACTTCCAAATAATAAAGTGTGGATGAGTTTCCTACCTGAGTCAGAACTGTACATGTAGACAAACTTGGTCCATCCATAGTGGTCGATCACTCCAACCAGGGCGTCCTGGAGCTCCGGCCTCAGCTGGATGACAAACTGATTGGCCGTCTCGATGGGGAAGGACGGGGTGACGAAGCACACGTGCAGGGCGCCACAGAAGGACATGAGCATGTTGACCGTCTTCCTGTCATACAGGCCTATGATGGCGTACACACCCTTGGAGAACTGGGAACAAACTGTCAGAGAGGAAGATGTAACAGTGAGTTACAGGTCTGAAGACACCCTCTTAATCAACATCATATTAGAGCAACAACTATCATTTCCATTATCAATGATCATTGATCATTGATTTTTTCACTGGTCTGCCAAAACATTATAACTTGTTTTGGGCAGGTCTGCAGCAGTTTGTTATGAAACTTTGTTATGAAAACCAGCATGATTTTTTTTTTTTTCATTTTACAGTTTTTGCAGCAGCAGCTCTTTCACAAAATAGTAAAATAAACATTACATGACCAATAATAATAATAATAATAATAATAATAGTAATAAAAAATTACCTTTACCTTACATGTCACAGTTAAAATACACTCTATATCAGGTCAAGATGATTTTAGCCTACATATTTAGCTTTCATTTTAGCCTATATTATTATTATTATTATTATTGATTATTCTAGTTTCAATTATGTCCTGGTATTGATTTAGTCAAGTATGAGAGAATTTATTGAATGAATCATTGTATCAAATTGAAAATGTATGAGTCTATTTCTCAAACAATAAAAGCGTGTCCCCTTCCGGATAATTATCAGATTTCAGTTTTACTTTTTTCTCATTTCCTCATCAAAATAATCTACAGATAAGTCGATAGTGGAAATACTGTCTCATTACAGCCTTGTACTGGATAACAGGTAAATCGTATTATAAAAATTGTGAAAGATTTCCGTTTCATTGTTATTTATTGCTTACAGTAAATTCCCTGGTTTTAGTTCTGAAGAGAGACAGAAATGTACGGCATTAGTCACACTTTATTACCCTTTTAAATTAAAAACTGGCTATCCGTGCAGTGCTTACGAATGTTTAGGCTAATGATCCCTTTTTTTGTTTGACGTGTTTATGTGAAGCTGGTCGTTTTGTCCATCTGTGAGCCAGCAGTCGTTATGTTTGCCTCCAGTGAGAGGTGGAGGAGGTGAAGGCAGACTTGGAGTAAAGAGGTTAATCAATGCATCTCCTTGTTTCCTTTGACATTTTACTGGAAGCAGGAGGGGATTTTTCTCCTTTGCTTTCCTATCTTGGTCTCTCCATTCTCAAATTGTCTGTCCTTCACACCTCCGTCATACCATACAATATCTGAAAGCAGCTCATTAATGTCCATGATCTTCTCTTTAGAGGGTACATCCTCTCTTTAATTCCGTGCTATCTTTGCTCTTGCAGGTCTGGCTCGGACTCATTTCTGTCATGGCTATGGGTAGGCCTTTGTTATCATGGTATTTTCCAAACAGATTGAAGTCGGGGGCTGTCCCTTTGAGAGCGCCAGCTCGCTTCTGGGGGCTGATGCAGAGACTGAGAGGATGGCCCACACCCAAAACCCCTAACCTGTCACAGACATGCAGCCTCTGGGCCGGCACATGTGTGAGTGTTTGATACAGATAGATGCAGGGTGAGAAACAGGGAGAGAGAGGGAGAGAGAAATTTAACAATATCACATAAAAGTACTTTTACACACACATGAATGCACACACACAACTATGTAGCCTCTAGTGCTCCAAAAGCCTGGTGACTCACCCTACTTGAAGCCCTGAAATAGACATTTTGAGCCTCACCACACTGACTCATTGACGGAACTATCTTTCCTTCATGGTCTGCACACGCTCTTGCTATTAAATCGACTCTCTCTCAGCTATTGCTTTCCTCCAGCACACATTAAATTTCCCCCTACAATGTTCGAGGACCAATTTCAGCAGTGGCCTCTATGTTCTGCTTGGATAAAAGGTAATGAGAGCTTGTTTGACTTCTTGTGCAGTGTCCCATTATTCTGCCCTACAGCAGGTTACTATGTTTCACTGAATATGAATCATTTCTCATACCTACAGTATGTCTGTCTGACAGAAATTGCAGCAGCCGTGTGGCACAGACCTCCTGTTCTGAGAGCGCAAAGAAAACCATGTGCTTTTCTAATTCGATGTGAGCATGACACAAAACACTGGTCTTACTCAGGAGTGTAAGGTGCTGCATAAATAGTAGGATAGAGGAGTGAGTGTGATCGGCTTGATAACACTGATCAATACGCGTACTGACATTTGAGGATGTGTTGAGAGGCCAAAAGTAAGACCCAAACAATTAATATCCATCCTTGCACACCATGTCTCCTTACCACAGTTGCAGCTGCGTCCTGAGGTTGCCAGGGCAACAGTCTGTTTCTCTGGCAGAGAAGGCAACAAAGCACGGAGTTGCTAAAGGAAGGGGGATTGTCCCTGTTTGGACATTTTGTCAGAATTAGGCTTCCCCTCAAGGAATCAGCAGTTTGCTTTACAAACGCTAGGATAACACATTTTTTCACACCACCATTTTATTTATACTGGAAACAAACCATAACCAACATGTCAACATCATGCATACAGATGATGCAGGAAAGTTCAGCCTGACTTTATATTTTCACCCCGTTTAAAACTTTTCCTATGAATGAACGACTGCGGCCAAAGTGATTTGGGCTGCAGGAAAAAGAGAGTAAAACTCAAATCCTGAAGGGAATTATACTTGCACAACAGGAGGAGCTGTCAGACACAGCTCACGCAGTTTGTGTCTTCCCTGCTCTCTGTTCCCTGTGCCCTGCAGCTGTTCCTCTGCTTAGCATGAGCCAAATATCAAATGACAGATGTGTCTGTGCTGCCTGCACAAAGAGGGTGTGTTTGTGACAGTTGTTCCTGCAACTGACGTTTTGGCGGATGAGAGGCTGGCTAGGGGTTGTTAGCTACATCCTTCAAAGTACCCATGAATGTATTATTGCCCTGTACGGAACCACACAACCCCACTGCAGGGGTCAACACTCAAGTTTTTTTCTCTTGCCTGGTTGGACAAGTAGGTCAGAGATCTTGTGGCACAAAGTCAAATTTTACTTTCAAAAAACTGCTTTATGGCAGCTATCAAAAAAGACGTATTGGAGCCATTACCATGGTGCTTATTGGGTGGCGCTGTGGCGGACATACGTAGCCTTTATGATCGATGTAGTGATTGAGATAGGTATGTCTCAATAAGGGGTCTATTGTTTTTTGACGTACTTTTAAGAAAAGTAATTCAAAATATAAGGTACATTTGTTTTATTTGATAATGAAAGGATAATAAATGGATTGACATAGCCAACTTTAAGTTTCTGGCTTTTGGACATTTTTTTTTGGCTTTTTCCACATGTGTTATTTTTGTTTCATTATTATAACATGTTATTTGAGCTGCGGTAAGTGTAAATGTATGTTTTGTAATTTCCATTATTTAAAGTGTGTAGAATCCAGGAAGAATAGCTCCTGCTCTGTAGAAGCTAATGAGGATCTTAATCAATAAACAAACAAAAAAAACACAATTAATTTGATGGAGCACGCAAGCCATGGAACGGAGCCATGTACGCAAAAGTAAGCCAAACATACGGCGCGCCACCACGCAAAAACTTGAATTAATTTGACGAAGAAGGGAGCAACTTCCATCAGTTAATTTAGCAAAAAAAAAACTCTGATACGTTAACTTCTCTTTCAGCACTTGTTCATCTGGGCAAATAGTTGCTAAATTTACGAGACTGAATCGGCACATTACTTGCCGCACAAAATCCTTGATTAAAAATCAAAATTATGCAAGCTTTTGCCTGACCCTCTACCCTCAATCAATCCAATTTCTGTAAGAACTTATCCTGTTCAGGGGCAACGGGGGGGCTGGAACCTAATCTAGCTGACATTGCATGACGTACCCAGTGACGAACTCGGGTACAAGCCGCCAGTTCATCACAGGGTCCAACACATAGAGACAAACAACCATTCACTCTCTCAATTACACCTTTAAGAGTTGCCATTTCACCTATATTGCATGTTTTTGGACTTTGGTAGAAAGTGGGAGTATCCTCAGGGAACCAAAGCAAACACGAGAGGGCGGAAGGTTAAGGTGGATTAAACCTAGGATCTGCCTGCTACGCTGATATCCCTGACCCATACCACACATAAAAATTGTTACGTACACTGTTACGTACCCCCCTCGATGGGATAAAAATATCTTATGTCCACCCACAACTGCCATGTCTACCCGCTGACTGAACCAAGGGCATACTCTTATTTATATGGCTGTTCTGGGTGTGCTTCATCAACCAAATTTCTACTATCTGTACCTTTGCCTGGAATCACATGCAGAATGATCTGAATCTGATAGAGCTGGTTTGACTGAATGCATTCAATGCCATTTTAAAAGACCTAAAGAAGATTAGATTTAACTGCTATAGATGTCTTTGGAAAATACGGATGTTTAATTTCAAAGTAAGACAGCTTTGATTAATTATATGTTAATTTTTTAAGTATTTATTCTGTATGTGTTACAACCCTGATTGTGTGCCGCTGCCGGTCAAGGCCAAAACGCTGAAATGTTATTTCCTGTCCCATACCTAATCCTTTAATCTGTCCAGTAATTTTTTAACATAAAAACCAACAAACAACAAAAAAACAGACACAAGGGAGAAAATGATGTCATTGCACCGTGTTTGACTTGAGGATGGCATTAAATACGAAGGTGGGAAAAATAACAGCCATTAATTTGAAATAATTATCATCAAAAAAAAAAGAAGATGTTCAGAATCAAGAAGCAATCTATACCAGAATTGAGAATATTTGACTGGGCAAATCTTTTGAGCCAGAAATACTGGCCAAACGCATTAGTCAAAGGTATCAAGGTGCCCTTGTGCAAGGTATGTGCTTTCAAGCTGCTCCACTGGAGCTGCTCGCCAGCTTGTCTTTATACCTGTGGTATTACAGGGCATCTCTTCCATGAGGGAGTGTGATTCTCTTTCAATACCTCTGCATTGTTTGATGTGTCAAAAAAAAAAAAAATTGACAGGGTTGAATTGAGCGGTACCGAGCACACAAACTAATTTTTTGAATTGTTTTGCCGTGGAGACCAAACCCAAATCAGGATTGCAAGAATCCAAACAAGGACAATGTTTTGAGAGTGTTGGCTCAGTAGACTCTGTACTCTGAAGGCATCTGTTTACTTCTACCGCATGTGAGCCACAAATTCTGATAGTGCTACATACATTATATGCCTCAAGGTTTCTACTATTTTCTTCCTGTGAGAGTTGCAAGCCATTATCCCGTATAACATTAAGGTCAGCGGTACAGTGGGAATTTCACAGCCTGAGGGAGCGTAGTGATTGGAGGCTGCTTATTCAGCCATCCATAAAGATCCTGCCTTAATGAAGCCCAACGACAGGGGACTGACATGTCAGGTGGATCAACAAAATAGGATATCTGATAAGGTATCTTCTCTACTCATATAATCGACTATAAGATCCAGAAGATCCAACCCTGCATTTTTCTCCTCAGCTTAACCCTGACAGATTGTTTCCCTTCACACCATCCTACTCCTACACCCAGGTTTATGTGGTCCAGCCAACGCCAGCTATACTCGAGAAGAACACAGATCTGACTGACGCCTGACGACTTTCAATCCGTTCTTCTTCAGTCAAATGTGTTAGCAGAATGGGACATACAGAGAAAAACCGAAGACAGTGTTATAAACAGTACACTTATGAACAATCTTGTGTTCGGACATGATGTTTGTTATTGATCACCTATAAACAACGCAGAGGTCTAAAAAAAAAGCTTTGACTCATTTCAGAGAGATTAGGATCGGTTATCATTAATGACAATATGTCAAATGACAATAGTCGGAGCCTTCTCCCTCAGGCCTTCCAGGTGTATGGAGATGACCCCCTCATTCTTCAGGGAGAACTCCAAGACAGAGATGCTCAACCAGGGACTTGAACGTTTTCCCACTCCTGCCTGACACCTATCCTCTTTGGCAACTCTGAAAAGGAAATTAGGTAAGACGTACGTATGAATCTAGCCCCTCTCCAGGATTTTGTTTCCAGAAGTAGTGCTATGCGTAGAGCAGAGCCCAATGCATCTAGTTTGTGCTGCTCCATCTCCAGTATAAGCTCTGGTTGTTTCCCCACCACATCCTTAGAACCAGCTGGTGATACCAGGAGTCGGCATGCCCAGGTCCCTTCTGTTGCCTGCCACCTGTCCTCCTTTTCACCCAAAACCATCCCCCATCCCCCGTAGGTGGCGAGCCAACAGGGCACTACATGAACTACTTGAAAACTCTTCAGGCAGATCCCGGTCACCAAACACTTGCCAACAAGCTCCTCTCCATGGTCTGGCTCCAGAAGGATGGCCTTGGAGAATTGTCACAACTTAACTGATGTCTATTCATTGGGGTCTTCAAATGGCTCTTAGTCTGACCACTTCCCAAAGACCACTTTGCCTTAAGACACCCTACAAGGTGCTGAATACCTAAGACAACATGGCTCTTTGGATCACAGACGCCCAAAAATGCCCCTGAACCCGCAAACACACCCACCACTTCATTTAATGTCTTGTTTATATTGACCTCTACAAAACCAAGCAATAAAAACATCATTTATAAAATAATTTATCCCACCATTTTCTTGATGGTTAATTCATATCAGCAATATATTGTCTTATACTATTGTTATATTTTACTTTAACTCCTTGTCTCTCCTTTTTTCCTGTGATGTCTCTGCTGTACAGTTTCCACCGCTCACTCAAAAGAAATAAATAGGAAATTTGTATAATATCAGGAAGGATAAAAGGGTTTTCTTGTAGGCAAACATACAGTTCATGAATATATGCCGCAGAATGTAATTTGGTTTAAGGTATTGTTTTGAAAGAGGGGAGAAGGACAATAGTAGCAGGATGGCTGCTATCATATTAGGAAAATTATAAACACCGCCTCTGCAAGGCTGAAGGGTCATTCAATCAAACACAGAGCAATCTGAAAGGAGATAAACACACCTGACACCTGACACCAGGAGACACACACATGTGTCCTCCTCTCAGCCACCCATGGCTAATAACTGTGAGATGACGTGGATATTAAAAACAGAGAGCGTGTTGCCGTCACTGTGATCCTATCCGTCTTCCACGGAGCTAATCTGCTATGTTAATGAGAGGCAGAGCAAAAGAAGTCAATATCCCTTTCACACATGGATACGTAAACATGCATACAGGACCTACTAAGTTTGCTTCATCTTAACATCCCTCCTCAATAAAAGACAAACTCTGCCAGGGTTTAACGAAGCGGCGTCTCACAAGGATAAAAAATCCCCCAGGTGATGGGATGGGATGGCTTCTCTGTGAGCCCTCCAACACAACAGGACTCAAACAGCGCAATCAATCGCCAATATCTTTGCGGTAAGGTGCCCAGGGGAACGAAACCCAGCACCAATAAGAATCTCAATTATGTCTCCAGACATCAATGTGGAGGGTTTTACTGAGAGAGGAGCTTTCTCTGAAGTCTCCTGACAACAAATGAACAAATAGAGTTCAAGTTTAGTGGCAATTTGTCAATATCAGTGGTGGACGTATTTTTACTCAAGTACTGCACAAGATAGCTGTGCTTTACTTCATTATTTACAATGTAAACTATTTTAAACTTCTACTCAAGTACATCACAAGGGAACAGTTGTCCTTTATATTCCACTACATCTGTCCAAATGATAGTTATTTGTTACTTTTCACAAAAACAATTTTTCATATCCTTTCTGTCAAGTGAAAAGCAAATATGTTCAAAAGTATATAATTAAAATATCTGTGTCCTTATGGGTTTATTCGTAACTAAACTAAATAACTTGAACTTACTTAAAAAAAAAAACCCCATCAGGATACAATAATTTATTTACAATAAACAGCAAATAATGTAGGTAGATTACCTAACTTTTAGCAGTAATACACAGTACACAGCAATAACTACACAGTAATAAAGCAGTGATAGAAATCCAATAATGCTGAGAGGAAACACTCACTGACCATAAAATGGCTACTTTTAAACTTTTAACTAGACCTATGCCGTCGTATCCGACCGCAGGATTATATCCCCAGAAAGTCCTCAATCCCCTGTGTTGTACAAGCAATCCCCTGATAAAAATCCTCACATTAAATGGGGAGTTATGTCTAAGCGCTTCCCTTATTGAGCAAACTATGGAAAATTACAAGATAGCTCTCCTCGAATCGATTCATATGCAACAAATATGAACTAAATCAAAACGGTTAGGACATTATGTCTGTGTTTTGTGTTTAAAAAAACTCCCCCTAGTGGGTGAAGTATGAACTACTAGAGGGAAATATGATATATACAAGATTGATCTCCTCAAGCTGATTCATTTGCACCAAATTTTTGACTGAACCAGACCAACGGTTGAAAACTGATGGCCAACACTTTGGAGATAAAGGTCCCCTGGTGTTGGAAATGTACAACCAGCCTTTCAAAAAGCAATTGCGGGGCGATTGCGACGTTCCTGTCGCTTAAAATTTGAAAATTATCCATGAAATGGTTTTTTGGGTTATCACATTAACAAGAAGGATCTGCAGTGACCCGCTGCGGGGGAGACAAGTACATAATTATAGTAATTTAATCAGAATTAAGTAAAGTTTTGATTGTAGATGTTTCAGTTATAGTGGGGTATTAGTGGTCTAGAATTTATTGTACTAAATTTGAAATATTTGTTATGACTTCACTTCACTATTTTTTCATGCCGGCTCTTCCTGCAATGCTGAATCAAGGAAAGCAAAACAGTATTTAGAGATTTGTACTTGGAGGAGGGTTTAACATCCTGGGAATTGCAGCGATCGGAGCAAATAATGAGCCAAAGAGATCTAAATTGATGTCAGGAAATGTTTGATTCTCAACAGAGATTTTCAAAAGCTGACAGGGGATTATGGAAGGTTAAATAAGAATGAGTCAAAGTACAAGATGTCCTGAATATTCTGGTAAGGACAGAAAGAAGGCAATACTGGTCACTGTGTATGAGAAGAAAGGGAAAGAGAAAGCATTTATGACCGACCGAGAGAGGAGATGATAGGAAGACTGTTGCGAACAAAGAACAGATGCCAACCTAGCAGTGGGAAACTTGGGCACCACACAGAGAAATCTCGGTTTCTCCTATTTTCTCCAAGTAATAAAACAATGGCACCGCACCGCCTCATTAAATGGGTAATCGAGGGTATGAGAGCACTCCCATCAGCTCTGAACATATCGCCCCCATCCTTCAGATGACTTTAACTGTCTCCCAGTAGGCCATTGTCCCACCTCCTTGCTGTTTCTCTCCACACTTCCAATCTGGTTTGCAGCAGACCCCTGGCACCGGCAGAAAAACGCTTACCTGGGCATCAGGTCAGACAACATGCCCACACTAGCTCCTGTCAGGGGGGTAGAGAAGCTCCAATTATACCCTTTACAATCATCCCTTAGCAATTATCTCCCCATCTGTGTATCAGTGTCGACAGGTGCAAAGGGATGGGACCAATCATACGCTTTCATTTCTGTGACAGAGGATGTGATTGAGCTGGATGTGTGCAGCAAGAAGAGGTGAACACAACCTGTGCACTAATTCAGTGGAAACTGTTGTATAAATTAACAACTGTCTTCAACAGATCACAGCCGAGCCACTGGGAAATTTAGGAAGTGTTCAGAGCAGAAATTACCACATCCAAAAACAGAAATCATTTACGTGGAGCAGCTAATTAGAGGTATAAGGAACAATTATTTGGGTTGTTTGGAATTGGTTCTGTTTTGACCAGTTAATCCACAAATATATCAAGAGAATACTGCAAAATGATCATTTCAATTCCCCAAGGTGCTGTCATGGAATCAATGCAGAAATTTGTTAAATTTGGCACTTTTGCTGGTTTATTGATTAATGGCTGGCAAGTACCTTGCGTATTAATAATTTATGAATCAGCTTACTGTTTTTGCACCAACGGTAACTGCGGCTTCAGAGCCAATCTGCAGAAATACTGGACTGGACTGAATGGAATGAGGATATGGGCAGAACTTATAATTTGAATGGACTTGCAGTATAATTGCGATGTTTTAACAGATACGACGACAGGCAGGAAGGAATTCTGGTTCATATTCTTAATATGAAATTGAAAGATAGAAAGAATACATAAATGGAAACGTTTGTAAACGTTCCCCTCCACCAAACAGCAAACGTCCAGTCAAATCAGTTGACTTTATTCCACAATTGTTGGGAACCCTGATGCCTTAAAACCACTTTAGTTTGACCTTGCTTCTGTAAAACGGAACAGGTTAAGTTTTATGAACAAAAAATATTATTTGGATGAACAATTGACAATAATAGTTTTACCTTAAAATCATTAGTTGACATTAAATGAGTCATTGAACAGAGGGAGGATCTGCTTCACTGCAGATTCCCATTGAGCGACAACATGCTGTGGTAATACTTTATATTTTTAACAAAAAAATCAATAGAAAAATTGCTCGCTAACATCTGCCAGATTGGCTACAGTGTTACTGTTGCATCACGGCACCGTCATTGGTCAGATTCAAAATCATAAAAATCAAACATGTCTGCAATTTGTTAAATGAGTCTCGAGGAACCCACCTCGTATTACCGGATAATTTAGAATGAAAGTCAGTCTCACCAGATTTTTCTTTTGAATGACTCCTGCTTTGGTTGAAGGGGCGGGGCTTACTAACAAACCATTGCATACATAATAAATCAGGCAACAGTCCTCATTGATTTGTAACATTAGCCAGGGAAACCTGACCTAATTACTCATGGATTATACTGTCTTGTTGTATAACTATCTAATCTAATCTATGTCTGTGTGTGTGTGTGTTCCTTCAACAACTCCTCCTGAAGGTCTGCTGTCACGGCAAAGCAGTCATTTAGTACTGCAAGCGTCTATGCGGCGGCGGCGTACGTGACAACAAGAGTCTTGTGCTGTCACTGAAAGAAGCAGTTACATGGTGTCACGCTGCTTAATATGCCTGTATGCTTCTGTTCCTCATTAAAGTACACAGGAGCTCCCGAGATGTTCTGGGTGACAAATGAGGGACTTCACTCCTGTCTTTGCTGCAACACCACGACAGCTGTCGTCATCCGGCGCACGCCCGCCCACCCCACGGCTAAAATCCTGATCCTCATACCAAAACACATTGTTTTGTAATTGCCGGCCCCGTATCTCCGCTCTGACCCTTGCGTTCCTGCCACTGGCTCCAGAGAGGACCGATTTGTTTTAAATACTTGGAGAGCCCGCATGAATACAGAGGAGGATTAGGAGCAGGCTCAGAGAGACAATGAGAAGAACGAATGTAAACACAGTCAAGGCCGCCATCAGTGATGTGTGTGTGTGTGTGTGTGTGTGTGTGTGTGTGTGTGTGTGTGTGTGTGTGTGTGTGTGTGTGTGTGTGTGTGTGTGTGTGTGTGTGTGTGCGTTAGTGTGTGATAAAGGCACATCAGAATGATCAAACATGAAGGAAGAAGATGACCACTGGGTTTACCTTTAGGTCGCAGTAGGTTCTTAGAAAATTATTCTACATAGGGTAAGGAGATTAAATGACAGCTTTCTTATTTTTTTCCTACCTAGCCTTTTCCCTTTTAATTCACCTCTGCCCCATTTGGACATCCCCTATTTGCAAAGCAACACAGACACACAAAGCAATCTCTTTCCCCCCTCTGCTCCACTCTTTATCAGCCTGCAATGGAGGAACTTGTTTGGCTGATCTACATTGATTGCTACAGGCCATTCTCTATCCCTGGTGTTCTAGAGAAGAAAAAAAACAGAAACCTCAAGCCTTCTCATTCATCAAACCAGCACCTGCCAGACTGTAGCCCAAGAGAAAAACCATCAGATTCTTCTCACTTTTTTCTCCCCCGTCCTCTTTGTTTTCCACTCAAAAAATACCCGTCATGTCCCGAGGAGTCAGGAGGGAGAGGTGATCTATTTGTCCACTTTTCCAGTAACACCAACAACATATTGTAATGCGCTGAGCAAACCAGTCGCCACAGCTCTCACTCAAAGATTGACACAGTGGCTAAACTATAAACAACGCCTGAGAGCCCACCAGTCATTGGGTCTGGGATTGTAGCTTAACCTCCAACCCCACTCTCCTCCTCTTAATCCATTCAACCCAGCTGAGAATTTCTTTTCTATCATGTTTTTCTCCGCCATTGGGAGAGGAGAGGGTGACCCAGAGGGATATATAATTATTGGAGGATTGAAAATCCCTTTCTTCTTTTTCAGTTTCTCCAGGTGAAGAAAAAGGTATTTTAAAGCACTACACTGCTTAACAGGGTCAGTTGATTGTGGTTATTACTGCATGTTTATGCTTATAACACCATGAAGTGATTGCTTTGGATGTGTTGCATTGAATAATACATTAACTGCATCTGCTCAGTTCCTGTCTCTTGTTATTTCGTGTTGTATTGTGCAAATGCGTGACCACAGAACTTCAAAAAGCATTCTCACATACTCCCACATATTTGTATTCAGTCAACAACAGTTCAACAAGAAACAGAAACCCTTATTTCAAAAAATGTCGGCATGCTGCGAAAACGTAAATTAAAAAGAATATGATAATACGTGTGTGGCAATGGGGTTTGGGTTAATCCTGATAGTGAGTGTGGTTCAAGGAATCAGGCGGTGGGGTTTGTTAATAAAAAAAAGATTTTGCCATGTCTGACTCCTTTTTAGCGATGACGTAGCGTTCCCAGAAATCAGCACTTAGTCTAGGTGCATAGTGCTATTACCACTGATGGGAGCAATAGACAAAATGACAGAATCAAACTTTAAAAGCCTAAAACACTCCCTCTGCTTTCAGTCACAGTTAAAGTAGTCTGTGAGTCTAACTCTCAGTTACTTCCGCCCCACACTTTAAGGAATAAAATCAGATTTTTTTCATGGCATTACAAGAAAAAAAAAGAAAGAAGCATCCATTCAGCTTAAGATATTTTTTAAATCACAAGTTTTTGTGAAGATGGATGGTCATTCATTCCAGCATTGTCTATAAATGCATTTAAAATAACACTCACTCTAAACCAATCAGCCAAACATTGAAAGGTGAGGTCACAATAGCATCCCGTTACAAGGTCACCTTTCTGGTGGTTGGATACACAAAGCACAAAGTGAACATTTTGTCCTCTGAGCAATAAAATTGCGAAGGCTAGAGGATTGGGTCACAGCAGCTCCAGAAGTCAAAATCTTGTTTGATGAAAATGGAGTGTCAATTGGTTTGTTCCGACCAAAATGGTGTAAGGAAGGACAACTGGTGAGCAGGATACCATGTCTGGGACAAAGTGTTGATGTGTGTCTGAAGAGGACGTATGGCGTCACGGGTGAACTACTGTGGTATTTATTGCTGATAAAGTTAAAGCCATTTTTAACAGAAAGGTATTTCTAACCCAAAGTGCATCACAGAGTTGTTCTGGTAAATGTTAGGAATTATCTTTTTATACCATCACCATTTCTTAGGCAAAATTTCTTGCCAAATTATTCCAGATTACACAGATCAAAACTTAAACTAATATGAACATACGACACCATAAAGATGCAGGTATCGCTGTTATTAATGTCATGTATTTATAACAATGCTGGATTCAATTGGTCTATTACTGCACCTCTACTATATCCCTGCACTTGACCTCCAACTGTACACTATCCCTACAGACACAGACCTTCATCCACCCATCCATCCTCTAGGTTTTTCTGGAGGAAACTATCCCACCCCCCACATCTGTAGCGTATTGATCAGCCAGGAAGCTTCTATACTTGAGTTATTGATCACGGCTGCTTCCTCTTCCAGTCCGCTTTGTCTGACCTTCATAGACCCGGGGAAACACCGCTGCCTATATCACAATGACAACACAAAGTGCCTTATCCATGAACGCTAATTAGTCTTAATGAAAGATTTATTAGCCCGATGGCTGAGCTGGACATGAAATCAAATGCGAGTAAGTGGGTCACACAGCCAACTTTGCATCTAATTAAATGTAAAACTGAAATTCTTATATTTCGTTGAGCAGCGTTCAGCACTACACTGCAACAAAAATAACCGGCGCTTCGACCGAATCTCATCACATATGTGTGGATATGGAATCAATGAGTAGGTAATACAGGCATGTGCTTGCAACGGATTTGACATGAAGCTAGAGATTCACGAACGTCCTTATTATACGCCAAGTCAATAGCAGATTATGGTAATGTGATATCTAACTGTGGGGAACTGTGACTAATATTCTCCATGTAGACGGCATCTCTGGCAGTTATTTTTATGCGCTGCATGTCAAATGAGTCAGTCCAGCAAACACTTGTATTGAAAATGCGAAAACAACGGCGCATACTGCATAGATGTGTAGTGTATCACTTCATGATTTACTTTGTGTAAATCAAAGTTTAAAAAAAAAAAAGGGGAACAATTATAAGCTCCATTGTCTCACACTTATAAATTAAACATGGATGCTGATTGCATTTGTTTATTTAATGTTGAAAGGAATAAATAGTATCCTGTATGCCAATAAGGGAGTGTTTTTACATTAATGTATATAGCAAATTCAAAATAACTGTGTTTAAGAAGGACCCAACATAACCATGTTTAGTTCATGTATTCTAATCGTGCTTAATAAATAAGGCATGGATTTTGTTTATATGACATTAAAGATATTTGACGGCATTTTTGGGAATTAAAACAATGACTGACGAAGAAGACAGTGGTTTTGGGATTGTGTACATGTACGTGTTATTAAATTAAATTTTGTGTAGTGAATTCATCAATTCATTTAGTACATGCAACATAACGGTGTTCTATAAATGAAACATGGATGTGGTTGGCATGACATTATTATGTTGAAAGAAGTAGATAGTTGCATCTTTGAAATTAATGCTATAAAGTTTCATTGCGTTTTCTTAATCGTGAAGGGTTTTGGGCTTACATAATTGTTTTTTAGTACATGCAGCATATTTGTTTTCATGTTGGTTGCATCTGTGTTCTTACATCTAATATAAGATCTATGACATAGCACTTAATCAAGCATGTTTGGGGACATTTCTTTAAAACTATTTAGTAATAATTAGTTTCCTAATAGTTTTTTCATTTATTCAACCTCGTTTCGTGAATCAGTTTGAATAGCAAAGTTAAGTAAATGGGATCTTTTATTTCTTAGATTGCACGTATTGCATGTCATTAAAACCCCAAATGGCTGTTGGAAAACATTAATCGCCATCATTATTAATTGTGTGTATTTATTATTCTTTGTTTATTATCTTTCCTTTTTAAAAAAAATGAATTTCTAACCAGATCCAGCCATCTACTCATCCTCCTGGTTGATCTCTTCTGCTCTCCAAGCAGGTGCCAGTGAGTGTGCCTGCAGACATTTTTGTGGGTATCTTGTGTGTTGGAGTGTGTATGTGTGTGTGTGTGTGTGTGGTGGAAAGTCTTGCCTGTGGAGGAAGTGGTCACAAGAGCCAGCTGATGAGCATCACCCTCATCCGGAGCTCCATTCATCCTCGGGCACAAGGGTCCATTCACCCGCCGCTTTTCACACATTCCCCATTCTTACTCTCACACATGCTTACAGAGGTGAACTGTCACTCACTGGTGACTCCTCGCCGGGACGCCAAAGCGGACACCCAGGACGCATATACACGCACACTGTAGCACACATGCATGTTAAATAGACATCCAGGATTAGGCAGCTAGTCTCATCTGACTCATATTTAGCCCCCGGAGCCCTTCCTTTCCCTAACAAATACGTCTCCAAAGCCTCCACCTCCGAATACTATTTTGGAACAAATGACACACAGCGGGACAAGGTGTCATTTCCATTCATGCCATCTCCCTCCGCTGTGAATCTTTCTGACATGCTTGTACCCAAGCCCACCATCATGGCTGTACCGCTGTGATAATAAAATGAAGGGAGGATGTCAGATTTGATGGTTTTACACTGAAGAATGGGAGAGGTGATGCATGGGTGGTTCACAGTTGGCAGCATTTCTGTATTTCCTTCAGTGCTGACTGGATCTACGGCACTTGAGCTTCGGCAAAACCTGCGCATTGATGGTAATGCCATGCAATTTGATCATTTCTAGTATTTGGTAGGCTTTTACATTTAAGCTCATTTATCATGGATTTTGTGAGCAAGTTTACCAATGAACCCCAGCCCCCTGATCCATCTCACTGATGAGAGCATTTTGGGTGTGTTTACATTTCATTACGCAGCTCTCGGCTTGCCTCCCTGGTTTTAAAAGCCAGGGGAATGGGGGTGATCAGTCTTTCTCCTGGTGGCCATCCAGGTTCCCAACAATTTTTTTAATTTAATTTAGATGTATTTCAAATCATTTATATTTCATTAGTTGCGCTGCCATGTTTGTACAGAAAACCCATTTAAGTGAAGGTCTTACCAATCACTTCCTCTTGACATGGAACATGAACATGAACCCAGTGAGTGTGGCATGTGAAATGTGTAACTGATTGAGCTAAAACCAATCGGGAATGAAACTGTTGAACTTTTTGAATAATTTGAGCTTTTGGTTTCATGTTAATATTAAAGGCTAATGCTAAACTATTAGCTAGATGCTAACCACAATAATGGTTATTGTATTGTTTATCCCAGTGTGTGTTTAAAGTTGTGATGCTTAACTCCTAACAGGAATCCAGATAAAGTTAAGATGCCCTGTGTAATAAGTAATATGAGAACTCATGTATTTTAGTGTGACTGTCTGCATTATTGGTGTAAATTGTTTTTTTGCAAAACCCGGAAGTCCAGATAAATGAACTCTTGCGATGGCGAGCCGGGCACATTAACCAACCTGTACAAGCATTGAACTCTTACGGAGGACAACTGATTCACATTACCCATGGAGAACAGATAAGACAATCCCAACACACTAACTCGATCACAGTCAGCAGAGGATTGGTGTTCTTCCCATTCCGGATGAAGACCATCAGTCTTTGTCCCTACCCTTGGAAGAACCTGTAAATCTGAACTATTAAGTTCCGAATTGGACTGGACTTTATTTATGTATGTTTTAAAGAGCTAATTTTGTTTCTTCGAATATGTGTTCATTATCAGCGCTGTTTAAATATGTAGATAAATGTTCGCTTAGGCTGTTTTAAAAAGACGGCAATAAATAACCAGATTATTCACCTTCAGTTGTTCTTCTGTGAGTTTCTCAAGGCTCCTCCAAAACTTAGATAGATGTGTTAGTTTCAATCTGTTGTAACTGGTCCAAATCATAAGGAAGGGCTAGATATAATTTTGTTTTTTTAGAATGTAGCTTGATAACTCTTTGTGTTTTGACATATAGAGGATTGTACTTATCATTAAGCACAGAAAAAAACCCAGTGGAGTGTCAAAACTCGCCGTCAAAGCAAACATGAACACCAGATTCGTGAGACCATTTCAGAGGTGAATGGGGGGCTAAGTACACCCAGCAGATTGACGGTCGCATTTCCTCCATGGTGATGTGACACGAGTGGCTTTTGGTCTACTTAGGAAAAATTTGGAGGAAGGGAAGGAAGTATGAGTTTTAAAGCCCCTACTTCCCGCCTGGACCTTGCAGGTTCCTGCGATGGTGGTCTAAGTCTTTGCTATGTCGTCTCCAAACCATGCAGCAGTCTCTGGCAAGTTGCACCCCCACGGGCCAACTGCAGGGACCCCACAGTTTACCTCTCAGGAGTTTCACAAATTGGGTCTTCATGCAAAATCGTAACCCCCAGCATCTCCTCCCCCAGCGAGGGACAGAGCCACCACAACAACCACAATGCTGAATAAAATACAATATGTGTCTTACATATAAACTTTGACCTATAGTTTTACAGAATGACTAAATACTTGTACCTAATTCTATTTATCTAAATGAACATCATCACTAGACAGGATACATGATGACGTATTTTTGACACCTGATGGCCACCGTAGATTCTTAGGTACTTGGAGTGAGCTGATGCGTAATATAATTTGGGGTCTGAAATATCACTGCTATATGCCCATAAATTTTAATCACTGCTTTTTTAAGATACATCTCTGCAAGATAACACCTACTTCAAGTCAGCTCCTAACATGTGTTTATGGACCGGTAGGGGCAGAACACAAAATAATAGGATGGTGCTGTACCCACAGACGAGCGTAAATTTCCTTGTAGAGATAGTGTAAAGCAGGAGCTCTGAATATCTGAACATCTGTGGGATTGCTTTTGCACATAATACCATATTACAAATCCAATTCTAAGCTCATAACTGTATCTCATAAGAAGGAATGGCTACAACCACATTAGATTACACCTCTGTGGTAGATATGGGAACTCACTTATTGGTTAATATTTGTTTATCTCCGCCTATTCTGGCCTGTATATGTTTGCTATATTGCTTTCCTTATCTACTCTGTTGTATAGAACCTTGTTTTCTCAAGTCAAGAGGATAAGTGTGTGTTGTCTGGTGTGGCATCAGTAGAAATCAATTTATTGCCTCATCCCCTGACCAGACGTCTGTGCTTATTTAACGTGGTGAGTCGGTACATTTTAAGGTTGTTCTTTCATTGTTGTTCTTCTGGATTGATGCTAAGAGTCCCCATTTAAAAGATCATCATCAATAATGAAGATGAGACTGCAGAGGAGCCTACAGTCTGCCCAGGAAGAGCGTAGACGCTTGTCAGCCAGATTACACACCATCAGCCAGCATTGACTGGACATTAGTGGGTCACCAGAATTCTATGGAAGAAGTTAAAAGAAAAACAAAGAAGCTCTAAAACAAGACAATAGTCATGTTTGCCGAGCCATCTGTCACCTTTTCTAGGGACAGAGATTACTTACAAAGGGAAAAGGATAATGTGAGGAGGGAAATTATGAAACTCTGCCATATAGCAGAGCAGCTGAATTCAGTCCTTTCAGTATTTACAGAAATAAATTTGTGGTGCCGCAGTGGTTAAGACAGTTGCCTCACAGCAATATGGCTCCGGGTTCAAATCTAATCCAACTGCTCTGCCCTGTGGGTTCCATTTGGGAATTTTAGCTTCCTCCAACAGTCCAAAAACAAGTAATTAGGGTGCACCTGTATTGTTTATTAGTATGAATGTGAGCATGAATAGTTGTTTGTCTATATTTGTTGGCCCTGTAATGAACTGGCAACTCGTTGAAGGTGTAACCCCGCCCCTCGCTCAATGTACGTAGGGACAGGCTCCGTCTCTTAAATGGTATAGATACTTTTCAATTGTCTGACCTTCTAATTCTCTTAAATCTTTTTTATTTCAATTATTTGTTACTTACCAGAGGATTTTATCCCTTTTAAATGGTATCTTCTCGATCTCATCTATCGTTTTTATCAGCTTCTCTGTACATTTTCATTTTTTATTTTGATTCTGTATTTTGTATTATCTGTGTTTTCTGGTATGGGCTGCATGGAAATCATTTGCCCCAGGTGGGATTAATGAAGTTGAAAAGGATAAAAATGAATGGATGGGGATGGATATGCAACTCAACAGTTGATAACAGTAGAGGGATTCAACTTTGAAAGACAAGGAATTACACCTGTTCAAAATCTGAAGCTACTTTTTCCATGCTTGGATGGTAGGTGGAGGTGGAGGGACTTATTGTCAGGAAGAGGGGAGGAGTTTAGGGAAGGGGAGTTTATTGTTCATAGATAACCTCGCTGCCACACCTGTTAATTACCCCTTTCACTGATTTAACCAATATACCTTCATGTTTGTATTTATAAAGATTAGGTTGAAGTTACTTTTCTTATACATGTTTAATTAAGAATAGTACATTTTTAATTAACTTTTTTATCTTGTTTCCTGTTACATATAAAGTGCCGAGAAAGATTTGTTCCTAATCCTCCCTAAGTGAATGCATTATTGTAGGTAGACTTTATTCCTTATTGCTGATAAGGGTATGTATGACACCATATTCATTTGTTTATATTGTTAAGGAAAATCATCCTGTACCATCCTTCATCCTCCATCACCCATCCATCCATCGTAGCAACTCAATAAATGGTTAACCAGCTCTTGGGTCCTTGCGTTTTAACCAGCACACCAGCTACAGGTTTGATTGTCAAGCGAATCATAAAAATGATTCGCTGGACAATTCACAACTCTTCATACGACAGATTGATTGACGTTAAGATTGAGGCAAAGCAAAGCAAGTGCCTCTCATTTTAAAGGTGAAACGCGTTGATGACCTGTGCACTGCCTCAAAGTCATCAGGCTCCAAAATGCACACTAGTCACAACCTGCATAAGACAGACTTCTTCTGATCCGACACAATGTCAATAAAGATAGTGAAGATAAAAACCACCAGAGATAAACACCATCACTAGTTCTTGTCTCTGAGGAGGTTATTTGAGACCACTGTAGCACATAACTGATAACAGCCAAAGAGAAGAGAATGCAATCTGGTGGAAGTGTTTTTATCTAGGCCACCCTTTCTCAAACTTTTTTTTTCAGTCACAACACCCTTTGAGAGCATCAACAATCTTGAGCCGATCTCTCAATCAAAGCAGTTTGAAAATGCATTTCTATCCAGTTTGAAATGCAGCTTAAAACGCACACGCATCTACATCCCTCTGACAGAAATCATGTGGCCGGTAATGATCTGCAGTTTTCTTCTCGCCAATTTCATCATTTGGAATTATATACAATTGGGTCTATGTTAGAGGCGACAGGGTTTTTTTTTCTTCTCGGAATAATTCACTGGACACTGTAGGTTGCCGAGGTACCCTGGTTGAAAGAGAGCCAGATAGGCAACTCCATCTAAACATTAAGCTCAAAGGAAATCAAAAGCTCTTACAGTAGCATTGTGCAATTAAAGGCCAGTAGAACTTTGTGCACTGAAAGGCGGAAGAATCAAGACTAAGCAGATTCCTAAAGAAACTATATTTGGTTTGGAACGCCATCGTTACAAAGGCGTTTTTCTTGAGCGGTACAACAACGCTGATAACACAGTGATTACCCTCTGCAAGTATTCAGAAATTCACATTTACCGCTTAATTGTGAGACCACGCAAACACAAGCAGGTCCGAGAATAAAAAGGACTTAGACGACCATCGTAGAGGATGTGTCTGGATTGGTCGCTTACCCCTGATGGAGAGATCGAGTTTATATCCCCTAGAGCAAAAACTAGGGTTGCTCTTCAGGGCTCAGAACCCGCATGCGGTGAAATGATGAATCAAGTAGACAGACACTGCTTTGATAGAGATAATTATTATAAGAGTTTATTTCCTGACTGCTTTGCTCATCTATTCTTTTGTAGCTAGACTAATCAACAAGTGGGGTATTTGATACAATTTTCTTAGACATCTGTAGATATTCATCGTTAAGACCCGTCATAAATGAAAAGCTACAGATTTTTAAAGAAAATGTTTGAATCTACGTCAGAATGTCCCAATGCTTGTATTTAACGTATTTATAAAACCGAATCCTCTTTTTTTTCTTCCTCTATGCTTATTTTCTGAGAGCCAGTTGTGATATCCGTGAGCGAGCGGAGATGGAATAAAGACCAGTTTTTATATTCCAGACAGGTTTCAAAGAGGAAATGCAACATTCGGTGTCTGAAAGAAGTAATTAAAATGACTGTCACTCTGGCAATGTCACACACTTGGCAGGGATACAGGAAGGCAGAAATGTCAAAGGGTATCTCCTGGAAGTCTGCAGCTGACTGAGCCACACAGCCATAATCAAAGGATTAAATGAGGAAAAACACAGCCCAAAAGACTGCTGGAGGACAAAATGTTATGAGAATATTAAAGAGGGATTCAAAGATGGTGCAATTTAGACTGACATTTCTTTTTGAAAGCTCAGACATGGAGTAATTGTTTGGCTTGCACAATGGCACAAATGATCACCCTCAGGAGAACGCCATCCCCAGCGCTCGCAGCGAGGGACTCATATTTTCAACTCCTTTGTGGTGTTTGTGATTCTGTTACCCAAGAGTCTGAGGGACCCGCAGTATTATTGGGTTTCTAAACAATACCACCACAATAGTATCTTTAAAATGGGTTTATGACTTCATCCCAATTACTGTTATAGCGAAAACATATAGTATATTCTCGCATCACCTTTACCAAAAATAACTTAAATCGCCATTTGTTTTTAGTGATATTTGGAAATTGGAATTTCCCAATATTTAGCTCCTATTCATAACTTTATACATTTAGATATGTACATGTACATTTCTATTTTTACTCTTTGTTTTTATACAGCTTCTTTTTTTATTGCTAATGTCTCTTCTCCAGTTTCTGAGATATTGTACAGTTTAAATTTTACCTTTAGGGTTTGATACATCTGATACATCGATCAATTGATAGATACATTATCTATATATCTATACTCATGAGTGTTGTATTTTTAAATATTGGGACATTACAAAAAGAGACAACGACAAGAAAACTGTTCCCTTTTGCATGTTCTCCAAAGAAAACAGAGCAAAAGCTGGTCAGAACAATTACCAACACCACTGTTCTTTTAGTAAACATTTAAAAACAAACACTGAACAGGGGTTTAACCTTCTAGTTGACATTAATACCTGAATTGGCAAATTCCCAATTACTCCTCCCGTAAATGAATTAAATATACTATCAGCCCGCTCTGCTAAAAACTCAGACCTTCATGAGGATTAGATCAGCAAGATCAGGCAGGTAATCCCTGAAAGTTTATACATGCATGTGTGTGTGTTTGTGTGTTTGTGTGTGTGTGTCTGTCTGTGTGTACATGTCTTCGTGGATGATTTAGAGAGCCTGAGTTTAATAGTCTGTGTTCTGCCAGGCAAAAAAAGAAAAAAGAAAAAGAGATAATCGGATTTTGATGCGTGGATAATTAGAAATGCATTTACAGCCGTTTCCACTCTTTGTACGCATCGCCTCAGCTCCGAGCCCCGATCTGCGCTCTGCTTCTTTGTTTTATTTTATTTATTTATTTCGAACCCCCAGTTTAGACGGAGAGGCGCGCGGGGATTGGTGGTAGACTGACACAAAAAAAAATAAAAAAAAATCCCTGAGCCGCACAGCCCCTGATGTATGATGAGTGTCAGATCTCCACTGATGCTGCAGAGGTGCTCCAAAAAAAAAAAAAATGATCACGTTGCAGAAACCACGGTAAGGACAGCAGAGAAAACACGTCCTGATCGATCCCACGCAACAGTTAGATAAGTGGTCGGTCTGGATCCAGCCTGTTTTTAGGTTTTGTGCGTTCTTTAGGAAGTCGCTTAACAAATTGAGGGGGTATCATTTAAGAAAACAAAAAGAATCTGCATTGACATGATACTAAAATAGCAGTCGATCCATTCAGACTGAGATCGTACTCACAGGCGTATGTCATGGAGAAGCTGTTCCCCATCTTGACCATATCCACCTGCGGCACCAGTTTGGGGATGTCCTGGTGCTGAGACAGGGCAAAGCGAAAAACCTCATATTCGTGCGATTCCGTTGGGAACAATCCTCCTGTTGATCGACAAAGAAACGGGACTCAACGTTAGGGAAACACACAAACAGAGGAGAGATTCTTGGAATGGAGGTTTAACGGCGTGAGACAAAGGTTCTGGTGCGCGCGCTGTGCGCCATTCTCACCTATATTGATGTTACTTGGAAAACTTGCGCTTGAACCCAAACACATCCCCAGTAAACTGGTGTAGAGGATGCTGAGGCTTCGCTGCATATTTCCGTTTGCATTGGCGAAGGGAAAAGGAGTTGGAATCCACGCATAGGTTTGTCCGTGTGTGTGAAGTTAAATTCCACGCGTCTCCTTCCGTTCCCTCTCGCAGCAGCTTTTCACGCAGACATCGATGCAACAGCGAGAAAATGATGGCAATGGCGAGGATGCACCTTTCTCTCCCCTTCTCTCTCTCTCTCTCTCTCTATTACTCCGCTGATGCTCTCTCGTCCTTGGCTGCTGTTGTATGAGACGGAGAATGACTTCAGCTTCAGGCGCTCAGCAAAAAAAAAAATACGCGCGTCTTCGCAAAGCTGACGCGTCACAGTGTCAATTACTTCTCCGTCTCTCTTTAAAGAACAGCTTCTCCCCTTGATACAGCGAGATTTCATTTCTTTATTATATGCAATACAGCATTGCGTCCTAGGAGAAATGATGGTGTCACTACAACAGGGTGGGAAATATAGTGTCAAATGATGAATTGTTCCTAATTTAAATTCATAAAGAATCATGATTTCATTTCACTGGAGGTTGTTTTGACATCTAAAGAGCAAAAATAACGCTTTCACACCCACTTGCCTAATTATTATTTTTTGCAGTATGCATCCTTAGCACGCACCTACTGGCCCTTCATGACAGGCACAGCCTTTCATGGATGTCAGTTTATTTTACTGCACTATAAAAGTGTCCCATATACAATAAACGTCTACACTTATATCATACTGATATATCTTTATCAGCCAATATTTATTTAGTTTGGCAAACAATTAAGCGACTTAACTTTCTCCTAACAGCAACACACACAGGAAAACCTCACGTTTAACCCATAAGAGCCCAGACTCAGTTATGTCATTACTCAAATGAAAAAAATTATGCGGGAACTAAAATAGACTAAATGAAACATATTTATGCAATTGCAGTCTGAAATGCAGCTGCTTGTCAAAGATCTGTCGGTTATGGTCCTCAACAACGAGCGATCACAATATTTATCCTTTCACTTTTAGAGAGCTGGTATGTCATCTGTCTTCATATACAATCTTTGGTTGTGACAGAATTAAAACAATACAATGAAAACATCAAAATTACACAACAACTTACCACATTACTTGTCTCACTGTAATATGTATTTGTTGCCTGGTTAGTTTGTTTATTATGTTTGTTTAAAAGGTCAACAAAGCAGATGCCAATGGTAGTAGCTCTGCCAGAATTTTCCATCCATTTTCAATCCATGTAAGTGCTTTGGAGGGTCCCTTATTATCCCCCTTACTATCATTTCCAGCTTGGCTTTGTTACTAAAGGTATATTTCTTTTATCCATTAAACAATTCTATTTGTAATCTATTCTATCTGATATAATATATATATAATGGGGCGGTATGGTGGCGCAGTGATTAGCACTGCTGCCTCACAGCAAGAAGGTGCCAGGTTCAAATCCACAGCTGCTGGCTTTTCTGTGCATAGATTACATGATCTCACCATCACTGCATGGGTTCTCTCCAGGGACTCCAGCTTCCTCCAACAGTCCAAAAACATGTGATGAATTGGGTTTGTTTGCAATGTTGTGTACATCCTTTATGTTAACACAGTAACTCAAAAAGTGTTTCGTGGATCAATTAAATATTTTTATACCCACATATTCATTAATGCATGCAACACTGGATTGAGTTGGGAAAAAAATTATTTTGAATAGTGGGAGGAGCTTTATCCCCAAAGGTTTTTAGTCCGATTTAAGCCAAATTTGGAGAAAAAGTATCAAGGCAAGGAAGTGCATGTAACAAATCACAAGTCTTACTCTGATATTCATATTTTTTACCCACTAAAATAAGTATCTAAATTTTCTTTTTACAAAAAACACTGTTTCTCAGACATAACGTCATTTGAGGTGTTCAAACGGGCATTTCTAGTATAACGCATGAGACTGGGAACTTTAAAAGACAGTGTAGGCCTAGTTTTCAAATGAGAATAAAAAAAATGTCTGTAATAAAAACCTTCTGTAACACATTTGTAACATTACAGTTATTATCTCTGACAAGGGGCTGCATTTGCAAAAATGTAATTTCAGAAATTTGGTCCATTTGGTCTGTTTAATATCCCCCATTATTTTTCCTTTAAGGAGAAACTGGTCTCAATATGTTACGGGTTAGTACGTCTGAAAGAACAGATACAGTTATAAGATAAATCTAGCCATTCTTACCTTTCAGTGGCCTGGCATATTTACACTTAGAAAATAAAAAACAATACATGAATGGAACCATTTCCACCGGCGATTCCTCTACTTGGGGAAATGGGAGCTGAAAGCACATATCAATCTAACTTTCAAGAACCATTTCAAGAGTTTGGAGAATGGCAGAATGACACGGTGAGAAAAAAGCTTAATATTGGCAAGACTCACCGTTTAAACCGGCTCGGTTTGAAGTAAAAGTTCAGAATTCCGAATTTGAAAGAGGTTTTGCCTTGCATGCACAGCCTCCCTCTCGCAGATGACGACTGGTGGGTGGCTGATAAGCAGGGCTATGATTTAAATATTCTACGCACTCTTTAGGGACTTCTACTGCCAATTATTTTCACATAGAGATGAATAACCTCATGATTTTTTGCACCTACAACAAAATGGAACCACATTTCCTTTATTTCCATGAGATTGATTGCGAACCAGGTTCGACTTCTTCTTCTTTCTGATTAAAACTACAAATCTGGCCGCGGCATTTTATGGAAGGAACAATGGGAATGCTAGAAGTAAAACGTTACGTAATTTATGAGTGACTGATGTTCCAGAAATTCAGGCAGAATCTTCAATTTTCCTCGCCTTTGTTCAAAACGATGAGGTTTCAGCTCAACAGAGACGGCATGGCAGGCTTTCCTGACAATGTATCTCACATCAATTTTAAAAAACGTGTTTCTAACTGTCTGGAACGGTGACCAATATTCTCTATGTAGACAGCAAACCTTGCAGTTATTGTCACGCACTGCATGTAAAATGAGGATTTCCAACAAACACTTTTTTTTTAACCAACATTTTTTTTTTTATTGTTTTCACAACATAACAAGAAAAAACACATAGTTACATGTATTGAACAATTTTATTTAAAAATGTTCAAACAACAGCAAATACTGTATAGATGTGTAGTTTATCACTTTGTGACGTGATTTGCGTAAGTCAAAGGAAGATAAACTACAAAAATACATTTTAGCGCCTTAATCTCATTTTATGCTGACGGTGTTGCCGTTGTCATTAATACCCTGATGGTGCAGCAGACTGGCAAATATTAATCGCCATCAACATTAAGTGTGTCTTTTAATTAGAGCGCAAACATTAAGCAATGAACGGACCCTGATGAAATGATGTACATAATAAAAAAATATTTTTATCATTTTATGATACATGTATGATATGATGTATGATTTATTGTTTGTATTTTCAAATAAATTGGCCTTCTGGGGCTTTCTGAAAAGATTCAGGTATTAAAACGTCCAACCAAATGACATCGCTCCACAGCGCTCCCTAGAGTCTTGTCTGTGAGGATTCTCAGTCATCCAGGTCATTATAATCCATGTGGGTTGAAACCAAAGAAACTGGATTTCTGTTTTGGCTTGAAGACGTTTCACCTTTTCACCTTTCATCCAAGAGTCTCCTTCAGTTCAGAACTACAGTCTTAGGAATGAAACACGGCCGTCGTAAACATTTCATTACTCTGTTATGGTGAATTAACTAAACACTATCTTTGCAACTATCGCTTTTGAATCTTAGTTACTGTCTTTAGTACATGCATCATATTTATGTTCAGTACATGAAACTTGGAGTCTGGCTCAAATGTCATTTAGGGTGATAGGTAGGCAGATTCAGCAGACATATGGTTTTCCAAATGTGTTTTTTTAATTTTTTTATTAACAGTGCACTTTCAAAAGTGTAACTCAGACAAAATATAAAGAAAGAGAACAAAGTAATTCTCCTATTTAGCTCACAAGAAGATGAAAGTCACTGTCAATGAAATCACCACAACCTTAAATAGGAGGAACCGCCGGTCAGTTCCCTCTCAAGCGATACCTCTGCATGGTGTGAACAAAGAAACAAACAAATGTGAGTTGTGACCAAAGAAATCAACAATTTCACCCATAATTATATGTCAAACACAATAAAGGAAATTGAGAATAATCTTTGAACGTGTGTTAATTTGTCACTTACTACTACGCTTGGATGTAAACTGTAACTTATTACAAGCACTAACAAACCCGGAATGGTATGTGAAATAATCTTACTGCCGCAATGGTAGTGAGGTAGTGAGGAGGAAGGGTGAGGAACGAGCGATGAGTGTCGAAAGAGGTCTCACCCACAATGTTTTTTGCGTTATATGACTTTTCTGCTTAAGGAACTAGATAGTCTCATCTTTGACATTTAAAACAAGGGAGTTTAATTTCATTCACGTCATCAGTCAGTAACTGCAACCTAATTGCATTCAGTAAATGAAACATTACTTTTTCATTAAAGTCAATATAATTGGGGTTAGTATATGCAACATAATAATTGAGTTCAGTAAATTAAGCATTACTTTGTTTGTCGGATTCCTCATAACATAATTCTACGATGAGCTGGAGTAAATGTGGCGTTCTTTTTTTTAAATTGTTGGATAGAATGTTTTTCAACTTTTAATTTCCTTCCTTTTATTCCTTTAATTTGATCCAAATCGTCCAAACCAATCATCTCAATGGCCCATTTCTATTTCTTTTACCCTTTAAGCAGTGTGGAAGTTGTGGAATAGTGTAAGTAAGAAAATAATGTAGTAATTGTGTGCAAGACTTTATTTTGTTTTGCGTATTTTCCCCCCCGATTCACAGTCTGTTTCGGAGTTTGGGTCTGCTTTGCATTTGTCTGCACTGCCAGGTGTGCAATGAGTGCCATGCTATATCTTTTTCTTAAATCCTGATTAATGCAAATGGATGTTAGAATAGCAGATAAATATTCCATGCTGCTAAGTCGTAGTAAGTAGAAGGAAATCGGAAAGACATTTTCGTCTTCAGAGGACATATTGTGAGTGCCTGTCTAATGGTTTTTTAAAAAAGTCAATATGTACGGTACAAGTATGATAAAGATAATCCTTCAATATATGTGGGTTGTACTTCAGTTTGAGAACGAGGACGAAGAACTCAAAAACACGATAACTCCTCGGCGTGTTATTCCTTTAATAGAGCTTCAGCACTTATGCTGTAAAGCACTTGTGTACATTATATTGCTGGAGGCAACACTATAAAAAAAAGAGTGTTGTTGCAGAGGTCGACAAAGGAGTAACATACATCAATGAGGACGAGGAGAAGACGTGGAATAGGAAACTAATATCACAAACTTGCAATATATCCCTCTCCAGGGACCGCAGGAACAGGACAGGAAGTACAAAAGTGCAGTTAAGGTTGATGGTGGTTGGAGATAGACATGGCCAGAAATTAGCGTTATAATAATAAAGTCAATTTTGTCGGGACACTGCAGCACTTAAATGATCGATACTGCTGAATACAATCAGTCACTGGTGGGTCTTTAAGAGGGCCCAAAATGGAGCATTGTAACCAGGGTTGGGTTCTGTACTTTGTAGCGTTGCATGATTATATTTCACTACAACTGGTATATTCGTAGTATTCGTGGTATTCGAGTATTCGGTCACACTCTAGATTACACACTCTGGATGACGACGACTTTTTAAGTTGTCGTCAACATCAGTGTTAAAGAACAGGAATGAGTGAGAGATTAAATATGAGGTCCTTTCTTTGCAGGGAAATCCAAATTAAACTCGTCATAGAACCAAACTGATGAACAAAGATGAAGAGTTATAATTAAAGACTCTTGATTTCTATTAAATCTTTTGAATTTGGATTTCTGATCAAAAGTTGGGCCCCTATAAGCAACACCACAGGAAACAGCTCTCTCAAGTTAAAATACCACAACTTTTTTCCTTTTTTTTTTCCTTTTTAAGGGATTGAATGTTTTCTAATGCTTTTTAAATAGCAATGCCAATTTTTTATCAATAAAAGTTTTTTTAAGCTCTCAGTTCTGTGTCTGTCACTAGTTTTCAGTTTCAGCTTCCTAACACGCACTTCCGTATATCAATCACACCCTCTTTATACCTCAAATCAATAGAGTTATTTTAAAGCCTGTTTAAATTACATGCATTTATGCCGGCCGTGTCCAACTCCTCTCCAACTGTACGGTAGGGGCCCGAAGTTAAAAAAAATAAACAAGTGGAAAGGAGCTCATTGTATCACCTCCCCTTCTCTTTAAAAGTCTCTTTCACACTGTTAGCATTGCTATTGCTATATAACTTTTCCTCAGTCTCATTGAGGTAAAAGTTATGTGGTCAGTCATGTGGCTAAAGAGGCAGATGATAAGAGCTAAGAGCTAAAAAGTCAATAAAGATTGGACTTACCTTCATCTGGCGGTCTTTCGTCATACGTGTCTATGTGTCTGATGGATACGAAAACAGACAGCTCCATGCTAACAAGCCCCTCCAGCATCATAGTTAGTGTTTTAGTGTTTGTCGTGTAATTATTTGTCAGTTTATTCAAAGGTTTGTTTTTCCTCTAGTGGCCAATATCATTTAAATGAAAAATATTGTAAAGATAAATATTAACAATAAGGCTCCAGAAGGCTGCGATCTTTAATAAACATCAAGCAAATAAAAACGTCAACCGTTGTATATTCTGTTTGTTTGTCATTTTAAAATAAAGTGTTTAGAAAAATGGAAAATATGACCTATGTGTCTTCAATATTTAGTCACAGCCCTGGTTTGGAGAGTCCAACCGTAACCCTGCATGTTTGAGTGTGATCCTAGATCATCATTAGTTCCTGCTCTTAACATAAGACCTCAATAAGTCTATCAAAGTTTTTTCAGCTGTATAAAACATTAGCCTTTGCATTTTAGTTTCGGAAATAAAAATAAAACAGGATTGAGTTTGTTATTCTGATGGGTTGTTCTCGCGTCTACATGAAAATAGAGAGAAAAGTGAGAGATTTTTAATAGGAATTGAACCAGTCCTCTAAAATCTTGAAGTTCATTTGCCTTTGAGTGCTTTATGACAAAAGATCCACTCATCCAGCTGTGTGTGCTCCTACATTAACAAAAGACAAGAGACACTACAACACAATATTAATGAAACAATGGTGTAAGAATTGTCCTCTCAACTCTCTAAATGTGATCACTCAGTTGAACAAAAGAGATCAATGTCACACCCAGATGCCAGTAATGGATTCTGAGTTTTGGCTACTTACTTATTTTATCAGAACACTTGATTACACCGTTTGTTGAGTACATGCTTTATTTCCGCTCTGTACCTTCATTGAGATGAGTTATTGACACAGGGCTCAATTAGACGCCCATCTAATGGATCTAGGACGTAGGCTCTGAGCGACACCTTGTCCTTTTTAAAGTAGGAGAGCATCCAAAATTTTGAAAAATATTGACTATCTAAAAATTTAAATAGAAGATACTCTTAGTCCTTTGAGGATACATTATATTTCACGGTTCGCTTGGAAAGTATCATGTTTTATGTTTGAAATACCGATAAAACTGTACCTCCACAAATCTGGGAACCAATGTGACGATCTAAAGTTTGTTGTTTCTCCTCTCCACGCTCAGTTACAGCTCTTGAATTCTCCCGGCTGGGGTTACATAATCCCCACACCGACTGGATACCTGCTAAAACCATGACTTGGAGTTCTTACTGTCATTGTCACTGCCTGAGTTCTTCCTCTGTAGACTGCTCAGCATCTGCTTCCACATATAGATCTCACCCCCTTCCTCCAGAATAGGATGAGGAGAAGCAGAAGCCTCCTTCTCTATCCCTCAACAAACATATGACCAGGGCCGGCACTAGCACTAATTGGTGCCCTAAGCTGAATTTGGTTAGTTGGGGCCAATCCTTCAACATAAGTAAGTTACTTCAATTTAAGTTACTTCAACGATCAATGAATGCATTATGTTCACAAACAGCAATAACAATAATAAAATCAGAAATAGTAAATTTAACCTATAAAATATATATAATCCAGCTTTTTTTTGGTTGGTTCACCTACAAAAATTATCTATTATTTAGTATACCTTTTAATTATGTAACAAAAAAAAGTGTTATTGTAAGAATTAATTTAATATATTATCATCATTGTCCACCAAATATAACAAGGAAAACGTAAATTGATATTTGACCGTAAATTCCACATTCTAGGACCACCAGCTGGTCAGTTTGCTGCTCCTGTTCACCAGATATGAATGCATTTTTGTGTAGACAAACATGTTAACAGGCATTAATGAATGTAAATTAAGACTGTCTCTGGAAAATTAGCTTCATTGAATTGCCAATATGAGCAGTTACTGAACTTGTCCTCTCTCTCTTTTTCTATTGGAGCAGATGAGTGGCTTGTTATGTCTCTTGGGTTCACACTGTGTTCCCGCAGTCCCACATTTTTTTATTGTAGCTATTTCACCACCACTCATTTTCTACTGGCTGATGGTGCCCCACCTCCATCCCAGTCCTAACCTTGACGCCTTAAGCAAGCACATAGTCTGTATATAGGAAGGGGCGGGCCTGCATATGACTCTCCACTGTCTGTGCGACTGCATACGGCAGGCTCTCAAAGCCGCTTGGCGTCTGGATTCTTCCATGTCAATAAGGAGTGTAAGAAAGTAAGACACTGTATTAACTAATGAGGGCTAAGCAACGTCACTGTGAATACTGTGTTTTCTTTCTGAGCTATATTATCGGCAAAAATTGATGCCATTACGATTTGGGTTAGAGAGTAGCCTTAGTGATTCCTGGGGTTCGCCAACTTCTACCGTGGCTTCATCCTTGACGACAGTAATCTGACGGTCCGCCTCACCAAACTCACTGTCAGTGCTGCTCTCTTCATCTAGTGTCATGAGAGCGAAAAATTATACAATCACCTGAAGGAGAGGTTCACCTCTACTCCCTTCCCAGCACACCCCGATGATAGTCAACAGTACATGATTGAAATGCTGAGCATAGGGAAAGCACCGGGTGGACTGGGAAGGTCATTATCCTGTAGAGCAGGGATATAATTCCAGAAACAAGAATAGTGAAAGACCATCCGCTCTGACAAGCCAAGTGAGTAGCCTACAGGCTCCCATTGATGAGGCAGCGTGTTGACATGACAGTACCACCTCTATTTTTCCTCCCTCCCCCTATCTTATACCACCCTTCCATCTCCCCTCTAAATTCAGGCCTTCCTGGCCATTCAAGACACAATCACCATCCCACACAAACAGTATTCCAATAAATTTTCGACACTGTTTTTAAACATTTTTATGAATGCTTTTGGGTTCAGCTTTGGATTTATATCCTCAATAAAATGTGTCTACCTCTTTAAAACAAATCAAAATCTGTTCATAACGCTTTGAATAATAATGCAAACAGTCAGACAAACCAACCCCCCCAGAAAACAGAACCCCTTTGGTGGTGGTAAAGAACTGTGGTCACATTCCTTGTAAATATCTTTCATTACAATAAATTAATTAAGGAGGAGGGAAGCTTTAGAAAATGAGTCAGTGAGGAAATTTCATAGCCCTTTAGGTCTGAGGGTATCCAAGGCAAATTAGACATCTAACGTTTGACAACATATTAGGTGTGCGGCTCATAACAGTAACAATATTTTCTTTGTGACACTCACAAAGAAAACAGCGAGTGGCAATTAGTAGCTAACCAAAAGAAGAAAATCAACTGAAAAAAGTTTTTGTTTATGCATGTGATGTCTGCTTTGTTGCTTAATGCTGACGGGTGGACGTTTTAAAACTGCCAGAGGACTGCAGATTAGCCTTAAGATAACTCTGGTAAAATGCATTTAATGGCAACATTATGCTTATTTTTGTACATTGTCCTTTAACGACTAATAAATAAAATAAGATGTAAATGAAGGTAATTATCTACAAAGCTCTGCAAGAAAATGTAGATCACACAAGACACCGATGCAGTCACGTCTCCTTTGCCTGTCCCGCTACTTTTAACACTCCCCTGACCATCATGTCGTTGCTTTCTTGAGAGTGTTATCTCTTTGTAAAACCGATAATGTTTTCTTAAAAGCAACCCAAAGTGTTACACAAATAAAAAGAGACAGTTGACAATAACATGACACTTACCGTCTAATTTATTTTTACTTGTTAAATGACAATCGCTTTTCTTTTCTCGTGCATTTCGGTAGATCAGTCCTTAGCAGGCTTTAAATTTCCAAAGGTTGAGTACTCTCACTTTCCTTGCCTCAGGGCAGTTTTTATTTTTGAGATTATAGAGAAAAGTATTTCAGCTGACTACACTTCATAGTTGCATCAATCAGCCTCATATACCCTGGAGAGGCTGATGCATAGAACCACAGTAAATTATAGAATGCCAATTATCAAACAGGCATATGGTTCAACGCAAAAACCAACAAGTGGAGTGGGGAATAAGCCCGTCCTCCTCTCTATCCTTTTATTGTCATTCAGGTGTTATTTATCTCATTCCCTTGCTCTGTCTCTTGCTTCCTGCACTCATGTACAACCTTCATAATTGCCTTTCCTCTCCACTGGACGTGGGGGAGGTAAAGTTCTCCCAACATCACCGTGGTAATACTGATTGATGGAGTCGATACCCGTGTGGTTCCAGAACATCAAGCAATGCCGCACAGAGACATGACAAATGTCATGTAACAAATTGTAATGGTCTGATTAATTTCCTCAGGAAAAATGGAAATACAGCGAATACCTACAAACGGAAAGAGCAGTACAATAGGACCAGAAAAGGGGGGCTTTTTTGTCCGTTGTGAAGCTGTGCAGACACAAGAAAAGAAAGACGAAGAAGAAATTCACAACTACAGCTGCCAAAAAATGTGTGAGAGAGAAGTCATTCATAAATCAGCAAAGTTTCAAATGTATATTTTTTTTGTGACATGATTAGGAATTGAACTCTTCAAATCCCGAGAAATAATTTTTACTTGATTTGATTTGGCCTGACATGTCAGCGCAGCATGACAAAGATTTGCATTTCCATTAGTGCATGCTACCAACCCATAATGCTTTTCATCTGACTCCAAAGCCCGAGTTCAGAGTGGAGACCCTGCTCCTTCAAGTAGAAAAGAGCCACTTGCGTTGGTTCAGGCATCTGATGGGGATGCCTTCAGGATGTCTCCCTTTAGGGGTTTTCCAGACATGTCCAACTGGGAGGAGACCCTGGGGTAGACCTCACTGGAGGGACTACATAAACCCCATGTATATGTACAACCTGGAATCCCCCTGAATGAGCTGGGGAATGTTGCTGGCGAGATGGGCATTTAGAATAGCCTGCTGCCAGAGTGACCCAACCCCAGATAAGCGGAAGAAATTAGATGGATTGGAGAGATGCTACCTGCTAGAAAGTACGAAGCTCTCACAAAAGTTCTATAAGGAAGACCATGCCCTCGAGATGCAGTCATTTCTCATACTTCTCTATCCACCTCATCTTTCTCACATGCTCAGTCTAAATTACTTGTGTGAAGGTCTCGGCCATCAGTTGATATCAGTTGCTTTAATCAGCAACATATATATTGTCGTGGTGACACACCTTCATCGTTAGCCTTTCATCATTTTTGCTGCTATCTTGTGATTCTCACCAATCTTCTAGTTCAGGTTCGACTGCTGGTTCTCACACCCTCCACTTCCCCATCTCCGTCCGCTCCTCGCTGAGTCATCCACCTCATCTGTCATCAGCCTCCGTAAAGTTTTCAGCCAACACTACCAGTGCCTAGAATCCAAAGACTGTTGCTCATAGTAGTTTCTCTACGATCATAATCTCCTCGAAGAGTCTTAAAGTCAATGACTTTTGAGGGACTAGTTATTACATTTCATCGGCTGTAATAAACACTCAACTTTACCTAATTTTCCGTTTCTCCTGACTGAACCATCTTTAACTGCTGATAGAACCTGAAAAACAGTGAATAAACACATTTATTTTTATATGTTGCTGTTGTGTTCTGTTTTCTCCCATCCCACAACAGGACAGGAAAAAGAGTCACTTTACCTCTTTTTTAACACACCTCCTTTCGCCTAAAGGGAAAATGATGAGACAGTAAGAGAAAGATGATATCTAAAGTACACACAGCGTATGCTGGAGAAAAACTAAACTTTAAACCAAACATTTCTATAAGAAGCTGAGGGAACAGAGAGCAGAACAAAGAGACTTAAAACTTTAAAAAATAGTTATCACTCTGTTCGTCTGTACAAGTTTGGTCTTGCGCACATGCTTGTTTGAGGGGCAGAAGGGTTGGCTGAGGTTGGGAATAGATCACAACTGCTTAGAAGCAGGCTCCACTATGAAGGTAATCCATCCGGGAAGCGGATCGGCATTACTCTGTGTCATAAATTAGTGATGGCAAAGCGAGTGCAGCAGGATTTGAACTTAGCATCTATGATAATTTTTTTTTTTTGCAGTTTAAAACTGTCATAAAGGGATACAAATTGGATTAAGAGTATCGGATGAACATTGTGCAGATTCAGTACAGTCAGCATGTGGTCAAATTCGAGAAAAAAATTTTTTCTTGCCAGAAAACACTTGATTTCCCCTTTCAGTTTCGGGCTGAGTTGCTGCCTCAAGTGAAGGAGTATCTTGGTATCGCATTGATTGGGAGAAAGGACCATGAGAGGCATCAGCAGTAATCTGGGTGTTCTACCAACCCTCAACTATGTTCATGAGCTCTTGGTAGTGACGTAAAGAATGAGGTCAAGGATACAAGCGGCTGAAATGAGCTTCATTTATAAGGTGGCTGCCTTATGGATAAGGTGAGCTCAAATATCCGGAGGGCGCTTTTCGACTGCTTTGCATGAAAAGCCATTTGAGGTGTGGTGAGGTCGGATTAGGACGCCTCCCCTTGGAAGTTTTACAGGCACGTTGAACTGGGAGGAAACCTACCTGGAGTAACTATGAATTTCATCTGGGGATCCCCCGGGATGCAGGGGAGCAACGCAGGGGAGAAAGACATCTGGAATGTCCTCCTTGACCTGCTACCATCTCATCCAAATAAGAAGAAGAAAAAGGAATGAAGTAAAGCACAGACTTGAGCTTGGTAGAAAATAAAATACGTTCAGGTTATTCGAGTTATGTTATAGTGTTATAGTCACTTATATATATATATGTATATGCTATACGACCAATACATTTTAGTGGTGTACATTGATATGGTACCCATCTGCCTTTCAGTCCAATAATTTTGAATATCAAGCTCCCCATGTCTGTATGAACCTACAATCTGCCTCGACTAAAAAAGCATTGAAGATCAATCAAAACAAATTAAGGAAAGGCTTGAAGGGTCATCCCAAATGTGATCGCACTGGATTCTAGGAGTGACAAAAGGAAAATAATTCATGGCAGGAGCTCATGCTGTCAGTCTTACTGGTCAGTGTTTACCAGTTCATTAGAAGCATTTGACGATAAAAGCGGCAGCAGCTGCGAGTCGTGAAGAGGAAGAGTAAAAATAGAGCAATGGAAACGTTACCGTTGCTATTTTAAACAGAGAACTAATTATTACACAAAGCTGGGATCCGTGGCCCCGAAGTGCAGCGGGAGAGGCGTGCACTCAATCCTTTCTGAACTTCATTAAAGAGAAAGGGAAAAATTTGGATATGAAGTAATTAATTTTCTAATAATGAAATTCATCTGAAACCTCAAAGGGCTAGTTTGGCTAACCACTTCCTGCCCCCCCCCCCCCCCCCCCCCCCCCCCCCCCCCCCACACACACACACACACACACACACACACACACACACACACATGTAAACAAATGTAATATCATGGCTCATGTGCTGCAGTATATGTTGCAGGTGATGGAGTTGACAGCTCCTTCCCATTGAAAGCAACCACGCTTCACATATTTGCCCAGGGAAATCAGCAGTGGTCCAATCAATTTGAAAGTCTATCTGTGTGTGCGCGGGTGTGTGTGTCTTTATGTCAGCAACGCAGACCTTCACTGCAGCAGCTGCACAGCGTATGAGCTCGTTAAATCAGCAGGCCTAATGATCTCAATCGCTGGATGGTGCAGTCTGACTGACTCCAGACTTGCAGGGAAAGTCTTGAAAAGTGGATGAGGGAATCTAAGGGGTAAAGGTCAATGAAAAGACAAAGAGGAAGAGCGAGCGGAGTAAGTAAAAGCAGCAAATTTTACAACGAAGGGATGTCTGATCAGCTCTTTCATTGCATCATTCCCAGAATCAAAATGTGAAATGCAGGTATCCTGCAGTTGAAGTTGTGATTCATCGGTGAGCCTGAGAGATATCCGTCTGTTGGTCTGTCCAAGCAGCGCCGAGCAGACAAGTATGAGTAATACAGGTGAACATGCCCACTGTTACATGCTCAGCAACGCAGGTCACGCACACATTGATTCACAGCAGGTTAATGCCTTTTAGTGTATCGTACTGTTGCTGCATTACTATGTTGCTTTTTTCCTTTATTACCAAGTGTGGAGGATTAACGACCAAAACGCTGACACCACAACTGTCCGGAAATACAGAAACCTCTTCCTACACAAATGGAATAACATGACCTTGATGAATGAGAGTCTACAATTCCTAGAGGTAGTTGTACTTTAAATGGAGCCAGAATGTTGTCCCCTGTTCTCAGCCTTTATGCTATACTTAGCTGAATGGCTGCTGGCTCCAGCTGTGCATTTAAAAACATAATCCGTAACACCTGTGGTTTCTGGTGGCAAGTGTGGTTTCACGCTACAGCAAACACTCGCTGACTAGATATACCTTATCAGAAACATAACAGAAGAGTCAGTGATGTGTCTGCTTACAGTGAGCCAAAGAAATTCATGTTGGCGTGACAATAAAGCTAAAAAAATATCCTTACTCATTATCGTACTCCTCCTGTGCAAAATCATTGGAAGGATGAGTGATTTTGACATATTTACAGCAATAATGTATATCAATGATAAAAAGCAAGAGTGGAAACTGTTGCATTTGCTGTAACTTCCATGATTATACAGTATAATAGAGCATAATACCCTTTGAAGCAATTCTAAATTGAGTCATGAATCCATGATGGACTGTGTAACTAATAATGGAAAAAGCTGGAGAGATCATTATTGATTCAAAATTCATTAAATGGCAATTACTGAAAGCTACAGGACCATCATTTGTACAACTAACAGGGTGGAGTTCACAGTTCTCTGACCTGAACAGCTCTATGGAATATCCTCCCTCTGGAGTGGAGTCTGTACACTGGTGGTGGTGGCTGATGACTCTGCTGATGGGTAATGAGACTGATAGATCTCTGAGGACTGTAGGCTAATGGCGATGGGCTAAACATGCATAAGCATGCATGCATATCAATTAATGCCCAGGCTGTGCAGCAGGTAATTGGTAACTTTAGAATGACATCCAACCTCCAGATCAGCTCATCAAAATCTCTACCATTGTTAGTCTATGAAAAGACAACTTTTCTCACTACATTTGTTTTGGGGAAGACTTAATTCTCATACAACTTAGTTTACAGTGGATACGATGACCACTTTTCATATAATGGCCCCCTTTTTATCTGAATCTGTTTTTATGACTCCGATGTTTATCTTTTTCTCACTTACAGGTGTTTTTTTTCTGAACCTGTTTTTATTCCTTTAACAAATGCTTGAGTTTTACTTAATTTGTGTTTTTATATGTTTTAAGCAATATGACATATCATTTACCAATCTTTAATGTTACAGATTCTGCAAATTAATGTGGATTTATATCTGTAGCCACTCACACAGATCCCCATGGGTTGAACTTCAGAGAGCCCACTTGAGCTCTTCCTATGAGCAGATGAATCCAGAGTATTGACTAATGGGGCCAGCAGTGGAAGGCATTTGCAACAAACTGCGGCTACAAAACACGGTTAAATCCGCATTAAGTGGAGGGAAATGAGTCTGTGAAGGTTTGTGAAGGTCACGGCACATTCGGACTGCTGAGAAATCCATTTCCTTTTGGGCTAAAATGTCCCTTGAGTTTTATTGACCCATATCTTTCAAGTGGCCGCGTCTTCTCTCTGGTCACATCTAGAGCTTTAGTGCCAAGGATGGAGAACAGCAATGAGCCGTTGTATGAGTGGGAGTAGCATACAGCCTGCAACGATACCCCGTGTGAAGGAATGGGATTGTTCTCTACACTATTAATGTCCATGTGCATTTTCCATGTGCACATTCACAGTAGGAGCTGCATGCTTGAGTGTTCACCATTTTCTTCTCTGAAATGTGATGCCCATGGCCGTGTGTGAGTGAGAGACAGAATTAAGTGTGTGCTTTGCTTTGAATGACGCAGAAAGATCACATCTGCGCCAATCACATCCTGCAGAGTCACTCTCTCATTCCAGAACCCTCTATTCTCTGAAAAACCCACTATCACAAGCATCCGCGTTAACCCAACCCCTCATCAACCTCTCTCATCACTCCCTCTTATTTTTCCATATACTCTCCGTCTCCCTCTCTCTGTCAATCAGGCTTTTCGGGCTCCTGTGTATTTGTGTGGGAGAGGAATGAATCCGAGGCAGTGGAGGCGGTTTCGAAACCCATACAGGTTTTTGAGTGCGTAGCCTTGTCTTCAAGAGCTGCTCTCCTCCGAAATCGGAGGCGTGGTGACAGTGAGGGAACAGAGGAAAACTGAGGTTACAGGCTGAGAGAAGACGATGACGTCCACTCTGTCCACATGTGGCTGCTGTGAAAGGAGTCAGACACATATCACGTCATTCAATGAGAGGAAATACATGAGTGAACAACATTGTTTCTTTCCTATTTAGCGGTCGTCTAGCCTCGTCCTGACTGTTCCTGAGTTTTAAACTAAGTGTCTACGTAGGGCAAATGTGGGCATGTGAAGGAAAGAACAACACCATCATGACCCTTCGGAATTTGTTGTGAATCCACAAACGTTGGGTGGAGGTGTTGGTGGCGTCAGAACTTACCTCTCCCACACACATCTCAGCACATCTCTAATGAATTTTTTTGCTCAAAATGCAAACAGGCAGAAAACAGAGGGAGCTTGAGAGGGTTTGGTGCAGGAGTGCTGTACATTGTGTAATAAGCAGCGGATGATATGGAGCTGGATGAGCTGAGCCGAGAGGAGGTGTAGGGAAACTGCGATGTTGCTAGCACCCTGCACGCTTTCATTAGCACTCTAAATGCTAATGAATAAATTCATAGCTTTGAAGATGCAGCTATGTTAAATATGCATGGGTTATTCCAGCACTGTGCACGGAGTGGGGAAAAGAGGTTGAAGAGACAGAGAGGGGAGATAAAGATGAGTTGGGTGGGAGGTGGAGGGAAGTAAAGGAAGGCAAATGAAAAGAAGATCAGGAAGTCATGCCTCCTTTTCTCTCCTCTGAACTTCGCTCTCTTCTCCTTCCTTCTATTCTCTTCTTCTCACTTCCTCTCCTCTCATCCACTCTTCCCATTGCATCTCCTCTCCTTTCCTATTGTCACCTTTAATCTAAAATCCATGAAGAAAGTAGAAAGGTCATTCCTCTATTTCCTCCCCATCCCTTTCCATAATGCTTCCTTTTTCCCTCTATTTTACTGTTTCTCACCTCCACCCATATTCCCTCCGCATCTATCTATTCTCCTTTTTCCTCTTTTAATTCTCTGCTCACTCCTCAACTCACTTCTCAACTCAATTTCCCTACCCTCCTATTCCCTCTCCTCCACTGGTACATAATTTCTTTGTTAACAGGCACATGAAAAGCAAAAACACCCTCGTGGAAGTACTATAAGAAAGCTGATGAAATGAGAATAGCCATCTTAATTGTTGCATATAAGTGTTAGCATGGCTTTTCATGGTGCTCCGGTCCGCTCTCCTCCCCGCAGGGAAAGATGCAGAGTCAGTCATTAGTGTTAAGTCAGAAGACATTAAGCCAAGCTGCTTGCGGTGCAGTAATGACCTGGCTGTTTGAAGCTTTGAAAACAAGGGACAAATCTCATTGGAGAACGGCTTCTTGGTGCTCATGCTCGCAGCGATGAAATGTGCAGTGTTTGGATTGTTTGTCTTAAGACAAATACAAAACAAGAAACTACTGTATGTGCACCGCTAACATTATCTTCATTTGTTTCACGCTTGAGGCCTTTCATTTTGTGCTTTGCCGCGATGTTTGAACCGAGCTACACAAATTGAATAAATACATGCATAATTCCAGTTAATTGAGCGTAATTGTCTGCCAGACTATAACAGGTTAATGGCTTTTCATTTATACCTCTGCAAAAGTTAAGGAGGGATGGAGGAGCTTCTTCAATTTGATATCCAATTAATATGTATGAGCAGATCTGTGTGAGGGACTTGATGTGAGGACATATCATCAGAGCTGAGAGGAGGTGACAGAGCTATCCGATGACTTGTTTAAAGGGGATGTGACCACATTATTAATAATCCCGTCAAAGATATAGTAGAGGAACGCTAAAGGAAAAGGCTAGGCAAGAGATGTTTTTGTGAATTTCAACAACAAGGTGAATAAAAGAGCTTCACATAAGGCATCAAAATTAGTTAAAGGAAAGACAGACTCGTGGGCAGTCCGTAATAGTTTAGCAGCATATTCAAAGGTTATAACCTATGTGATTTAGTATAACCAGCTGGACTTCTAACAGGTTGGAAGTTCATCAGCAGAGGCTGTGGCTACACATGTAACATCAAACTACAACTCCCAATAAGTCAGATGTACACAATACCCATGAGGCAACCATCTTAGGTTTCGCTGCAGTTATGTTCTAAATTAAAATTCTGCAGAATCCTTCTACTTCAATATTGAAGTCGGATTCTTTTTATTTTTACCTTTAATCCCTCAATCCTACATAAAAACGTTTTTGTATCAATCTCTTTAGACCTGCGCTAAAAGGCCAGTCGTCCGGGAGAATGTCAACATCAAGGACTCTGTGTTCTCAAGAAATTAATGGGTTTTCCATCGTTCCCTGTTCTGATTGATCAAGACAGTGTTGCAGTAGTCGAGTCTATACAGAAGATAAATTCACGAAAAACTTTATAAATTCTGCTGAAAAGGTATTTTCCAATTAGTGCTGTATAGTTAATGAGACTTCATGAGGATTTGTTAAATTTCAGTTCATGAGTACAACCAAATCTGTTTTGCAGTCAACTTTCCAATTGCAATTTCTTTTTTTAAATTGGAAATTATGCTGTGACACCCAAAGTAGAATGTAAACATTGCTACAGGAATTACTATAGAAGTTGTTTTGTTTTTCCATAGTCTGTCAAACTGGGAACATATTCTGCTGAAAAGATGGGGCCCGAGGATGGAACCTTTGGGATCCCCACTAGAGGTCGACTAATTTTTTATATTTAAATATATATTCATATTGATACAAGAAAGTGTTGATATTTGTTGCGTGAAATCGGTCATTATAGACAAAGCAAGGTAATTGAGTGCTGAAATTAGCTGCAAGCAATCGTATAAGCCAGAGATTCCAGGGAAGTTGGATAAATGGTTTAAGTTCAGAAATATGTGCATACATAAGCAGTTGGAGCAAAATAAGACCTTATATTTGAGCCTAAATCCCATGGAATGCAAATACTTTCAAGAATGCAGGACTTAGTGTGATATATTCAATTTATATGATAGCTCCTCTATTTTTTTTTCACCCATGCATTGATGGAAGTGTTAATGAACAGCTATTTGTATACTCACAGTTGACAGCATAAAGTACATTACCCCAGAATCTGCAATGCTGTTCTTAGTGTTATGAATTATCCTACTTAAATGGGTTTCCTCCCTAAGAAGAGCTCTGGGCAGGGTCCATGGAGAGGCATCTAATGGCAGCTAAATGAATTCAAGCCCAGATAAGGCGTAGGCTGCAAACACCGAAAAGCAACAACAGCTGTCATAGATAGAGGGGGAGGCAAATGCAGGGGGAGGAACGACTGAAGAGGAGTACGCGAAAAGGGACCGAGGTTTGGAAGAATTACAAAGATATAAAAACAAACGGGGTGTGTGAGTGGAAAATGAGAACAAAAGAAACTGGGCTGTGTTATCTACCCCTCTACAAGTGAGGAGGTGTGTGGGAGGGAGCAGAACAGGGTGTGACATTATTTGTGGGAAAATATATTGATCTCCACAGTAGGCATTTTTCTCAAAGTCAAGCTATAAAGAGAAAAGAAAATAAGGGGTGTCGGATGGATGGCGTTTTGATGTCATTTTCAATCCCACATCCTCTCACCTTTCAATGTGTTAGTAGCTGAGCTGGTAAATATTCAGTCAACATACAGGAAAATAGCATGTTTGCACGTGCTAGACATTGGCCTTTCGCACTATGGCCTCAGAGCTGTTGTCACTCGCAGTCAGTCCAGTAGGTGATTGGGAAATGTGGTGATAGATGAAATCCATTCATTTCCTCCCGGAAAGATGTGTATTTTTTTAAACCGCTGCTGACATGCAGTCATGCTTTAGCCCAGAGTAAGCAGAGATACGCCGGAGGGGAGAGAAAAGAAAAGATGGAAAAGCATATACATACAAACGAGTAGCATGGTGGCAGCACAGAGATGGAAGGATACATTTATGGATGATGGATGAGAGGTGGAGAAGGTTGCTGACTGTCAGATGTTCCCTTTATCCCTCTTGTGCTTTTTTGATATGCAGATTGAGGGGAGGATGGAGGAGGGAGGTAGGGATGAGGAGTGAAGATTGAGGGGGGGAGAAAAGAGGGGAGATGCTATCACATTTGTTACCTGGCAGAATGGTGCCACCACCTCTGCTCATATTTAATGAGACCAAGAGGAACATTATGTAGATGAGCCTTAATAGAACAATGCCTATATCTCCCTCTTCCTTCTGCATGCTTCTTCGTCCATCGTCCTCGTCATCTTCTAATTTGTGTGTCCTTATCTACCCCCTTTCCTTTTTAATTTTCTCCTTAAGACATTCCTTCAGTGAGTAATCTGCCCTAAACTAATCTTTGTGTTTGCTTCATTGGCCCATCATCATCTTCTCATTTCCTGGAAGTGGCGCTGCGTCATTGATCATCACTTCAGACCTGCTGGCTTATCAGAAGATGAATAGGATCCTCATGATGCAAAGATGAGATTCACAAAGTGTGCTTGAAATTGGCATCTGATGACGAAAGGAAGGAAGGACGGCAGAGCGAAGGTAAAATGAAGAGACAAAAATGAAGGTAAGTGAGTCATGGAGAGGATTCCGTCTCGGGTAAAACTGTTGAGGGCCATTCCTGAATGATGGCTCATCAGGCTTCATTCCATGCGTCACATCTAATTGCTTTTATATCTGTTCCTATGGAAACTGCAGTTCTCGTCTAAGCTGCTGTGAAGGGATGTTTCATCACCTCTCCTCTCGGGGGTTAGTGCCACCTCTGCATATGTGGTTTGGACGGGCTCTTACAGAGGGATAAGCTCACTGGGATCCAGAGGATCAGCATCACTAACCAGGGAGAAGATATGAGAGCATATCGTGTGGGATGAAGGCATCACATTCCACACACATGGAGATTCTGAATGCATAACTTATTATCAGGAGACAATAGCAAACATTAGAAACTGATTGAATATGCATGTGCAGAAATTGCATGTGTTAATAGTGCACAGATAAATATACACGCATGAAGCGAGAACGTACTTTATTTTTCAGCTGTTGGCAGGGTTTTTGTTGCGTGTAGATCTTTCTCTGTTTCATCCCGGAGTATAACACTACTGCTGCAATAAAAGTGTTTGCCTCATTGAATGTTATGGGTTAATAGTCAGGAGGTATGATTAGCGGAGTCTTGTCATAGACGATGTTATAGATTATTGTGTCTCTGTAAGCCCACTCTTTCATTCTTCTACTACAAGCATTTGTTGTTGTGCAGCCACCTTTTACAGGGATGGACCAATGTTAGTCAGGCATGACTAATATAACAAACATTCTTTCAGAGGAAGAGAACAAAGAAGAAAATGTCAAATTTGTTATTTATTTGTAAGATGTGCATAGGAAATCCTGTCTACAGAAAAGGCATGAAAAATACTTTGAGTAAGTCAAATTTAATTGCAATATTTCCCCAAGCATTTCTTTTAATTGCTTTGCCTATCAAGGTTGACAACAGGGGCGGGGGGTTGTAGGCAAATTACACTAATATAAAGGTAGCGGAGACTCTTAAACAAAAACACTTGGGTTATTTTATATATGAGAGTAATATATGGGTAATGTTAATGTACAAGTCACAGCTTGGCAGCTCACTATAAAACAGTGGCTCTCAAACTTATTTAAAAAATGACCTTCTAAATGACATTTCAGTGCAAAGTACCAAAGAAAACACTAGGATAAGAAAAAACAGCTTAAGCTTTTAACAATTGTGCTTAAGATAGGAATTCTAAATATGAAATGAGGTTTAATAGACTTATATTTGCATTGGTATGGAACATTATGTTAGGAAATGTGCATGAAAGATATGTCCACAGCTGCATATAACATGAACCTGCAAATATACGCTATTCACTTCCAGGAATTATACGTACCACAATTCTTTCACTTTATTATCAGACAAATGTTGCTATTTATTTGATAAAAAGTCATAGATAAGTTTGGAAACCAAGCGTTCTCGTATTTGGGTCTCACAACCTTACCCGGGGACGGACACAGCCAGCTCTGATTAGCTTGTCCTCCTCCGACTCAACTCATCAGCATTCTACTGATGTCCGGACATGAATGAAAATCTCAACACTGAGGTTCTCCGTCAAATGCTGTTTATGTGGGTCAGCGAGACTTTGTTCCCAAATTTACAAGGCTATCAAGAGTAACATTTTTAGAATTAGCGGTCTTCACCTTTTTTAATCTGCTTTATCCTTCAGTACCACAATGTACCCCTGGGGGTGCACATACCCCCATTTGTGAAACATTGCTCTACAAGACGCTTTTCCACAAAGAGAGCAGGGCTTATCGTTTACCCCTTGAGGTTGTAGTCCCAAAGGGCGAAGAAGATATTTGGTGTTTTTTTGTGACTTTTCTAAAGGTCATGATTCCCACTCGATCATACATGGCCCTCTAAACCGTGTTTGTGTGAGTGAGAATAATAATCGGACCATGTCTCTTTCTATTTATAGTTTTGTCAAGCCCCAAATTCCAGTTATATGAAGGGTTATTCATGGGGACTTGAGATGATTCAGTGGAGGCTTCAGTCCCTGAGAAGATGAACAAACACTGTTGTGGTTTGGAAAGGAAAATATGATCATGCCTTCATGGGCAGCAGAAGCAGAATGTCCTCCATTCTCTTTTTGCTGCCTTTCATCTTATTGGTCACTCTTGCTTGAGAGGGTCATTGGTTCCTGTACAACAGCCTTTGTTTTATTTCCAGTCCCCACAGACTGCGCCTGCTGAACCCCAGGGACTGATGAAAAAGCCAAAGACGCGAGGGATTTTTGAAAGCTTAGTCCCAGAGGAGGCTGACCGCTCAACCTCTGGGATTGAGTTTCAGGGATCCCTTGTTTTCTGGTGTGGCTTGTAATAACAACATGAACCTGTGACAATTACTCTTGAGATTTAATTACAGTCACAAATTAAAATGTTGATGATAATGTAGGGGTTACACCTGAATTTATTCTTTTGGGTAAAAGGTGATTTATTTAAGATGATGTTGGTCTGAGAAGGCTGGGGGCAGCAGGAAGTCAGGACCAGGGGTTAGAGCTGGTCTGAAGTCCAGACTGCAGGTTGAGCAAGAGATCATTGCAGATGGAGGGAGACAAGAATTCAAAATGTAATTAGGAAATAGCAAGACGTAAAAATGAGTGTCTGAATGAACTGAGTTTCTGATCTTGCAGAGTTGTGGGGTTGAAGGCTGGTCTTTCATAGCTGTACAGATAGTTGGTTCATTCTATTGTTTAATTCCACACACTGTTCTCCGCTTGCATCGGTTTCCACATTCATCGTATTATTTTTAATATTTCATTTAATTTAATTTAACTTTTTTACTCCTGTTTTTTAAATCAGCTGTAAAGCATATTGAATAATTTGATTAAAAAAAAAATGCTATATAAATAAAGCATGATTGATTTGTGGATATTGTTCTCATACATGAGACAAAACCTCATGATCTCCGCTGCCTGTCATAGATGGCCGTTGCTTTTAATTTTTAATTTCCTATTTTTAATGTTTTTATGAACGACAATGAGTGGATATCAATTAACATCATTCGATTTCCCACTTCCACTCTGTTTATTAGAGCCACTTGAAACATAATCTACTCAACCATATCTGATGATATTATGCCTTGGGAGGTCTGGTATGTTTGTTTCATATCAGTTGATGGAAATGGATGGTTGAATTCACCTTTGTTGTAACATTTCAAAGGTCCCCTTGACAAATAGATGGAAAGCTATTGTGGACTGCAATTGCACTGATAAGTGCAGGTGGATTCTGAAATTCCTATATTTCATTATTGTTGTCTGAGCACTCCAGTATTGGGTGTTGACATGTTTTATACTATGCCCAGATGGGCTGCTCAGTGCGCCCCTTTCTTCAGTCAGTTCTCCAATTCATGGAGGAAGTATGAGAAGAGAAACTGCGCAACTGGTTTAGGAAAAAAAAAACATTAGTGCAGCTGCACCACTTGCAAAGATTCGGAGATACTGGAGAATTTTGCCACAGAGCAACAGGTATATACACTTCAAAATGAAGTTGATTTAACTCCTATAGTGTTACAATCAAAACTATCCTTATGTATTTTCTCTATTCTCTATGAATGAGTTAACCTCACACTTTAGAAATAGTGTTTAATATTTTTATTCTTATATTGCTTTCCTATATGTTTTATTGTTAGAATATTCAATTAAGGCATTAATATGAGAAATGATGAAAAACGAGAAGGCACTATTACCTGTGGGGTCCATCATATCTGAGCAATCTCTCCATCTTCCTGATTAATCTCAAAGTACAGATTTTATTCCCAACTGAACTCCAGGATGTGGGGAATATGCAGCTGATGGAGGTGGTAGACAGTGTCTTCACCCAGAGACTCGTTGCTAAAGTAAGTTACTGGACGCCAGCCGGCTGAGGAGTTTGACTCTCAGGTCCTTCATTCAGGGTGACCCCTTGAATTTCTCCTTTTTCATTATTCATGTGGGTGGAGCTTACTTATACCACTGAGGCCTTGGATTAACACCAGTGAGATCAAATTCAACTAAAGGCCCCAGCACTGACCACTTTTTGACACAATGTGTTAAAATGAATTTGATCATTAAAAATTTACGTGGAAATGTGAAAAATGAGTTGCCGATAGAAGAAGAACAATATATTAAAGGACCAGCTGTGCAGGAAAAGGAGGCATGTTCATGCCCACCCTTCTGCTGGTTTCTCCTCTTGGTGTTAGAAGGTAATGGTCGGTGTTTGTGGTGTATTTATTTACACAAGACTGATAAATCCCTTTAAATGTTCCACTTGGGAAAATAACATGTTCTTTCCTCGGGTGCAGTTATTTTTTTATGTTGTTCAAACACATAAAACAGAGTTTCCGGGAAAAGGACATCTTTCACAAGCTTTAGTTACCGAGCATCTTTTCCAACAAATCCTATCTTTCTCCTTTTTCACTTCCATATTTTACGTCTTCACTTACTTTTTCAGTCCCTGTTTATTTGTCTTCTTTCTTACTTACTCTGCTGCTGGTCAGCTGTTTAGATAGGCTGATGTATAAATTCCACCTAGCCTCTCATCATAACTGGTTGCCTTATCAAGGTCAAGAGAGTGCTTTGCAACACTTAGAGCGTTTTATCGGCGTATTATCTGGGCGCACGGTAACAGGAGGAAAAAAGCCTGTGGACTTGAGTGAACCGGTGAACCCGATTAAGCCCTGCGCTGTTTCTGATGACAGGTTATGAGTGAATTTAATGTTTCTAGCGGTGATGCTGAGTTCAGTCTTGAGGATCATTAGAGTATAATCTTAAATCCCTAATCCCCCTCCTTTAAGTGTGGACTAGCTTCACTATACTTATTCTTGTAGTGATGCCTGCTCCTAAGCTTTGTTTTATTTTATTTTTAAGCGCCTCAAGGCTTAGTCACGGCCTGGACATCAAAAGCAATATTGTTCCTTATGTGAAAAAAAAAATAGATTGCATACAAATACACAATGCCTGAAGGAGAGGCACGCTGTTTTATTCACCAATCACATTTGCAAGTCTGTGTGGTGGAGCTGTACATGAAAGGGTTAATGTTATTCTAAGCGTTGGCTATAATTTTTCGGATTTACAGCAGGGGTGGATAATGTAATGGAAATTAAAAAGAAGCCATTTCTTTGATGTCCGTCTTCATCGCCTGACAACAGGGAGTGAAGGTTAAAACCCAACCAGAACTATCTTTTATGAGAAGGCCATTTGAAAATCAAGTGTAACCTAACTAGGAAATAAAACACCAATCACCACAGAATGGATAAATGCCTCATTACATTTTAAAAAGCTACGCAGTCTTTGAAGAGATATGATCCCCAAGGGCGTTTCTTCGTGCAGAGGTCGGAGTCTGAGGTTGAGACGAGTGAGTCAGTGAATAAAAATGTTCGTACCATGTCCCATGAAACAAAATATCATCATGTACTTCTGCCATCACTGTGATTCATTTAATTTGTACTAATTAACGAGTCCACAGTGTTTATCGATGTTCCCATCTCTAGCCTGAGGCCGTGTCATCGGCATCAGCTGCAACCCAGAGGACACATGTATGTAAAATGTCACTGTTGAATCACTTGAAAATTGCTTGCTGTGGGTCACTTCTTATGTGATGGAGATAACAGGATAGCAGAAATGAAAGGGAGACAAGAATGCATAGAGTATGTGGGTAGTTGAAGGGATCTACGAGGCTTAGAAGAGACGACTGCTGAAGTCCAAATAGTGAATTTACCAAAAAAGACCCACTAACTAGACAATCAACATTAATCGCTCATTGAGTTAAATACAATAACCACTCTAAACAGAAACAAAGAACAAAAAGACAACTGGATGGTTCTTAACCAACAAATCAAAACACAGTCCAGCAACATCGAACACTTTCAAGTGAAAGAAAAGTACGGAACGGACTGTGTTTACGGAAGTAAATATGGATGCTACACATATCAGCGTGTCTGTATCAAATTTTAAGTTGTTGTGCAATCGGAGACAACAAAATTATTACCAAGTGATGAAGGGCCTTTCTTTCCACCGACTAGGATCATCAAAAGTGTCTGCCATGCTTGTTTCGTCCATAGTTTACATTTGATGTTGTCGCGTTCCGCCTCCTCCCGCCCAGAATTATGACTTCCGTCTCACCTCAATAACGTAACGTCGGATGAAATGCGATATGAGCATTCAGACTGAGGTCGCTTTGAAAAAAATCAGGTATGTATCCGATTTAGGAGCACATATGAAACACGTTTACCAGTTTTTGACACGTTTACCAGTTTTTGACTCAACACGAGGCACACACGGACTGCAGTCCCTGTCACAGTGCATCTGCACACAGTCAGACGCTTATGGTGGCGAGAACCAGCTTAGGGATTCCATGACGTCGTCTGTGGCCTCGAGTTGAGAGGCGACGCCCAGGGAATCCCTCAGGAGGAATGGGCGGTTCTTGCTTTATTGCTTCTGACGAACGGGAACTTCTGCACACTTTTAATAGAATCCAAAATAAACAGTTTATCTACACTCGGGGTACGTAACAAAAGTACTGAATAGGCCAAGTAGCTACAGAAAGCAAAAGATTTGATCTTGTATAAAGCGGTTAAAGTTGGCAGTGTACACATTGTAAACCATTTAATTATTCTTGCAAAACACAGGTGTAGTTCCTGTGCTAGATTACTTTTCCTTCTTTCATCTTGCCCTTTAAATTGTCAGCTGCTGGATGTGATAATTCACTGGAGCCCTGTTTCTGATTGGTGCCGTTTAATTAAGCTCTTGCAAACGTTCAGTCTCTCTTCTCCCACCTAGCAGACAGCATTCGGGTATATCAGCTTATCTATTAGCTGCTGATCCTCATCACCTAGCATTTGTCTCAGTCCTCCTCCTGAAACAATAACGGAGCAGCTTACCGCTCTAAATGTTGTTCTTGTCTCCCCTCAGCTCTCTGATCCCGCCATCAATAAAAAATTATTCCTCCCTCCACTGTCACCTGTGTCAAGACTCAAGGGGGGCTGTCTTTCTGCCGATCAGAAGAGATTCCCCTCCTTGACCAAAACCTCCTGCAGAGCCTGAGCGATAATGTTGTTCAAATAGATCCATTAGTCTCTCCTGACTGAGGTATATGCAGATGACTTCTGCTCAGGAGTGAGATCTGATAGCTGGTTGGTTTGATCTGCTTAGTATGGCCGATCAAACACTGGATCAAACACTGTACCTCTTTGGAACTGTGTTTTTGTCCAAAGTATTTTTTCGGGGTTTCTTTACAGATCATTCACATAGTATGCTATTCTTGAAGAATGGTGAGATCATTTCCCGGATCTGGGGAAACTTTACTTAATGGTGCACTTGAGCCTCGCCTGAGGAAGACTGTATCATTTTATTTTGGTTACTTCTAGCAACTTCTTTCTATCTTTTTGTCGTGCGGCCTTTGTTGTCGTGGTTTCTGTGGCTGCTGTGCTGGGTGCCACTGAGAGCTCAGAAAATCCTCTCCACTTGAAGCACTTCTTCTACAGCTCAAACATTTCTGTTATCGGCCTCAGTTGTGTAAAAACACTCCACCATGCTGTTGATTTTGAGGACTCGCCATGTGGTGAGCAATTTCTTCTGTTATTATTGAAGTATTCTGGATACAGTCTGCTGTACCTCTACACAGGCGATGTAGCTCCATACCCAATGGGTAAATTATTACTTAAAAATAGATAAATAAAAGATATTTCTTCTGGAACTCCTTGGAAAGGGGTCCATAAAGTCCAACCCGAGAATTTTCTGAGGGTAGTTTACCACAATTTGTAGCAAATTCCCAGCAAACTCCACATTTAGATGTTTTAGACAGAGATAATGTCATCAATGCTCAAGTCCACTAGGGCTTAGAAAGTCTTGTAGGTTACATTTAGGGGTCGTGACCGGAGACCCTCTGGTAGGAGGATATAATAGCAGCATATTTACCTCAACAGACTTTATCTCACAAAATAGTTCACTTTGTGGAATGCAATGAGAGGACTTCTCCTTCGTACATCACATCCCGATAGAAGAGCTGGCAGTCTCAGTCGTCCTGCTGTGCTCCATATCTGTGCTTCTTTGAAGGGCAGATCTTTTCCTTGCTCTCCTTTGACTCTCTGCAGGGTGGAACAGGCAGGGGAAAAGTTGCTGCTATTGGTGGTAGGGATGAAACTTTATCCTTTTATCCTGTGAAAGTATAACTGCGTTTATATTTCCCTTTAATGTATTCCTCAGCGTAAGAAAACTTCTGCAGTCAGAGGCCCGGTGAACAAGGCACACACTAAGTTTCTGTTTTTTAAAGACCCTACGAGAGTCTGCCATCCAGGTATTATCCACACCTTTTCAGGCCCACTCTATAGTCAAACTCTTCTTTTAAACAGATTAAAATGTTCGCTCCATCTTATTCATCCTCCTTTTGACATATGGTATTTTTAATCAATGCCAATGTCAAACTTGCATTCAGATGTCCACTTGAATTCGCCCTCTGTGCTCCTTACTGTATTCAGCGGGTCTTCCAGCTGAGAGAGGATCTGGACAAACCTTTGGTACCAGCCAGACATGGTAAACAAAAGGCGTTGAGCTTTCCTTAGGGTGTTGTCACTGGAATTTCATCCGCTGCATTGGTTCTGTCGGGGTTCACCTGAAAAACAGTGACACAAAAAAATGTCCAAGGAACCCCAAGAAGATTTGGAGAAAAATACCATGCATTTATGAAAACCGCTTGAAGGTGTATGTGTGTGATGTAAAGGTGCAGTCCGGAAAGCTTTAGTATTTAGTATCGCTGTGGTATTATTCATGCAACTGTAGCTTGGAGATGAAAGTGGCGATGGCAGGAACATGTACTGTTTTCTATGTTCTTTGTCTCAATGGCGTCTTTTTCCCCTTTTGGATTTCATCTTAATTGTTTCTGTAATTTGTTGTCACACACAAGCTGATTCTGTTTCACGCCTGCCTGAGCCAAGAGTGAACCGAGATTGTCTGTTTAGGGCATTGCGAATATTATTGGTTTCCCCTTAACAATACGGTTTCATTCATTTCTTGAAATGAATGATTCATTGTCTTCTACTGTTCATTTTGCATTCTCTTGCTGGTTTATTTGACAAAATGATTTCCAAAGTAATTCCCTGTTTATACTTTATTTAATGCATACTTCATAATAATTTTCAATTTAGTTGTTATACCGTCTTAGACAGGCTCTTTGTACAGCCTTTTTTTTAAATTGAATTTTGCATTATGGATTTTCTAAATATGCTGATGCCTGTTTAACTTTGACCAACTATATTTAAGATTTATCCACACATTTCCCAATGTATGTAAAAGTTAGCTTGAGTCTACAGCTTAAATTCCTGGAGGAAGCATTATTAACCATATTACCGACTTAAAGTTCTCATCCGTCCTCTCTCTCTTTTGCCACACTAAAACAACCACATTGCATTGTGGCAGTTGCTGGATGGAGAATATACATTCATATATATTTTCAGAAGGACTTCTTTGCTATAACAACACACCATGTCTGAGTCCTAATACATTTGGGAACAATAAAAAATACTGGGTTCAGATGTTAGCTATAAAGATTGAGGCTAGGAGCCAGATCTGTAGAAAGACACACTGCTGTTACTGGTTCCCCTTGTATTGTTTGTGTTTTATAGTTTCATTACCCCCCATCCCCCCAGCTTATGAAATGGAAATTTTATGTATGTAGTTATTTTTTTCTTTTTCCTTCCTGGGGGAAGCTTACAGAGGAAGTTTGAGAGGCGTTGGTCTGTGGTGTACTCAGTGTACTCATTAGTATTATACAATAACCAGCTTTTCTATTGCCAAAAAATGCCAGTCGGGAAAAATAAAACCTTCCCTTTGGCAAATACAGTTATAGTTAAAGTGTGCCCTGTTTAGATGAGGCTTTACTAATTCAATTGTTAAATGCAAACAATAGAAAAAAAAATTCATCATACTGTAAATCGGAAGACGATGATTTTGTGAATTGGTGAATATTTTAGTATGTTTAAGTTTTTCATTAACATCTATTAATCTAAATTTGAAATCTATGTGTATAACTTTCCTGTGAAACACTAACTAAACTATCTGAACTAAAAAAAACGGAGAAAATTGATAAAGAAAAAAGAGGTAACCCCCGTGCTCTTTTCCAAATCAAATATATGTGGTGTATTCTACAGCTATATCTACACAAATATGGTAGACCAATTAGCACCAGGGGAAGCTTCAGAGAGTTTTTTCTTGGTTGGGGACGGGCTTTGTCAGCCAGACCTGTGTATCGGCCAATGGGTGGCGGCTGTCAGCTGATCCTCTGAGCTGGTACCTGTCATTTAACATAGCTCCTAATAGGTGACAAATGCAATATTTGCAATTTATTGATTTTGCGTAAATATACAAACACATTACAGCTGGCCGTCACATGAACACAGTTCATACAAAATATATATTAACATCCTATATTTTGTCAAAGAAAAGACGTAATTATCTTGAATATTAACATCAGTAAAAAGGATATAAAAGGAAGCGGCCCAGAATCTAGATGTATTTTCTTTCCCTCTGTTGTTCATCTGAGTACCCAAAGCCTCATCGTTTATATTGTCCCTGCAATACAATCATTGAGATTTAGCTGAAGTGTAACGCAGTTCCCTTATCCCAGGTACAACAGTTCTAGAGGCAATAGTGCTGAATGTGCAAACATCATTTAATGGGCTGAGGGCAGGTAAGAAGGAAGTTCATAGGTTCATGGAAACAGGGCTAATCTTTTGCTGGCAGCTGTACGTAGCAGGAATAACTCAGTTTAATACCTATGGCTGCTGGATGATAATGGCCACACTTTAGCCTCAATGGGAGACTTCTCACCCCTTTAAACCTGCAGCTCAGCTTCTCTTCTGCAAGCTGGAGGAAGTAAAATTCATACTGCCTGTCCTCAACCGCAATTCATCTGGGCCCTCATCAATCACGTCAGACATACTATTTCTAAAGCTCTGTTCTTTTCCTAGCTTGCCATTGGACTGAGGCTGACTTATTTCAATTTGAAGGCTTAAGTTATTAGTTTGGAGTACCTCTACATGACGGTGTCATAGTTCCATTCAAAATCATCCTGATGTTCAAACCATTGGAGGTCTGGAGAAGTTTTCATTAGACCACAGTGCAAGACAGACAGCTTGGTGATTCATAGTCAATCTAAATCTGTCATACAGCATTTGGACAGTCAAAAGAATTTCAGTGGAGCTCACACACAATTCAACAGAGATGGTTGAGAAGCTTCACGTGAGTAACAGTCTTGCAGAACTTCTCTATATGAAAGGCCATGATCTAACCTATGACACTTGACCCAGAGAAATATCTCAACAGACACTGAACAAGCCGCAGTGAAAATTGTTGTTCCAAGATAAGGAATGTTCATCACTTTGGTTGGCTCTCTGACCATTTGTTTTGAAATATTGTTCAGTTCCTTGGTTGTCGGTGACCAACACTTTGATAGAAACCATAGTACTGGCATGAACCTCCTCCCGCTGATCTGTTCTCATTGCTCTGAGCTTTAGGGCTGCTAACATCAACAAATCATGCCATTGACTTGCAACCATTCCTCGAGCTGTTTATGAACCAATGATCTAATTAGGAAAAATCACCCACGTTGCATCATTTGCTTCTTATCCTTAGGCTGTTTCTGAATGCACATTGGTTTTATGCTCATTTTGTAAACTATGGACCATGAAACAATCTTTCACCGACAAACAGCTAGATGTCATCAGTACTATTTAACTACTCTCTGATTATCACTGATTTAGTTTTAGTAGGAAAATGATGCATAAATGAGAATTCAGAAGAAGCTGAATTTACTATGTTTACTATGTAACGCTAAATTACACTGTCCAATCTGTGTTGTTCTGCTTAGTGACTAAAACTAATGTGATATTTATTGGGTACTCCATGTTGACATTGTCCACTACTACCTCTCTTCCCTCTAGCATTTGTATGTCTCCTTTACCTCAACACACACACACACACACACACACACACACACACACACACACACACACACACACACACACACACACACACACACACACACAGGGTCTGATAATGATTTGCTTGTGATTGAATTTAATGTCTATTAGGAGGCATAATGTGTTGCTGCCTCCTGCAGGACCGAGTCTCTTGGTAGCCTAATTTTGACAAGCTGTTCTGGAGAAGAAAATCAATACAGTTGTCGTCCACCATTTTGTTATAATTTGATGATTATGCTTGATAGTCACCACAGAGACAACATTATTCATTATAATGCCATACATTTTGACCAAACTCCGTAAAACAATCGCATTACCCGTGGGTAAAGATTGAGTAGAGGGGTGAACTGAGGTCTTTTGCATAGACTTGCATACAGAAACACAAAGCTTACATTTTTCAGCTGCAGTTAGCTCACTAGAGAATATGGCGCATTTCAAACTGCAGAAAAACACAAACCCATCACCACTAGCACTCACATAGGTCACAGTATCTTTGGTTCAAATTTCAATAAACGTTGACTATGGCAATAATCACCACATCGTACGACGCCACCTACCTGGATTGATGCAATAGCTGCATTTCCATAATATATAATTAGTGCTAATAGGACATGATGTTTCAATCCCTGTGTATAGTTGACAATCTTGATGTTGGCAGTCTGATGGCCAAATGAAGAGTAGGTAGTTTTTCGGGGGCATCAGTTGGGAAACCTCTTCATTTATCTTTTATAGGCTAGGCCCGCGGCCCGCATCCAGACCGCGAGCTGCCTATTTGCAGACCCTAAACAGCCTGCATGCAAGAAAATCTGCATGTAAACCCCCTTTCACAATAGAGAGAAGCTTTCCAAATTAAACTTCATTCATGTGCAAGGAGGTAGTCAAAATCCTTTTTGAAGTCCTTCCCGGTAGCCAGTCGCTGCATGTAAACGCTGTATTGGAAAGCTTCCTGTTTGAGATGTATCTGCGCATGCCCAAGGTCGTGACGTAATGCTCTGCTAAGTTTTTTTCAGCGCCACATTAACTATGACGACTTCAAAACAGTGCTACAGTAATTGTCACAAGTTTTGTTAAACAATCAGTGGTCAGATTTATCATCCCATTGTTTGGATAAATTTCACATGTGCCATGAATTTTAAATTCACTCACCCAAAGTTTATGTGATTCCACATTTTAGTTTGAACAATTGTGGTGGCATGTAATAGAAAAAATACGCCTTACATCAAGCCAAAGTATATTTTTCACTTTAAATCTTATCTAAGGCAAAATACTGTAGCTGAGTTAGTAACAGTCTCATAGAGCCACCTAAAACAAATAATTATTTTGTCTCATTAGTGCTGCTACATGTTTAATGATCATCACCTCGACCCTCATATTCCACCAAGACCCCAAACCTTCACACAACCCAGCCTGAGTAACATTAATTGTGATGGACGATAGATAACCTCCCATTAGCTGACCAGTGGTTCGTGCAGTCTTCAGCAACCAGACTGTCAGTCCCATAGATCCTATGACCTCAGATGGCCACTAGAAAGTTACCCTGAACCTCCATGTGACTAATTAAATGCAGCAAAGTGATCTCTGGAGATCTGACTTCATACTGGGTGTCACATGTGAAGACGACAGTCAGAGAGCAAAGATCAGCCAAGATGTTTTACCGTCCCAAGTAACTGAACTTATTATCATTGCAGTTTAACATTTTGTTAAATGAGTGTTTTAAATTACCCATGAACTTGGATTGCTTTGTAATAGAAGGAGGCACACAAGACCCACTCTCTGAATAGAAAAGAAGAATAAAGTGGACGTTTTTGAGGTTTCCGGTTCCGCCACCGAGAGGATGACAGCCAAATTTCTGAGTTCCCTGACAGTTTTGTGAGATAATAAGAGTGTTGAAAAAAAACAAACGAAGTATACGGCTCCCTGCTCCGCTAAGATGCTGATCTTTTATGAGGATGTTACTCGACTATTCCAAGATGCATCGGAGGAAACGAGGGACAAGGCTTTGCGAGGACTCCTGATTGCTGTGTTAAAAAACTCCTCCACTCCAGGTAGAAGGGAGATGGGGCTCCTGTTTGCTTGGCAGGTCATGTGGTGGTTCAACTGGAATGGAGATAAGGACCCAGCGGCAGTGTACTAATGTAGAGAAAAAAACTCCACTCTGAACGCATAGAAAAACTTCAGGAACTCAAAAGACTTAGATCTACAATCAGACCACAAATGTTGATAAGTTTTGTCAGATTTCAGAGAGCTGCACGTTATCTTGGTTATCTGGCCAAATGGCTTTAAGGCAACGATGAACCAAGTCTGAAATTGCAGCTAACCTGAGTCATATAGAATGTAAAAGGCTGCAAAAGGCACACCTTGCACCATTACAACATGAGAAACTGCCTGGGGCAAACCACCTCCACTGGCTCCTTTCCACACGATGCAGCAGAGGCTCCAGTTATCAGAAATCAGCGCCGTATCTGTAAGGCTGATCCCAGACACTCTTCACAATAAGGTCATTTCAGTCACCAGAATCCTCAACCTCATTCCTCATTCAGTTTATACACAGAGTTCATGAACATAACTGAAGGTTAAAACGTAGATGGAATAGTAAATTGAGAGCTTTGTCTTATGCCTCAACTCTCCTCTTCACCAACACAGACGGATTCAATGTCTCCATTACTGCTGCATCAAAACTCCTAATCTCACGGTTGGTCACGGTTTCCCATCACTCAAGAACAAGACACCAAGATTATCAAACTCCTTTGCTTGAAGCAGCAACTCACCAGAACCCGGAGGGGGCAATCCATCGTTTTTTGACAGACGGGGAGCTATGGCTTCAGATTCAAAGGTGCTGATTCCATGTGCTTCACCTGCAAAACGCTTCAAGACCACAAACCGATGAAGCCAAAAGAAAGAAATCACCAACAAAAAGCAGATATGCATTTCAACACTCTCATCACCTCAAGTTTTCATATCATATCATATCATTAAGGTCAATTTGGATGCGAACCACTTTGGACACGCAGAGACGTGTGCCCTCAGCAGGCAGCAACAGCTGTCAGTCGTAAAGTGGAACACCTCCATGAGCGATGCAGCTTTGCATCGTTTAAAATTTTAAAGGTGGGGCACATTTGTAAGGTTAGGGTATCATACTGATTTCATTATAGTTATTTGGTACTCTCGACCTCATTAACAAATCACTTCATATCCAAAAAATTCACATTAAACCTAACAGAAACGTGACGAAAATGCCTTTTAATATCAAGCTAGCTATGTACCTAACTAGATTATCGAGATGAGTCGTCATCGTCTAGAGAGCCAACGCGCCTTCACTTCAACTGTTCCAGATGACATGCCCCATGTCAAGACAGGCCACCTTTGCTCATCTTGCAGTTTACAACCCTTTTCGGTGGGGTGAGGGTGGGGTGGTCATCTGTTTAGTTTTCGGCCGGACAGTCCGGATTTGAAACAGTGTCCATCCACCGGCACAGCCTTGAGCCGGACTCTCATTTGTCCTCCTTTTGAGATTATGTGGTGCAGTGGGTTATTTTATTCTTATTTTTATTTCTAAAAACTGACCTGTAACTCTGATAATGCCAAGGTGTGAACAACAAATCAAAACAAATACATTTTTACTGCAGGAGAGCTCACTAACGTTGCCGTCAGCAGCACATTGTTCTGAGATATACTATGTGATGCATTCCACGTCTTTTCAGTAAAAAGATGTTTTGGACCATCGTCATCAAAATGTGTTCAAATTCCGTCTTATTAAATGTAACATTTGGCAAGAAACTTGAATAAAAGATTTTTGAAAAAGCAATTTGTAGATATTTCACGGCAATGTCAAATCGATATTAAAAAATAAATTGTGAAAAATGTTAATGCTAAAAGACATTACCCTTCATGGTTTCCCCCTTAAGCTGAAGTAAAAATTTCAGACCTGCCCACAATATGTATTAGAATAGAATAGAATAGATCTTTATTATTATTGTTTTAAAAACAAGGAAACACCGTGAAACGTCTCTTGTTTAGGCAAAAATAAGCAGCAGCATCAAAATATAAAAGCAGATAAAAAAGTGGCATATAAAAATATAGGAATATAAATAAAATAAATAGGAAATGAGGTTATCAAACACAAGAGGTATATATACAAGGAGGTACTATGTACGGTATTCAAGTTATCGTCACAATATCAAGATTGAGGTAAAAATAATGTAATATTTGATTTTGTCCTCATCGCTAGCCGGGATTTGCATAATCCTGCAAAGTGTCCTCTTTTTTGGTGTTATAAAAGTGGCCACCCTAGTTGAGGGTGACATTCTCCCCTACCTTGGGTATTTTCTGTCGTGATGGTGTTGCCATTGCGCTATGGTTTACTTCCTTGTCATTACGCGGTGGCAGAGGCAGTGTCTGCCAACGCATCAAAAATAAATCTGTGATATTTGTCGATAACATCGGTTATTCATTGCAGCTCTTATCCTTAGTTATTACATTCTAATTAATTGAAGTCCTTTTCTCTCTTCTCCTGCGTCTTGCTTTGTATGCCTAACGTAAACACTCCGCACTGTTCACTTTACCGCTCCCACACTGAATAAAGTTCTTATGTTCCTCTGAGTTCATATTCCTTGATACTTATGTGACAATGAAAAGAAAAGACAGCAGAGAAAAATGGCACTGTGGTGTAAGTGTTTGTAATTTAAACTACTGTGCTAAAATAAAGGTGTCATCAGTCTGCTGCAGGTTAAAGCAGTAAAACTTTTATCGCACTTTAAAAGGACACTGGTCACAAAACCACGGCCACCATCAGTCTACATCAAGGTCACCTTTAGAAATTTATAATGGGCTCCAAAGTTGTCAGAAAGTTTAAGTACCAATAAAAATCCAATGAGACTCTGTATCCATCTGTTGTATTCTTATAATTTAAAGAAACAGTGGATGAACCTAAAACTGCTCAGATGAGTCCCTGAACTTTTCATGAAACGACATCCACTGATGTCTTCACTGACACAACTCTCAATCCTTGGAAAGCATTGGCTGGATCTCATGTACACATGCCTGTTCCAGCAAAGCCAACTGGAATACAACAGATTTCACCTGGAGCCCTAAGAAGTGCAGACAAAAAAAAACATTCCCACACACACACACAAAGAATATATGTGTGAGGATTATAAACTTAATCAGCGACAACAAATAGTGTCTATGCTTATACTGGGAAGAACCACTGTGCTACAGAGGCAAGCTGAATGTAGAGAAGCTAAGACACCTCTGCCTCACACATTATGGCTGAGACAAATACAAATTTCATTCTGACAGGCAGAATCGTTACTCCGCTGTGAGCTAATCAGATTTATATAAAGCATTGTCACATAGCATTAGTTACCTCATATTATAAATCGACATTATGGCTAACTGGCTAACTCCAACCAGGCTTCTTTAGTGATATTTACCCAATGGTGTCACTGATGTCAAAAACTGTTTAAATGCTATGAAAGTTTTTTTTTTTTTTTACCGCTTCATACTTGAAGTTTAGTTCATATACTCCAAATGTGCTAATTTTCCAATTTGTTTTATTTTTTATTTAAATTTGAATAAAAGTAAGTTTCAATCCACTTAACAGTGTTTTCTTAAAATATCTCATTAATCCCATTTAACCTGCTCTTGACGACACATTAGGAACCAAATGGGAAATATAAAAGAACATTTGATATGTGTTGTGGAAATGCTGAAAAAAAGAGAGAGAAAATGTAACATACCTATAACATTAAGGACGGGCAATGTTTAAAAAAAATATATTTCAGAAATTTTTGTGGTTAACATATAGTAAGATATTAACTGATTAATAAAATTATGCTTTGCATGTTGATTTGGTTTGCAATCCCCAATTTGGGAAACAGTTTGTAACTTATTTTCTCTGGCTACAATTGCTCCAATTTTTTTATAAATTAATAAAAAATAACCCAACATCATATTAATCTCATTTATTTATTTTTTCCAGCACGTAAAAAGCACACTTTGAAATACTATTTAAATGGTGCAAACAGATTCTTCTGTTTATCCAGTTAAATGGGACATCGGAAAATTTCCTATTCAGTTTGTGGAAGTCATAAAAACTCAATTTCGAACTAAGCTCTGTTGGCTTACTTTAAAAATTCCTAGCCATTATTACCTTAACTAATTCATAACGCTGGAGATTGGAAGAACATTTTGGAGACAGTATCATAAAATTGAATAGGTTCTGGAGAGTAAACAAATTGGCACTGGTCATGCAGATCCTCAGGTTGTGAGAGGCCTCCGCTGCTTGTGTGTTTTCTAACTATCCACCATGATTGCTGTCAGATTTGATTTATGATCCTTTTCGCCTCAACATATCACTATTAATCACTGTCAACACATTGTTTTACATTTCTAGTGGCTTCAAGTCACATCTATCTGTTTCTGTTTTTCTCTGTACGGTATACAATTTAAGTCAAATCCATATGAAGAACTCAGAAACAGAAGCGTTCAACCGAAAATTTGATATATTTAATTTGTTTAGTGAGCCAGCAGTGTGTTCTGAAAGAAGAGATGTACCGTCAGAAACAGGCTGGGCTCCTTTGTTAAATGCCAGAGTGTTGACAAGTATTATTATCTTGAGCAGAATTTAAAGGCTTGGTAGGCAGACTTCATTCAACAAACATGGATGACTCACAGCCTCAGTGGAGTGACTTTTGATGCCACACATATACACTCACACACACACACACGGTAATTCAAAGTGGTTGCAAAAATGAGTCGCCATATTTATTACCTTGGCAGAGCATTAGACAAAATGTTTATCATTAGCTTGTTAAAAGGCGTTTTGATAAGATAGGCTTCTAGAGAGGCCCGGAAGGCCATACAAATACATGGACATGGAATTAAGACATGAAGGCATCGTAATCATGCTGGTAAAAAAAGAGTACCTTGTAAACATGATTTGAACATGTTGCTGCTTATTGAGGAGGAGCTTTATCTCCGAATCCACCCATTTTTGATTAGCGGATCAATATTTGATTGGAATGAGATCAACGTTTTGATGTGGATGATACAAATTTCAAAATTTGATATCAAATTTGAACTAAAACAGTTACAAAAAACCAAAACCGCTCCCCCTAGTGAGTAAAATATGTGCTATCAATGTAAAATATGATATCTACTAGATAGGTCTCCTCAAGTTTATTCAAATGCACCAACTTTGGACTAAGTTGGGCCAATGTTTAGGAAGTTTTGTCTAAAAAATATTCCTTTTTTGTTTTAAAAAAGCTCCCCCTAGTAAGTACATTATGACTATTAGAGTATATGATGAGAATTGCAACATAGATCTCCTTAAGTAGATTCAAATTCAACAAAGTTTTACTAAATTGGACTAACGGTTGAAAAGGTATTGCCTAAAAAGCTGTGGTAATACAACACCCCTTAGTGACAGAAATATGCAACAGACTTTCCCCAAGATGAATCCAGTTATTCCTTGCACCCAGGTCTACGTGTGTATAATGTCCACGGAATAGTTTTTGAGTTATCGTGTCAACGGTAGGAAGGATCTACCGCTGACACGCAGAGGATGGTTCCATAATGTCCCAACCTTTCGGGGGTATGAGAATACAGCATCAAATACTCAAACGACGTGAGATACCACTTTGATAACATCATGACATCATGATACGTAAGGGAATCTGCAAACAAACTAGTGGTTGTGTCATACTGGGGTATCAGATTCGACATTGTGTCAACAGTTACCTCATACTCTGATCCAATAATTACTGTTCCACTTTAAGTAGCTTCATTTGCTTCCATAAAGCATCCTGGGATGATTTCCCATTTCTCCCTGTCTTCCTGTCACCCTAGATATTTTACCCCTCCAAATTCTTTAAATAAGTCCTACCTGACACTGGCCCTGCTGCACTCATGATCATAAACACATCATTCACCTCTGGCTGTTTCCCTGACAAATATAAGACTTGAGCTGGTGTCCAGAGACATTATGAAGAATAACAAACTTTACAGACCAGAAAACCGTGTTGCTTACCAACTCCCTAAAGTTGTTTAAGGGAATGATAAGCTCAGCTCCAAATCTACTCCATTAACAGTAATTTTATCATATCATTCTGAAGGCTGATACAGAGGAGTGCTGCATCCTGGTCTTATTTGATCTAAGAGCTGCATTTCATTGATCAATTCAGTGATTAATTCTCATCTGTCAAATCAGCAGGTTTTGCCTTTCCTTGGTTTTTATCCTCGTCTCCTCTTCTCTTTGTACATGGTTATCCTGGGCCTGATAATCACCCTTCATTGTGTACTCAGCTGTATATGTCAGTAAACAGATAAGTACAGCTACTAGGCTAAAAGACAAAAAGAAAATCGGTAGTCTTCTTATTACCGATCCTGGAAATATATCAAAGACATTCTCTTCGGGATTTTGCATGGTTGTCATCAGATTATTGTTGTAAGTGGCTGAGTGGGACCAACAGCATGCTAAGTTGTTCTTTCAACTCAGAAATAAAGCAAAAAACAAACCAACAATATCAGCGTCTGATGTAGAATGCATCATTTACAAACCGGATTTGACTCGTTTTGACTTCTACGCTTCCACTTTTCTGAGTGAAACCCCACTAATGAAGGATGCATGGAGATATGGATAAATGAGAAGAAGAAGAAATCCTTTATTTATCACATACAGCCATACACAGTACAACATAATGAAACTATTAAGGAAGTGTTTGTTGAGAGCAGCGCCTTTCTCTAAAGAATTGACTGGAGAACTCCTGGTGTCCCTTAAACCAGCAGTGCTCATAAAAGGAACAACAACAAGGACAGTAGAAGTATTATGGACGAAAAGATGTCACGGAAAATTAAGATCCAGACCCCAAAGTGTTATTAGAAAAATAAAAAATCATTTAATTCAATTTAAAAAAGACCACTGTGTGCCTTCTGATGCCACCTCCAGGTTTGAGAGATACAAGGAGAGAACAGAGTAATGATCGACGCATCATGTTTGACTCTGAGTGCGTGTATCATTTTCATTCTTGCCTGTACGAGTATCAGCGAGGATATAGTTAATATAACTCTTCCGCAGTGGCCACAGAACATTTGCTCCTGGGCCACGCGGAATATAATTCAGGGAAACCAAATCACTGGATACTAAACAATTTTAGGTTTGCAGTAATCACATTGAACTTGTAGCAGTACGTCTGTTCTACAAGTATCCCTACACACTTGCTTGAACCAATTCCTACACACACATCTCAGCAAAGCCTGGTTCTCGCCAATGAATGCAAAAAAAACTATATCATGGAATACTCTGGATATACGGAACATAAAGTGTCTCTGTGTCCCATCACTTGTCTATTATGCTGCCATATTGCAGGGGAACCCGTCCAGGGGTCCCACTCAATCAGCCACTGTGTTCAGTTACAAGGATTTTATGTCATGCAAAGAAAATGTGCGTGCGCTGTGTTTAATATTACCTGAATGTTTTGATCGTGCATCTAAGAATGTGTTTTTATACAACGACAAGCCCTAACCCTATAAAAACTGTGTCATGGTGTAGACAAAATGGCTGGAAGCGAGACACCAATACCGGAGGTTTTTGACTCACTATTTACTTAAGGCAGAAGGATGTAGAGAAGGAAACAGGATCTTCCGAGACAGAGGATGGATAGACTCAGCTGTAGACTTAAATCTAATGTAGTCCTCGAAGTTAATATTTCAAAAGCAGGAGAAATGAGCAAGCGTTAAGATATGAGCAACTTTGACAAGAGCCAAATTGTGATGGCGTGGTAAACTGGTGACGGGGTCATGGACGTCCAAAGGCTTGTTGAGGCACGTGTTGAGTTTGTGTTGTCTGATCCAACAGAAGAGCTAATGTAGCACCAAGTGCTGAAAAATGAAAACTTGTACAAATTGGTCCTGTATGTATATATTCCAGCGATGATCAACACCCTGGGCCCATTTGCTGGTCCTACTATCCATATTAAATGGGTCCACAGTGTAGAGGTTGGGGACCCCTAGAGGCATCAAAGTGAATTTGACACACAAAATCTCACTGCCTCATTAATTCCATATTCCATTCCAAGGATTATTTAGCAAGGATAAAATCTACAAGAAGAAGAAAATCATTATTAGTTTAATTTATTTTAATGAATTTTTACTCAGCATCGCAAGGGATCTTAAAGGCGCGTGGTATCTTTGTGTTCAGTTTCATATGTGCTTCCTCTGTTTGTTACATTGACATGTGGGACAATCACTGAGCTGTTTCAGAACCATAGACTGGTTAGGCTTAGGCTAGGTTAGGTTAGGCTATAGGCTGGTTTTATTCTGGTACCGGGACTGTTACTATTTTTGCTTGTTTTTGATCATCGCTTGTGGTATAAAGGATGTTCGGATTCAGAGACCTGACTGTGCATCTGAGCAAAGAGTGTTGATGTTTATACCCAGTAGCTTTCTGTGGGAAAACTGTTACATGAAGCCTAATTGCATTATTTGATTTTTGTGACATTTGGTTTGGAGTTTGCTTTGTTGTTGTTTCTTGGTAATGACATTGATTTGGGTTATTTATTCTACATCTTTCTGTGATTGATGAACTCCATGGAAGCAGTACCTCACATAATCTTTTAATGAATGCTGATGCAGGATGTTCTGGTTTAATTAGACCGCTGTGGTGCTTTTGATTTGCCTACCGTTGAGCACTCTTTATTGATGGCGAAGCCCAGGCAGTGGGTGGTTATCTCTGGACCATAATAGAACTGGTTCTCCTCATACCGCTCTCAACATTTTTCATTCCAGTCGATAATTATTCCTCTTAAATCCAAACTATGCTTGGTGGTGTCCCCAAGGTTCTGACTTTGGCCCAAGGCCGTTTGTTTTGTTCTGCTTTTACCTCAACGGATAATAGCCTGTTTTAAATATATTGTCAACCACTGTAAAGCAGGCAATGTTCAATCGGGAAATACATATCTTTTCTCTTTGAGTTTAGTCCAACATGATAATAAATTAATACATTTTATTTATGTAGCGCCTTAAAAAACAACTCTTTACAAAAATCTTTGACAGCTGTGTGAATCTGCACAGACAGGATTCTCAGAGGGTAATACGAAAAAATAAATAAATGTAAGACAGTGATATAATATTAAAACTCAATAGTACAAAAGATGAACGAAGCAAAATAGATAAAAAAAAAACACAAGATAGCAACGTGAGAAAGTAAAAATAACAAACAATTAAAGCAAATGCCAAAAGAGAATGAAGATGGTGAAGCAACACAAAGTAATATAATAATAAAAATTACATCCCAATTCATTTTTAGTTTTCAAAAATTCAAAAGATGATTGACTGATTAAAATGGAATATTTGTATAGATATTATAATGATATTTTTATTTTTATATCTTTTGATGACAGTGATAATATAATGAAGATCTGGTTTTGTGTTTTTAGTTTGCTATGTGTGTACCACAGACACATATCAACGACGTACACACATGCAATCACACCAGGTCTCAATGATTGGCCGCCAGATGCCAGCCTGAACTGAGTCCTCCAAACAAATGCATCACAGGATTCTCCCCGACACCACTGATCACAGCTGACTGCCTGGTTGGCGGAAGCACAAACCAGGGATACATGTTGGGATTAAACATTCTGGCAACAAAGCAGAGGACCTCCTGAAGACATGGCCCTGCATCAATATAGTCACGTTTGTGATCCATCCTGACTTCCTCCTCCAAAGTTCAGAAAAAGACCGACCTGAAGGAGGAGATCAGGGTTAAGGAAAACAGAGTGTGGGCTGACAGAGTTACATTAAAGGTAGGATTGATGGATCCTGCTGCCAGAACCTTTCAGCAGTGACAGATGGATGCTGCAAAGATGAAGTAAGTAAGACATTAGAGAACAGTGGTTGTTATTCACCAGTATGAGTGTGTATCCTTGTGTGTGTGTGGGTGTGCACCCCAGTGTGTTTCATATGTGCATCTCTGTACTTTCGGGACTGTGTGGGCAAATGAAAGGGATAGAGAGGGTACGTGCATCTATAGGTGTGTTCCAAGCTGCAAGATGCCATCCCTGACAGCGGCCCTCCACGATGGGAAATAATGTCGGGAAATTGATTTAGGTGTTGTCTGAGTGTGACAGAGATGAATCTGTGTGTCTGATTACAGGGGGTAAATAGCAAACAACATGAGATACAAATGGCAGAACAAAGAATTTCGAGGGAGAGAGAGAAACACAAAACACAAACCGTCTGCTTTGGGCTCTCACACATTATTTTTTAGCATATACTGTACAATGACTATTATGATTAGTTAATTAGACTCTGCTGTATGTTTGAGGCAATAATTACGACAGTTTGATTTAGATTTTTTAAGAGTCAATCATCAACAAGAGGTTCATAATGCTAAATCAATTTAAGGGCCCATATTCAGTAAAGGCCGTATTTGAAGACTGTGTCAGAATGGAATGAAGAAACTCTATATCTCAGTATTATCACACCTCTGTGAAAAACATCATTTGATTAACATGGATTTTTCATGGTGCAGCCTACTAGTTGTTTACTGGATTATGATAGCACACAGCATCTCTGGTACCACATATTGGACACGAGATAAGGAAGTGATATTGTTAACACACCTGCAGCGGTCTGGCAGCAAGCAGCTGGAACCCAACCCCTGAATGCTTTTCTGCCAGTGACATCTGTTAATTCACTTGGCGGAGGTATAGTGTGTGCCCTTTAGTCCTGTTTTATTATGATAACCATGTCGCCATTTGACAATGTATCCGTGCTGTCTTCTTCTTGATCGGCTTTTTGAGTACTCATAACCATATTCCTGACATAATTTTTGTCCTTAGTATGTTTGACCATTGTTATATGTCTCTAATTTTGATGATTCCTGGGGAATGCAGAGCCCTCTGCAATAGTTTAGCCCCTTTTAAGAGGCAGTTCTGACTTTGTCATAATTATCATGTAGGACATACAGGCATGAGTAATCTCCTCACTTGGTCAGTCTGCCCAAGCCTGTGTCTCATTCCTGTCCAGCCCCAGGCATCCCAGCTGGGGACACTTCTGTTGGGCCTGGGGTCAATTCAGATTAGCCAGGACTCCTCCTCCACCTAGATAGAAAGATATCCTTAAACTGTATGCATCATTTGTTCCTTCCAAATGTTCAGTTCATGCCAAATCTAAACTACAATCCTTTTAAAATAACAAATATTTTATATTCCGTGTAAATAAATGACAAGGAGATAAAACTTGAGAGTGAGCTATCACTTCCACTCAGTACAGAAAAGTTCCTCCAGGCCATGACCTTTAGCGACATTGACATGTAATTGCAGTAAGGAGCTGAGCTGTAGGCTGATCTGTTCAAAGCCAACACTATCCCATCCACCCTCTGAGATGAACCAAGGATTAAGATAACAAAATTTATCATATAAACTCAGTACCCTCAACATAAGATCAACACACACAAAAATGAATGAATTAATGCAGAGCTGATAGAAAAACAACAAAATAATAAATCGAATAGAAAAAAAAAGACAGACCTGAAAAAGTATGAGTTGTCTGCATTTGTTAACGTAAAGAAACTCAATCTCAAAATCAGACAGAAATGGTTGCTAGGTCTCTATAATACTTCGGGTGAAGCCTCGGATGGTATGTTTAACCTGTAAAGTTTAAGATAAGACATCCCCTCCTCCACACTGCAGCGCTCATCAGGTGGTGGTGGCTTCAATCTCTTTCAACTAAGAACTATGAAGGTTTTGCAGTGAGTAATGCGGAAAATGTTATAGCCTCAGGTAATTTATGAATGGTGTCTCCAATGGGATTGCACGAACCGATGGCATTGACTGATCAGGATCGATAACTGTGGTACAAAGACCTGAGGAGTGTAAAATAACAGGATCAGTTTAGGCCTTGACCAAAATATGTGACTTAGGTTAGCTGCGTCTAAACTGCACCTGATGCAGGTTGGATTCAAACCAGGGTAAATTTTTTTAGCCATCTTACTAATAGATCGATGCAGCCTTGACAGAACCCTCAACTGTGACAGCCCATGTCTTATGCATATCCATGATGAGTGGACCAATTTAGCGCAAGCCTTCAAATTTATGTTCTCACAGAAAGTCATTACCTTTTTCCATCCCTGCATCTAATACATCATTCTGTTTTAAGATAGACCTGGGTTCTCGCTCTTTTATAATTCTGAATGTCAACTACATCATCATAGTAATCCGCTGATTAGTTTGAACTCAAGATGTTGGGAATGCAAGTCCAGATGTACTGTGGTGGCAGTTAATACAAAAGTGCAAAAAAATAAGAAAATTAATACAATTTTAAATGAAAAAGCTGTTGATTTATATTTGTTTGCTGCACCGGCTTGATATGGCATTGAAATTTGACACGTATTGGCGTCACTAATGAGCCGACATGGAGTTCATTTCTCATGCAAGGACATCAGAGTGATACTGACAAAAGCATAAAGGGAAAAGTGTACAGGTAAGAAGAAGAAGAAGAATCCTTTATTATTTATTAGTCACACATACAGTTATACAGTACAACATAGTGAAATTATTTCTCTGCATTTGACCCATCCCTGGGGGAGCAGTGGGCAGCCCCTCGTGGAGCACCCTGGGAGCTACGGTTTCAGAGTCTTGCTCAAGGACCCTTCGACAAGTAGACCCTGGTGGGATTCGAACCGGCAAATTCACGATCTTCCGATTGGGAGAAAGCCGCTCTACCCTCTGAGCCACAGCTCAGTAAGAAGTAATAGCTAGCAGAGACCATGGATGCCTTGGCAAGAGATTATTTGGTTCTGCATGCAATTAATTAGTCTTTTTTTATGCATTTGTTAAATGTTCACAGAATGTCAAACATATATGAACACACTTTAGTTTTCTGCACTTTTTGTTTGCACTTTTGTAATGTGTTTGCATTGCCGAGGTACTCATTGATGACTTTCTCTTTTTCAGCAAAATAGACCCGTTGTCCCCATATGAGGACAAAGGGTTTTGAGACGTGTATTTCCTGTGCAAAGGCAATATTTTGTTCTATGCTCATTAGGTTGCACCAAGTATGCAACTCCAAATACTCCAAATATCAAGGAGAAATTGTATGAATAAAAAAATGCACCCAATATATAATATAAGTCCGAGTCTCTTCACAGTAGTGACTCAAACATCTACAATTGGCTGGAGGGGCCTTAATGAACTCACAGCACAAACCAAACCAGGTGGTCTAACTTTGTTTTTGTTTCCCTGTCTGTGCATGGCTATCAGGCTGAAACAGTTACAGCCATTCACCACGTCTGTGTAGTAACCGTTTTCGAAGAGTTGCGTTTTGCTAGAGTACACATCGATGGAAACAGTTGCGTTTTCAAAAGTTATTCAAACGTTTCAAATTTTTTTTGACCCCTGAAATATTATGTCGCGTAAACTAGCAGATAAATGCTAAAAAGCTGCTAGAGAAACCTCTAAGAGTGGATTCCGAGATCTAGCTGGCCTCTAAATTCAGTGTTCCAAAGGAAGTGTAGGCATTTAGGTGCCAACTTATGGATTATACATAGTATAGCCTTTTTAGGATGTCATCATCCCTGTTTTCAAGCAGATGTGAGTTTGTGCATATAAATATTAAACTGGTAAAAATTCTACCCTTTCCTGCAACAATAAACCGTTACTATCACTATACATAAGTATGCACATATGTGTAATATCACCAAAAATCACAATAACGACAGTAATGATAAATTTTCTTTTAAGAGTGAGAGACACAGTTTAAAAGTTTCATTTACTGCACAGACATTGGATTTTGAGTGGGTGGACAACAGCTCCAGTTGGAAACATCAGTATTAAAGATGGTCAGCTGCACAAGAAAATACCTGCTTCTTTGATGCAGCTAAAAGTTTGAGTGCTCGGTGTTTACTCTCACGCTGGCTTGTCTTCATTATGCTTCCAAGAAGCATGTGCCTGTGTGCTGACAAATCGACCAAGAATATTTCCACTCTGTCTTTCAGCGTCACTCCTATCCTTTTTGTATGTTAAGTGCAGCATGAAGAGCACACTTATTGAGTGTCAAAAACATCTATGCAATTTGTTGATTCTGGAAATACATGCCTTCTGGGATGGTTGCATTCCAGAAAGCATGCATGAAGCGCTAATATACATGCATGAAGAACTAACACACATTGATTTCAATGAACCCAATAGCAAAAGTCAAAGCTCATGTTTTCTGGGAAAGTGTGTCTGTGGTGTGTTGAGAGACGTACTGCCCATTATAGAGCCCTATATTTAGAGGCCAACTTTAGATTATTCATTGATGATGATCGTTCCTGCTCTTGAACATTTTTACCCGTATCTTTGCTAAAATATTTTTTCCATTTTCGAAATATTTTTCATATTTCTGTACATATTACCACTGTTCACTCTTTTTGCTCTGCACTGCTGGTGGCAAAATAAAAGGGAAAACTTCAGGAGAATATTTTTGACTCCGAGACACTTTCTTCCACCACAATGTTCAAACTTTTTGTGCGTTTAGGCTAAACCATAAATCCCATAAATACTGCCATATAGCTTGTTCGACTTTTAAATGTGCTTATATTTATTTTCGATTTTTTTTTTTTCAAGAGTAAAATATTCACATGTTATATGTTACCGTGAATTTGTTGAATAAACAGAGACTTTGTTCCAAATGATCCATCCAGAAGGTGGTGAATAATTCACTGTTTCGCTGGCAGAAGGCCTGGGTGTGGATGAAAGGCCTGGCTCCGACTACAAGCGGGATGAGGGTTGGGAGGGAAACTGCTCATGCTGCCTGCCCTCAACCACTCAGAGCAAAGAGCTAGCATAGAAGAGTTAGTTGTCTAACAGCAGTTTGTTCATTAACGGTCCCTCGCTGGGTGACAACATCCAGTGTCAATTAGTTGCTGACTGGTGGAAGTTGAACAGGTGGAAGTGAAACTGCTGGGAGAAGAAGATTCATTAGGATGAGCAATGAATGCCAGGAGGTGCAGCAGAAGTAACTGAGGTTAGAAACCGCTGTGTGCAGGGATCCGAAGCAGAATCTGATTTGAATATAACACGTCATGGTTTCATGTCACTGCCCTTCACCTTTGACTTTTGTACTACAAATACTTACTGCGTTCCAATTATACATTTTTAATCTGTTCATTATATCTTTTTAAAAAAGTCAATTCTTATGTCAGCTTAAAAGGGGCAGTCTTTAATATTCAGGGGTATCTCTTGGAATAAATTGAACCCAAAGTTCATAACCCTGATTTTTAGTGTATAATCAGTAGGAAAAAATAAAAAAGGATATCTACAGTTGGAGCAGGTCCTGGTTCACCAGATTGGTAGACCACATCAACATTATGTTCTTCACTGTGATTCACAATGATCTAGCCATTTTGGTTCTTTGCTATTGGTTATGGACTGTTTGTTTCACAGCTGCTTTCTCCTCTCATGCCCTCCACATCTGTATGTGTGACTTGACTGAAGCGCGAGTACCAAAATGGAAAAGTGTCCATTGATTTTCTGAAATTATTCTATAACAACCATTTGTAATTTTGTTTTTTCTCTCCATGCTTTGAGTCTTACCTCCGATGGGCTTGAGTAAAACATAACAGATCAGCAACCGTGTTTTTAGCTTCAATTAGGTCAGTCATAATGTGCGTGAAAATATATTAAGTTTAAATTGTCGGCAAAAACGATAAAACAGATGCAGAAATTAAGCTCTAGCAAAACTTTGGTGGGGGAGACTATCCCTTTGTACACCCAGGGGACCATCACCCCTTTTACAACTCTGTCATTCACACATTTACCACCAAACCTTTCACGTCTCAATCCCTTTCACGTCTCAATACCGGCTTCACGGTGTGAGGTTCCAATTAATATCATCTGGCCACAGGTGAGAGACACTTCGTCCTTGGCCTATCAACTTGCTGCTGGCTTATTAAATATCATTCCCACCATTCCATTCCACTCCACTCCACTCAAAGAGTAAATATGTTCTACACAAACGTGAAATACATTACCTATTCTATGGAAAGTGAGCACATAATAAAACTGCGACAAACTTAACATCGGCGACAAACGGTGAGAAAGCAAAGCGGTTTTTGAGGGACTGCACAATCTGAGATGAGGCTCAGCTCATAGCTGCCTTCTCCCAATTAGACAGGAAATACACAAATTTTGATGAACAGTTATGAAATGATTGGAATCATACATAAATTACATTTATAGCAGAAATCAGTTGACAAATATTAATATTTATCTTATTTTATCATTATGTGTCTTTTACTTATCATGATGACTCACCTGCCTGTCCTGACCGCCGGCGCCTGCGTTCCACTGTCATCTGTTTGCCCCATATGTTAAATTCACTGACAGCATTACCAAAACACAGCCCATCATTGTACTGCAAACTTAGAGACTCTGAAGTCATGTTTATGCAACATATTGACTACACAGATGGACGGAAGGAAAGTAGGTTATGCTGCACAAGAAGTTTCCATGTAAGAAATAAGTGATGAAAGAAAAATACTTGCAGTGCAAACCCTTTTGTTTCTACTGCATAATCAGCATCTATTTTATGTTCTAGTCCCGTTCACCGTTTCGCTTTATGGATGCAGAAGCATTTTTTGAGCTTGCTTCCAAACTGAGGTGATAGCTGTCCATCCCTGTTGCAAAGAAAAATGACTAAAATGTAAGCGTAAATAAGCACCTTTTTTTTAATTATAATCCTGGCATTTCAATGTGAAATGAAATATATAATAAATATAAAATATAAAAAGGACAAGGATATGCCTGATTGGACTTAAGTGTTGTTCAATGAATCTTCAGGGATGTATCGTCATTGCTAAAATGTAAACATGTTTTTCTCACAGCAGCCTAGACACACATACACGAACACACACACACACACACATGTGCACTTTAACAGTGAAAACACGAAGTACACTCTCTGTGGAGAAGAGACAGCCTTCCTACATAAAAATGTCGACCGTAATGAGATTTCTTCTGATGTCGACGTGGAGAAGGAATTTGTTCAGCGCCTCACTCCCATTCAAGCCACGAATGTATCTGCACAGCTAAAATGAAGGATTTTCAATGACATGTCTGATAGCTAAATTGGAAAACTTATCTTGACATTTTTAATTTTCCCCTTTGAGATCAAAATCCATTATCTTTGTCTGGAGAACTGTCAACGCATCGAGATTTCACCTCGTGTGACAACACTTTTATACTCTCTCTTTTCAGATATGTCGACAGCCGCTAAGGTGAGGAAATTAAATGCAACGAGCCTCTCACTTTAATCCCACCAATGTAACGAGTAAACAGAACCCCTCCTACCGCACAGAGCCATTGGGTTTCATCATTGAACCAGAAAAAAGAATTGAGTGTGACATTTTCTATGTTTTTAGCCAGGCCTGCTACATGTTGTTCCCTTTGGCAAGAAATTTTCTTTATATCTGCAGAAGGTGGTCCGGTGCGGTGTAGTGTACATCGGTATCTAAGCCTCATTTAAACCTCAGAGGGGGTTAATGTTACTGCTGGTGGCGGCCAGATGAGCAGCTGCCCACCAATGTTAAGATTGATTGGTTCACATTTCATTAATTTTGCAGTATCACATAGACTTGATTCAAACCTTCTTTTTCTTCAGAAATAAGAGAGTATTGGTTTTCATGCCGCACATGTTATTCAGGACTTCAAAGCATGATAGTTTGTTGGTTGAACAAATTTTAGTTAACATTATGACTTTCATCTCTCTTACATTTAATATGTAGATATGTATGTAGCTCCAGATTCCCTACCTGATCCCCCCACACACAACTTAACTAAAGGAGTAATATCACATGGAAGACTAGGGAGTGGAAGGAAACAGAGGTGAGAGGAAATTTAAATAACTGATACAATTAAAGTTTTTTGTCAATTTTGGGAGCATATCAGATCTAATAGAGGTGTTGGCAAACTGTTACGATAGGTCAAGTATGGTTGCCAAATTTCAAAAAAGGTGTTAAAGTCACCTTGGTAGCAGGCTAAGAAGGTCATTCTAAATATCCGTGTCCCCAGCAACACCCTCCAGCTCATACTGGGTGATGCATCACTAGTCCATATGAGATTTGTAGTATAATCTCTCCAACAAGTTCTGGATCTACAAAGGGTCATCTTCCAGTTGTTCGTGCCTGGAAGGCCTCCAAAACGAGGCGTCCTGATCAGATGCAGGTTATTCTTTTCTATAAACTATGTGGCTATGGGGAAATAGGAGTCCAACTTCTATGACACCACAATGCATTTGTGAGGATCCAACAGAAAGATAAATCCCTCACGTTTTGTCATGAGCAGGAAATAATACCTGTTTTGGGGAAAAGTTGGCCTCTTAAGTCCCTCCCACAGGAAGGGGAAGGGACCATTAAGGAGAATAAAGAGGGGGGACTTCTACTTAACAATTCACCTGTTAAACTGTTAGAAACCTATTAAATTATTTGAGAATGGGTAGATTTGGTTACAAATAGATTTATTTGACTAGTTATTTTTACTAGTGTATATTGCTCAGTTGATTGGATGTTTACTGTTCATCTTCCCCCAGTTGTGTCTGTCTATGTATGTGGCCATACATATTCAACCTATTGTGTCTTTTATTTAAGGAGTTTAATTGGAGTTTTTGATTATTTTAGGGCCTTATTTTTTTTAGTTTTCTTTCATTCTATAAAAACGTTGTGAATCTTCTATGAAATGTCCCTTTGTTATTTTTCCGTTCTCACCTGTAACGTCTTGTTTTTATTGTAATAGTCAACATACAGTCAAGAAAATGTCATTCAGGCATTCATTAAATATGTTCATTCATGAATAATGTAAAGAAAACAATTAACACTGGTTGGCATTCCTGGATAATCCTTCAGTTGTCTATATCTATACCTCATCTAAACCTCAACTCCTGCTGCCTGCTGCCCCACAGAGCATTTAGATCACATCAGTAAATATTTCATTAAGGTTGTGCAGCATTTTCCCCTCTCCGGTGAGATTAATAGAATCCCGGGAGCATTTTTGCCGTCAGTACCAGTATAATTAAATCGAGAGAGAGATGCTCACCATGTAAACCCTCTTGTCAACCTGTTCCGATCTTTCCAATGATGCTGGAGGAAAGACAAGAGGAGCTACAGTTATAATTGATGGGAGAATAGATCCGATGCTGATCTTAGAATAGATGGGCTGTTTTGTCGGATCTTGAAACGAGAGTTACTTGAATGATACTTTTATGTAGTCATTTGGGTAAAAATGTGTTTGTCATTGTTTCTGAAGTGAGATAATTGGACTCAGGTCTAGAACTGATGCAGAAATCACTCAACAGTTTCACTGAGAAAGAAAAGTGATTTGCATACAACACTGATTTATGCAGTGTGATAAAACACTCAAGGCTTCAATCTGCTTCAGGGTTCGTACCTCAATTTCAGGAAGAACCTTTACAAGGATCCAGAGAACTATAGAAATCGTGGAGATGTAAAGGTTTGGTTGATTTAATGTGTCCTTGCATTGTGATCCTCGCTGATTATGGTTAATAAAGTCAAATAATCTGGCAGCACACCAAAGCATCAGAGGTTACAATCATCTCCTTTCCCTCAGATCTGTGTTTCTGGAACTCTGGTTCAGGAAACAACTGAACCTCAGCCTGACAATTATCCTGACCTGGACCAGGCAACTTTTCCAGCATGAGTAACTGCATTCACTGAGTTTAAACTATGTTGAATCTGCTTTATGGAATTTAATATAGGGAAAATAAATCAGACTAACTGGAATTTTTGTGAAGACTTTGTGAATAATCTGAGATACAATCGAAGATCATTCAGTTTGGCCCTAACCCACTCTTTGTTCAGGCACGCTGATGACTGACAAGCCCGATTCATGACCCAGAGGTTCTGCCGCAGCACGTGAATGGGGAATATCAGAGTAGAGACGGCAGCTCCAGATGACATCTTCCACCTGCCATTTTTTGCTCTTTCCTATTAGTGCTGGACCTCAATGAGATGGTTGACCTTTGAGCCTGTGCCGTGACATTTTAAAGTAGAGTGTAGCAAGTGCTGAGCTGGCCCCATCCTTGACACCTTGGCTGCCATAGGTGGGCATGCCAGGAAAGTGAAAGCGAGGTCCACAGACGTAGGTATTTGTTTGAGTGTCCTTCTCCTATAGGCAACACCTCAGGCTGAGGAGTCTGCCTCTCCTGCAATGGCCCAGTTTTACCTCGGGCTTTTGGTAGGCAGTTGTTGGCTCCCAATGAGCTCAAACATCCTTATTATGGTCTGGTTTTTAATCATGCTGGGTGTGCATCCACCCTCCTGAGCTAGGGAGTACCTGGAGGGGGAGCCAGTTTAGTCACCTGCAACCTGACCCATGTGCATGTTGTACTGATTTACATGGTTTACCAGTAGCAGGTTTGTTGACCTGACACCGACCAATTGGAATAATCCTAATTATAATACCCATAATTATTTGATAAGCTCGATCTTTGGAACAGGACTTCTGGTACAGTGCACAAATACTTTACTCAAGCAGAGGTACAGTTACTTGTGTAAAAAGTTATCTGATAAAAGTATGGATTCATCTTCTTTCCTCAAGTGAAATAGTACAGTCCCTGAAATCTAATCAAAATAAAAACCAAAATTTCGATGGACATTTCTATCAATAGTTTTGTGCATAATTAAATATCTTGTCATATTAATATAGCATTAATTTAGGGTATTAGTAACTTCCATTTCAACTTTCATCACTACCACTCAACGACAAATAATGTAGTCAGCATGAATCAGCTTTTGTGTAAAACACAAGTAGAGGAAATGCAAAGTAAATAACAAAAAAGAACTCCAACTCTGGCTGGAGGAGGGAACCATTTCTAGGTGTTTTGCATTTTAATGCTTTGGTTATTCCGTAAATCTTAAGTCGTCCATTTAAACATCATTTTAATGGGACTTGCAAGTATCCAAAACAATACACTAGTCTCTAGAGTCACCATACTCAATATGTTTGGGTTTTCAAACAATGGACTGGACCCAAGAGAAAGACTCAAACGATAGGGACGTTTTAAAGATGGTAATATTAGAGACAGTTGGCTGAACGTTCTTCTTTGACTCCAAAACACAAGTGTTCTAATTTTCTTGCCTGGCAACTCAAGAAGATCAGAACACCAGGTTTGTGAAGCACAGGTAAACAAAACCGGTTTTAAGAGATTATCTAAAAGAAATATTCAAGGTAGTGAACTGGCTAGAGTTATACCACAAAGGTTGTCAGTAGAAAAGTAATTCATTTTAACTTAGTCCTCCCAAAAAACTATCCAGAGGTTAGTCATACATTATCAAGGCTACTAGTGGTTAGGGAAATTAATAGACTCAGAAAAATCTTCAGGGAGTCCTTTTTTTTATTTTAGCAAGAATAAGCCAAGTGAGACAATTTTAATTTTCAAATGGCCCACAGCAGACGACCAAAATTAATTGTTCCTATTGCTACAGAGGGAGACCACTTGAGACAGACAACAGACCATAGGGAGGGAAAAAAAACAATAAAACAGGATAATTACACAAGTGTTGAGCACTTTTTGTGGAGTGGGAGCCTTAGCGGCAGCGACTTATGTGAGTTTAAGGGAACAGAGAGCTGACCTGAGGCTGAGCAGCAGAGAATTAGAGTGTTGACATACAAAGTCCTGATTTGTGAGAGCAAATCAGGACTGGCAGCAGCCCAGACCTATTAAATGTCTTTGTCTCCAAATGAAACATCAGTTATGGGTGGACAGTATGTGGCGTGAAGGTCAAGTGTGTTTAGAACTTTCTGATCAATGAATGCAGGCTGTTTCAAAGAGAGAACATTGGGGTGGGAAAATATCTGTAGGGTCAGTTGATGATGGGGAAAAAAGGTACTTGTGCAGTTAACACAGTTCCTTAAAGTAGATGTCCGACACACATGAAGTCAGAGAGTTCAGGCGCAGCACAATTTTTACAGATGTTCCCCCTCACAGTTATGAAAATCAGATTTGCTATGCAAGGGCCTTGCAGAGATATATACCGAAACAAAACCATTAGACCATTGTGGGATTTTTTCTACACACCCAAAAAGAATTTTCAGGAACATAGGATCAAAAAGGTTTTAAATTAAGACCTGCAGTCTCTGCTCTTAGTGTATGAAAGGTACAAACACCCCGTAACCACAAGCACGAACAATAGCCACTCTATTTTCAGTTTCCCTTCCAATCTCTTCTGCATCATTTAATTGCATCTAGTCAAATATTAAAACACAATAAATAACAAAGATCACACGTAACTATCTGTTGTTGTTTCACTGTGTATGAAGTTGTTTTGTAATCTGGCACAGGAATAGCGTGCTTAATTTTTAAGGTTGCACAGATGTCGCAGGAACAGCAAAAAATAAATAAATAAAAAAAAAACGAAATGTGAATTTTCAGAATGCTTGCAGCTCCAAGATTTTTCTTTGCACAGATAAAAGGTAGTCAGAAGGTACACAACACCGAATCTGCTAATTGTGTTATACTGAATGAAACATAACAAGTTAAATAGAAGTCAAGGGTAAAAAAAGGTGGCAAGTCAGTTTCATTTTTGCTAAGAATGAGAACTGCCATGTTTCTGTTTACCTATCTATCTATCTACCTATCTAAAACTAGTAATACAATACTTACTTATCTACGTATAAAACTAGTAATACAAGTAATACGATACTTACTTATCTACGTATAAAACTAGTAATACAAGTAATACGATACTTACTTATCTACGTATAAAACTAGTAATACAAGTAATACAATACTTATCTACGTATCGAGCCTTTTGCTTCAAAAGGCTTGAAGGCAACAAAGAAGAGATATGCCAACCAAGTTCAAAAACGATAAACTACATATATATTCCAGCATGCTACTCTAAAAATAAGGTGGTAAAGTCAGTGAAGTCTGTGCCGTCTTTGTGAAACTAAATCAAAGCAGGGCAGGAGACACAACCAGGGGCTGTTAAAAGTTGAAGGCATCAACACAGAGGTTATCTGGACTGGTGCTTTCCTCCTGATCTCAGCTCCATCCTCCTCTGTGAACCAGTTAACAAGGTAATTATGATTTTATAAGACTTAGTGTCAACCTGTCATGTCATTTTGTGTTGAATCTACATTAAATGCCCTGATGTTTTGCCAACTAAACCTGACTTGGTGTTAGCTGCGTGTTGCTATCATGCATGCTAATGTTTTCAGTTGGCTAGCATTCTCACTGAGGTGGATACGATTTTGTCTTACTCTTAAAACACGCAACGTGTCAATTTATTTCATTTTCATGACCAAGTGATTACATTTGTAACTAATATAATGTACATGTCAAAGTTTGATATGTTGGGCATTGTGTCTCTGTCAGTCGGTCTCTGGTTGTCAGTCTGTCTTTCTGTCCGTCTGTCAGCAAGTCTCCTTGTCTGTGTGTCTCTCAGTCAGTCTGTCAGTCACTGTCTGCAGTCAGTCTGTGTCTGTTGGTCTGTCAGCCAATCTTTGTTTGTCGTTCTCTTTTCTTCATCTCAATCTGTCTCATAAACTTGTGGTTTATGAACTACATTCTTCCATGAATGTATTTTTTAGCTACCTTGTTTTGGGTAGTAATGATTTGCAGGAGCATAACTTATGATATTCGATGTAAATAGATTAAAAAAGGGACTGGATTGTGTCCCAATGTCAATATTTGATACTGATCTGGACATGAACTATTATCACTGTCTTCATCAGTTGCTGGTGATGAAGACACGTGGAAAGACATCAACCAAGCTTCATCACAGGGCTTGCTGTCATTTCTGCCACCTACTATGTGTTCAACTTGCAAAACCAAGAGGAAGCTGCAAGAACGGTGGAGTTTGTTCAAAGGTGGGTCGGTGTGTTTAAATCAGATACTCTCGTTTGTTCCTCCACTTGTTCCTTGTCACAGCGAGCTGAAGCACAAGCTGGCATTTGCGTTTAAGCACAACGCCTGATTCAGGCCGATTGTCTATTCACACTACGTGTTTTCGAATAGTTGAAAGAGCTATCTCTTTACCGCACACTCCAGCTCTCTCTCTTTATCATTCTCAATCTGCAAAAGTCTTACATGTAGGAACAGACACCGTGATTGACAATTCGGATATATATTGTTAGCTTCAAAAAAATCAGCTTTTGAATTTAGCTTTAGGTTGTTTTAGGCACAAGCAAACTTACAATGAAAACAGTAAATTCAGATAAATTCTTCTCTGCTTTTATAACACAGTGTTAAACCAAACATGAAATTCGCCGGTAACTAATTTCATAATCGATTATTGTCGATTAGGTTGATTATTCGTTGCAGCCCTACCTAAAATGTATTAGCGACTGAATGTGTTAGATGCAGTTTATTTCACATTTTATATGGTTATCTGTCATAGTTATAAAGAATGGTGTCTTTATGGATTAGATTTGACAAAAATACTGAATGTGACACTTCACTGAATTTAATACAAGCCTAATATTGTTAATGCCCAATGCTGAGATAAGTGCAATGTTGGTCACCTCTGGTTATTTGACACTATATATATATATATATATATATATAGTGTCAAATAACCATATATATATATATATATATATATATATATATATATATATATATATATATATATATTTATGTATAACTCTATAAATATATAAATATTTTTTAAAAATGCCATTATCTGTTATAAAGTGGTTATTATATGTAAATGTAGAAAGCATGGATAAACAGTCCAACCAAATCGGTGGCTTGATGAGTCCTTATTTTGTAAAAGAGAATTATTGTGTTAAATTCATGCAGCAGTCAAATGGAGACTAGAACACACAGAATAGCTAGGTAGGACTACAAAGCTCTGAAAATAATAGCAATGATTAATCATATCTGATTGGCTTTGGCTGGATTCATTTCATACACAGTTTCTCCTCACTAAACTGGCAACAGTCCATTTCAAACCGATCCAGTTCACTCTAACCAGCTCCACTTCCTTTTATTGCTGCTGTGAAAAAAAATTCTCACATCATTGGAATAACAGATCCTCCCCATACACACACACATACAAATGCAATAACCCACACACACACACACATACACACACATACACCGGCACGCACACCTTCCTGCATGTGATTTATTGTGCCAGTAGCTTTCACAGTGCGATATCAAGGGCTGATCTTCTCTGCCTCTGTGCATCCATGCATGTTTATGCAAGATGTTTAGAGCTGTTTCGGGACTGGGGATTATTTGGCTAATAATATTTTTTTCTGTTTTCACATCTTTCTTATCTCAAGATGATGCCATGCACCAGGCTAACTCCACACGGAGTCACAACTAGGAGCAACAAAGCGTCACCTACAAGGAAGTGAAACATTGGTGAATTTCCCTCATCAGGGAGAAGAAGAACAAAAGTCAACATTTGCCAGTGTTGTGAAATCCCTTTGCTCTTTGAGAAAATATCATGTCACCCTCCCTTTGTCTCGAGTGAGCCTCAGTCTCCTTTGAAAAGGAGAAGCAGGTTCTGTAAACTCACCCATCATGCCTTCGCTTGAAGCTCTGAGAGTCTCTCTATTGCCTTTTAGAAATTCCTTAAAGAGCACATGAATCCAGGGCTGTCATCGTAACTACATCAAACACGCCTGATTCGACCAACTCTCTGAGAGTGGGAATGATGCCATGATAAGGATAGGTTGAGTTTGTGCTAATAGTTTGGCATGCTCTGAAGAAAAACCTTCAGTAAACTTGGTGTAACAGGTGGGAGAGGAGTTTTACAGTATTTTCTCAATTAACTCTTTTCATTTGATAAACTCAGAAAAGTTTGAAAAAGAACACATTTGACATCGATTGCGGTTCTGAAAATCATTAAATAATGAGATGCTCTCTTATTGCATCACTACCTTAATCACTTAATCACTACCCATAGCTTCATTTGCATCTACTTTAGATCAGTCGTGAGAACAGAGCAATTCTTATATTTCCGAAACCCTGCAAACGAGAGAAGATCATCCGATTACACTGAAGTATGTGGAAAAGTAGCCTGTAAGGATCCGACGACATTAATATAATGAGATATGAGGGAGGCGATATTAGCCGTGAAAGCTGGTGCCTAATCATCAGACAATCTAATAATAATGCTGCGCAAAGAAATTAGAGCCAACATCTATCCAAATAATAGAACGCTTGTTATTGTATTATCTCCACCCAGACGGTTATGATGTCTGTCTGTGTGTTGGCAGGAGTCCTCAAAAAGTTATAAGTATGCTTTGATTAAGATTATATGGAGTGGTCGTGAATCACCCAAGAAGGGTGCAGGAGATTTTAGCAGTAATGTGGATACAACAAAAGTTTCAAGGTTTCTTTACCATTGCAGGAAACACACACATCAAGATTCTTCTTCTAACTACATAAAAAACGTTTTAAGTCGTCAATGACGATTCCATAAAGTTCCTGACTCTTCGGGGGAATGTAAGGATAATTCAGCCATTCACACAGGGAATTGTATCCATACTGTGGAATGGCTGCTGGGGGAGCAACCAACACAACACAATCAATAAACTGATTGGCTGCAAACCGGACACGTTTGAGGAGGTGGAGGAGAGAAGGACACTGGACAAACTATCATCCATCGTGGATAATCCTGTGCATCCTCTCCACCATCTACCTGTGTGGATTGAAACTTATATCTTTTAAAGTTAATGAACTAAATTATGAGGAAAACCACGACCTGTTTTACCGGATAACTACCAAACTAACGTTATCAGTGTGATTCCAAACCCTCGGGGTGGGTTTTCATGGTCAGTTGGTTTTTATTAGAAGGCTTGAACTATCATGGGACTGTTGCTTTTAAATGCAATGACATCATGGGAAAAGTGAGCGGCGTTTGCTGAGGTTTGCACCCTCTGAGAGCTGGTTAATTAACCGTACAATAATGTTAGTCAGTACACGTATTCAGACATACATTTTCCCATGTAGTTAAATATTTTCTGATGACTGATCATTGTACAGCACTTAGAAATACAACATGTCATTGGCTGATGGGGTTACATCTTTCCCAGGTTAATTAAGCAATAACTATGTCTTAAGAAACCCAAGTAACGATGTGTTTTGCCTAAAATATTCCATGCATTCAAATCAGGAGCAAAACTCAGCACTATCTCACCCCAGGGGCTTACTGTTTTAATTGCTTGAAGTGATGGATGTAGATGCAGCCATTAAATCCAGCAAAATATATATAAGGCAAGAATGTGTGGTGAGCTCAGGACTTCAGTGCTACTTATTTTATTTAAAGTTTCAAGGTAAAGAAAAAACAAACATTTTGAACAAACATTTCCGTCCCTGAAATCTGAATAAATTAATTTTGAACTTTTTACCATGAACAGAGGACTGTCCTCCCAATTTCAAACATATGTATGTTTCTAAACTTTAACCAATCTTTAAAAGTGAATGTAAGAATGTTTTTTTCACAGTTCAATTGCAGAACATGTCTGCTCTCAACATTTGTACAAGCTGAATACGAAACGCTAAAAGCTTCAGCAGGTCCTTAACTTGATGCTTCAAATATGCTCTTCTGTGACTGCAGCTCAAATGAACTTGATTAGATAATTCGAGGCAGGAGCTCGCCTCAGAAGTCCTGCATGTAGCTCAGAAGAAGCAGCCATGACTGTGAAGTGGCTTGTTGACCTTTGCTGACACGTCTCAGTAAGTTGTGTGCTACTGCCAGGTTGCCCACACAGGAGGGGAGGCAGTAATAAACAGCGTCAAGGCAAAGAGATAAGGGTGTTATTTTGATCTCATTAGATGAAAAATGAGAAAATAATGAGAAAGAGTGAAGGAAAAGGTCAATCAACAACTCACCAATGCAGGGAAACGCATTTCATATAAAGAAGAAGTGACAATGACAGATTTCCCATTTGCCTCATTAGCAGGTTTAGCAGATACCATATGCAAATTAAGTGCTGAAAAAATCTCAATATCGCAGTATTTTTTCAGGTATCTTCATGCCTACAAATGACATAAACGAGAGAACAACTCTTGTTCCTGTCAAATACAGCAGTGATAAAAGAATAATGCATGTGTGAGTAAGTGTGGCTGTCTGCTTCCGCCCCGCCGACCCCCCCGGAGCAATGGAGCATGGCTCGAAATCAAACTTCATTAGATCCTCAAGCAGTGAGGCCTATGATGAGGGGGAATAAAATAGAATAAAGTTGAAGGATCGAAAACTGCTTCACCTCTGGGAATGTATGCAGCCCCAGCATTCAGATAAAAATTTAAAATGCTAAAAAAGAAATTGCTGGAGCGCTGCTGGTGTCCCTCAAACCTTTATTATGGAAGGTACACTAAGGAAAGTGGGAGAATTCTGACAAAAAAAAAGTCAGGTCCGGCAACGAAAGAGCTTAAATTAATGTGCTACAGTCATTTAAAACACCAGATCATGTCTAATTAGGGTGTGGAGACACAAAGAAACAAAGAGTAATTATAGATTCATGCAAAATTTTCTTTTTCTTCCTATCATCTAGGGGCAGCGATGCGTATATGGTTGGTTCTCTCTCTGGCCTCTAGTGCGCATCACATACAATACAGCACAGAAGACCACACTGGCTCTTTACGAACGTATGCCTCACAAATACTCGCCTAAGACCTTGTCCACACGTACATGTGTACTTTTAAAAGTGTGTCTTTATCTCTGCGTTTGCCGTTTATGTCCACATGAAACGCTATAAGGGGGTGGCTTTAGCTCATTGTGCGGCTTTAGCTCAGTGGGTACAGCGGCCGTCCCTCAACCGGGAAACTAGGTTCAAGCCAAGCCCCCGACGCAAGAAGCTGTGGGTCCTTGAGCAAGACCGTGAAACCAGAGCTCCCCCGGCGCTTCACAGGGGCTGCCCAGTGCTCCCTCAGGGATGTGTGGAATGCAGGGATGAATTTCAAAGCGTTATACTGTACGTATGTATTGTGTATCGTGTGATAAATAAAGGAAAGATGATTATTATAAACACTCACCAGTAATGATCTCTGTAGAGGGTCAAGACATTCAGAGTCTCTGTTTGAGGTGTTGATATGTGTATGGTATAGCCGAGGCTGTCTGAATGAAACATCTCAGTGATTGCCGCTATTACTGGTACTTTGTTTGTTTACATATGTGATTTCCCGTTAGACCAGAGAACACAAGAAAGGAAGGTTCACCATTTGCACCCTGTTCTCCTCTCAGATGAGAGCAGGTTCACATCACTGAGCCGTCACAGCTTATATGACAGACATGAAAGAATCTGGAGAGGCTGTGGTGAACGTTATTGTCCCTAAAACATCATCTGCTTAATCCCAAGGAAGCCAAAAGGTGCCCTGAGTTACCAGGATGAACTCCTTAGACCCATTTATAGGACATTAACCCTGGTTGCTGGATAATGCCAGACCTCATGTGTCCCTTGTGTGCGGGCAGTTCATGGATGATGAAGGTATCAATGCCAATGACTGGTCCTCACCTTCCCCAGACCTGTGAGTAAGAGCGTCTTGGACGTTATGTCTTGGTGCAACCGACGCCGCTGACTAGACAGATTGTCCAAGAGGCCACTGATGCCTTGATCCAGTTCGCGGAGAAGCTTCTCTGGAAACAACCATCTGCCATCACATTGGGAGCATGCCAAGACATTGACAGGCACCTGAAGTCCAAACACTCTACTGAGACAGACTATGAGCTGTTGGGGTGAAATCCACACAAGTTGTATTAACCTCTGATTCCAATGTTTCTCCTTGATTTCAGGTTTGATTTAGCATCCAATCCTCAGTGGGTTGATGCTTCGCTGGTTGATGGAGGTTTGGTTTCCATTAACTAATATTTATGCAGCATTTTCTTCACAACAAATCACACAATTCAGTTCAAGTTTATTTGTCCCAGAGGGGCAATTTGTTAACACAATGAAAATAAATAAAGGATTTCCACTAGAATACTTTGTTCATCCACACCCAATGTGGGACATAAGTGTTTTTGAACACTGTAACATGAGCACTCTTAAATGATATAATCTTTTTCTGCTGTAATCTAGTTTTTGTTTGTAAATGTTTTAGTACATTTGAAATGTACAGCAATGAGACGGGAGACTGTATAAATATTACACATATCTGTACATGTACGGGATGTAGGCTTATGGGGTTTGAAACCTCTCTTCTCAGTGAGAGTCAAAGCGACACGTGTCGAGACTGTGCCAGTACTCCAGGCACCGCTGTCTATCTGATGGAGCTTTGCCCGCAGCCTTGGTTTGCCCAGCCTCTCTGCAGATTTCTGATCAGAGCTTTTGAGCGGAGAAACAAAGAGATGTCTTCTACCGATTATGGGAATGACAATTTTTCCTTTCATTCCCATCTCTCCTATGACTAAGCTAGACACCTTGGGGCATTGATTCTGACAAGGTTATCTATTTTTATTATTCACGGGAGCTAACAGCTAACCTGACTTTAAACAAGTCTCATGTGTAGGCTTTACTTTTCAATTCACACTGCAAGTCTGGCATTCTGACAAACAGCCCCATTTGAAAAACAATCCCCACTCTGAATTTTACCTCCTCACTACCACTGATCTGTCAAAGCACCGACAATATCGGGCTAAGTATTGCTACATTAAGAAATAATGAACCATCTGCCTGCTCAGTCGAATCCGGGCATGATGTGAGGGATGCCTATCATGCTATTCTTAATTAATGAGCCATTGTATGCTTGCCAAGGAATCACACTGCCACAAACAGATAACATTCAACAGCTCTCTGTTTCTGTGAAATGGGAAGTTTAGGACTGTCGTAAACACCTAATTTGCATTGATTGCCTCATATCTAAGATGCGATGTTCAGGAGTGGAGAAGAATTATGTTTAAAAAGCGGATAAATTGTTGTTCAGTGTAAATAACAATTTGATTAGAACATATTAAAATCTGAGGCACACCAGAAAAACTAAAATGTGGAAACTGTGAGTGGATTAAAATAGAGCAGTGCAAGATTTAATTGCAACATCACAAATTAAATACGGTGTAAGTGGAAAAAAATAAAGATTTAAAAATGAGCCAAAACCATAATAATAAGTTTAAAGGAAGTCTTATGAAAGAAATTTACTGTCAAAAGTTGGGGAATGCAAGAAAGGATCATTTGTGTAGAACATTTCAACACAAAGGCAATTCAGAGTGCTTTATAAAATATATGTGTTAAAAGAACTGTAAAAAAACAAGGGGAAACAAAAATCATTTAGAGGTTATAGCCCTTTATATAGCAATTAAAATATATGAGAAATACAAGAGTATACCTTACAGAGCAGTGAAATAACTGAGTAATAATTGATTGAATTAATGTCATAGTTAAATTAAATCTTTCAGGTGATTTCCTGTAAACTCTTGCAAGTTTCTGAAAGTTAGCTGTTATGTTTCTGTCACTGAGGAGAAGCATCCATCGGGATGCTCTGCCACAAATCACAGATCGTTGGAATGTTAGCGTGATGGTTGACCCTCTGCCGGTTTCTCCCATCTCCACACAGCAACTCTGCAAAGTGACCACGAAGAACTGTGTTTCCTCCAAACTCCCTTTTAAGAACTTGGCAATGCTGTCGTCCCCGACAGCAAGCGTATATGCCTGAAAAGAACCAAATCCCCCGCATTGTGCAAACAGTCCCCCATAATTGAACTTCTCGGAGTAGATGTGAAGTTTTTTGTAAAAATGTTCCCCCTAATGAGTAAAATGTGAACTATTGGAGTGAATGTCAAAACTATAACTTAGCTATGATCAGACTAATGGTTGAGAAATTATGGCCCAAAACATTTGGAGATAAAACTCCCCCCAGTGTTGACAATATACAACAGACCTTTTCCAAAATCAATCCAGTACTTCATCACCCAAAGGTCTGAATGGGTTTAAAATTATAATATGACCCATGCGATGGTTGTAGAGTCCTCGCGTTCACACAAAGGATTTGCTGCGGCGATGACAATTCGATAATATGGATAATAATTAGGGTTGGGGCTAGTTTGCTCTTGGGAACCTCAACACCACATAGATATTTTGGAGACTTCTCCAAATCTGTGCCTCCAAAAAAAACCTCTCTCTGAGGTCTTTCAACCACATGACCGGGTTTTTACTCCGATATGAACTGTCAGCTGTATGACCTCATATAGACGGGTGTGTGCCTCTAAATCATGTCAAATCAAATGAAATTTCCACAGGTGGACTCCAACCGTAGTGCAGAAACATTTCAACGTTGATCGAGTTAAATGAAAGGCACTTCGGCAGAATAAAGTGCCATAGAGTACCTATGTATATAAAATGCCAATCCAGTTTTTATCTTTTGATAGATTTACAAAAAAAATAAAAGCTCTTGCAATTATGGGTTTTGCGGTGTAGATTGATGCGGGAAAAGATGAATAAATATGATTTCAGCATAAGGCTGCAACATAATAAAAAGCAAAGGTGTCAGAATAGTTTCTGAATGCAGTGTATATTTAATCAAAATTATGTCTTCTCAAACTTTCATTTCAGCAGCTGTAACTTCATCTGAAGCCTTTTAAAAGCCACAAAAGTCGATGATTTTGACAGAACTGCTTTGAGTAAAGCCTGTAATCAGAATAGAACGTTAAGAATGTCTGACAGGATCAACACAGTTAAAGTCACTGTTTATATCAAAACTAAAAGAAATTGCACGTAATTTAGTTCATTTTTGGCTTAGTTGACTCGACGCTGAAATATGAATATGCAATATGATGTTGCAGTTACTCCATACAGTACACATATGTCCATTATTTCTCACCTTAATAAGGTTATTAAATCATATCCAACACAAATTAGGTTTGTGGAAATTGTTGACATAACCTGATTAAAAGAATCTAACAAATAATTTTTTTAGTGTGTCCCGTTGGTATAAAAATGGAATGCAGGGACAATCAGATCTCCTCCCAGACATTCTCACACACACACACACACACACATACACACAGACACACACACAGACAGACGCACACACACGTCAAGTTAATGTAGACGGCTATGAGCCCTTCAGAAAAGAAATCGTCAGCTCCGAGAGAAGCGATTAGAGCTCCCTTTGGTCGCCATGGTGTTACTGATGATTGATGTGATTAATAAAGCCGGTGTTCTCCGTGCTTCAGAATGCAGGACAAAAGACAAAGAGGAGGCAGAGAGAGAGACAAATAGGTAGCAATAGAGACTCTAAAGGCACTCATGTGTCTAACCACTGTGATTTATTTTTCCACAGCTCTGGAACACACTGCTCTCATCAGATTATTATTTTACACACCACATCACCTCCTCAAACAGCCCTAAGATGTCGATGTGGTTGTCTTCACAGCAAAGCTGAGCCGCGACACTGTTCTACAACACATCACGTTCCACTCTGTGAAAATCAAGTTGCGACAGCGTGGCTTCCCAGTTTGTTTATTAGCTCATGTAGATCATTTAGAATGATTTAGCCTTCAGCCATGAAAATATTCCTGCAAAAAAATATATATGAATAAAAATCGACTCTCATTGTGGCTTTCTAAATGATTTCTGGAAATCCTCGGAATAACTTTGCTTCAGACGAAGTAATGCTTCACTTTGTTTTCCACTATTTCAAAGCAATATAAGGTGAAATGGTTTTCGTCTGGATTTCTGCTCAGGTGCCCAGTAATTACCAGCGAACTCATGCAGCGTGTTTCCACAGCTTTATTTCCTTTCTTTGCTCACAGGTCCACTGGATTTCTCTATTTTATAACTCTGTTGATCTGAAGAGTGCTTAAGAGGTAAGCTATAATAGGGAACCAAAGCCTTGAGGTTCCCTTTGCTAATCCAGGCCATGGACCAATGGATCTCCCTGAGGAAATCAGAGGCCAGCTCTTTATTCGCCATCAAAAACTTATTTTTATGGGCCCTTTTACTCAGGTTGTTGTCTGGATTTTATTTCATAGGTCATTTCTTAATCTTCTAAGAGATTCTGTTTTTTGTCTTTTTGTTTTTATTATTATTATGGTTTTAATGATTTCATATTGTTCATTTCTTCCCGTAACCTTACAGATTTGAACTCCTTTAGTCATTTATCTCATTTTGCTCTGTAAAGCACTTTGGGTACCACTTCACAATAAGAATATCTTAATTGAGGGTTTCTAAATGCTTTCTAACTAGTTTACTAATTACATTTTAACTTTTAATGAGTCAATAACAAAGTTGTATAACTCAATAGATCTTTATGTGTGATTATCTCTTTCATAAATTGTTTATAAATTGTAATAAATGGCTTAAGAGTAAGAAGAAACTAACTAATAACTTAATTATAAACCATTTATATATGAATAAAGGATTACAGGTAGTCTTATTGTTAAGTGGTAAGGCACTTTTTAACTTTGTTTGAAAAGTGTTATATAAATAAGATTATTATTATCCTTATTATAAGCTGCTCAACCACTTCTGGGAATCAGTACCAGCTCTCAGGTGGATTTTACTTTCAACTGTCTCCTCATGGACCATTACTTGTCGGGCTAGTTAAGTTAAATATCAACATTACAGTAAAATATGGAAAAATACAAATTAGATCTCATCTGGCAAGTTCATAAAGGCTCGATTTGGACTAAATCGGACCAACGCGTGTAAGGTATGTTTGGAAAACAGTGTGATTTTTTCTAATTATATTACAGTGAAATATAATGTATACAAGATAGATCTCCTCGTGTCGATTCGTAGGCACTAAATTTGGACTAAATCGGACAAACGGTTGAAAAGTCCCGAGAACTTTTGGAGATTAAATTCCCCAAAGTGAATAAAATATGTACTATTAGAGTAAATTATCACTTATACACGATAGATCTCATCGAAGGCACCAAATTTGGACTAAATTGGACCAAATGCTGAAATATTATGACCCTAAAACCTTTAAGGATAAAGCCCCCCCGAGTGTCTGGAATATAAAAATGACCTTTCCCAAAATCAATCCAGCCTGGTTGAGAACATGCTGCCTTCATGGTCCGCAGAGCTTCCTCATCTTCTTTATGAAGCCTTTTCCTGGTACAAATAAATGTTATGCTTGAGAAAGCGAGGGGCCACAGTCCTGCCTCACATGTTTCGTCTGGTTTTTAATTAACTTGCCCGAATACGAATTTCAGTTTCACTTCTCGTGCTTCTAGAAAAGACAGCGGAAGTTTGGTTTTCTCTTCGGATGACAGATTAAAGATAAAATCCTTGAATGATGAAAACAACAAGTCCAAGCAAATACAAGGTCTTACTTCACTGAGCATGCTGAATTGGAAGAGGTTTTCAATTTACTTTTATGTTCTTTGACATTTCATAAACTGGGAACATTTTACAGCCTGAGAGGACCTAATCCTAATAACTTCATAAGAGCGTTCCACTCTTGAATGGTTTAACATTTTGGTTGCATCGATCTGACTTTGCCTTCATGTCTGTGCTGCACAAAGCCGAGGGAGACGGCGTCATTACTCTCCGTGAATGGTATCGCGCGGTGTTGTGATGCAGAAATGATCACCGGGTCAGCTCACACCTGGTGGAGCTTAACAGCTGAGATAACAACGGGATTGTTTCAGCTCTGACGCCAGCTGCCTGCTCAACATCCTCGCTGTATGCTTTCTGAGGGGAACGCTTTTGACGTGTCAGTCTCATTCTGGTTCTGGTCCTGGCTGAAAGCAATAATTTCAGATTCTGAGCAGAGATAGTACCCTTGTATTTTATCTGTCACTTCTTCGACGCTCCTCAGCGATCACTTTGCGTGCAAAGATTTAGATAGATCCATGAAGAGCCGGGTTTGTTATGGAATTTTCATGAAACACTCTTATAAGACTGATTTCAAATTGTATTCTTCAGTAGACCTCAGTGCGAGGAAGAACTGGAATGATTTTGGGAGAGGTCAGTTGTATATTTTCAACACTAGTGGGAGTTTTATCTCCAATGTATGAAACATAATTTCAAATTTAAGATTTTTCGGGGATAATCCCTTGCTATGCAGGAGAACAACTGGGAGGCTTTACGTAGAGTTTGTCCATTTCACCTTCATCATTAGGCACAAGCTAGCTCCAATTCATTATGGTGTGGTGTGTTTTTGTACCGCAGAGATGCAGACATTGCATTTCTCTGATATAAAACATGGATTTTGTGAAGCATGGAAAAATGGATTTTAGTCCTCCACGGACACTGTTTGATTTATGCTGGGACCTGAACAAACCTGTACGTTTGTGTCGCTTTAGACATTTGGTGGATATAATTTACCTCCCTCCCAAGAGCGGAGCATTGAATCTAATGGGATTTTTTTTTCTACCATAAAAAATCCAGATGAGGGATTTTCTTTTTCTTTTTTTTTAAATGTCATTGCATGCTCACATTACAATATATGAATAATTTCTGCTCTGTGATCTGATATGGTCCAGTCAGGGCAATGATTACTCGCTAAGGAACTCAAGGAGGGAAGAAATATGAAAGCTGTTGTTGTTATGACACAAACCGAATCAGACGGTGCCACTGGGGAGGGATTGCCAAGGTCTGCCTAGCTGTGAATGTAGGCCACTGGGTGAGAAAGAGGGGTAATTCCTTGAGTGCTCCCCTCCTCCCATCCCAAGCCAGGAAAAAGTCCTAACCACTGGCGATTACTACAGGCGACATGATAGACTCTGCTCCTCTGCTGCGACATGTTAATATTACATGAAACTGTTAAGGATGACCATGAGCCTGGGGCCACAGGGAGCCATTGAGATTCCTTCCTTCAGCGAGAGTCACCTAATTCATTTTGGCCCTCCATCAGAGTGACTTTAAATAACTCATGAACTCATTATCTAAATATGGGAAGGCACAGAGAATCATATAATTAAATTGGATTTGGTCTCTTTATTCCATAGTCTGAGTGTTCATCTCCCGGTCAGAATACCAGCAGTTTGATCCTCCAGCCGTCGTAGGGTCCTTGAGCAAGACCCTATGACACGTACTCCCCCTCAGGTGCTTCGCAGAGGCTCCCTACTGCTCCTCAAGGATGGGTAAAAAGCAGATATTTAATCTCACAATGATGTACTGTGTATAACAAGTGATAATAAGCAGTTATCCCCGTAAAGTTGGGGATATGACAGAAGTGTAGTCGCCGCCCATCGCTTTATCTCTAAATCTCTTTGGGCCATAATTTCTCCACAGTTGGTCTGATTTAGTCCAGATGTGTTGTATATGAATCGACTCAAGGAGATCTATCTTGTAAACATCAGACTTCATTCCAGTTGTTCATATTTTAGTCACTACAGGGATATCTTTTATCGTATGAAAAACTCTGTGTCCTGGACAGAATCTGTTTCCTGGATCATTTTCAAACTTTAAACGCCTGGTCAAGCTTTATCTCCAAAAGTTTTGGTGGCTTAACATCGCAACCAGTGATCCGATTTTGTCGAAATTCGGTGCAAATAAATGAACGATCTCACCAAAGAGATCTATCATGTATGTTTAATGCCTTACTCTAACAGCGTATTTTACTCACAACTGGACCTTTTTTTTTTTTTTTACAAAAAATACTGTAGATGTAACTTGACATTTAGTTTGGAGGGGATTGCTCGAACATTGCAGGGGAATGGGGAACTTCCTGTCCAGGATAACAGAAATTGTCTAGTTATTATTAATATTATTGCTGGTATAAATTTGAAGTCTACACACAAATAGGTACCTGAAGAATTTTTAATTGGCCAAAAGCAAATGTTTGAAAGAACAGATAGTTCTAAATTGATGTTCATATCTGTTTTACAAATTATGCAAGTCCACCTTTGTCACAATATTGCAAATTCGCACACCTGCAAGCATGTGATGAAAACAAATTCCCATCTATCCTTTTCACCACGCTGTCCAAACCGGGGCGACAAAAGTCCGTTGACTAGCAGCAAGCGTCAGGGAGGCGTTTTATGACAGTAGCACAAAAGCGTTAGTGTTTAGTGAAGGAGGTTGGATCATGCATTAGACAACTGCATTGGCCTGCCACTGAGCTGAGGTAACCATGGCAACAGGCTGCTGGGAGACGGAGGAATGAGAGTCAGCAGGCTGGAGTCAGTGGGCCTTCAGCTTTTGAACACAGAGATTAGCTTACAGCAGAACCATAAACCTCACACAACATGAAGCCTTATGACAGGTTTCAATGCTGAGGGGATGGGAAAGAAACGGCAGCGGGGATGCACAAAGTTTTTCAGGCAACGATTCAGCCAAATAGATGACATCAAAGCACTTGTGCAAGTTTATCCTCCTGATGGTTTGAAATGCAAAAAACGGTGCCGAAAGCTTTGAGCGGCTTAGACCACGCGGAGTACGGGAATGGAGATAAAACATCCTGCGACGTGTCAGCAGTCAGTCCAAATTGAAAAGATTAATTATACTTTGACATCTGCAACTCACTTCCATCAATTCTGTTGCACATCGCCATGGCAATATATGAAAAACAAACAAAAACTAAGGGAGCTAGAAAGAGGAGAGTGACGCTTACATAACAGTCCAAGGACAAGACGGGAGGAGGCTACAGAGAGAACAGCCACAAGAGTGAGAGGGCTGCAGGAATAGGCAACGATGAATCGAAAACCAGAGGAGATGAAGACAAATGTACGGAGGTAGAAATGAGCCAGAGATTGATATCTTATCCTTGAGGGAGCTTTTAGCCTAGACTACGAGGTCACAGATTGAATGGTGCGAGAGCTTTAAAACGAAACACAAGGCAGCCTGGACAGGATGTGATTCTGGTTAAAAGAGTGAAAATTCACTGAGAATGGTGTCGTGTTATAATAACAGGCGGAATCAGCAGGGTCTCCTGACTCTCCTCCTTAATCCACCTACTCAAGTAGGACACCAAACTCTCTCTCCCCTTTCCTACGATCTCGTTCTTACTTTATGTAATTGTCCCACAGGGAAGACGCCACACTAATGATGAAATCTGAAAACCCTGTTTTCATTTCCAGCCTTGCTCGACATTATGATCATTTTTCTGAAATTATCTTTTGTATCTCCTTACAGCAGAAAAACAGAAAAAAAAGAAAATGTTTCCCTTACTCCGATTTGATTACAATGCACAAATGAAAAATGTCTGTTACTTTCTAGTGTCACACTTGTTGTGCTAACACATTTTAAGAAAGGCAGCATTTCAAGATCACGGTAGAGTGACACCATAATACCAACGTGCTAAAACCACAAAATCTCAACACTCCCAAAAAAATCAATCATTATATAGTTTAAGTTTAAGTACTGGCATCTGTTTGACTTTATTTAAATAATCATATACTGAAAATGTATTTATCCAAATTTCATAGAATGAGCATGACGCTTAGAATTATGAAAAAGATTAGATTTAATCTGTTAGAAAATATGAACAGGGTTTAAATATATATACTATAGAACAACCGGGATTCAATTGGTTAAAATGTATGTGATTGGTTTACATATAATTTTCAGGAAATTATGATTGTTTTTGAACGGGAAAATAGAGTTAAAACACATACGATCCTTTTAGGAATATTACATAAATACTATTTTACTTGTTTCATTCATGTTTTAATGACAAATATGCATAAAATAAAATATATTCATTTGTTTAGGTTAAAATTATGTTATTCAAATGCTTGGAAATTTAACATGTAATCGAAATACATAATACATATATATATATATATATATATATATATATATATATATATATATATATTGCATCTCTATGCAGTGTCATTATGTCCTCCATATTAAAAAAATCACCACTGATTTTTTTCTGCAGACATTCAAGATCCATAAAGGATGAAGTTTACTGAATGTGGTGATTCCCTGCCATTTCCTCTACTGCCACCATGAGGATGACATTTTTGTTTGTTGGTGACAGTGAACACAAAACTTGACTTGATTTTTCATTTAGCTGTATCATCAGTTACTGATTACATTGGTTGATGACCAAACCCCTGCTGAATTAATGATGTACCCATCGACTCCAGATGGACATTGTTTTAATAATAATCTATTCTTTATTTATCACATGTTACACAGAACATACATACAGTACAATGTTTGGAAAATTATTCAACATCAAATTGAATTGCTCATGTGCAAGTGTCAGCCTACTGACATTCTAAACTAAGATGCTGAACATGTGAAACATTTAAGCTGCTATTCAGAAGTTTACTGTCATACCACCACGTACACTGAGATCTGCTGTGTTTTTCCTAAAACTCACGTACACACATCTGTACACAATTCACAATAATTACAATGATCACAACACATTTTGTTAGAATTGCATAAGCTAATAAATACAGCAAAAAGTGTCTAGCGGCAGATTATTTGAGTTTAATACATTGATGGTTCTCAGAAAACTGTTTTTTCAGTCTCATTATGCAAGCTTTTAGCATTATCTGCCAACCAGACCACAGTAATATCATGATTAATATTTGTGCTGGTTAGCATTTAGCTTAAAGGACTGCTATGCATCATTGAACTTCTGCCAAGGATGTGCAAATATTGAATTAAGTGCTTTGTTTGCCACAAACCATTGTTTGGATTGAAATGCGTATGTGTCATTTATCAGCCATCCTCTGGTTCCAAGATTCACTCAACTGACTGCAAGAATAAATTGACCGTAGCTCCATGTTCTACTATGGCTTCATTGGAGGATGGAATAGTAGCTGCAACAGTCATTTATTTTTGTCTTTGTTAAAACATTTACATACAAAAAGATACTTTGAGTGCTCACACATAGATATTCCTCTGTGTTATAATAGAATATGCATGAATTTATCTATTCATGAGAGAATAAGAAACCACACTACTGCTCATATTTGAGAGAAAACCTCCTCAAACTTATAATGAAACAGTTTTATATTATTTCGCAACCCCAGAACTATGAGTTAATATATGGAGGGCTGCATTATACAGCGCTGTCTGTGCAGACTCAAGGTGAGGTGAATGCTTTACTATTGTGAAATAAATTAAAGTGGTGTTACGTTATAAATAAACTATCCTTATAAATATTTTATGAATGGTTTATGCTTCGGTTATTAATTAGGTTCTAAACACCTTTCAAATCATTAAATAAACTGTCTTTGAAAAATAAATAAAATTTCACCATTTGGCAAGTAACAGGTAAATGTTGTCTTCATTTTTTCCTAATTTGTTACCCGATTAGTATTCACAACTGACATCCTACAAAATTGGCTATAAACCATTCCTAAATCCTTTATAAGGGTAGTCTTTGCACATTCATTTATTCATTTTTTTTTGAAAGCACTCATCCTGTTCTGGCAGGGTGAATCCTGGACAAGCTGCTAACTAAGTGCTACAAAACTTTTTACCATCATAACATTTTGTTTAAAAAAAAAAAAGTATGATTGAAAAATAAGCTATATTCATTTAAGAGCATGATTGCTGACGGCTGAAACACGGAGGCTTCACACTGTTACAGCCAGCAGTAATTGGTTTGCATAGTTTGACATGTGAATCTAATGTGAGAGTGAGACCTCCTGTTCCCCCATTAGGATGTATGTCAAGTGACAGGTAACAGGGGAAGAGGATTGACTGACTGGCAATATTGCTTTGGCTGATCTAGGGGGTTGGCCTGATTTCTGGGCAACAAAGCCCCTGACCGACTGATCTCGACAGCTCCAGTTTGTGTGCCTTGAATATTTCACTGTAAAGCTATCCATCTTCATGTCCATTTTGTTATAGCCTTGTGACAAGTATTAGTTGTATATGTGTTAGCATTGTGCTAGCTACTAGTCGGGACTATCTTGACATAGTGCTAATTACATTCCTTCATTCTTTGTAGATAGATAGAACCCACTATATATATATATATTTGTACTTAGCACTGAGCGCAGGGGTTAACCTCCGTTTCGTTTGTTCGTTTTTGTCTCGTTGACTTTGGGGAGTTATCGTCATAATGGCAGCGTCCGCCAACGCAGATCCTTCGTGTTAACATGATAACTCTAAAACTATTTAATGGATCGATATGAAGATTGACCTTATTGCGAAGTAGAACTGGAGTGATTTTAGGGAAAAGTCAATTTTATATTTCTGACACAAGGGGCTTTTTCTCCACATATTTTTCGCTTGTAATTTCTCAACCATTGTGGTTCTGATTAAGTCTAAATTGGATGCATATGAATCGACTCGAGGAAAACTATCTTGTAAACAGTGTTTTGATCTAAAAGTTCACATTGTGACTCACTAGGGGGAGATATTTTACGATAAACACTGTTTTTGAGACATACCTCAAAACCATTTCATGGATCATTTTCAAACTTTATACCCACAGAGACCTTAGTGCGAGGAAGGACTGCGTTGATTCTGTGAAAGTGAAAGGGGAACTTTATCTCCCAAATTTTCGAGACATAATGTTTGAACCGTCGGTCCTATTTCTTAAGAATCGACCGGGCTCAGTATCTTGCGCAAGGACACTTCAACATATGGATCGCAGGGAACAGGGATCGAACCACCGACTTTCAGGTAAGTGGACAACCGCTCAACCAACTGATCCACCGTCATGCTTTGTATTTCTTTTTCGTTCGGTGTTTGGGTAGTGATCCATGGGGATGTTAGTTCCGGTTTTATTTGTTATTTTGGCCGTGGTTAACCCTGACGTCAAGCTTCACTTTGTACTAACGACATTCTTACCTGCATAGTTTGTTACTGTAATTCACACATCACTCTGAATGTGGATTCATTGGTAACAAATTTGATTTGTGTATAATACATTATTACTTTTTCTTCTTTGTACTTCTTTTCTATTTTTCTGATCTACGCTGATGTGCAATGGCTGTGAAAGTGTTAGCATAGAACAGTATGAGGTCACAGTATTCTTGACTTCTTATTTGGAAATGTTCCTCTCTTTGTCATTTCATCAAATTCAGTTATAACTACATTTTTTCACTTCATTTTGTCTCGAGTTATAACCAAAAACATGTTTTGTTAGCCCACAGTGTCCTTTGACCACCAAAACCTCATTAGCTCATCACTGAGTCCAAGTGGAGATTTGTGCTGGATGTAATGGAGGCACTCCACAGATGTCACATTCAAAAGAATTAGACAAACATCCTGGAAACATATTGCCTCCGGCCAGGGATATCGTTGCCACCGAGGTAAGAAAAATAAATTTGTTTGGGCTTCCGCAGGCAATCTGCTAAAATCACGTTTGATCGATGTTGGCAGTATGGCTTTTTAAAATAATAAATGGCTGCAGATAGCTGTGCACGGTGCACACAGAGGAATGGCCTCTATTATGGTAAACATATGGCTGCTGAGTATGCGCACCTACACACACAGACACACACACGCATTCAAAGCAATTTTGAGCACTTCAGTAGGGATGCAGAGCGCCAGAGGCTTTACCTGTAGGCTTGAGAAGAAAAGTAAGGACTGAATCTATAGCCTGGAGCTGTTTTCAAACATTTCAACATATCTCTCTAGCCATCTACTACACTATCAATATAATAAAATACAAATTATAGATGAACGATTATAACATGATTATAACTATTCTGTTTTTGTTTTTTTTTTTGTTTTTTTGTACACCTCTAATCCCAATGTGAATCTGATTTTGAGCACAAATTTATTTAAAAAAATCCATATTAATTAGCATATTTTCATTGTCTAGAAAATCCCTCCATCCGACCAATATAAGATTTTTTAATTTTTGTACAGATGTGTCTTTGGCTGGTCACAATAAATGGACACACTCTAAAAGGTCTGTTTTTTTCAGATAATTTGGTATTAAATCCAACCACCCTCTCCAAACTTGACATTTCACCTTTACATCTGAGGCAATATATCGCTTGCACAACCAAAGAATTTCTGCACAGGCTGTCAGAAAGCATATAAGGAAAGCTCATCAATGTGCGCATCACCGTCAATGGGGTCGTGACCTGACTGCAGTTCATATTCCATTGGGCAAATGGTGGGTGGAATCCCATTCAATTCAGTTCAAATAACTTTATTGGTCTCCGAGGGGCAATTAAGAGTGACACACATCAATGTACACCCATGGAAACTCACACTTACAACACAGATAAGATAAAATACACTAAAAGCTATCCTTACAGCAATGTAAGGATCATCAGGATCCTTACAGTGCTGCAAGGATCCTGATGAGAGTTTGTAAACACGAACACATCACCCCCGTTCTTCATTCCCTTCATTGGCTTCCCATCTCCACCAGGATTGATTATAAGATCTCTCTCCTCACTCACCAGTGCATCCATGGTAACGAACCCCCTTACCTAAAAGAACTACTCACCCCACTGACCTCAACACGATCCCCCCGTTCTACCCACTCATACCGCTTCCACCTTCCCCGGACTAAGCTCAGCACCATGGGTGATCGGGCCTTCTGTTCTGCTGCCCCTCATCTGTGGAATGCCCTCCCTGACCAACTGAGGGCTCCACAGACGACTGACACATTTAAATAAATATGAAATCTTTCCTTTTTATCAGAACCTATAACTTTAATTAACATTGCTGCTTTTTGGTCATGTTTTTATATAGTTATTATTCTATTTTTTTATTGATGCTTTTATCTGCTTTTACCTTTTAGCACTTTGAGATTTGATCCAAATTTAAAGTGCGTTATAAATTAAATGTATTATTATTATTAAAAAAAGCATTGCTATGTTTTGTAAAGCGCTAAAAGTTTTTTCAATAATAATCGTTCAATAAAAATCATTTAAAAAATCATTAAGAACGTGCTGAGGTTGGAGATGTTGGGAGTTAAGCAACTGGGCAGCCCTGGGGACAAAGGTTGTCCTTCTTTGTGCCAGACTAGTCTGCCTCCTTAGGGGGGCTACTGTAACAGAGGTAACAGAATGTGTGAAAGGTCCTGTAAAATCCTACACGCTGATCCGACAGTCTGTTGTTCACACTGGGTGGAAAGTGCTCTAACAGGGTGTCTTATAATTTGAGAGCAGACTTTCGCAGTGCTCAGCAAGCGAAAGTCTAGTTCTAGTCAAACCAGCAAGTGAAGGAAAATGTCATTAGACTCTCAATGAAAGAGTAGTCGAATATTGCTTAAATGTTCTAGGTAACCCAAGAACAGCAAGTTCAGTTGAGAGGGATGTCAGAAAAGGTGTTTTTCACCAACACAGGAGAGTCTTTGCGCCGGGGGTTTCCAGGTGCTTCTGGATGGCATCATCACACCCTATGCCAGCCGGTATATGGATGAGTGGTTCGTATCATCAACATTGAGAACAATTAATCTAGATCACCAGTTGACTAGGGTAGGTCTATACCAAGGTCAAGCATAAGCCACCAAAAATGAATACGAATACATTTTATTGATCTCAAATACAAAAATCTGTAAAAACCAAAAGTAATATGGCTGATACTCCCAAAATGTTCTTCAAATGACGGACCCAAGAGTCAGAACCGAGTTCGGGAAAATAAGCTTTTAGTTTTTCTGCTCCCTCTTCCCGGAAAACTATACAGAAGGAGCTGAAACTGTCAGAACTTATTACTTTTGAGGGAGTTTTAATCTCCGTTGAAGCATCGTGAAAATGTTGCTCTCTGTAGTTGTTTTTGAAATCCTAATTTATCTTTTTGATTGACTCTTTGTATTGGCTCGGTGGTCGACAGGGGGCAAACCATCAATTTGACCATATGACCACAGCAAATCAAGAAAACAGCTTCATCAATTTCAAAACACACACAACTACGAAAACAACAACATAACACCTTAAGAAAAACGATCTCAAAAAGCCACAAGAAAATGGAATTTTTTAGGAAGGACCCTCAAAAGTGATACATCCCTGAATGCAGTTTTTATTTTTATATTTATACTCTTTTAGTGTATAAACCCGATATAATGCAAAATATTTCATGATATTTTGATTAGCCGTTAAAATTCATTTTTTCTTTGTTTTGTAGGGCACACATCGGCCACCGTGAATTTTAGATTGTCTGTATTCTCTCTTAGTGAATGAAAGTTTTCATATATATGTATATATTTATAATGTCTATTTAATTTGTGTATACGTTTCTGTGCTGCTCTCTTGGCCAGGTCACTCTTGGAAAAGGTATTTTTAATCTCAATGGGGATTTTACCTGGTAAAGAAAATAAAGGATATACATCACTGTGTTCTATTATGCTGCAGAACACAATGAAGACATCAGTGAGTACCCCATGTACACTATAAATACTGTATGTATATACACTCACACAGAAACGTATACAATATATTCACATCGATGTGAATATACATACATACATGTATACACACTTTGCTGATTTCTCATCTTGCGCTCTATAAGTCTGGCTCACCATTTTTTAATTGCAAGGGGTTTTTGCAAACTAAACTGCAGCCCAGCTCCTAAGGAGCTGTACGTTCCTCTCCGCAAATATCAATCACTTGAATGAAATTGTCCCATTAAAAGAGCTTTAATGGGCCTAATCACTGAGGCGGGAGATGAATAGTGAATCAATTAAACAGATTTGTGTAAGAAGAGACACTAATGTGTCTTCATACTTCATAACTGGAGACTTTTAAAGATGAGTGGCAGGATTTTGTTTGTGTGGGGTTAGATTGGATTTCCTGACGGTTCATAAAATGGCAACATATATGTATACAAAAATATCATCTACATGTCACACGTGTCAAAAACTATTTGAAAGTTTATTTTTTAACAAAACATGTGCATTGAGCTCTTATTTTTGGTAATTAACCTTTCAATTCATTGTTGGGATGATTTATAGTACATGAAAAGGTTATCTAGTCAACTCTATCCAACCATACAGCCTACCGCTGCATCATTGTGCTCCCTAAATGTACAGTTAAGTAGTTTTTCTGACAACTCTAAAATAAAATACCCAGAAGTTTTTTTTCTTTTCTTTTTAAATCAGTATATTAAAAAATGATTACAATGATAAAGAATAATGCCAATGCCATTATTCACTATTGTTAAGTTGATTTTAATTTTAACCTGTGGTCTTCTGTGAAGCATTTTGTATTTCAAAGTCCCTATATCGTTTACAGTGTTGGGCAAGTAACTTCCAAAATGTAATCTATTACTCATTACTAGTTACTTCTATTTGAAAGTAATGAGTTACTTTGCAATACTACTTTCTTTGTGAGTAAAAAGTTACTGAATAAATTAATTTTGCACCACTTTTACCAAAATAAACGTAGACAACGAGGCATTCAAAAATGGAAGCGCACAATGTTCTTTCATGGCGATTAATCAAGGAACAGAAACCCAATTTAACTGTCAGTCATTACAAATACAGTGGGGGCAGCATTATAGAGCCTAATTAGGTCTATTTTTCTTGTAGCAACATCTGCTTTCCCTGTTAGCTTACTGTTACAGTGCAGCCTATCCAGGTACTCCAGTACTATTTCTAGCCATGGAAAGTTCCCTTTGCTTCCCAGCACATAAAGTACACCTTATTGTACCGTTGTTTTCCTTTTTTTGAGAAACTCAAAGTTTAGCAAGTTTAGCCACACAGAAAATGTTTAATCTTCCTCTACTGGCATTCGGACATTCCGTCAACAAAAACGCACGACCAAACGCCATTCTTCGTGTCGGAATTGGCGTTTGGTTGATAGCATCTTGCAAAAAGACACAGTAACTGTAACAATATTCACAAAACTTTATTCATTATGCATTATAGTACTCCGTTAAAGCCTAAAAGTAATATATTACTGCAATGCGTTACTTTTGTAACTGATCATTAATAACTTGCTAGAATTTCACTAGTGCCAAACATGTTATTGTGATGTTTGGGTTTGCAGCTCAGCAGAAGAAAAGTAAAAGAAGAAGGAAAATTATGAAAACCCAACTCATGAAACCATTGAGAAGTAATGAAATGGCAGGGGAGAGATCCTGCAAAGGGATCCTCCTGCACTTTGCGACCTCGCCAAGTTGGACCCTCCTAAACAGTTTCAAGAGTAGGGTGTGATAAGACTGGTAACCCTGATGCGAGTGGTACCGGAGTTAAACTGGGATGAAGAGATGAACAAGGTAATACTCCAACCAAAAAAACAAACAAACATATATATTCTACATTCTTACATACTCTGGGTTTGACATAAAATTCAACTCAGTGTTAACTTCGTAATCTTTTTCCGACTATTTCAACTTTCACTTATTTAACGTAGGATGTTGAACTTTTCTTGGTTTGTTTAACATCCATCAGTTCTCATCACACATTTACAGTTGATGTCACTGCGATATACATAAATACATACAATATAAACATTTTAAAGTCGTGCTTGAGGCATAAGAGTGGGAGGAATCATAAATATATCTATTGACCACATTTCTCGTCAGGTATACTGCCATCATCATTTTTGTTAAACCTACCTTAAAGCCTACATAAGTATTTACTTTAGTCTCAGTGACGGTTCTTTGAGTCATACAACACAATGTCAGGTTACATGAGTTATTCATCCACCTCTGCTTCCACCACAGTGTGATTCTGTCACCTGGCAACACTGATGATACTTATTTGGGAAAGCAATAGATCAGCAAGGTGAAGGACCACTGATGCATCCTTCATGACACCTTCAGCTGATATATATTTTACCAAAGTATTTTTGACATTACAGCCACCTGCTGAGAGCTGGAAGCAGGGGGAGCTTGACAGTATTGTAAACCAATACTTTCCTTCTATTCCAGAAATCTTACACTCACTATCAATCAATCAATCAATCATTTCCCTGAAGCAGAATGGCCTTTCACAATCATTACGTTATCATCACCTAATTGCAAATATATGAAATAATCCTAATTTTTTTTAGCATTTTCATTAAATCCCTTCCTTTCGTCTATGGAGAACTGAAATGTTTCATTGTGTATTTCCATCACTTCGTCCCCTCTGCTTTCAAATATCTGAAGCGTATTTATGATGTCACTTGATTGGGCTCATTCAGCCATGAGTGGAGAAGTGAATTAGCTGTTAAACCTAAAGGCACTTCACTTTTTGATAAATACCTGTTGACATGAATATTATGGATCATATAGTGGAAAAGTCAACCACCACGGCAGGTGTTCTGATTTTCCGTCAAATAATAGTGGGGAGCAGAATAATTATAGCAGGAGGGTGTTTGTCACTTATACTACAAAAACAGTGCTCGTAAAAAGTGCTTATTCCAAAGCCATCATAAAAAGGCCCACCCTTTAGAACTATCTGCCCCTAATGTGGCGTGCTGTATAAACCTTCCCTTTCCCAAGTGGCCGACTGCTACCGCCTCGCATACCGGGTACCCCTGCCTCCTGAGCAGTGTGTACCACCCCGGACTCAGTGTCACACCAAATCCCCTTCTGCGAATACTGTTGGTAATGGATCATGCAAAAACTAATGTGAATTGCAAGACTTAATGATCAACGTCATTTGAACGTATCTTGGCTGTTAAAACAGTGTTTTATTACATCCTCCGCATTAATTTTCATCATCACATGACCTCTGTGTTTGCCAAAATACGGTAGGTAATTTTTTGGTGTGGCAAGTCTAGTCTCCTCCCAAAGTCCAAAAACATGCAATATAGGTGTATAAGTGACTGTAAATTGCCCGTAGTTTTCAACGAGAGCATGAATGGTTGTTTGCCTCTATGTGTTGGCCCTGTAATGAAGTGGTGACCCCCAGTAAGCTAGGAAAGACTTCTTTCTGCCAGACGTCATCAGAAATCCAAATGAGGACGAGACCATTCAGACCACCCAACCTCCCACACACACAAGCGGTGACGCTGGTGATCCGATGAGGAAGTCTATTATCCAGAAACGTTAGCAATTATTTTATGACTGTTATTATACAGTAAGTACCTCAGAAAGAAGTTCAGAGCTCTTTCTCTTCATATGAATCATACTGAGGCAGCTAAGATCACACACACGTATCTGAGTCCCTTCAACAACCTACAAGGTGGCATCAGATGCTCCACTGAGGCTTTTCAACAATCTCTGGTTTATGCCCGCAATGTAATTAATCGCTGAATTGTTTTTGTTGGATAAAGCACTCTTCCGCGAGTGAACCTTTGACATTTCTCTGCAGAGTACAAGGGTTGCTACACCTCACTAAGTAGCATAAAGCCTTCGTTCTGGTTCATGTACTCTGCCCTCTGCTACTCAGTGGGATTATGATCACTCTGAGAGATGTCAACAGGAGTTAATGAATATCCCCTTCCACAAAGCCAGGGAAATCCTGCCAACAAAATGACCCCCCTCATTGATAAAATCTGCCATAATACCAGGAGAGAGACTGCCGGCATCCTGCTCTCAGGCACAGATGGATTTTTCACACTTTAATGCAGCATTCCTTCATTTCGCAACGCTTAAATTGGGTGAAGTTCTTATTGAGGGATTCATTACTGCTGGTGGCAATAAAGCAGTTTAGCTCCTGCTTAATCTCCCCCCTATCTACCGGTATGACTTCTGTCTCATTTTACACCTCTGTCTCCCTTCTTTTCTGTCTCTCCCCCCATCTGGCTTTGGTCTTCATGTCCTCCAAGATGTGAATATGTTGATATCCTCCATTCAGTACCTTAGTTGTCAGAAAAATTAATCCTGAATTTGGATTTCAAAACACCGTCCACAATTCAGGAAAGAAAAGAGCCACCGGAATCACTTGTGGCAATATACATGTTCATTTATAAACCTCAGCTCGGTCCGGAGGCCTGCAACACTTCAGTTTGTTGAATATTCAAGTTAAATGTAGACGAGTAAAAGTCACAGTTTAGAAGGTAATTAACACACAAACAAACAAACATGTATGGAAATAAGACCTATAAAATGTATTGCCCAAACTGATCAAAGATTCTGCAAATCAGGCAGATTTATCAAAGGTGATTCCCGAGGGTTAGAGCTAAATCTGTAAAAGCAAGGCCCCCTTTTGCAATTAGACAAAAGCACTTGTAGTCGGTGGGGCCTGACTTGCCACCCTACTATACTGTGTATCTCTGTGGTGTGTCTGTGGTGTTTGATGAGCAATGAAACAGGGACCACTGCTTTCTTGCCAGGCAAGGGGGGTCTATTCTGTCCAAAACAGATGAGTATCAGCACAGCAAATCATTCCAGCCACAATCTCACAAGCACACCTTTAGAAAGGGAAATACTGCATGAGAAAAACCCTCATCCATGCTATATTAGCCTAGCTTGAGTTCTGTACATTGGCACGTAAATTAAAAGTACTGGTCATAACAACAACAAAATGGACAATGTTCTCCTGGAATTCAAAATAATTCCAATGGACCCAAGCATATATTTTTTACAATTATTAGAGGTTTTATATTATTTTTTTTTACCTATTATTAGCACGAATATTAGCATTATCTTATCTCTCCTATCTTAGTAGACCTAACAGCGAACTGAGGAGGACGGTGCAAAAACACAGGAAGCGGAGTCACCATATTTCAATGTCCAGGAATTAACAGTACCATTTACAAAATAAAAGCTCCCAACAAAGAAATGTACAGATAAATATAAAGGAAGACTGAAAATAAAAACAATATTTGAACAGTAATGGAATATTGGTGAAATATAAATCGAAGATATTATTACATGGGTAGTAATATCTTTCTTACATACATACACTACAACGTTGTCAAATTTATCTCTGCATTGAACCCATCCCTGAGAGAGCAGTGGGCGGCCGGTGTGAAGCGCACCAAGAGCTGAGTTCTCAAGGTCTTGCTCAAGGACCCAAGGCTTGTTGCTTCAGGGGCTTCATGCAGTAGATAACACCGGATGGCTGGATATCATTAACAGCCGGGTAATTCCATTTTGAAAGACCTGTAAGTGATTTGAAACAGCCTGACTGGAGCACATGTAAAGGGAATCAAAAATAATGTAACCCTCAGGGGTTGTATTTGAATCGATCGAGAGCCATAGAGGGCGAGATAACCAAGAATAAAGCACTGGCCGAAAGTCATATTATGGGATAAAGATGATAAATGTAATCTTAGAGATACATTTTACATTTAAGAGAAATTTACATAAAAACTGACCTGCAGTTGTAGTGCTATCGGTTCCAATTAAAAAAGTAAATGACTAAACTCCTTTTTGATTTGTTTCTCCTTGCTGCTTCCTTGCTAAGGAATGATTTCGCAGGTGGTGGCCAAAGCCAATTTCCTCTCCTCATCCTTTTAGGCTGATTCTTTATTCATTTTGCATTTTTTTCAGCATCTCACCACTTGTAGTAGCATGAGGCGGTAACTGCAGGCCACAGAAGTTGCTCAAGTAGTGCAGCTCCTCCAGGATGGCACGCCCATACACGCCCTGGCCAGAAGGTTTGCCGTGTCGCCCACCACAGATGTTGTGATTAATTCCAAATGCATTGGGGAGCCATTTCTGGGATGTCAGATGGCGACGCAAAATATTGTCCTGTCTCCTCATGCCAGTTAAAACGTCTGTAGCTGAACCCTAAGTTAGTTTTAGAAAAAGAATCTTATTATTTTTTGCATACATGACGAAGGTGTGATATTTAATTTAGTATTCTGTGTATCCTGTCACTGCTCTAACATTCTCCTTCCAGCAGCAAAACAAAAAAGAGCTACTGCTGGTTTTGGCCTAATGAGGTGTAGAAAAACAAATGGAAACTCTGTTGAATTAGAATCTCTGATAGACATGGACATGTTTCAATAACCCTTCACCCCTGACATCCCTAAGGGGCTTAAGTACAAGACAATATAGTCGGACCGTGACAGCAATACATGAGATTCCCACTTTATGATATTCAGGTCTTGTAGGGCTCAGTGTTTGCTCTAATGGGTCATTAAGCAGACCCTTCACTGAAGAATCTGCTTAACACGAGCTGCAGTAAATCAGCCTCGCCATGTTATTGATCAGCTTTGAAATTTGCTCTATGTGTCAGTGTCACTTTGTCAATTAAATCACCAGCTGGACAGACACTAATGTCCGCGATACCCAATCAATTGTACCGACATTCTGGATCAATATTCTATGGGTTTGTAGGTTAATTTAATCTAGACAGCTTTAAGACTCGCTGCGTGAGTACTTCATGGTTCCTTGGAGACCGGTGGAGGAAATAGATAAGAGATTTGTTCTTCTGGTCATACTATATGGTATTGGTTAAGACTTTCATCTCTCAGGCAACGCACTGGGTTATTATTGTACCAAGAAGGAGAGAAAGATGCCCCTCTGCTGAGATCAGTGATGGATCAGATTTTACTTCCGAAAGAAAAATCTGATCTTCCTGGAATTAACGGTTTTCATTTTGTCTAATTTCATTACAGCCCCTGATTCCTCGATGTGTTTGACGTTGCGTGATTTAAACTCCTCTGTTTTGACTGGGAGAGACGCTCGCCCATTCACTGTTCTCGGCACATAATCGGTAATGTTTAATTAGTGTAATCAATATTAGTGAATTAAATACTCCCCATGTGATGCCTGTGGGTTTCCTGAGCAAAAACAAGGTTTAGAAAAACAAGAAAATGCTTAACCCATTCCATGCTGGGTGCCTGCATGGAAGGACTGGAGATAATCCCCTTTCAGTCTGCATGAAATGAACCGTCTGTTTCTTTATCATTTGTCCACTATATACACTATATGCGATACTGTGACATCTCACCTAACCATGAATAGATTAAATATTTATTATATTTTAAGTGACATTATTCCGTGCTTTCTATGATCACTGTTATGGGGCGCCGTTTGCCAAAGTAGCACATCATGATTTCCGAGGTAGGCACTGGCCCAGAACTAGATCAGAAAACTGCATTCGTTCAAAAGGGGTCACATTTCCCATGTCTTAAAGGGGTTTTCTTCATCAAAACTTTATTTTGGTACTAACATTGACATCAGTGTTAATTTGACTAGACATTTAGATTCAACATATAGATTTAGCTTTAACATTTGGAGCTAAATGTGGTAAACCGTTGCGGTTAAAATCGATATATATTTCTTGTAAAAATTGCGCCGCATACGCTGAAGCCATTGTGGGAGTGCTATGAGTTGAGTCAGATGTGGCAAAGTAAGTTTCTATCTGTCAGTTACTTTGATACAATTTCCCATAGTGAGGCCACAGTAACAAAGATTAAATACCTGAAAAAAGAATAGGTTAAGTAATGTGAGAAAGTGACAGAAACCTTTTCAGTCGGTCCAATTCTTCCTCTTCTCCACGTGAAGGCCAAATATCTCTTTACAGCTGTGTGTCAGTGCCAACGCTCCAGCATCCAGCATGCATAAGGTTCCATTACAGCTGAAACAGCATAATTCACATCATTTTGTCATCTCTTACAAGAAATAGTCAGATTTCCAAATCATCACCTAACTATGCTGATATTGACCCCGAATTTCTGGAGCGCTAAATTAAAGTTAACTCACATTAAGCTTATTGAGCTAAACATGTGTAGAATCACAAACCCATCAGTTAAATACTAGGTTACTCAGTATAAAACGCTTAACATAACCGTTGCATGATCAGACTCCTATAAAACTTCAAACAGAAAAATAAATCTATCAAAAGCGCTATTACAATTTAAAAAAATAGCTGTAATTCTAGGGCTAGGGTCAAATCTAAGCCTTTATATATCGTTTTAAATAATGTTCAACATGCCAGTCTTTGTTATCAATTTGTGCAGAATAACATCAAAATAAAGGTAAAGTTATGGAAAGAAGCTCTCTCAATCTATATGAACACGAAAGTCCATTCCTTAAGTCATCCAGTAGCCACAGCTTCAACATGTTAAATGTTCCTTCCACAGTTTTAAGTTTAAAATTAAAAACAAGATATATACTGATTTGGATTTAGGTGTGTCTAATTAACGAGAGACCACAGAGAAAACTAGGCAGTTGAAGGATGGAGTATGGAGGTTTTTTTTTGTAAAAACAAGCTCCATAAAGTGAGTACAATATGAACTATCAATCTATCATATGATATATACGTTATGTATCACCTCGAGTCGATCCATCTGGACCAAATTTGGACTAAAGGTTAAGAAGTCCAAAAAGTTCCCCCTAGTGAGTAAATTATGAACTATTAAAGAAAAACATGATGTATATAAAATACATCCCCTCAGGTCAATTCAAATAAACCAAATTTGGACTAAATCCCATAAGTAGTTGAGAAATTATGACAGGTAAAAGGCTAAAAACCTTGGGAGATAAAGCTCTCACTAACGACAGAAATATAAAAGCCACCTTTCCCAAAATCACTCCAGTTCTTTCTTGCGCTATAGAGTGTTGTTCATGGAGTATAAAATTGAAAACGATCCATGAAATTTTTTGAGTTTTCACAAAAAGGATCTGAGGCAGACGCCGCGGCGGTCATGATGATGATTCCATAATTCCCCAGACTTTTCAGGGTTATGATAAAAGGACCTTCCTTACCTTATCTGATTTTATAAATCACAGCCCATATTGTTTTCTTCACTTGCCCCCTGAAATCCTGCTTTTAAGATGTTTTAAGATGCATTAACTGACACTTTGTAAAGCCGTTTCCTGTTCATGTGATCTACCTGGACAGGTAAACCTGTTGTTGCAGTTCAGAGTAGTAAGATGAAAATGATTGGCTTTTTAAAGAAATAACCTGTGGTCTAAATAAATGTTGAGAATGTTTTGTTATTTCCTCCTAGATGTGATGCAAGTAGTTTTTATTAACCAATGGGATGAATTTAAAATGAAACTAAAATGATACATAAAAAAGAGCGATGTTAACTGGGGCAAGGCCAATGGGAATTTGACTGATACCGTAGCTAATTTAGTTTTTCCTAGATGTGGAATGGGCTCAGAGGATATAAATCAAACTTTCACCTCGAATCACTCTTAGCCTACGGCAAGCACAGGTTGTACCTGTCTCCTGCTCCTGTTCCTTTTGTAACAAGATGTGTTGCCTTTCACCATCCTCTGGTAGCGAAGCGCTGTGAAGGCAATCTTTGCAAAATGTATGTTATACCCTTATCTAACAGCATGGGCCATAGACATCGCCTGAACACGGACTAGCTCGCTGCGAGAACTCTTTATCTCCCACAGCCCCACAGTCAGAGAACCAGACAACAGATGCAGCCAACGCCCCAGGCAGAAACCAATCCCATATCTGACAAGAAATGTACATGGTGGTAGATTTCAATACATCTGCTCTCAGCCTCGGGAGAATGTGGTGACAATGCTTCCAGACATTAATTTAAGATATGTCTGTATAGGAGTTTTCCACTTATTTGTAAGATAAAAGTGACAGGAAGGGGAAGTTATATAAAATTTGAAAATCAAATGGCGTTTACAGCTGTGTGATGAGGGCTAAAGCGACCAATAGGTGACAAGCTTTATCAGAGGGTGGGTGTCTATCGAGTGATCGGTTCAGTTCTTGTTGTTATTGTCATGCTTTAAATGAAGAAAAGTTAATAATAACTGATGTTCACTTTTGTATTGGTGGCACGAGGGAGAGCAGGCGTTGTCATTTCCCTGGGTGGTTTTACTTTGACGTTACGACATTACAACGTTAAAATTAAGTTCATCAGTGAGGCCGTGTTGTGTGGTGAACTCACCACAAATTCTATGTCAACATCAACATCATCCAACTTAACGTTTAAAGCAGAAACTCCTCATCACACGCTTTATTCTGAAAACCCAGATCCACCGATGGTAAGAGGCTTTCACAGGGGTCTTCCCCCTATTTAATTACCTCATTCATTGTTGCTTAAACTTGAAATTGGTCACCATAAATGTTAAGATCAACATCAGCCATAACGATTAAAGCAGCACTTCATCCTGAAAATCCAGATCCACTTCATGGACAGATGTCTTTGGTGGATTCTCTGCAAACCACTTATCCTGTACAAGATCGTGAAGGCTGGAGCCTATCCCAGCTCTTTAAGAACTTAAATCATACTCAATAATAAGTGAAGTCGTTGGATCTGATTTACTTGATTGTTGTGGGATTTATGCATTCGTTGCGGAATATAAAATCGGTGTCTTTAAAGTTTTTCAGTGCATTTGATATGTTCACAGAGTCGGTCTATCACGGCGTCTCACGGGTTTTCTTGGACGTATTTGAAGATTTTATTATTTTCTTATTTTCCCGTTTAATTTTTATAATGGGACTTTATTCAGTATATTCTGCCTCTGTCCAGCGGCCATTACCCGGCATAAAAAAGGCCGTCGGCATTGGCCTCCATGTTGGTGGGGAAAGACTCATGATGTAACTGAATGTCTCAGGTGTCCTTTATGATTGCGTCACTAAGCTATTGTCAAAGAAAGAAAGCAGGATTGACTATGTCTTTAGATGATGAACAGTTTGGGTGAGTCTAATGGGTTTTGATGGAAAATTGAAAGAATACAAGTTAAGTCTCTGAAACGATTCATCTGAGGTACATTTGGACTAAGTCAGACAACAGTCATTACGCTATGTTTGAAAAACAGTGTTGGATGCTTTTCTACGACAGCGTAGCCTTAGTTAAGATAGTCTTCAAAATCATTTCATTACAACTCAAATCTTCTTTAAAGTTTTACAGAACATGTTTCAGGCGGTTCATTGCAGAAAGTTTGCTTTAGGATAAAACAGAAAGTTTTGTCACAAACCTGCTAACTGGGTCCACAGAGTCTGAACATCGAGCTGTCATGAAGGCTGTGGTTGGAGTGTTGGTGCTGCTGCTCAACGCCTCACATGGTGAGCTGTTTAACTTCCAACATTAATAACTATTATAGCACTAACCTTGGAATGGATACTGGATGTCGGTTCTTAAAAAAATAACCACTTGTTTAGGTTAATTATTAAATAATCATTGGCAACTTTAGCATTTTGAAAGTGATGAGTCAGATTTTAAGAAATTTTTTGAAAAATATATATATATATATATAGATATATATATATATATATTTCTGAGAGTAATGACTAAAAGTCCAATTTCTTTTGAAAGTGAAAATGATGTGTATGTTTACATCTTTCATCTTACATTTCCCCAAAAGATAGCCTGAACTCGAATTTGATGACACCGGGAATATGGCTTCTTATCATTTTTAAAAATCTAATTATGTTGATGTGAACCTCCTCCCTGTCTATAAGCCCATGGGGAAAAGACTCTCAACAACGAAGAAACCGATTAGGAGATTAATAAAAGAGGACTGGAAGAGACTAACGGACTGTTTTTAGTCACCACACTGGGATGTGGTCTTTGCTCCACATGGGGAGGACATTGATGGTCTGACTCACTCCAACCCTGACTACATCAACTTCATCAACAACACCTTACCAGCCAGAACAATTAACCATGGGTCAACCCGGAAATAAAGGCCCATCTGAATGAGAGGAAGAGGGCTTTGAGGTCCGCGGACAAGGTGATGTAGGAGAAGATACAGAAGTCCTGTACGGGAAGGACGTAGGTCGTCTGGACATGCTCAGGAGACATTGGTCCTTTCGGAGTCGGCAGGACTGTTAAAGAACTTCTATGACACTGTGGTAGCATCAGCGATCTTCTACGCCGTGGTCAATAGGCTGGTCAGGAGGTCCGGGTCTAAGCTGACATCCATCTAGGACAACACCTCTCACCCTCTGAAATAAGACAGTGAGAGTTTGAGCAGCACCTTCAGCAGCAAACTACCACACCCACAGTGTAAGACGCTAGTGCGCTACCGCAGGTCCTTTGTCCCGACTGCAGACCGATTAACAGCTCTCTGTGAAACTGTGTTGTGTCTGAAAATCTTTTTCAATCTCTCGTCTACCTCACTACAACTACACGTCCACCACTTGGTCCGCTCTACTGTCCTAATTTAGATTTGTTTTTGGTTATGTGACTCTTTTTCCCTATTTAGAACATATTTATCTATCTCAAATGTAGTCATAATGTATGAAATTAAATGTTTTTCTTTTTCCATTTTCCAGTTGTTGATAGCTTCTGTGATGGCCGAGAAGATGGAACTCAGTGTTATGGACCTTTGAGAGGAACTGCCGTCCTCCAGCTGATGAACAGCACCTCAGACGTGTACATGTTCCAATGGATCAAAAATAACAAAGTTATTCTCTTTTGGAGACAAAATAGGCCTCTTCAAAATTGGATGAAAAGCAGATCCACATTTTTACCCGGTAATGGAACATTTGGGATCCACAACCTGAGAAGGACTGATGGTGGTCAATATACTCTTCATATTTCTGATTCCAATGGCAATAATTTAGAGACGCGTTCTCTTCACTTGACCATTGAAGGTGAAGGAAAATCCTTCTATACACACATCTATATCCATGGCTTGTTTGCATTCACAATGCTGACCAGGACTCTAAATCCAAAGTCTTCTGTGTCTCCTCCAGCTCCTGTATCTGCTGTCCAGCTGGAGTCTGAGTGTCTGTCTCAGGGAGAGAGGAGGGCGTCCTGCTTCTCAGAGGGAGGGGACAGTCCAGAGTACAGCTGGACTCTGGATGGACAGATGGTGACAAACGCTCAGCTCCAGTCTGGAAGCAGTGCGACCAGAACCATCACTCTGAAACAGACCACTTCAGGGATCTTGGTGTGCTCTGTCAGTAATCACGTCAGTCGTGTGTGGAGAGGAGAGTGCATAGACACCTGTGGTGAGGGACAGGAGTGTAACATAGTGTGATAATAGTTCTGATGATGAATGTCTGCATCTTTATTGATCGGTTTCTGAGGTATTGGCTTCATATTTATTGACTGTGATTTGTCATATGGGACGAACATATCACAGTGGGTTCTTGAAGCCAGTGACACCTTCGTATCGAAACAACAACCATTACCGCCATCGCTGAAGATAAGATTACCGGCATCTAATAAAGAAAACAGATCCTTGGTCTTACTAATTCTTCTGCTTCCACACGTCAGGACAAAATGTTCAACCCACCCACTGACAGGTGTCATATAACGGTTTAATCGATGTTACTCTCACCACACCTGCCACTGGTTACACTATTATGGCTGATTAGTGCCAATTCAGGCAGTGACACGGTTTTATCAATCATCTTTTATTTTTTCGAGATCACTGTTTGTGGATACAATATCATCATGTTCATTTATTTATTTTATAAAATATATTGTATTTATTTTATGGAGATGAAATTAAATGTTTTTATGTTTCTTTTTTTTTCATTTTCCAGTTCTTGATAGCTTCTGTGATGGCAGAGAAGATGGAACTCAGTGTTATGGACCTTTGAGAGGAACTGCCGTCCTCCAGCTGATGAACAGCACCTCAGACGTGTACATGTTCCAATGGATCAAAAATAACAAAGTTATTCTCTTTTGGAGACAAAATAGGCCTCTTCAAAATTGGATGAAAAGCAGATCCACATTTTTACCCGGTAATGGAACATTTGGGATCCACAACCTGAGAAGGACTGATGGTGGTCAATATACTCTTCATATTTCTGATTCCAATGGCAATAATTTAGAGACGCGTTCTCTTCACTTGACCATTGAAGGTGAAAGAAAATCCTTCTATACACACATCTATATCCATGGCTTGTTTGCATTTGCAATTCTCATCAGGACTCTAAATCCAAAGTCTTCTGTGTCTCCTCCAGCTCCTGTATCTGCTGTCCAGCTGGAGTCTGAGTGTCTGTCTCAGGGAGAGAGGAGGGCGTCCTGCTCCTCAGAGGGAGGCGACAGTCCAGAGTACAGCTGGACTCTGGATGGACAGACGGTGACAGAAACTCAGCTCCAGTCTGGAAGCAGCTCCAACCGAACCATCACTCTGAAACAGACCACTTCAGGGTTCTTGGTGTGCTCCGTCAGCAATCACGTCAGTCGTGTGTGGAGAGGAGAGTGCGTAGACACCTGTGGTGAGGGACAGGAGTGTAACATAGTGTGATAATAGTTCTGATGATGAATGTCTGCATCTTTATTGATCGGTTTCTGAGGTATTGGCTTCATATTTATCGACTGTGATTTACCAAATGGAACACATATCTCAGTGGGTCCTTGCAGCCAGGGACACTTTCGCATCGAATCAACAACCATTCCCCACATCACGGAAGATAAGATGATGGGTTTCTCTGTGTCAAATAAACCCTCCACCAATATCACTTCCTTCCCTAGCCTCACAGTTAGTGACAACTGACCCACTGAATTTATTTGCAGCCCTCAGTTTAATTTGCTGTTTTAACGTTCTCTCTTTTCTCTTCCACTCTTACAGTGTATTTGGCAGTAACGACTGGTTCTCACTCTGCACTGGTGATTCTCCTTGTGGTTGGGGTGGCATTTGTTTGTGCTCACAGGAAAAACAACGTAACCAGAGGTGCTAAAATTTCTCATTTCCCGGTACCACTTCACAATAAGACTACACGTATAAATGATGGTTTATGATTTAATATTTATTAGGTTGTAAAACCCTTTAATATTTATTAATAAAGTTAAAAAAAAAAAGTGTTCAGAGAGCGCAAATCACCGCCAAGGCACAACCTAGGTTCAGGAAGGTTTAATGCAGATTTCTCCATTAGTGTCTGAATTATTGACACCCTCTCAATGTACTGAGCCCATTGAGCCCTCAGCTCCACCCACAAAGGAACATCAAAGGAACAAAGGCAGCAATAATGGACACAGTTTGAAGAGAGCGCCTCACCACTAATCCAAATGGCCTATTATTATTTTATTTATTTTCATTTTAAAAGTTTCAAAACAAATAACGTCACCAAAATCATCTGAATCATCTCTATGATATTTTACATATTTTACGTCTGGGTAAAATTTCATGCAGATCCTTCCAGTTGTTTTTCTATAATCTTCCTAACAAATAACAGACAAATGCACAGAGGTGAAAATATAACACCCTTCTTGGGCGGAGGTATTAATCATTGCAGGTTCATTATTTGGCAATAATGAACCTGCACTTTCTATTGAGGCTTAGCTGTACATATAAATGTGGGCTCACTATTTGGCAACTGTTATCTTTTTATCTAATGAATAGATAAAAAGAGCTCACAGCAGCTTATTAATGATTTGCAAATCATCGATTTGTTCAAAATGAATAATTAAAAAGGTTATAAACTATTTATAAATAAAGGAGGTCTTACTGAAAATTGGCATTGTAGGGTGGCTTACAGAGACAAACGTACTGATGCTGAAGAAAACACCTGTAAATAGACAAAACACAGGCAAATTAAGAAAGTATCTTCATCAGTTTGACACCGCGTGGGCATTGTTTGGAAAACACGCCGTAAATACCACAGCTCAACAGAAGTGTTTCCAGAGGACACAAACACTGCCAAAACAAGTGCATTACTAGGAAGCGTTTTATGGTATTTGCAGGACATCTTGTTAAGCCTTTTATTCGATCACCAAGAAAAAATAACAAAGGAAATTATTTATTTGCATATTTCCTTTTTCGTCCGGGGAATTATAATTTAATGTCTTAGATCTCGGCCTTTGTTTTTAAACAGAATAAAAATCTGATTTATACAATAACTTCATGAAGAGATTTTTCTAGTTAATGGAAAATAATAAACCTTTTGGTATTGTATGTTTCTAGAAGACTATTTGACCCTTAGACACTTTTTTTTAGGTTCTATCAAGTCACAAAATAATTTTTAGTTAGTCCACTCATGCATTAAGTACCAAAATCCTTCTTATCGAATTGGACTTTCTCACCAGCCATGTTAATGTGTTGCTGTATTTGCAGCACATTCTCCAAATGCTGCACAAGTTGTCAAACTGATAAATATGTTTTCTTATTTCCTTTGTGTTTCATCTATTTGCATTTGTATTCTGAAGTTGCAGCACATTGCTCATGTCTGCCACTGTTCTACTGAATCATTGAAATACATATAATATGGCTATACAGACTTTCTGGCCAAGGTAAAATTGATACCATTTGGACAATGATCACTCATCCTGTTCATTCTTGGCAGGAAATCCAAAAGGCAAGTTCCCCGAAATGTCATTCTTTCCACTTTATAATCACTGATATCAGCAGTATCTGTACTTTAATCAAGTATGATGTGTTTCTTTTTCCTTTTATGGGCAGGCTGCTCAACAAGCCAGAGACAGCTGTCGATATGCTCAGGTTCAAACTTCACGGATAGAAGATGTGTTTGCTGGGATGCCTGCAAGAACGTTACTACTTGCAGGAGAACTACCAGCCATTATTGCTCCACAGATAATAGTATTGTTTTTCATGACTTTCGTTGAAAGTCAATGAATAACCATGTATGTAATCCCAGAGTGGTTATAATGTCCGATGTCTCATATTCTGTCATTTTCCGTCTTGCTATTAAATGTTTGTCGCGAATCCTTGTTTTTACCCTCGGTCGGATTCATACGCATCTTTTATGGGATTATGTCATTAAACTCAGTAACGATAATGGCAATGTATTAAAGTTATTTTTATTACTCTAATATATGGAGTACCCCATCTTTCTGCTTGTGAGGAACTGGGATAACCGGAAGAATCCTCATAACCGGGTTACTGATGTGCATCTTTAGTCCTGCATTACAATAATTTCCGTGTTAGATTCCATCCTATCACGATGCCGTAGTGCCTTTGGTCATCCTCTGCGGAAGCAACAGCGCGGTGGATCGCACTATGTGGAGATAATGTCAATCGCTTTAAAGTTAAACTGAAAAATCTTTTTAAAGCTTCAACATTTGTTAGGTTCTGTTCTACGTTAATTTGATCATATTCACTGAAAAGAAAATGTTTGGTTGAATTTATCTGAGTTCCTTATGTCATGTGTGCAAGAATAAAATTTTCTAAACCCAGATATAGTTTTTGTTTGTTCAACTTGATTTATATGAGCGCCTCAAATTAGAGTCACCAGTTCGTCCCCATATGTTTTTTGGCTGTGGATCCAAGCTGGAGAAGCCATATAAACTCCACACAGTTTGAACCCAGATGAAGCTGCAAAATGTCTGCTCAGGACTGGACAGATGGGACTGTATGTGGAAATTTAATTATGTGTTTCTCTGCTTGTTTTTCTGTCAAAGTCTATGGAAACACTACCAAGACTGATTTGCATGCAATTTTACCCACAGTTACGTTTCCACATATCCTACTAGAGGGGATTTGATTTGATTTTGATGATGTTCCATGTCTCACAACATTAAGAAAAAAGTAAAATAAAATACTAAGCTGAGTAGTGACATCACAATGTGGAAATTACAGCCTTTGCCTCTGATTCCTTTGATGTTTCTTGGGGGGTGGGCTGGGGCTCAGTTTCGAGAGTTCCTTTGATTCCTTTATTGTTCTTTGGGGGTGGAGCTGGGTTATCAATGGGCTGAAAAGAGACACTGAAGTGGAAGGCGCAGGAGATGACCGGTGTTTTCTTCAGTGTTTAGGTCTTTCCTTGACATTGTGAACATCACCACCTTCTCCCTAATCACTCTAAAGACTTCTGAACCCGTTTCTACAAAGTTTTTGTGAAGGGCGTTGGCACAGGTCCATGAACTTAAAGAGATAATGATAGGATTTTTTTAGTATCTATTAGAACATGACCTTATACCTACAGTATAAACCACACATAAAAAGGAAATATTGAACTCAAAGCTGGGGAAAGTGCAGTTATGGAGCTAAAAGTGGACATAGGTGCTTGCTTTGCTGACAGTTAGAAGCATGCAGAGGCAACCGTATCGAAATTATGACATCTATCATTTCCATTAATAGCTGCCTTTGCTTGTATAACCCCTGAGCTTTAAAACAAGCAGAGGAGTCAGCAATGAAAACAAACAGCATGGCAGGGAATGAAGGGGAATAAATGATAAAGGCTAAAAATGGACTGACTTTTAATGTGCTCTTGATGAGAAGCCATCCGTAGTTTGTGATGCTAAAGTTCTGTGGTTAATAAATAGAAAGGGAGATTTGTGTTTTCATAACCAAATGTACTTGTACTCAGATTATTCTGTAGGTACCTGGGGCTACGTGAAAAGAATAAGGAATAGCTCAACCAGTTTCAAAGAATATAAATGATTTCATTAAGAAAATGCACATATTGAGCCAACTATAATGAGTGTGCGCTCACTCACTCACAGAAAGCCTGTAAGTACTGAATTTAATGTGGGCCATTTAAGCTATTGTAATAATGGTTTGATTAGATGAAACTATTTGAATTAGCAAGATACATGAATTGGATACAGAATGTGCCATGACATTGTTCAGATGCCCCTTTATTCCAATGCCCTGTATTAGTTGTTTTTTTTGTATAGTTTAGTTGTGTTTAGTTTTGTCCGACCCATATTTTATGAGGAGCCTTCCCTACTCTGCCTTTGATTGGCTTTGACTTTTTCTTTCTAATCATAACATTTTACGATATACAATGTTGTAATTTTTTGTTGAATCTGCTCATTGTCTATTTGTGTACCTTCCTGTATATTTGTACATCTCTCTCTCGTTTATAGTGTTCATATTTTACATTTTTCTCCTCTCTTTATATTCAACCTTTTTTTTTAATATATATCGTATATATATTTTTATTGCCTCTTACTTATTATTATAGTTTTTCACTGATGCTTATTATATTTTGCTTTCCACTGTGCTACTGTAATAATAATAATAATAATAATAATACATTTAATTTATAATGCACTTTACATTTGGATCAAATGCTGCAAATATCCCCATTGTAGGACTAATGAAGGAATATCTCATATTATCTTATCTTATATGTTATCTTATATGTTATCTTATATTTTATCTTATATCTTATCTTATCTTACATCCTCACCATCTATCCAACAATCCACCTTAACTAAGTGCCTAACACTTGTCCAGTTCTTCACAATTTTTTTTCAGATTATTGCCTTTTCGCTGTAACTAGTCAAAGTCATTCATAGATAAATTCTAATGGCCGATGATTGAATGAATTATTAGTTTAAACCCATTTGGTAGGCAGTTGAACTAGGTGACAAATAATGAATAAATGTTATGAATAGAGATTTATTGAATGCTTCCATAGTTGAAAAATGTAGCATGTGCCACTTTAAATCGTAATAATATCATGAGTTCACCCTTGATATTATCTCTGCCAGAGAAGGAATCTGGTTTGTTCGTCTGTGTTTAGGCATAATTCCATAAAACCATTGGATGGAAGAGCCAATTGAATTATCTGGTGAATCTAGATGAAGATGATCATTCAGGAATTGTTTCCACCTTTTTGAAACTGCTTTTTAGGCCTTTTTTTTAACGAGCAATACTTAATTTCCCGTGTGCCATCCACATGGCAGGACATGTGAGCATCGTCCTTTGAACCCTTTAATTGTAGATTCAATCTGAATATATGGATGGACTATCTTTAGCTCTGGAAAAAACTTTTGTTATTAACAATTTTATGAGTGTTCATGGCTTGACTATTAAGCCTTTCTAGAGGTGTGCATTCTGCTCTTACGTATTCCCATTTAAATAATTAATGGTATTTAACTACATAGAATTTCCAATAATTTCAAAATAAACAGAGAGAGTCCGAGAGTCCGCAGTTTCCCTATCCTGTCATTGCACCTAACAGCAACAATAAATTGATGGTTCGACACTTGATAGGACTTCTTAACCCTAGAATTTGGAATCGCAGTGGTATCAGGATCTAGGAAAATCCTCGAAGCTTTATATTGCAATGTTAGAAAACAGTATAAAATTATTCTTTACACCACAATATTGGTTCTTCCTCACTTTATAAATCCTTCTTAGTTTTTTTTTTTTTTTTCTCTAAAAATTAGCTTCGTATTTCATTTGATTGATGGAAAGAGTTTCATGATAAGTGAAACTCTTGCAAAAGTTCAGACCGGAAGATTTAGGCTCACGTTCTGACACACACTTAGTCTGAACCTCGATCTGGGCGTCAATTGATTCAGCTGTACTCATCAACCAGCCACACCTGTCCAATATCACGCTAACAAATCGTTAGCCATTATCGTCTGTCTCCCTTCTTTTTAAATATGGCTCTCTCCTTTCATCAACTTCTTTCATGCCGCTGGTTCATGCACCCTCCAACTTCTTCTCAGATCCATCAACCTCATCATTTATCAGTCTCAACAGAATCATTAGTCACCACCACAAGTATACAGATTCCAAGGGGGGATATACCTTGATGCTGCTCCAGGCAGATATCCTTCAATTACAATCTGCCTGAAGAGTCTGAGCGCCAAAAACTTTCAGACAGACTAATTAGTAAGAAAGTAAGAAAAATCCGGTATCCGCCCGTTCATTCGTTCATTTATCCATTCAAAAAAGAATATGCCCTTCTTTAATGCACTACCAACACTCCTCACAAATTACATAAAAACCATAGATTTGTATATAATTTGGTTTGCAAGAGCTTCAAACATTCAATTTTGGGAACCTAAGAACTTGTAGTATGACATCCTTCTTGTAACATAAAGTCGTAAACAGCTGTGCACATTACTGGTGGAGTTTCAACACCTGTTGAAAAGGAATATAATCTTCATATTTCAGAGTGATGACTCATTTGCATACAGCCTAGCAGAGCATGTTCTCAGACTCCCAAACCAGCAAACGCTTAAAAATTAAACCTAAAGTGACAATTGTTATAGAGAGTTTCAGTGTGTTAAAAAAAAAGAGCACTTTCCGTTTCATCCGTATTCTACCTATTATTATTTACCATTTATTGTTTTGTTTTTGTTTTTTGCACCAAAACAGTGAGTTTCTATTAACCATGGCAGCATATTCTTGCACTTTCTTCCACTCTGCTACTCCCTTTGCTCCAACACCAATCTCTCCATTTCCTCTTCTAATCTCTCCGACTCGTTCCACATTTCCCTTCCCTCCATCTGCATGACTGTGCTCCAGCGTATGATCAAAGCTCAGGTTTCTGGAGTTCTTTCCTCCCTCAGTCAGAAACAAAGAAGGCAGAAAAGCCCCACAGTAGTCTGCCACAAATAACAGCCGACGCACCCAACATGTAAAACCCATGGCAGCAGGAAGAAAAGTGGGCGAAGCATATATTCTGGAGAGCAGCAACTCTATGCTGCCACTTGTTGGATCCCTATAGTGAGTACCAGCATTAAAGGATGGGCCAACTAATTATGTTCTATTCACACCAAACCGACGCCACGTTTAACAGGAAGCTTTGACTGATAGGGGAGAGATAGGGGAGATGTGTGATGTTTATGCTTGAAGCCGGGAAAGCAGTCGCTGTTCTTGTCTTTTGTGCACAGCGGTTACTGTTAATGACTGTCTTTTCTGTTTTGTTGTTGTTCTTCTTTTTGGATGGACTATCAGACGACACATAGACCAGATTTCTTTTGACATGTTGCTGTTTTGAACCAATTTTCTATCCCACCTCTCCATAAAACTGACATCTCCACATCCAACTTCAAACAACCTATATCCTACACAATGGAGTGATTATGTATCAATCTGTGGCCACATCTTTCAGTTTAGCTACCTTAATCCAAGACAAACCTGCAAGTCCAGAAAAGTCTCTGACTGACTTTAGATCTGAGCAGACAATGGCAGAAGAGGCAAAAAGTCTGCCTTTGATATTATTTGTTCCAATTTGGCTCCAAGTCGCGATGGAGCCTTGTAAAATTTGCGAGGATGTTCATAGATATGTCAGCCAATAATGATATGGGCACTCAAAAACAGTGCCTAACAACATGTGTCATTTTGAAAGGTCAAAGATGTCTGAGTCAAGCAGAAAGAAGCCGGTACATCCAGAACTACACATTACTAATGATCCAACAAATTATCATCTCTCTTTCTTGTTTTCTTTTCTTTTTTTTCCTTCCACTCTCCAGGATTATCAGAGATTGTGACTCAATGTGACTCTGTGTGGCTCATTATCCTCCATTAGGGTTTTTGGCTGAATCGCTGTGGAAGCTGCTCTGGGGCCATATAATGAGCACGATTGAAATCACACGGAACAAGCTGAAGTTAACAGCTCCACAGAGCAGGTGCTCTTCGGAACATAAACCCAATCTCCACCGAGACTACGGCATGAGAGGCAAACCTGGGCTGCAAAGTTTGATAGAAATAAAGATGTACTATACATAACCATACCCATTCATGCATACCTCTGCATACACAAACTCATGCATGAATGAAGCATTTGCAGTGTTATGCCGGCGCACAAATCCAGAGAAATGTGTGAGGAAGAAGAAAAGCAATCTGACAGTAAAGACCAGAGCCAGACACTGTGCCATAATGAGGTTGATACTGCCTGACACATGCTGTGACGACTGTCTTCTCTCACTTTTGTCCTTTCTCTCAAGAAAACACTGGCACCACAGAGATTTCACTTACCATTTCTAAGCACTTGTGTCATAAAATATATTCATCACAAAGCTTTCTCTGCCATAAGGGACGTTAGTTCATCTGTCCTGATTTTCCGTCTCTTAGTGTGGAGCAGATATGGATTTTCAGGGGTTTTCTGCTGTTTCAATTTAAATTAGGTGATCTGATGTGTCTGGCTCTGGTCTTTACTGTCAGATTGCTTTTCTTCTTCCTCACACATTTCTCTGGATTTGTGCGCCGGCATAACACTGCAAATGCTTCATTCTGGTTATTTCTGTCAGCTCACGACAACGAATGGACTTTTGTATTGGCGCCGTATAGATTTGGCCAGAATAACAGCAGCTTACTGTCGTTTTGCAAATATCACCGTTTCAATAGGGGGGATTTCGATTCATTAACCTTCTGAAAATTTAAAATGTTATCAGAAAATTGTCTCCATGCTGCGACTTAATCTGCTGTTTTGTTCAATAATTAATTTTTATCACACGCATATCTGTTTGAACAGTTAGTTGGAAGCATCCATGGGTACTGTCGATCCAGTGGTTGTTTACTTGAATGAATCACTGCAATAACAGTGTTTGGACTATAAACATAATTGACTGTGGAACATTAAAACATAGATTAGCAGAGATTGCCTGTCCAAACTTCTTCCCCAAACAGTGATTCTCCAATCAGAGTCTAGCAGTCATAATGGCACAGCAGGTCTGTCAGGCTTTGGATCTGTCAACATGTAAAAACAGTGGGCATCTGGCTGTAGGAGCAGCAAAAGTGTATTAAGTGTTTGAATCAAGGTTTCTTGTCAACTCCAAAAGCAAATACAAAAGTGCAGCTGTGCAAGGAAGGACATCGTTTTATGCTTACAATTAAGCTCCAAATACTTATGTCCAACCAACAGTAAGGTTTTTGCTAATACTGTTGTCCTCGACCATTAGTGTATATTCCTGATATACCCTGAAATTTCGTGACAGAAATATAATAGCGATCTCTTCCAAAATCAATCCAGTTCTTCCTCAAACGAAGGTAAAAAATCTGAAAATGGTCCAATGATTTAATTTAAAAAAAATTTAAAAAAGAAGCTCCTCCTGTAAGTAAAATATAGATTATTGGAGCAAAATATTATATTTACGAGATAAGTCTCCATTAATTGATAAATGTGCAGACAATTTGGACAGAAATCGGACCAAAGAATAGGAAATTATGTCCGAAAAACATTGTTTTTTGTAAAAAGCAACCCAAGGGATAGAATATGAACTACTAAAGTAATACACAATTTATACAAGCTAGATCTCCTCGAGTCATTCGTTTGCACAAAATTTGGACTAAAAGCTCCACCTAGTGTTGGAAATATGCACCAACCTTTCCCAAAAACAATCCAGGTCAGGTTCCTTCCAAGGTCTATGGGTTTAAATCTGAAAATCACCCATATAATTGTTTTTGAGTTTTCTCGTCAACACGACGTCTCTGAGGCAGACAATTCCATACCATCGAGTTTTTGGATAATAATAATAATTATAATACATTTAATTTATAATGCACTTCAAATTTGGATCAAATCTCAAAGTGCTACAAAGTAAAATTGGATAAAAGCATCAATAGAAAATATAATAATAACTATATAAAAACATGACCAAAAAGCAGCAATGTTAATTAAAGTTATAGGTTCTGATAAAAAGCAAAGTTTTAAGTCTTTTTTTAAATGTGTCAGTCATCTGTGGAGCCCTCAGATGGTCAGGGAGGGCATTTCACAGACGAGGGGCAGCGAAACAGAAGGCCCGATCACCCATGGTGCTGAGCTTAGTCCGGGGAAGGAGAAGCGGTATGAGTGGGTAGAACGGAGGGATCGTGTCGAGGTCAGTGGGGTGAGTAGTTCTTTTAGGTAAAGGGGTGCATTACCATGGATGCACTAGGGAGTGAGGAGAGAGATCTTATAATCAATCCTGGTGGAGAAGGGAAGCCAATGAAGGGGATGAAGAACAGGGGTGATGTGTTCGTGTTTACGCACTCTCATCAGGATCCTTGCAGCACTGTTTTGAACCTACTGAAGTCTTTGAAGACTTTTATCAGGGATCCCGATGAGAAGTGCGTTACAGTAATCCAGTCTGGAGGAGACAAACGCCTGGACCAACTTTTCAGCATCACTCAAGGTGAGTGAAGAACGGAGTTTGGAAATATTTCTGAGATGATGAAAGGAGATCTTGCAGATGTGTTTGATGTGGGATTCAAAAGTGAGTTGAGGGTCGAATCTTACCCCGAGGTTGGTGACTGATGAAGAGAGGGGAATGTAATGACCAGAGAAGGTAATACTGGTTATGGAGGAAGACTCGGTGTGATGTGGGGTGCCAATTAAAATTGCTTCGGTTTTGGTGCTGTTCAACTGGAGAAAGTTTTTTTCCATCCACAACTGTATCTCCTCCAGACAAGAGCGGAGAGTTGACAGGGGAGATTATGATGAGGCTGCGGAGGAACATGTGTCAGTTTTTATGTAGATTGGCGTGTCATCAGCGTAGCAATGGAATGAGAGTCCATATCGACTCATGACATGGCCAAGGGGGAGCATGTACAGTACGAAGAGAATGAGGCCAAGGTCTGATCCCTGGGGGACCCCACAGGTGATGGTGTGTGTCCGGGACTTTGAACTTTCGAGGGAAATGTATTGTGTTCCGTCGGTGAAGTAGGATTGAAACCAGTTTAGGGCGGTGGCAGTGAGTCCAGTGGTGTGATGTAGGCGGTATAGGAGTATTCCAAGGTCAACTGTGTCGAAGGCAGCAGACAAATCAAGGAGAATCAAGAGGGAAGGTGAACCAGCATCTGCTGCCATCCGTAAGTCATTTGTGCCTCTAAGCAGAGCTGTTTCTGTGCTGTGGGCGGAGCGGAAACCAGACTGAAAGGTTTCAAAGAGGTTGTTATATTTGAGGTGGTCCTGGAGGTGGGCAGCAACTACTTTTTCAGTACTTTGGAGAGGAATGGGAGTTTGCAGATGGGCCTGTAATTAGCAAAAACTTCTGGATCGAGAGAAGGTTTTTTGAGGACTGAACTAATTATGGCGGCTTTTAGGGCAGATGGAACAAAGCCAGCCTGGAAAAAAGTTGGTTTATTATAGCTGTTATCAGGGACTGATAGAAGATACGGCTAAGGAGTCCAAGTTGTTTAATAACCGATATGCACAACGGAGTGTTGTAGTTGTTGAATTTCATCAGTTGGGTGACGGAATAATTTATCATCATGCTAGTCGTGGAGACTAGCCCGTTACTAGCCGTTAGCCATGGACGAGACACACAGAGGACGTTAGTAACCGTTATTTTCATGGAAATGATGGCGGGAAAAAAAGCTATCAAACACAGAAAGTGATCAACAGCGACTTTTGGTGAGAGTGTCACGGGGGCAGTGATGAACCGGACGGATAAACAAACTTACATCAACGATGAACAAACATAAACGGACATAAACGATGAAACAAACAGATACAAAAGTCTCCAGCTGATGGTACAACTGCAACAACAGGTAGGCAGACCGTTACCGGACTCGGTAGAATTTGTACAAATATAAATACAAATACAGAATAACAAATACAAATACGGATATAAATCCAAAAGGTTTGCCGGTAAGCAGCAATATATACTTGTCGGTTTATATTAGGCTGTAGAACTCTGATGGAAAAGCGTCGAACAGACAACGCCATCGTCCTCTCCCTTCAGCGTCCAGACTGCACTGATGATATATATATCATAAGGATATGTTAATATCCTTGATTTTACAGGGCTATAAATTTAGGTGAAAAGTAATAAGTGACAGCTGAAGTTGCTCAAGATTGAACCTGGAGGCTGTGTCAGCACACAACAGATACCACGTAAAAGATTAAGATATTTTGGCTCAATCTATCTTATAAAGGCTACACAGATTTCTTTTTTTTTTTTACATGTATAAAGATTTACTAAGGGATACATTGTGCTGTGCCAACCATATAATTTATTTTATTCCAATGTCAGGAAATGCTGATTTGAAAATTTACTTCAAGTTTATTTTAAATATTAAAATAAGCTAACAGCTTTACTGCTAGCACGTGCCGTTAGGCAGATATGTATGGTTCACACGACACATCGGCTTTTTCATGGCAACAGCAGCCTCCATGGCCCATCGCCCAACAGCGTCTCCACTGTCGCAGAAAACCAATCATGCATTGCGATTCCTCTCTCTCTTTATTGGCTGTAGGCTTACAAACTCAAGCAGAGACTGAGGCAGTTTGCGGAGGAGCTTAGAATGAGATATGTTCCCTAGCTCAGCCATCTAAGTGCTACAGATGACCCACAATATGCCAGAGTGCTCACTGGGGAAATAAAGCTTCCAGACATTAGACTCCAGCACGACTGTGCTCAAGTGAGGGAAATGGAGAGGCAGAGAGCGTTTAACCATGCTCGCTTCACTGGCCTCCCGCGTCTTGTTATAAGACGTGGCCGTTTATGACGGAGACGATTGGCGATATGATGAAATCTAATGGGCCAAAAGGAAAGGGATTTGGCTGAAGCGATCTCAGTATTGGGGGAGAAGAAGATATGAGAGCAGTTGACTTTGAATGGTGCTCACAGAAGGAAAGTAAAAATGTGAAATTGTGCCCGCAGGTAGTTTGTATGTGTGTGTAGAAAGTGATGCCTGAAGAGCTTTGTTGTGAGGAAGGAAAATGTGGATGCTTAAAATGTGACATTCACGTTACCTGTGGTAAGTGTCGTTCAGTCCCTCATATGTTATATGTTGGCTTTTTTCAGGGGCTTCAGGCCTCGTAGCTTGCTCTGCGCTATTGCTAGCTTTAGCCGCTCTCCCAACGTTAGCTTCTTGAAGCTTGGTATGTTCCATCGGGTGATTAATTTTGAAGGTTCTGATTAAGTTTGATGTGTTAAACATTTTTGGGGTTGTTCCAGCACAGCTTCTTTTGTGTCTTACATTTTAAAACAGTAACTTACAGTGTACATACATACATACATACATTCATACATATTTACATACATACGGCAGGCTCATCGCTGGCTACTGCACTATTGCTGGTTTTAGCCGCTCTCCCAACGTTAGCCTTTTAAAACTTACTTTGTTCCTCGGGCTACAGCTTATATTGTCCTTACTGGCGTTACAAATTGTGAGCTCTCTGTTTTCTGGTTTACTTGCGAGATGTTTTTAGCCATGGTAGCTAAACCTTGATGTGCATGTGTGGTGCATGCGTGTAACCGGCACCGAATCGATCTGAGAGAGGCTGCCCAGTCCATTGCAGATCAAAATAAACTAGCCCTCACCTCTATAATGCATACTTCTTTTTACAAGAAACTGTTTATTCATCAATTCCTCATTTTAAATCTTGTAAATGTCTGCCATTGGCCAAATATTTGCACAGTAAAAGATGGTAATTTGGAAATTTAAGATTCAGTCGAGGGTAGTTTAACATCGTTAAATCTGTTGTGGTTTAATCCCGCTAAATGGGGGAAGTATCCCAGCAACTGTTTCCTTTCGTACGTGCCCTAAAAAGGAATGGAAAAGCATAATGGCTAATCCTCATTGCAGAGGAGGATTTCATGAGGTAACGTCTCTCTGAATTTCTTTAGACATGGAAGCCGGCCATGTCTTTGTTAAGTTATTGGTATATGCATTTTATTACTTCTAAAAAATAACGTCACATAGCTCGCTAACTAGAAACGTGTTGTCTTTCCAGGGAAGCTGCGGTGTCCACATATCATTGAGTTATTTTCCATGACAATTGCGGGTACATTGTGTATTTTTGTTGTATTTCATTGTATTTCCATTTTTTGTTGTTCTCTATTTTTCTACCTCATGTGTTGCAGATGTAAAACAAATCTAAGAAAAATGTTCCAGTCCATCGTAACGAGATTGGCATATTTTGGATATGTTTGAATATAGTTTTGTAACTTATTTACTTGGAAATGACACACTGATTTTTATTTTGTTAACACTTTCAGTTATATTGAAATGATCACTATACGATGACGAAAATATACATTCTAGCACAGAATATGCATTTGTGTATGGTATGAAATATAATTGTAAGTAACATTAATTCATATAGCAATGGAGGATTTCACAAGGAAGCTGATGTGTCCGAATATCAATGTCTACTTTACCATTTCTATGCCAATTTTCAGTCATTTTCCTAAGCGCAGATACTTGTCCTAACCGCGTCACTGCAGAGAAATGAGATTCAGATGCGTTTCAGATAAGTCACTTTGGGTAATAGGAATGACTGTTACAATCCCTGAGATTTCAGCACCTTCCAGTGCTGAGTGGCGTTTTTCAGTAGAGATGACAACGAGATGCTGCTACTATGACACATTTTCAGTTGTTTATCTCACCTTATTGACTGACCCTTGAACTTTTATCACAAGTCTCTCTAAGTCAAGACAAGCCCACATCAGGACATGCTTGAGGGTTGCAGGGAGCGAGCAAAGAGCACAAATGTTTATTTATAGGATGGCTGGATGCCATATGTGGCTCTGATGATGAAGCTCCACGCCGCACAGCCCTTTCCATTCAGTTAAAATGAACACTCTTAGGGTTTATATGGGAATCCCTTAAAACATGTTAACATGTTAAATTAAAACTTTTGAATACTAAATTAAGACATTTAAAACTATGACAGTTGTTAACTGGCGTTTAACTGATCAGAGCTTTTCAAAGATTAGATAACATTTGGTTGCGTAGAAAGTATACTGACTTAGCCTTTCCTTTGTTTACTTATATTTTTTAATTTTATTCCCAAATATTTCATTTTTACAATATTAAACTGAGACATTTACTGGGTCCAATTTCCTCCCTTTCACCACATTTGGAGCAGCGCCTAATATCTAATATGACCGGTTTCCAGGTCTCTGTGTCACTGGGAGAGATGCTGGGCTGTGTAAGAAGAAGAAAAATGAGTCATTTGAAACAATTTTGAATTAAAATGGTCATAAATCAGGGGTGTTTCATTGTGTTGCCATACTGGAAAGAATGTGTCCGTACTTCATTATACTCTATATCCAGATAAAACATATCATACACAGACTCACTGGCTTACAAATACGTCCCTCCTCATTAAATATTGGCCTGTACCATTAAAACAGTAAAACCAGTATCACACCCACATAAATATACAATAAATATTTAAATAAACCTATTATCAAACTATGAACATTATTTCAATAAATATATACAAACCCAACCCTTTTGAATAAATACACATAAATAATGAACAAGAATATTTACATTTCAACAAGACAAGGAAACTCCTCTCTACCCACTTCCTACTTGGTATCTCCCTCCCGGAATTAATGATAGATGTCTGTGCCGCCGGGGAATTCTTTTGGCCAAACACTCTGGGAATAGGAGGACAGGTAGAGGTAAGTTTGATGCCTTGCAAACAATGACAACGATCATTAAAAAAACTAACAGATTGCTTAAACCGAGTCTTAGGGGAAATAAATCCTTCCCTACGTGATTTACTGCCACAGTTGAATTATGTATAAATACGCAGACAGAAGAGCGACAGAAGACCCAGTTTTGCCGCTGCCTTGCACTGGTGATGGTGTTGGTGGCTGATGACTCTTCTAAAACTGTTAAATAAATGAGGTCAATTGATTTGTGCAAAGAGGGCAGACCAGCAGCATGAAATAACTAGATGGGTGAGGTAGAGAGATTGGAAAAGATGTTAATATATTGACATACTTTATTGTCCTGAAGGAAAATGTGTCTTGGACACATATATATATATACAGCAGCTGCTGTTAAAATCCAAAATTAACGATAATGACGAAGGCTGATAAGCCAGCCCTTACAGCTGATATCAATAAACACCCCAGACTGTAAAGTGGGTGATTTAAACTGAGCGTGCGTGAAAGTTGTGAACGACAGAGAGGTATGAGGGACGACCTGAGAGGGTGAGGGGATAGTCTTCCTCAGTCAGCTTTAATTTCATTAGAAAAATCAGTTTTTCCTCATAAAATGTTTTCTCTTCCAGATGTTATGATGGCTTCATTGTTATCATGTGGACCAGGAATCCACAGTGATAGATCCACAGGATTGTTTCCGTGCTTGGGTGAGAAGTAACTCACTGATATCAGTTTTCTGGAGGTGTTTGGTGGGGGACATATTGGACTGAACACAAATATAGTGATTGTGAAAACCTGCTGACATCTGATGCATTCAAACATGATGTTAGAGGACTGACATGGCGCATGAGGGGATCTGTTACCTCCTAGCTTTACTTCCTCATCATTCAAGTATTATGGTTTGCATATTTAATCTTGCATTTACTGTTTCTAATATTAAGAATCTAGCCATTGCCTCCACACCTCTCTATGTTACCCTCATGGGGATTTATGCATTCTTTCTGTTTGGAGAGACAGCTCAGGGACTCATAATCTGTGTTCACCTGCCAAAATGATTTATTCGCCCCGCTGCAAACACACAGTGATGTGTGTGTGTCGTTAAATGCACAATCCTGTGTGCCCGTGAGCCCATGTCAGTGGAAAAGAGCAGCACGGGGGAAAGGAGACTGGTGATGGTGGTGCATGCGCTCATCCAAAAATTTTCACTTCACATGAGCATGATTGTAATTTCAAGCCTCTCTGGTAGTCATCTTGTGGCGCATTGACTGGATGAAGATAACTGTCTGACGCGAACACGCGCATCCCTCTTCTATTCTATCTACCCTTTTCCAGCCTGCTGCCTCTCCCATGTTTGTGTGTGCGTTTGCAGCAATCAAAGAGAACAAAAACGAGGCATTCATAAAAAGAGGAGCTTATTTCTGGGAATGTTTTATTTATCGCACATCAGACTCGGTGTTATATCTCTCCCCTCTGGTGGATACCTGCTGACACATCTCCAGCAAGTGTACATGCAGATATCTGCCATCCCGGCAGAAAAGCCAACTACTCCCGCTGACCTTGCTCCTGCAGATAAACCCTTAAAGCTTGAATGACAGTTTGAGCACGCACACGCTCCCTTCTTAACTCTTTTTCCATTCTTTCCACTCTATCTCTCTATCTACAGCTCTCCATTCTCTCTCGACTCAGCCGGGTCACTTTTAATTCCTTTAACGTAGCAAAAACACAGATGACGGTCCGTCACAGCATTTGCCAGCAACAGCTGGATTTTTACGTCACTTGTAAATTAACTGACAAGCCAAATCAACAGGGAAACAAGAACGTCAATGGAAAGCATTAAAGAAGTGTTTTTTTCTTTTCAGAAGAGCAGATTGTGAGATTCGTCTTGGTGTCGAAGGGGCACAGTGAAATAGGGGGAAGAAGCATGGAGCTGAGGAAGCACCTAATTTACCGACTACCGACAGAGCTACAGCAGAGAGCAGGAGATAGCCACGTCTTATGTGCCATCACAGGAGAGGTTAAACTGGATTTTAAGGACATGAGCCTCTGGATGAATCTCAAATAATGCAGTCGTATGTAGTTGTGTGATAGCGTTGATCGTTACAGGATACAGGTGTATCATTCTAGGAAATATAAACTAATGTATGACCTTTATGAAACGGTTCATTGTCTTCATACCGCAGTGCAATTTTTTTGTAAGGTCTGAGTTATTGGACTTAGGGACAAGCATTCTGGTTTATATATATAAATACGGAAGAGGATTAGAGCCACATATGGCTATGGGAAAAAGTTGGGGGGCAATTCTGACTTTACTCTCAGAATTCAGTCTTTATTCTCAGAATTCTGACTTTAAACTGAGAATTCCCCAAAAATAATCATGTGTATAAATTAGTCAGAATTCTGTGTTTGAAGTCAGAATTCTGATAATTCTCTGAACAATCTTTGTGGGTCTCCTACCATTAATTTTTGTATTTAATTCAATATTGTTGTACACAGGACGTAATACTGATATAATACGGATGTACTTAATACTGTCCTTGACCCCTTAAAGCATATACATACTGCCATTGGGTCATATTATAAACAGGTTCAGTCATGAGAATAGATTACTAGAAATTACTAGAAATACAGACTCAACATGTGCTCAGCCAAAAAATTGAGCAGGGCTAATTTAGTCATCCTTTAATAGTTATGACTATCATGCTAGTTCATTTGTGTTGTAAGTGCTATATTCATGGTATGAAATGTGTGTTCAGCACCTTGTACTTATTCAACTATACAAGGCACTGCACTCTGTTCAGCAAACCTCTCTAAGTCACACCCTGGGGAAGACCCATCGTGGGTTTAAAAGGTCATTGTTTATCCACTGTTGAAGTAATGTTCATTATTTTTTTTCTTTACCAACACATTACACTCAAAACTAAAAGCATTTTTCTCCTCGGAGCTGGTGTGACTGAAGTAAATCAAGCGGCGTTTGTTGGTCTGCATTAAAAAGAACTGATGGGCAGGTCGAGGAAGTGAAGCCAGCTGGCTGTAGGTTGATATTGGATGGCGGTTTGATCCGGCCGTGGCTTAAACTGTCCAGGAAGTGCGATGAGATAAATAATAAGCAGTGAAGGCAGACCGGGTTCCAGAAAAGAGTGAGAAAAGTGATTACCAAAAGAATACGAAGAAAGCCACTTGGGAAAGATCTCCAGTCAAAAAAGTATTAACGTGTGTTTTCTCTGCCACAAGTTACAGAGTCTGGGTTTTTATACTGCAGATTGATGAAGAGATTGGTTACAGCTGTCGTTCCAGGTCATCTGTCAGCTGTGTATAGACGTGCCCAGGAGGAAAATGAGGAGAGACAGGAGAGAACACACTTGGGACTAGGAGTCGTGGCTGAGCAGTGACATTTTGTGTACTTAACAGATGCTGCATATTACTGTCTTAATGTAGAGATTGGGTGAGTCAGTATTTGGCTTATGCTATCATATATACTGACATTCATTATAAAATCAACCTGACATAATATTCTGGCCCAGTATAAGAGAGGCGAAAGAGGGTATGGATTCATACAGTAGTTGCAAGGCTGCTAATTATATCCCATGATGCAGTTGAGTAGTGTCAAATGTTAATGTCTGCGTTTACATGAGTTGTACATTGAGTTAGAATATAAATATTTTGCAGCTGCATGTAGGAAACATCACCCTGGGAACATCATACTCCAGGAATGGAACATTCACATGAGCCAATATGGGTGTTTGAGTGACGCAAAATTTTATTCAATTCAGTGTCCCAAGGAATTACATTCACATTGAGGGAATCTGCTCTTCCACCTGTCAGCGTTCAGGGCTCTCAGGTTGTTTTCCCTTTTTGAAGGTTGGGGTCGTGAATGGGAACAAAGCAGTTACTCCACAATGTTAACGTAACTTTAACTTAACTCCATTTCAATCATTTTTTTCTGCCTTGAATCTGTAGGAAATGTTAAATGACATCACAGAAACCACATGCACTTTGATCCACAGAAAGAACAAAATAATAATAATAAATTAGCTATGTTAAAGATGAAGCGTGTAAAAGTTAGGGTCATCTCTTTGAATAAAAGGGGATCTGATAGATAATTATATGGTCTGATTGTATTAGTTTACAATCAGATTCAAATATGTATATTTTTTATGTAAGATAGGACTAAGCCTTTATATCCCCATACAGGCTACTCTCACTACTATCTTGGAAACCTTTCCTTTCACACTTGCTGCTACTCTTCTGTCATAGGTAACTCCCAACACTCATGTCCACCCACTCCGCCCTACCTGTACTCGCTTCTTCACCTTGTTTCCACATTCCACTTTGCTCTTAACAGTTGACCCCAAGTACTCCTTCACCTTCTCCTCCTCTTCTCCTTGCACCTTTACTGTTCCACCTGCCTCCCTTTCATTCACACATATGTATTCTTTCTTGGTGTGACTGACACCACATACCTCCACCTCTCCAGGTTTTCTTACAACTACTCCCAAATGTCAGCCACCAACGTCATAGTACATGGAGATTCCTGTGTGACCTCATCTATCGGCCTGTCCATCAGCATAGCAAACAAGAAGAGTCGGCTCAGAGTCGATCTTTGACGCAGTCTCATCTCCATCTTGAACCCATGCATCTATCCTACAGCACACCCAACTGTGGTCATACTGCTCTCATACATATCCTTTACTAATGTAAAATACTTCTCTGCCACGCCAGACTTCCTCATGTGTCGTCGGGCTCTGTCGTACACTTTCTCTGAATCTACAAAGACACAATGGAACTCCCTCTGACATTCTCTATGGATAATTCATACTATGTTGTACAAAAATAGCAATGGAGCGTGAAACCATCAGAGAAGGTAAGCATGTAGACTGAAACTGAATCAGTAAAGAGGTAAACTCATGATGTCAGTGGGGGCCACTGTAAAGCTCACAGCTGGAGCAATTAGCCACTTGCTCCATATTATGATATTGTGTTAATAAACCCTGGAAATGTAGGGATAATACTTTCTGTTTTCTCCCAGTGTCAAAGCCTCAACTGAAGATGCAGCTCCAATACCTTTTCTCACAAAGTCTTCACATCACCCTCTATAGATCTTATTCAAATGTAACCTGCAGTGACAACATTTCCACTAGAGACACTGACAATACTATAATACCATTGACAAAAACCTTCTTTCATAAGATTAATGTTATCTTACCCTTGCCAATAATGATCCACTTAAGAATATTAATTTGGCATATTGAATCAGTGCATGCCAAATCACTTCATTGTCAACACTCACAAAATAACTTGGGACGCAAGTAGTTATGGAGGCCATGTGTTGCCGCATAATATGTTGTTAGATTGCAATATTTAAACCAGGGATATGGAAGCCAAGAATGGCCACGGTGACCGTTTTTTGCTGATAATGAGGTCACTCTTGTAATCACAAGAAACAACCAGCTATTTTGCATTTGTCATGGTGACACGGCAAGTACGACCCGGAAGTTAAGCAAAGTGCCAAAAATATGAGAGAAACTGTAAGTTGAAACAACAAATATACCTAATAATTACAGCAGTCAAGATGTATTATACTTGCTTAAGAAAACCTCGAGTGTCGCCATGGCGACGTATGAACACTTCTCTAAGAGGAGCTACAAAAGCAACTTCAGCCGGTGTTAAAGCTTGATTGAATGTTGATTAAGGTTTTCTCTTGAGTCACATGACCACAAGGCATAGACATTAAGCGAAACATAACAACTATGAGAAACTTTCGATGATTTTTGTCTTAAATTAGTTAATAAATCGACGAGACTCCTGATCTCTGATGGAAATACAGAAAAAATAGGACATACCTGTTTTCACTCCTTTGTGTGAGAAAATGGTTGCCTTCATTTAGACGTTTTCTTGGGTTAACAAGTTAATTGTCTTGTTAAGACGATATAAAGGTCAAAAATAATTATCTGCCACCAGGGCTTCCTAACAGCTACATCAACAGGCATTTTATTTTTAAGGCACTGCTATATTCAGTCTTTGAACAACAAATAGGTCAAACAAACAATAATAATGTAAATCAACTGGCATATTTTGAACGAAGGAACGCCAAGAAAGAAAAATGATTCCCAAAACATTGATCATGATACTTGAAAATCTTGTGAGTGAACCAACTTGCCTATGGAGATGAGGAAATGCAGGGGTCCTGAAGGGAAGGAGTCCTGGCCCGTGATGTAGGGTCAAGCATGGACTTGCTCCCTGCAGCACTGGCCACATAAAATAGTATTAATCTTATAAGAGTAGGTCAGGTGAAATATGTGTGCAATCTCACAGCTAAGCAGACTCAAACATCTATGTGCATGCACACATACACACATACACACCCAAACACCCACACACACAGACAAACAAGCATCCCAAGCTTACTCATACTTTGGCAAAGGTGCAGAGGGTGCTCACAGCACTAGCAAATTGACATATTCAAAGGCGTGAAAGCGAGAGGGGGTTGCGTGTGTGTGTGTGAGTGTGTGTTTGTTTTTGTGAATAATTAAATTCCCCTGCATCCTCATTTTTTCCTCTTTATCTTCCTCTTGCGTTGATCCAGGAGGCACACATATCTTCTCCAGGATTGGGTCTAATGGAACCGTGTCAAATAGCGAAGAAAACATGCACAAACACACACACACACACAAACAAAAAACCCCACACAGCAGGAAGACAGGAATATACATACATGGTGTGATGTAAGGTTGATTTCAAAAGCCATCGTCATGGTAACGCTCCCTCACTACTCTACTCGCACAAAAGAACAGAGTGCACATCCTTGGAACCTGTATGGATTCTTATGTAACTACACAGACCCACGCTCGGGTACAAAGAGACAGACACGGAGAAACACGGATAGAAGAGAGTGAGTCAGTGCCGGACCACATAGTGAGAGCTTCTGTCAACGGCGTTATTTCTTCCCCGGTGACAAGAACAGTATGTACCACTGTGTTACTTCAGTCCCATCATGAGACACACTCCAGCCCCACATGCACGCCCACACATGCACATCACCGCCTCTCGGCTACATAGTGAGAAGTGGAAATAGATGTTTAGCCGGTTACGGCAACACCACCGGCTCATGTATCAGCATACTAATTACTCCCTCTTCTCCCTGTGGGTGCTGCGCTGTACATGCAAATGGTGTTGGGTGGGTGGAGAGAGCAGTACTGGAGAATTGAGAACGGGGTCACTGGAGGCATCGCTATGGATATAATGAAGTGACTCGTAATTCCTCATGGCGGAGCAATGCGTGTGGGAAACACGGAGGGAACAAAAGGGGAGATAATGACTTGAGCTGGCCTATTTATACTCGTTGTATGGGGTTCGGTGTGAAGGAAAGCAAAGTGCAAGCGTGAAAGTGCAGGGCATCCTTTTCGAGAGAGGGAGAGGAGGTGCTTCCTCTGCCATTTGTTTACCTTTTGTGTGGAGCATTATATCTGTTGCTTTCCATCTGCCTCTGCGCTGCGATGATATATTTGAGTTGGCGTGATGCATTACTCTTGCTGGTGCTTAATATACTGGATGTCTGCTGGATGATTTATAACAGGATGTCAAATGGGGGAATACGTTTTCGAGAGGTTTGATTAAAGCTTTGTTGTGATAGAGTTTGTGAGTTGATCCAAAGAGCCAAGGTCAATTTTGAGGCAAATGGACGTCATGTTTAGTCACTGCAGAAGTTTACCAAAAAGTCTTTTTGCTTCATTTCATATGGGTTGTTTCTTGCTTGTGCCGTCTCATTTAGCCGCCGTCAGATTTTCCCTAATAGTGAGGTGTTCAGGTATTGTCGGACAAGCACTGAATGTGCCTGGAAATAAAGCAGCAGACTGCTTTTGAGCTGCAGCTAAAAGGTGGATTTATGGCCGTTCATGAAGCTGAGTTAGGAGATCCTCCGCAGATATCTAGGATTACCACCTTCCATCATGTCGCGAACACAGTTACTCTGCGGCACACCGTTTAATAATGTTATTTATTCTCTTTATTATCACTTTAATAATTGATTGATTGATATCAGTTCCCTTCATTTGACCCATCCCTGAGGAGCAGTGGGCAGAGCTTCAGTCTCAGGTCAATGCTAATAATAACAGTGATTCTGATGACACCCCTGAAATAAAAGGAATGATTGACGAGAGCCATATCTGACGTGAAGGATCATTTTTCTCGACATTTTCAATGCATGATGCGCTGAGTTGATTTCTTTTGCACAATCTATTTTGCAGAACCTTTATTGCAGTCCGTTGATTACTTTCTATTGGCTGTCTGTAATAATTAATTGAGATAACACACTTATCTTTCAAATTCATCAAACAACTGAGTGGTGGACAACCTCCTGAGCTATAGCCGACCCTAATTATTACATTATTATTAACTATTCCCAATATTATTTTTTTATTACAATAATAATTCCATTTTATCACGTTTTTAGGAAGACCAATTTGCTCCACATAAGCATCAAAGGAGCTGCCATATGCTCCTCAGGGATGGTTCCAATGCAGAGAACTAATTTCACAATTTTGTACTGTGCTCAACAAAGTGATACATTATTAAAATCATTGGTTATTCTAAGTTTAGCCATGCTTGAATTATACTGTATAACCAAATACACCATAAGATGTATTTGCCTAACCTCAGTATCTACGAAAAGTTAATACCTAAAATAAGTTATATATAGTGACATTGTACCTATTACTACGTGTGAATAACTTGTGACTAAACACAAAAAAATACAATTTTTTCTCTCCATGCCTGTTTTTTTTTTGATTAAAATGTTTCATTACATCCATTTATTAAAGTAACACCATGAAAGAAAGTAATTAGTGAATTTGCGCACATACTCTTTGATAACTACTACTACACAAAATACTATGTAATGTTAGGCTAAACCGTTTTTCTGGGATAGGACAACATGAGACAGTTGAATATTGTACCCAAAAATATGACAAAAATGGGATTTTGACCCCAGAGTGGAATTTCCGCTGAAAAATACCACATAGGTCCACTGGGGGATGCTCTTTGCACGCGCTTCAACTTTTGGCACTGATATAAATCACTGATTGTATCAAAATCTAGTATTGTGCAGCATGTAAAATTTGCAAAAAAGTAGGTACAGACCAAATTGGGCCTGTTGAGAAGAACTGTTAAAATACAATAAGATAAAATCAACTGATTGAAATGCCATTGTAATATCATCAAAAATCTAACGCTGGCCATTGGATACAGACCTTTAAATCTTAGCATTTAACCGTAAATCCAGCTATACAAAGTTTAAATACTGTATATTAGTGTACCCTCCTACAGACATGCAGCGTTTCAGCATCTGTGTCTCCTTTTCCTCTTGTGTGTGTGAGTCAATAAAACAGAGGCACAATTTCAGTTTGTTGCTGTGAAACCAAATATTAAATACTGTGTGTAAGATAAACATAATATCAGCTCCGGCCCCTTGCGACCCTGCCGAGGATAAGCAGGCGGAGATGATGGATGGATTAATAAGTGGATGTCTAAACATACACACATCTGCACCCGCTGCAGCTGTAACTTTTCTCAGTTTGGCTCCTATGTGGTGCAGACATATATCAGAAACCGGATCTTCCTGCTCTGTGGATGGATGTTGAGATGTGTATCGGTGACACCCCTCCCTGCCTTGTCCTCAACTCTCCTCTTGTTCTTAAGTGTGACGATATGTGTTTATATCGTCACACTTACGGTATCGTATACCGTCTGTGTAAACATAAACGCATGCAACATAAAGAGCAACACGCATAAGCTGGCACACCTGAGCAGCTTCGTCTTATGCCACTGCAGGAGGTGAAGGTGAGGAGGTATGGAAATGAGTGGCAAAGTGGTTTCGCTCACAACTGGCTCCTTGAAATAGACATGTTTTGAAAGCTTCCTTCAGGAGCCACAAAGCCAATCATGTCGTCTAGACCCAGGCAGAGCATGTCTGTTTGTGGCAGAGCCTGTGGGGCATGAAATCTGACTGTCAGGGTCTGCTGACGCACCTGCCTGCAGACGCACGCTGATGCTTTCACAAACAAACACGGACACGAAGACAATCACACTAGGAATCTCAGAATCGGGCTCATGAAGCCAAAGGACAACAACAGCAAAATCTCCCCTCTTGTTTGTGTGTGGCGTTTGTTTTAAAGTGTGTGAGCAAGCAAGCCCTTTTTTTTTTCTGTTTTTGGGGGCGTTGAGGGTTTCCTGCGTCGCTGCTCAAAAACTCCAGCATACCCTCGCCCTCCTAAAACACGCCAATTTCCTGTGAGGCCATTGGAGTGTGACAGCAGCAGGTGCCTAATGGGCAAAGCTTTAGGAAACAGGGCATTACCAAAACCCAGCAAACTCAATTGTATTAATCTTAGGGATCAGTAGCTTTAATTCTCAACCGTTTAAAAAGTCTTATTTCCTGAATGAAAATGGGAGCAGCACGCGAGGTGATTAGCAACTATTTCAACGGAGGCAGCAGGGTTTTCCTCTTCTTCTTTCTTGCTTTTATTGGATAAAAAGACTTTGATCAAAGGCCATGACGATACTTTTACATTCATGAGCACAAAACAGACAAGCTGGGCATGACCACAAGTATCGGACGGAGAATCCCGTCAGCATGTTTCACAGGAGTCCACGGTTCACCTGTCAGTTCCATGATGAACACAGCCCTTGCCAATTAACCCCGTGATCAATCCCTCGCTGATACTAAAGACCCCTTATCTTAACCCCATTCCGCACATTGCCCCCGAGACACTGAAAACTGTCAGTTTTAATCTCCCTCCGCTGGCGCACACATAATTTTCAAACCAGGGATTTAGATTACTGTGAGCGGCTTCATGATGAAGTGTTTGTACTCCGAGGGCGAGCCTTATTGGAATTCATACGATGTTGTCGAATCCCTTTTTATAAGCAGGTGGGTGTGTGGAGATAACACACAGCACATTGTGTCGACGATAATACACACGCATGAATGCAAGAACATCTGCTGCGTTGTGTTTTGTGTGTGTTTGCAGCGGTGTGTGTGTGTGTGTGATCGTTCTAATAGTCAACCAGTCAGAGGAACATTTATTAATCTTTCTATTTCAGGGCAGGAGCGCCAAACGCTTTCAGCAGTATTCGAGCAAGGATTCCTGAACACATGTCAACTTGTTTCCACCCAGTATAGATGTGCAACAACAAAACAAAAGCTGTTTAGCTTCTGTTGCCGTCGCTGCTGAAAGGTACAGCAGGAAAGGCTCATTTTTTTTGCCTCCCATGCTGCTTAAACTGTCCCCCATATACCTCAAGTTTATTGTTGCCACTTGTACCAATTTGGATCGCACCCAAGGTCACATATACTGTAAAATAAATAGCTGTTAAATCCCCTGTAATTATATACGGATTTTAGTGGTGCATTCAAGTAAATTGTTTTGCACTAATTAACTTTGGGTTAATTAAAAAATTACAGTATCACTGAAACCATAACTATACGACAGTCATGACTTTAAAAAATCAAAGCTAATGTTTTTGTGTAGTAGTATATAACAGTAGGGAAGTCGCTACTGTGAAATATCACGGCAATTTTCTTTTCAATTTAGGTAAATACAGCAGTGAAGTTACAAACAGTTGAACATCAAAGTAAATATTTTCGGATCATCGTAAATTACAGTTTTGAAGACCTATAGTTAAATATCAAAGTAAGTATTATTGAAGTGGGGTAAAAACAGTTTCAATAATGTGGATGTCTCCCAAGGTCACATGGATACACTGTCAAAATGAAAATGCTGATAAAGTAAATTACTGGGGATTTCAGTGGTTAGCCACAGTAAATTATTTTACATTAGTATCCAGAGTATTACTGTGGAAATCAAAATAATGAATTTACAATTGTTAATAAATTGATATCACAGGGGTGATTTTTGTGCCATAGCAAATAACAGTAATGAAGTCCAAACTGTAAAAATGTAAAATACAGAGTAAATACTTTATATTGTAGTAAATTACAAAGTAAATATATTTTTTCTCTAGTAAATCAAGTTTCACCAGCATGATGTCTCCCAAAGGCACATTCATACAGAATTATTTACTGCGTATTTGAACATTACATCACAGTAAATTACCAGGTTAGGCGTCTTGGAGCTAAAATAAGAGAGGCAAGATTGAGATTGTTTGGACATGTAAAGAGGGGGGATAGTGGATATATTGGTAGAAGGATGTTGGGGATGGAGCCACCAGGCAGGAGAAAAAGGGGAAGACCAGGACATGCAGTTGGTTGGCGTGAGAGAGGGAGATGCAGAGGACAGATTAAGATTAACACAAATGATCAGCTGTGGCGACCCAGAAAGGGAGCAGAAGAAAGAAGAGCTATGTATCAACAGGGTACTGTGAAAATCACCGTCAATATTTTATACTGTAGTAAATCACAGTACTTAAGTCAAAACTGTGAAAGTTTTTTTGATCATTAGTGAATAACAATAAAACAGCCACAGCGGAAATATATAATTGTATATGTAATATTGTTGTACTGTTTCAAATGTTCATTAATTAAGTCACTATTAAACAAGTTAAATATTTCCATAAATATTCTTGAGATGTAATAATTTATGATTTATTTTACAGTAAATTATTGAACACTTGTTACCAGGTAATGAATGTGATTTATATTACTACTTACTATTACTATATTACTACTATATTATATTAACTTACTGTAATATAAATCCAGTTAATACATGTACATTATTTTACAGTAACTTACAGACTGCTTCCTGACAGATAAAAACAGATTTATTTTTTGACTTTTAACCTAATAACTGCTCGTTGCTAATGAGATGCTGTGATTGATTTTAGAGTAACATACTGGCTACGAAATTCCAGCAAATTAGTTACTGTGAATTATTTTACAATAACTGACTGGTTACCTGTTGCCTGTTAAAAACTAGAATTTTGTGAGTAACTTCTCTTTTTTTTTTTACAGTGTATTGTGCCTGACAGTAAGAACGAAGACCGTTTTATTGAAAGGATGGAAGAAGAGTAGTGTGGTTGTGTTCATCAGTCAGTCTGTTTCATGTCATTATTGGATTGTGGAGGTAACAATGACTCGACTGTTGTCACAGTAAATCACATTTCCTTTCAGCATGACTTTAATATTAAAGAAAAAAAAGGGCACAGTTTACGAAAGTCATCCGTTTTGCCAAAAGAGTGTGTGCAGCCTCGTACCTTTAAGTAGAAGTTCTCCTCACTATGATCTAAACAATTACCGAGTTCTTTTCGGTCTTGTCTGCCAATGTCTTGGCTGCCTTTGCTAACATTATGTCAAAATGCTGACCTTGTCACTTTTACGCCTGACAGCGAGCCAGCCTCCGCGTTGATCTCTCGTTTCAAAGGTTCAGAAATACAAGCTGACGGAGCCATTACCATTCTTCAAAGCTAAATCACACACACCTTACACTCTGCTGGAATGATTTAGGGCTCTAGTTAAAAGTACATCACACATATTTATTTTGATGTCCCATGACAGATTAATATACAGTCAATCTGCAAAAGTTCCATCCTGCATTTTCAACTAGTCTTAAAAGGAAAGTTTCGTCAGTAATCGCTCTAGTACAGTACATTTTGAAAAATGATACAAAACTTAAACAATATTTTAGTGTTAGGTGTCTGTTTAGTGTTTTTTCTCCCCTCTTTGTCCATTAAAAGTGACCTGAGGCTCTGTCAGAGACGCACAATTTCTTGGATGTTCCAGGTAATTCTGACTTTAAAAGCCAAAGTGCATTACTCAGGCCACGCAGTATTTATTTAAACAGTGAACCATTAGTAGCCCTCTGCGTAAACACGACCACGAAGACGGCAGCATCATTCATGACCAGCAGGAGAATGACATTAGTTAGAAAAAGTGAAAATTATTACATTTTACTGTTTTTACTGCAAAGATAGTGTGGTAGAACAAGAAGATGAGGATGTTCTTCAGCAGTAAAGCACCGTAATACCTATAGAAAGAACATGTAATATTTTTGATTACTTGAAATAACTAGGCCTATACTGTCATCCCCGACAGTAAAGGGTCAGTGCCCGAAAAAAGAACCCTATCTCCTGCATATACCCCTGATAGAGCTCCTCAAATTAAATGCGACGTACCGTCTAAAAAACAATGTTTGTCAGAAAAAGGCTTTCCCTATAGTTAGTAAAATCTGAACTATTCAAGACAGATCTCCTCAGGTCAATTCATACGTACTAAAATCAGAAGAAAAGGTTAAGAAGTCATTTCCAAGAAATAATGTTTTTCGTAAAAAAGCTCCACTATTGAATAAAATATGAACTACAAGAGTAAAACATGATACATTCATACTCCTTCACTCCATTCATAATCACCACAATTTGGACTACATTGCACCAATAGTTGATCTGGGCCTGTTTTTGTTCAATCTCAGCTCCCTCTTCTGTTCATTTGCACATTTTTGTTGTTGCTGATGTTCTAGTTATATTATGTATCTTCTGGACACACATTGCTTTCTGCAAACATGACCCAATCAGACAACTTTTTATATATGAGCACATTTAAAACAATTTTAAAAAAACACCAAATGTCAGCATCTGCATTCACTAATCAGCCATAACATTATAACCACTGAGAGGTGAAGTTAGAACAACATCGGTTATCTTATTGAAATGGCATCTGTCTGTGGGTGGGAAATATTAAGCAGCAAGCAAGTACTTTTTCCTAAAGTTGATGTGTCGGAACCAGGAAAAATGGGCAACAGTAAGGATTTGATGAGGGCCAAATTGTGATGGCTAGACGACTGGGTCAGAGCATCACCAGAACTGCAGGTCTTGTCACGTGTTCCCAGAGTTCGGTGATTATTACCTACCAAAGCCGTCTAAGAAAGGGCAACTGGTGAACCGACAACAACGTCATCGGTGCCCAAGGCTCATTGATGCGTGGAGGAAGAGACGGCCAATCTGTGTTTTTCTAATCCCGCAGAAGAGCTAAATAGCTGTAAAAAAATGTGAATGCTGTTTCTGATAGAACGCACAATAGATCACAGAGCTGTTTTGGTAGAAAGCAGTAGCCTTCAATAAATATGGCACATGGTTTTAATGTTTTGCCTGGTCCATGTATATTCAAAAGATGAAACTAGTTCAAAAGACGAATTCTAAAAAAAACTGGTGACATTTTCATTAGGTTTCCTTCTACTGAGGAGAAAAAAACCTCGACAAACAAGATTCTCATCTGGGAAACTAGACAAATCCAAAACAGAGTCAATAGAAACGTTAATCTTATCTGATACTGGATTGGGTGGACAAAGTAGCAGCTTATATCATCACTGCTGAGATTAGAAGCAGTACACCGAACAACCAAAATCCTGCCTCACACAAAAAATCGCAGCAGGAAATTCTTGCAGTAAAACAGAGTAGATTGAAATGGAGACACAAAATCAAAGCCAGTGTGGAAAATAAAGCTGTTATGTCATTCAATCGATTATAGGATTGTCAATAGTCATCAACAGCTGAATGAATATATATATATATATATATATATATATATATATATATATATATATATATATATATATATATATATATATATATATATATATATATATATATATATATATATATATATATATATATATATATATATATATATATATATATATATATATATATATATATATATATATATATATATATATATATATATATATATATATATATATATATACATATATATACATTATCAACCACTTATCCTGTTCAGGGTCACGGGGGACTGGCGCCTGTCCCAGCTGTCTTCGGTGGAGATGCGGGGTCAATACCCTGGACAAGTCATATAAAGACATACAACCACTCACACTCACACTCACTCCTACAGTGTCACCAAATCACCTATATATATAATTTATTTTATGCTTATTCCTGTGAAATAAGTGAACCTACACAAACAAGGTTATTTGAGGACACATGGATGTTTGTTTGTTATCACCAGGGAATATGGGACGGGCATAGTCGGAACATTCCTGGCTGAACATCGGATGGTTTTAAGTCAAACAAACTTTAAGAGTATAGAATTGACAATTAACAGGAAAGATACCAGTAGAGACAGAACTCCATGTTTGGTCTGGAAGAGAACAGAGGAGTGATGTGATCGATCCCCATAAAAGAAGCGATGGTCAAGGACTCGTTTGGATTTTCTCTGTATGTTCCTGATTGTATGTCTGATAAAGTTTTGCATCGGCTGCATGGATTCAGTCTCTTGGTCATACTTCAATTCAAAGATACAGCTCGGATTGATTGATTCTAATAGATTAATCCTACCACATAATTTAGCTAATCTTGAGGGTTTAAGTAATTTCTTCAGAAGAAGTACCAAACAATCCCTCGGCCAAGTTTCTAAATTGCAAGGATTTGGATGCTTGTCTTTGAAAATCTTAAGTTTCTGGATTTTTGAGTGAAGTTTTGAAAACAGAATGCTGCATGCGCCATTTTGGATAACAACCAAAACAGAAATTAAGGGATTAACCTTAAAATAAACCACTCAAATTGACAAATGTGGTAACTCAAAAACTAGTTAATGGATCATTTCCAAACTATAGTCCCGCATAGAATTTAGTGTGAGGAAGAACTAGCTTAATTATGGGACAGGTTGGTTTCATATTTCCAACATTAGGGGGAGCTTTACTTTTAAACTTTTGGAACCATAATTTCATATTACATTTCATATATTAGTTCTAATAGTTCCTATTTTATCACCTGCAGAGCTTCTTTTTTTATTTAAATGAAAAACACTGTTATTCTTGAGGAGTTCAATCAGGGGAATTGATTGTACAGCACAAGGGATTGGGGTCTTTTTTGTACCCCCTTGCTGTCAGAGAAGACAGTATAGGCCTAGTTATTTGTTGCCTTATGCAGCATGTTTCTCCGCTCACAGTAGTTTGAGCTGGACAAAACTACGAACATGAAACCTAATCAGGAAACGTGAAATTTGTAAATGTTCCCCCATGAGGAAATTTTAAATTATGAAAGAATTTAATTGATCTTGACGACTCGCGCGAAGGAAGAAGCTTTAAACTTGATGTCTTATACTGGGGTATTTAAATACAAGTGGGTCGACGATGCGTTAACACGACAGCACGCGGGAACAAAGTGTGGAACCATACCAATTCTGAAGGATGCTTCCTGGACTCTTTGTATCATATAAGGTTAACCTTTAACACGGAAATGAATCCAAGCACTTTATTGGCTCTTGACTACCATGTCAAATGTAAATATGCTCACTAAGGTCATGTCTTATGATGCAACACATAGTTTATCTATTATTGAGAAGGTTTGTCTGGCTTGTAGTGGTAGACAGAAGGGGGAGATACTCAAACCTTGACCTTGACCAAAGTTTGAATAAGCACCAACGATAACGAAATATGACAGCCAACACGTTCTACTGCACAACAACAATATCCACCATCCGTAATTTGTGTATTTTCCCTGCTTGTATGCTGCATTGAAATGTCCCTTACGGATGAATGAAGTGTTGTGTTATAACCAACCGAACTAGGAAAGCCTGTCATGATGGATTTTGTTTTTCATCCAAATAATGCAATATGCTGGTTTTCTTTTATAAATGGCCAAAAGTAGGACTTCCCTTAGATTTAGTAATTTGTACACATTAAGATGCATTTTTTTGTTCAGTTTTAGTGGTCCACAGGATTTAGTGGACCATTCCTAAAGGAATTATTTGACTATGACGATGAAATATTTTCCCCTCTTGCAAATTTTTAAGATTTAACTGACAGTTGTGGAGTCTGGATAGTTTCACTATTTATCACGGTAGCACAACGCAAAACCACGTTGTTAGTATATCGTGGATTCATGTAATGCTAACAACTCACATGATGCCCCTGCAGACAACGGAGACCTCTGTTTCCCTAACGACTCCTGACGAACCCGACCCACCCACATCAGTGATAAGTGGTAACTGTATAATCGTTTCCTAACAACTCTCTGTGTAGAAAAGACCCAGTGGAGGTTAAATACCTGACCCCCCCCACCCATTAGTTGACTGAGGAAGCCTATTGTATGAGAGGTGAAACGTCTTCAAGTCTCAATCGAGGTCCAGTTGCTTCAGATTTAACATTCTGGGCTTTTTCCACCGTTCTTGTTTGCTTATGGTGTATATTCAGGGTCAAAATAAGTTTATTTAGCTGATGGAGGATAACCAAATGAGGTAAGAAATTAATTTCTACCTCCAATGTCTATCTTAGAAAATGGGATTGTATTGTTTGTTCTATCGGAAGATGTGTGACTATTAGTCTATCTGAAATGTTTTGGCGCTCAGACTCCTCAGTGAGATTGATATCGAAGGGTATCTGCCAGAAGTAGCAGCAGATTATCCCTCCTTAAGTCTGGATACTGGGTACGGTGGCCGATGACTCTGCTGAAGCTGATGAATGAGGCCGATTGATCTGTGAGGACCGGGCGGAGATGGAAGATGCAAAAACCAGCATCATGAAAGAACCAGATGAATGGAGAGCAATCATATTTAAAAACACAGCAGCAAGATGATGAGGCTAATGATGAAGGTTTGTCGCTGTGGCATTGGATAGACGTGGCTGGCTGATAAACAATGATGATATAAATTGCACCCACACCGGGAAGAGTGTAACTGTCTGAGAAACACTTTTTACTGAGATTACATTGAAATGTCTATTTTGTATTTTCTGTCATAATTTCATAAATGTTTTAATTCATACAGCCGTTATAACATTTAACATGTAATAAATAAGACGTTAAAAAGGTAGCTTTGATTTGAATTATCATACCATATATTATTTTATATTTGATATTAAAAAATGTACTACCTTAAAAATAACGTTTTTTTTTAATTGTTGTGCTATTTATTGCAAGGTTTTATTTCATATTGACTGTAACAGGTCATAAAACCTGAGTTTAGTCTTGCATTATGGCTAGTGTTGCATCATGGGTCAGAATCGTGATTTTGTACCCTCATATGTTTCATATCTGTGTGTCATATTTGTTGAAGTGCCTTCGCATGGATGGTTGGATATATTTTCTGTTTTTAACATGTTTGTACCAGTCTATCAACAGATATTATTATGCGAGACTTTGTTGTTTGGACCCGTCTAATTACGGACACTTAAACTCTTTTTCTTTCATACTTTTATTTCTTGTAGTTTTCACGATGTCTGACGATGGAATTAGAGAATAAAATTTCAAAAGACATCGGTATGATGCATGGCCATGATTTCATTGGATTTCATTGGATGAAATCATCATCTTTGTAGTTAAAAAGAAGATTTTTTTTGGACTGAGCTTCTGTGAAAGGTGAGAATAAGTTTTACAAATCTATCTATGAGTGTAATTTATTTAATCATTTTTAGTTCATATCCAGATTCTGGATTTGGCAGATATAGTTGCTCCTCTGAGAGCAATTTGTTGTAATATAGGAAGCATTATACTGAAATTACTTTCATTCATATCTAATACAGTTTTATCCAATAAGCGACTGATGGAGCTAAGCTTTAAGCCAAAGCAGCAGATACACACATAGACACTGGAGGCGACTACACACATGCGCACACACACAGCTTATTGTAGCCTTTATCATCCCAGTTCATGGAAGCGCTGTCAATAAATGAAGTCTAATTATAATCTATATTTACACAAATTAAATAGTGACGTGAACTTATGTGAACCTCAAACCAACAGAATGACCGAAGTCTGACAGGCAGCGATAAAAAAATCTTTGTCAGTCATTCTTAGGAACCTTAGTTATCATTTTAAGAAATCTAATTACTCCATGCTCTGAGGGGAATTAGGTGTTTGAACAAAACGGGACTCAGGCAGTCCAGGAGGGAGTTTGCTTCTGGAGAGTTGTAGTTTGTATGTGGACTGGATCGGGTCAGTGCAGGATCAGGTTGAGCAGATAAACGCACCGCTTCAGGCTATCTGCTCAAGTAATGATGCAGCTTCTGATTGGTGCCCGGTGTTCCATCACCCTGCCAATGAGCTAAGAGGAGCTTGGTGTGGAGGAGTTATCTCACCTCGCCAGCTGGAGGACAGTGACACAGACGAAAAGAGATGATGGTACATAGTGGAGAGGGAGGCGGGGAGGAGATGGAGACCGAGATGAGGACAGAAAAACTAGGGAAAGTTGAGGAAAGATGGAAGATTGGAGCATTGCTATAAGTACAAAACATGTTTAGAAGGCACCTTGGCAAGTACCGTAGAGTAATGGAGAACTGTGTGTTTGACACGTCAGAGTCATGTGAGGAGTCGTTAGTTAGATGTTAGTGTCGTTTGTGTTCCGGTAACATAATTCCTCATGAAACATCTCTGCTTTCAGCGTGAGCTCAAACTTTGTTTACAACTATTCTCGATGCTTCTCTCTTTCAGCGTGTCTCTTTCAGCGATGCCCCACCTTCTCTAAGACACTGTTTAGACTTGGTTGTAAAATGGGTTTTGGACGAACGTACCTCAAGTGGACAGTGAGGCACATCAATAAATGTATGTGTGAACAGGATGCATTGTGGTCCAATCACTCAAATCACTTGCCGATGTGGTCTGGGACGCATTTGACTGCATATGTTTTGTCGTATAAACGTGAATGTGTCGTGATGCGTCTCCAAGTGAAACATGTCATCAGTGCCGGACGTGTTGTGGCTAGCAATGCACCAACAAAACCCACTGCTTTATAACGCGCTTCAATCTTCACCTCGTCCTGCGCTCTTTAGCAAGTCACAAATAACTTTGTCCTTTCAGCTTCAACAGATCGAATAGACCGTGGAAAAATATATTAGCTCTTGAAACATCTTCAAGTTGTGAGGTAGCCCGTGCTAGCTAGCGTAACAAATCTGGCGCTTGACTGATGTGACTGATAACTACTTACCACGCCGTTTGACCTTGTTGTGGAAGTGTCAAACAACACAATCCAAACAGGAGTTGTCAGCTGGACAACATGGGCATATAGCATATGTGAAATTTACATTATTTATGTTTCTAACAAGCACATTTAGTTGAGTTTGTATATTCAAATTATTTTAAATCAAGTTGTATTAATTCATTTGTTTTACCGGTGCTGGATGGTCCATTCTTCTGTTGCTGGGTCGTCTGGGCATATGATCGGACCCAGGAAATTGCAGATTTTTATACAGGAAATGCTACTAAGGAGGTACCACCAAGCTCAGACTCAGAGGGGGGTTTGATGTGTTTGGTTTAATTATTTTGTTAATTTTATTTTGCATGCATTTGTTGTATCGATACATTTAGTTGGAGTTGTACCATGAATAAGGTAATTATCAAACAACCTGAGTTATGGTTATCTGTGAAGAAAATTATTGGGTTAGTGTTTGTTTTACCAAACACTTGCATTCATTTGGTTTGACCAGCTACCTGAAATACCTCTGCATCCTTTCTTGTACAGGTCAGTTGTTCTGTATTAGATCATTATTGTTTGAGTTCCTGTATGTGAGGCTAAAGGAGCTATATTTTAAATGGATTCAACCCAAGGGTAAAACTGTGTAGGATATACGTGAAATTATAATAATGGAACATTACTTGAGAATGTTATCTCCTGAGCTTCAGATTTAGATTAAGGAGCATAACCCTGGATCAGCTGCTGAAGCGGCTACTTTGCTGATGTTTGTGGCCGCTCTGAAGAAAAATCTGCCATGGAGTAATACTACGTGTAAGACTGGCAAGGAGGACCGTAGGCCATCACCAGCGTACCACCAGAAGTCCGGGACATCTGTAGGTAAGGCCCCTGAATTGGAGACCAGCATACATCAACAAGCTGTTAACAGAACACCTACTTGTTACCTATGTGGGCAGGAAAGTCATCTCAAACCTATGTGTCATAGAAATCAAGGCAAATTTACCCAAATGTGTTTTGTTCAACGCCAAAATGTTGACCTCAAACCAGAGAGAAAACATCTGCTGAAAATAAGTACAGTCAAAATAAATGGGAAGAATCTTAACACTCTATTAGATTCTGGTAGTACCCAGACCCTTGTGCACCGGCAGTATGTAACCATTAATAGCATTTTTATGTTTGAAACTATCCCAATCTGCTGTGTGCAAGGTGAGGAGAAAACCTTACCCCACTGCTGACCTCTATATTGAAGTACAAATGCAAGGGCAAAACTCTCTCCTAAATGTTGGGATTGCTGACAAGTTGCCTTTTCCAGTGGTTTTGGGAGATGACATGCCAGTTCTTTTTGACTTGCTGAATCCAGTACAGAGTTTTAACATTGTTTTGACAACGGCCCAGTCTAAACTTGCAGATGAGCCATGCTCCGCTCTCAGTGCCTTGTCCATCTATGATGTTGAACTGGAGACACAACATGTGAAACCTCGCAAGCCACGTTGTCTCTGAAAGCAGGAAAAACTGCAACACACTGTTGAGAGACTGCAAGCTGAGGTTGCCCTAGATGTGCCCATGGGATTCCAAATATATACATATATATATATATACCTTCAAATATGACTATAATTCAAAGAATTGATCCAATCTTGTCACTTCTTTGGTCAAGAGCCGGGGAGATGGAGTCTGAGTGGGAACCTGCTAATGGAGAGAGGTACTTTCTAAATCATGGAATCCTTTACCGTCAGCATGGCCAGGTTAAGCAGCTAGTGGTCCCCCAAGCACAAGAGGTAATACTTAATTTGGGTCATTCTATTCCCTGTGCTGGCCAACTAGGGAATCATAAGACACTAGCCTGCATTAAACGACATTCCACTGACCTGGTTTGCATTCAGATTTGGCAGAGTTCTACAGAAGTCGCCCTCAGTGTCAGAAGACATGCATTAGGGTCCCACCAGAGCTCCTCTGCAACCCCTTCCGATTATCGGCACTCCATTTGAACGTCATCGAATGGACATTGTTGGTCCAGTGGAAAAAAGCAAGGTAGGAAATTGCTACGTGCTGGTTGTCACAGAACATGCTACAAATAACCTGAAGTTTTCCCATTGAGAAATGTGAAGGCAGAGAATGTGGCTTTCTCTTTAATTCCGTTGTTTTCAAGGGTTAGTTTCCCCCGTGAGATTTCAAACCTACCAGGATATCAACTTCATTTCTGCCTTTTTAAAGCAGGTATACAAGCTTTTGGGCATCATTATTTTGAGATCCATTCCATACCATACTCAGACGGATAGACTGACGACTGAGTGCTTCAATCAGACCCTCAAGCAAATGTTACGTAAGTTTGTCAATGACACTGGATCTGACTGGGATCAATGGCTCCCCTACATCTTTTTTGCCAACAGAGAGGTACCTCAGGCCTCTACTGGTTTCTCACCTTTATAACTTCTTTATGGTCATGAGGTAAGAGGTCCTCTGACTATGCTGAAAGAAACTTGAGAGGGAGACCAGGGGGAGGGGGGGTTAATGTTAATAACTGTGTCATTCAGTTGAGAGAGAAACTGCAGAGGATGAGTGATCTGACCCAGGTTCACCTGACGGAAGCACAAAATCTCCAATAGAATGATCAGTCAGCCCAACAGATAGACTTCCACACTGGGCAGAAGGTGTTGGTCTGCTGCCACCCATAGAGAGTAAGCTTCCAGCAAAGTGGCAGGGCCCCTTTGGAATGCAGAGTAATCCATTCCAAAGGGGACCGACCATAGGTGCACCGACCACCTATGAGGTCTCCTCTCCAGGGCTTCAAAGGTGCAGGTGGGTGCTCCACATTAACCTTCTTGAGGAGTGGGTTCTGCGAGCTGACAAGGCAGGTGAGGAAGACGATGTCGACAATCAGTACTTGCCCTAACTAACATCCTCTTAACCTGATTTGGGACATCTCACTGAACATCAGAAGTTTCAGGTAAATCCTTTAATCAAGATGGCTGTATTTCAAGAATGTCCACGACGTGCAAATGATGAAGATGATATTGTGTTAAAAGAAGGAGCAGCTGCGAGACAAATGTGTTACAGGATAACAGACTGCGTCCTGGTGGTACTGAAGAAGGAGGTGGACCTTATGCTGTCCCTAGGAATCATTCAACGTCCACAGGTCAGTTATTCTTTGTTAGATCATTTGAGCCTAGTGAGTTCAATTATGTTAATTACTTTGCTTAAATTTATTGTTTGCAAAATTCTGAGTTTAGGTCTTTTGACCTCTTTTATGGGCCCAGAACTATACTGTTGATCTTTGTTTGATTTTTTGTTTTAATAAAACCCTTTACTTCAAAACCCACCTGTGGCTCCTCGTGAACCAGCTTCGTCCCTAACGGTGATGCAGGATGGAAAGGTATCATTAAATTCATTATATGTCCATGTGTCCATATTATCACATGGTTAAACATTCAGAAGATGTTTGGACATGATAGTTGGGCGTCATGGTGGGAGGATCATACAGGATGAGTCCGTGGATTACATGGATTCTTCCTCAGGGCACCGGGACATACAGTGATAAAACATTTACTGGGAATCCATCCAGTAGTTGTTATTAATGTGAATTATGTCCATAGCAGTTAGTGGATTGATCAACACAGTGTCACAGAGTCCTGCTGATACAGTCTGATGAATACAGATTTTATCTCATCCAGCATAAATATTGATTTTAAAAAATGGAAGAGTAAGGGACTAGTCCATATTGGTCAATTATTTCATGTTCGAGTACTAAAATAATTTCAAAAACTGTCTCAATAGGTCAACATACCTGCCCAGGACCATTATATCTTTTTCAAGTTAGACACCTTCAGAAAATAAATGTGGGGATAACACCTTAGGAAAGTCTTGTAATATGGAGCGATTCTATAAAATTTTAGAACACGAGAAAATTAAGATTGGCCTTACATCCAGGTTATTTTTAGTGCCATTGCAAAAATGACACTAATAATTAACACTTGAGGAATAAAGAAAGGTGGGAGTTGGAATTGAATTTAGTTATTTTGTAAAATGAATGGAAGGAAGCCTGTCTGTCAGGTCGTTAATGAACTCTTAGCCCAAACTGGAAGGAGTTTGACTGGAAGGTCAAAAATAGATATTTTAGAACTCCAGCTGTAATTGCCAAATATGGTAAATCTTCATGTTTCACGTTGGAGGGGTGGTGCCCAGCAAGGTGACCTATCTCATATATTATAGGCATCCCCAAATATTCAGGGATATTGGAGGGATGTTCAAAAAGAAATAGAACATAGAAGTGCAATTTGATCCAAGGTTTCTCACACTGGGTATCCCGATAGGGATTCATGGAAAAGAACAAAAATGGATCCATTAAGGACATTTCTATTAATAGCCAATAGAAACATCACGTCACTATGGCTGAATTCATAGTCGCCCAAAATAACTGAATGGCAGCAAAAGTTATAATTCTAAAAATAGTCATAGTAATAATATATTATCATTATTATTATTATTATTATAATTATTATTATTATTATTATTATTATTATTATTATTATTATTATTATTATTATTATTATTATTATAATGATTATTATTATTATTATTATTATTATGATTATTATTATTATTATTATTATTATTATTATTATTATTATTATTATTATTATGTTTGGGGATTTAAGGCAAAGCGTTTTTCTGTTCTGTGCGCTGACGGACGCGTGACTGGAAAAATTAAACAGTCCTATGCTCCCACCTTGTGGCTGTTTTTGTGCATTACCTCTGACTGGATGTTTTTGGACTGGATGTTTCTTACTTGCCCTCTCTCACCTAAACTCTGATCAGAGGCTCAGAGACAGACTTGGTCATAAAAAGGTTTACAGTTCCAATAACATCCGCCAACCAGCAGCAGTCCGTCTGATTATTCTGACAGCTCATTTGGCTGTCAGGTCTGACCTTTGTCAGTGCGCATCTTGTCTGCGGGCCTTGAATACGGTAACATTTGAAACACAAAGGTCAATTGAAGGGCTCGGGCAAATTTATAAAAGGTCAAAGATCCCCCCCCCCTGACACAGACAATTTGACCGAGAAATAAACAAGTCAATAAGAAGCACGCTTGAGAAAAGCTGAATCAGGGTGTAGTTTGAAGAGCAGAGTAGTTTAATTCATTTCATTAGGCCTTCACATAGTTTGGAGTCTTGTTATGAAACTGAAAGACGAACAAGGCTTCATTTTATCCATAACTTTTTGTAATCACATGACGTCCTTCATATGGAACTACCCGTTCTATAGGAACTATCAGACGACCAGAGAGTAGTTCTGTAGAAGACTCAGCGGTATGAGCGACATCATCGTAAGGCAGTAAAAGCCACCAATAGTGCATGATGTCACACATTAACACAGGCCTTCCCAGAATCCTATGCGCACCCACTGGCTTGGATCTCTTCATCCTTTATATGGTTGAGGTCAGGCTGAGTCATCGTCTTTCCTGAGATAGATGTCCTCAGCGGCTGCCTTAGCAGGAAGTAACTGGACCTCTGAGTGGCTTAAATCGGTAAGACCAGCCCAGTCCATGAGATCAGCATCATGAACGGGGCTGGCCATGAGGTTAACCCATCATAGCTTTATTATTAGAGCAAGATGTAATCAAGAGCTGCTTCTGATGAGTCAGAAAAAAAAAAGGGACGTGGTGAATGCTCATCAAAACCGGATAAATGTGCTTGAGAATAAGTTGAGATTCAGTTGGGGGAAAAGTGTTAAATAAAAATAATAATAAAAATATGTGGCATAATTATGTGTGTGGCAACTTTTCTTTTTCTTTTTGCACACTTTTACTATTTAATCTCTGAAAAGTAAGGTAGAATTAGGCGGTCCCCATCTCCAAATGTGATATCTTGTTTTGTTCTGATAGATTGAAAGATCAAAGCATACAGTTTATCATCAAAGGCAACTAAATAAGAAGCTTTCATAATAAAAAATAAATAATAAATATAACACCTTTTTTCAAATATGGCAATATATATTTCGTATATTGACAACTTGGAAACCATTAGTCATATAAATTGCTTACATTGATCCTTAATATACAATTTAATTATTTTACATTACTATTTTTTTTTTATTCAAGATATTTTTTTACAATGTTTTTATCTATAACATTTCCGTTTTTCTTATTTTTATTGAAAATTAGAAAATGATTTCCTCCTTAAGATGATTTGCGTGTGGACGGGTAAGCGAGCGAACACGGAACCATGTTTTTGTGAATTCATATTTATGTTCTTTTAAAATGTCAAATTGAAAATACAATTCTCCAAAATAAATAATCACATTTCACATCTGCAGAAGCTGTAGTAATATTGATTAATAGTAATCAATATTACTATTTGGTATTAATATTAAGTTGTGATTTTTATTTGTTTCTTTTCTGGCTGTCTCTGTTTGTTGTTGTTTTGGTCTGTTGTTTATTAGACAATCAGGTTGTCGTCAGTGGAAGAGACATAATGAAGGTCACTGGGAGGGAAACACAAGAAAAAAGTCCATTTTCTTGTTTTTTGGTTCATGTTGTTGCAGTTACTCTAATCAAATGTTTCATAAAAGACTGTTACTGATACAGCTCTGAGCGTGTGTGATCAGTCGTGACTGATTTTGCTGTTCATCCTTGAGTTTAATTGTATTTTTATTGAATGCCAAGTTTGTCTAATTTTCTTTTTTGCATTTGCATAAATGATCCTGTAACGATGGCATTTCTGTTTGTGCCTTGTGGGACTACAAGACATAACTATGCCAGTTTAAAATGCATTTATTTTCATAAGGACATTTATTTTCCTAAGGAGATGTAGGTTCTGTTTTCGAGGGGGTCCCGACATGTAACACAATCATTACATGACAGCATAAATGCAGTTAACATCGTATCCAGAGGACCAAACACAAAGAAAACAGACAAATAGAACACACACTCACACAAACAAAAGGACCGAAGATCAATAAATGAGAGGAAAGCAATTACAGCCTCAGGGGGGGCAGAGAGGCCACTATTAGATAAAGAACAGAAATGAATCTCCAGATAATATCTAGAAAAAACAAGAGAAGAAAAAAAAAACATTGGCACAAAAATAGTAACTAGTAACAGTTTGAACAAGAGCAGATCAAAGAAGATCACACAAAACATATATCTTCCTTTTCTACATAACATGAGATGGATGGATGGATGGATGGATGGATGGATGGATGGATGGATGGATGGATGGATGGATGGATGGATGGATGGATGGATGGATGGATGGATGGATGGATGGATGGATGGATAGATAGATAGATAGATAGATAGATAGATAGATAGATAGATAGATAGATAGATAGATAGATAGATAGCCTACAAATAACTATGATAATGATTGTACTATTGCACATGATAAAAATACTGTTAAGTAATCAAAGTCATAATGCATATAAAATTACAGACACGTAATATTCCAAAAGGTAATAAACATAAGAGACGTATCCGATTAATTTTAATCGGATACGTCTCTTATCTTTGGTTTCCACAAAAGTCTACCTTCAAATAAATATGACCGAAAACGTTGACATTGTAAAAGTGAGCAGAGGTGTGTCACACACGCTCACGCCCAGGTGCCTCGCCCCAGTCTTTTCCCTCTAGTACACAGAAATCTACAAACTTTGCAAAGCTGCTCTATCTCTGAAATCAACATGAGTATTAAGTTTTCACCGGTGGCACAGATTACAGCCGTTGAAACTAAACAAGGAGATGGTCATACATAATTCGATTAGACATTTGACAATAGCATTTTAAAGACATGATGTCAGAGCCTCAGAAAGGTCATGTGACTCGAGAGGTAGGTTAACACAGAAGTAACATCAGTGCAACAGTAACAGTTCAATGTAAACAGGAAACCAAAAAGCAGCAAAAATATACAGCTATAGGATGAAAGGCATCCCCCCCGCCTACACACATGTGGTGAGTGCGCCGTGACTGTCACGTGGGAATTACATGACATCGATTGTTGTGTTCACAAAAATCCTCATTTCATAATTGAAGCATAATTTCGGTCTTTACTTTCATAAACAACAATGTCACAAATCTATCAGTCCGACTCTGCCTACTTTATATCCTGTACCTTGACTTTAATGCATCAGTGCTTTCATGCATCCACCTACAATTTAAAGCTTTAACATCCTCACCCAGATCATTTAGCATTCGTTCTTCGTTTTTAACCACTTTTCCCTGTTCAGTCTGGACGGCAAAGCTGGAGCCAATCCCATGCAACAATAATAATGTTAATAATACATTTAATTTAGAATGCACTTTACATTTGGATCAAATCTCAAAGTGCTACAAAGTAAAAGCAGATAAAAGCATCAATAAAAAAATAAAATAATAACTATATAAAAGCCTGACCAAAAGGCAGCAATGTTAATTAAAGTTATAGGTTCTGCTAAAAAGGAAAGTTTTAAGTCCTTTTATTAAATGTGTCAGTCATCTGTGGAGCCCTCAGATGGTCAGGGAGGGCATTCCACAGACGAGGGGCAGCAGAACAGAAGGCCCGATCACCCATGGTGCTGAGCTTAGTCCGGGGAAGGAGGAGGTGGTATGAGTGGGTAACAGTGGGCGAGACGCAGGATAGGCCCTTGACAAGTCACCAGTTCATCCCAGGGCGACACATAAAGACAAACGATCCTTCACATGCAATCATCATTCCACCTAAAAGCTGTGTAGAGACACCGGTTCACCTGTATTACGTGTTTTAGAGAGACAGAACCAAAGCTGACAGATTGGAAATCATTCAAACATGCATAAGAAAGGCCCATTGTTTTTTTTTTACCATATAAAAACCTGAAACCGTTGTTAATCAGCGGGCCTCCAAAGGATGAATTGGTTGGGCTCAAGAATTTGAAATATACATGTATTTCATTCTCCATCATTTTGAAGGGAATATCAACTGATGGTCCCACAGCACAGCATAAACTACAGGGTATCACCAGAGTTATGACACTGTAGGGAGATTTTCTACATGCCGGGGAAAACGGCATGTGACACCGGAAACTTACTCCTAATATTTGGAATGATTTGTTTATCCTCGGCAGTCCATGAGTAATAAGCAAAACTATCATTTTCTTTAATGCTAGCTCTCAATGTGACTTAGAACAACATCCTACAATTCTACAGACATACTAAATCATTTTCAATCAGGAGGGATAGAAAATTAAGTAAAGATGAATGAATTTAAACAACTGTTTTGTGATATTTCACGTTTTACCTTGGTTGGCTTGTTGGATTGGTTGTAAGCTGATGAAGGGAAAACTAAAGGACAGATTTGCATGTCATTTTACCCAGAGGTATGTTTTGGCATATCCTAGAGATGATCAAATTATGATGATGTCAAGACGTGACATCATCATGACGTTTTCTTAACCATTGCGATAAAATGCACTTCCGGAGGATTTTTCGCCAAAACTCATAAATTAATCCACGGATATGCATAAGATTTTCAGCAAATAATAATAATATAAATGCGCTAAAAACCGGCAGCATGAAAAAAACTTAATGAATGGAGAGAATAATATTTAAAAAGCCACTAGCGGAGGATGATGATGAAAGTCTTCATCGATAAGTAGGATCTTTTTGGGGTATTAATGTGAGGACTTACCCGAAATAATGTAACTTGATAAACATATACTAAATAAGATATGCAAAGAAATGAAATCATAGAATTATTTTCACTGTTATATTATGTTTATTGAAATCAATTACATTTTATTGATTTGAATGAAGACAGCTTTGTTTGTCCATGTATCATCAGCTCAGTTCTCTTTACACGCAGTAAGAGGACCAGTGCGTTATAAATGAAATGTATTATTGTTATTATAAATATACGTAGCCAATGATTTCTTTATGCAAAGTAAATATCATTCTATCTTTGTTGTCAGCCTATTTTCTCCCCTATCAAATAACCAACACTATTACTGGCCTGGACATTTCCCCCAGCAACATCGCTGACATGTCTCACAACTACGGCGCGGCTGTAACTTATGGGGTAGATTCCTAGTTCCTCAGTGGGAAGGTTGTTGGTTTGAACCCTCAGCGCCTCACAGGTGCTTCCCACTACTCCTCAGGCATTGGTCAATTCCAGAGATCTAAGTTCACGATACATCTTTTACGAAACTCTGCTAAACTTCTCCAACTCTGAAAACAACTTCTGTATTACGTTTTGACCAGTGGCAAAGATTAGAGCCGTTGAAACTAGACAAGGAATAAAAAATCTTAAAACAGCAGTTGAAAGACAAGATGTCAGCGACGTAGACAATGATAAGCTAATGATGAAGGTGTGTCCTCATGATATACATTACACAAGGGTCACCAATGAGAGTAGTTGATATGAATTAATACTTCGGACCAGGATGGGGTTAATTGCTATTAGTTGTGCATCAAAGTGTGAATGACAGAAAGGTACGAGAGATAAACTATGAATGTGAAACTATCTAAAGGGGATAGTCTTCCTGACTGAATCATCACTAAGTCCTCATCTGAAGGTCTCTGAATGGACATTATTTCAGCTACATATTGGTTGAAGTGTCATTTTTCCTGCCATTTACTGAAAAACAAGCTGCATAATATTGTGTAGTTCCGCTTCAACAGCCAAAACAGCTCTAGAATCAACTGTGTGTTCTCACACCTTCATATCAGAACCATCATTAGGTATTTCAGAAATTTCTTCTTCTGTGGAAAACTTGGGCTAAACTTTACTCCCCACTAGAATCAGATTCCCACACATCAACGATGAGGCTCCCAATTACTATATCCCCGCCACTGACCGGTTCCATTATAACAAGATAAGCAATGTTATTCTGACTGTTCTTTTCAATATTTATAATGTCATTGATGTATATACTAATCTCTCAGAAGCGATTGTGCATAGAGGTGAATTGTCAACACCTTAGTATTTCTGTTTTAATGGATCTAGCATACATATCATATCTGTATCATAACAAATATAGCATATCTGTTAAGCCACATATTTTATCTTATAATATTGGAAAAATTTAATCCACACCTCACATAGGCGTGTGAAAAAAACATTTTTTTTTTACCTGTATTCAAATTTTAGGCAAAATCTGTCTGCAGGATTTTAGGCTATCTTTTGGACAAACAGACAAACAAACAAAAGTAAAACACATAAGGTTCTCAGACACGTGTTGGTGGAGCAAATAAACATCATCAAAATATAGTTTTAGCAGCGGGTTGGCTGTGTGCAAGAATGGGTAAAAATGTCTCTCTAGAATTACATCATTTGACAAAACCTCATTATATAATGTCGTTTATTACACCAAAACAGAAGAGCAATCACAGCAGAACAGTATGTGTGTATATAATGTATCTATCCCTCGTGCTGCTCGTGTAAATGAAAATATGAACAATGAAAATATGCCATTGTGATTTTTAAAAATGTTTATGATGTAATGAATATAATAGAGGTAATGCAAATTCTCCTTAAGGCCAATAATATTAGCTATAGGCGTTATTACCTAGTGTAGCCCTGGCCTTTTCCGCAAATACAGCCCATAATGCCATTCATAATTCACACATGTACACACGGGCATCAACTGAAAAATTGATCATATAATCATTCCAAACTTCCAATCAGTGTTTTTTTAAGTCTTTTCCTTCGAGCGCATTAAGACAGATGACAGGGAGGAATGCTGACTAAGCCCTCAGTCCAACCCCCTCTCTCCTCCCTCTCTCCCTCCCTCTATCCCTCCCTCTCTCTCTCCGCCACCCACCCTATTAAACCCACTCCCTGGATGCAGGCAGCCGTGCACACACTGGAAGAATCACTTCTGCATCGCTCTCTCCTCTCTCCATCTCTGTGTCTCCGTACCTGCCGGCTCCCACCGTCGCTAGATTAAAGGCCACTGCTGTGCTTCACCGGTAAGAACCCTCAGTGTGTTCTCTCTGTGTCTGTGTTGCTGTTTCTCTCCCTGATTCTGTTCTTACGGAGTCAAACAAAGGATTGGGGTGTGGCTGGATGAGGAGACACTAGCTGCTGATTGCATCAGTGGCATGATGTGGGAGAAAAGATGTTGAGGATGATGATGCCACAGATGCTGATCATAATGATGATAAGGGGAAAATGGAGCACATGTTTGAATATGTAGGTTGCCAGAATTGAAAAAAAAGAGGTGAGATTATGTCTACTGTTGTTTATACCTGCCTGGCAGGGCTGGATTTGGAAACCGTCAGCATCTGAGGGTAATCGACAAAGGATTTGCCGAAAAAGGTCTGAGGAAATTGAAATGTCTAGAATTATGGCCGTGTTCCCAGCGTGACTATTTCTATTTCAAACTCAGAGCAGTGGAAATAATTTTAGAGTAGCTGGTGGTTTGCAAATGACGGGTTGCTGGCTGGTGGGCTCGTCACATTTCATCAGCAAGCTGTGACCGAGGCGGGGTCCGAATAGAAGTGACTGGGCCCGACCGTTTGAGACAGAGGAATCAGACCTGAGGGTACGTCAATAAATATTACTGCAGTGTAGCCTGGATCCACAAGTCTGTGGTGCAGGAGAGAGAGAGAGACAGACAGAGAGACAGGGAGAGAGAGACAGAGAAAGAGAGAGAGAGAAGATGCTGAGGGAGGGAACAAAGACCTCAAAGAACTCAACATTAGAGAGAGGGAGAGACAAAGGAAAGAACAGACAGCTGGGTAGGAATGAAGAAGAAAAAAAAAACACATGCTCACTGCATAGGTATTCTGGGGGGCAGAATATTAAGAAAGCATGTGTTGGAGGCAGCACCCACTCACAGGAATGTGAACGTGCTTGACATACACATACCGCCACACCCTTTGTGTGCAGATGGGTATTTTAAACGCAGACATGGCCATTAAGCTCGTGTCATGACTCATGGTGCGTAGCTCTCGATGCTAGAAATATATATTCAATACTATATTCTATAAAAATCTGTTTGGCTAACCGGAACGGTCACTCCTGTGCTTTTCTTGCCTTGTCCCTAACAGCCAAAATGTCTGACAAGCCTGACATATCTGAGGTTGCCCATTTCGACAAGTCGAAGCTGAAGAAAACCGAAACAAAGGAAAAAAACAGTCTGCCAACCAAAGAGGGTGAGTGTCCCTCAAATCTTCTTCTTTGGGCAAGTTGGGCGGTAAAAGGAGAATCGCCGCAGCATCAGTACGTACAGTAGAGCTTTCACGTATGCATTATATTTGAAATGCTGACGTAAACTTCTTCCTTTTTCCTGCAGTCATCGAGCAAGAGAGGAAAGGCAACGTCACACCTTGACTTCTGAGCATGTGATGAAACGAAGCTGGGACGCCGCAGCAAAAAGCACTTTCTTTTAATCATCACAGTATTTCTGTCTCTTACATTGTCTTCAGATAAGGGTGTTCTGGAGGTCCCAGGGGTGCTGTATATTAATATGGCATCCTATCTTTGGGATCCATTAGCATGGGTGCCTACCTAGCTACGTTAGCATACCGCTAACATGTGCCAAAGTGGAGTTGGAGAGAGGATGTAGCACAGACAGATAGGCAGGCATCCAGGCTAGAGAGAGGGGGATGTGTGTGGGTGTGTAGGGGGGCGGAGTCAAGGGGGTGATGGGTGTCTAACCATGTGGGACGTTTTGGTACTGAACTTTTTACTTTTGATTTATTAAATAAAAATGAAGACATGGAAGCAGTCAGGCCTGTTTACGTTGTCGTCTCCTTTGTGTTTCCATGAAACTCCGGACTCTGATTCTTAAGCATTAATGTTTTCATTTATTGAACATTAATTTAATCCACCATGTCCTTAAGATGGACTGACCGTGCATGATATGGGGTGAATAGACAATAAAAATGAGGAGTCAAGAATACTCCTAGCTGTAAATAAAGCAGTGCGGTTCACAGTTGCGTACCGTAAACCCTCATGCATTAAAGGAAACACATCCCTACTCACGGTGTTGATGCAACGAGAAAAAGCCATACATCGTCTACATTTTTAGATAGAGATAAACATACAGGCGATCATCATTTAACAGTATGTGTCGTAAATCTTTATAATATCAGTCACGAGCTTCATGTGGTTTGTAATAAAGACACGCTCCAATAAACAAATCTGAATTGTTGAAAAGGAATTGCAAAAAATGTTTAATTATCAAAAGATAGAACTCACGTCCTTCCATGTAAGGATGTGCGGATATATCAATTACAAATACGCAGATCACGAGACGTGGTTTACAAGTGAACCACCGCATTTCTCTTAAGAATAAAATGCTTGGATAGCAGAAGGCATCAATCCAGCAAATGGTTTATATGTTTACGTCGTTTCTTAAAGATATATAAATGAGTTTTAAAGTTATGTAATAAAAAAAACACTGGAAAAAAATTCCACACTCACAACAATCCAGTTCAATATTTAATTGAGTCCCAAAACACAACACTATTTATGTTTAATGCCAAATTTTGTGAGAGAATTTTGAATGGCTTTTGCGATCAATTATTTAAATTAAAAACTATGAAATACATAAAAGATTTTTCAAATGAAATCTCCCAATCTTCATTACTCTCACTATGAGACATAGTTATTAAAACATAATGACATGACAATTAATTTAAAATTATTTCAAGACTTTCTTCTGAACTTTTTGCATTGACGAGTTCCTCTTTATTGCCTTTAGTAATGCATTTATATATTTATATATTAATTAATGGCAGTGGTCATTAGGATCATTCTCACCCTCCGCCTGCCGCTCCATCCCCCCCGTGTCTCTGCCTGGCGTCTCCAGTCCTGCCAGCCATCCTCTGCCCGTCAAGCCCGTCACCTCCTGAGCCTTTACTGCTCGACTTCTCTCACCTTTGCACCAACAGAAAACCTCGCGCTGATCGACCTAATGTGTCTGAAATGTCTGTCCGAACTCTCTAATTAACAAGCTTTTTCTCCCCCTCGACCCCGGCCTGTGTTTTCAGCTAGAATACTCATAACTTGCATAACAAATAATGTCAATTATGATAAACATCCAAATAAAATGCAAGGAAGTATTATTGTTATCGTTGTCATTATTATATGACAAAACTCTTGAATATCTTTCGGATATTGCTGAATAACAGTAAATAGGACGCGTGATTTCTTGTTAGTTTCGATGTGTGTGTTTTGTGTGCTTGAAGGCGCAGCTAAATTGCTGTTGTTTGCAGTTTATTAACAAATTAATTTCGTTACAAGCCCCCCAGGTCGTTGTTTAATGACAGTGTATTATTTCCCAGGGGCTCTAGGTTTCAGTCATACTGTAGGATCAATGTGAGTGAAATCTAATGAGTAGGGATTATCCTCACCTTCACCTCTTCATTGCTGGGTGGGGGGCCTTGTCCAGCGCCCTACAGTGAATTGTTGTTTTAAGGGATTTTGATTGGTTTAAAGGGGGATTTGACAAGCGTCACGCGATTTAATTCGAAAATGCAATGATTATCAATAGCTGGGAAACTGACAGAAACTGGTGAGATGATGATCAGTAGCATCAAGCGAGGAGGATAATCAACAGAAAAGTACGATGTCATCTCAGATATCCGTAAGGAATGAAAAATAATAAATCTAGCCAAAGTCCAAAAAAAACCGTTGAGTTTAAAAATTAAAGTCTTATGTGTTTAGACTCTTGTAAATTCCAGACTGTTTTCACACCGAGTTGTTTCTCAGGGAAACATCTATTATCCTATTATCACCATGATGCCAATGCCGCTGGTGTGTGAGGCAGTATTTACATGACTATACCATCAGTTCCTGAAAGACTTTATGGCTTTGTAGTCACTCTCATCCCACTGGGACACTGGTGCCATTTCCCAAATGTTTCCAACTATGGAGGGCAGACAGTATTTAATTTCTGTAATGCAGTTTTGTAATTAAAAGGGGAATAGCTATTTTACTCCCATGTCAATATAACTGAAGCTTATATGTGTCTTATTACGCATGAATAACGTTCATAATATTAATCTCTCCTCGGTATCCTTTTAATATTCTTAACTTTGACAATATACATAAAACACACCTAAAAAAATCGATTGGTTATTTCAAATTGTCGGATTTGTCATATTCTTAATTCTCATGGTATTCATTCAGTTTGTTGGCTATGCTTCGGTTCGTGGGAAAATTGGATGAGGATTCGAGCCTGGGAACGACAGGTGAATGAATGAGGGGTCGTTTGGCAGTCTTTGAAGTGCTCTTACACACCGACGGCTCCTATTAGTCTATAGGACGCTGCAATCAATGCCGTTGCCGCCGCTTTTTCACAGTGGACTGCTACCTGCGAGACAAATCTGTCAATCAGAGTTCTAAGAGCATATAAATATCCCCACGGTTGAGATCAAGCATCAGTTTCCCTCCTTCGTTAACACTCACATCCTGGACACAAACCAGCAGGCCCCAGTTTGGATTACAGCTCTTATGGGAAGTTTGGATCTCCTTACAGCCATGGTCATGTCCATGTGCTGCCATGTTCACGTTGTATCACCCTGGTATGTCACCCTTACTTTCATTGTACTGTCTGTGTTGTGCTTTGGTGGACTGACTCTGGATTAACACCGTGGTCTTGCTTTTCTTTCTTCAGGACAGTGAATAACTTCCTCATGACAGGACCTAAGGTAAATTCATTTGCCCTTGCTGTTTGCATGGTGTGCGTAAAATCATACGCGCAAAACAAATGTAGTGGTTGTATTTTTAATTTAAAATCATGCACAATCACATGACATACTAACCTTTAATTGTCCTTGTTATCCTTCCCAGGCTTTTCTGACCTATGCCAGTAGTGTGCAAGTGGGCGCACAGAGTGGAATAGTGGAATGTAAACACCAGTTTGCCTGGGAAAGGTGGAACTGTCCAGAGAAAACGCTCCAATTACCACACAACGGCCTCCGAAGTGGTAAGAAATTTGTAGAAGGTAATTCAACAGGAAATATATCGCTATGACTGATTTCAACTTATACAAATACTATATTGATTGAAAGTCTCGCTTGCGCCACCGTTTCACTGGAGTTATAACTTTACGCATGGTTTACGCACAGCATGTTGGCATCCAAAATATCAAATGTGATTTGATTTTTGATTTTTTATTACGCTATAACGTTGAGGTTCTCTCTATCTGTCATTTATTGAAGCCAAAAGGGAGACTTCTTTTAAGATATATTTACTCCCATTTGCACAGAGATAAAGGGAATATGTATCACAAGTAACAGTAATGCAGATGGGTAATAACACAAGGAAAAAAGAGGATTGTAGCTGATTTTTTTGCACTTTAACAAACGTGAACAGGGAGCACACAGACATCAACTCATACAATATTTCTAAAAAAAAGTAATGCACGCATAACCATTTTACGCACATATTGACTTTACGCAAGGTTTATTCACACCATGCAGGCGCTCCTATTGCACATCTACAAGCATTCAATCAAACAGCATTGTATATATATTTTTTTTAAATTAGACTATCATATTGAGGGTTTTTTCTCGTTGTCACGTATTGTAGCCACAAGAGAGACTGCTTTTGTCCACGCCATCAGCGCAGCCGGTGTGATGCACACGCTCACCAAGAACTGCAGCACAGGAGACTTAGACAACTGTGGCTGCGATGACTCCAGAATTGGACAGACAGGTAAAACCTTTAGCTGCCGATTATTTTCACAATTTGATTCTGTCACTCATTGATACATTTGGATAACAATGCTGAATTCTGAATCAACAGGTGGCAGAGGGTGGATCTGGGGGGGATGTAGCGATAATGTAGCGTTTGGAGAGAAGATATCCAAACAGTTTGTGGACGCGCTCGAAGGTGGACACGACTCACGTGCAGCAGTCAACCTACACAACAACGAAGCAGGTAGAATGGTAAGATGTGTTTTTTTAGTTTTGTTTTTTTAATTGAGTCATTTATTGTGATCTCAAATGGGGATGGATACGTAAAACAGAGGCTCAGTTCTTCCCTCGGTGACATTTACGCATGCGTTCTAAACTAAACCAAGGCTTAGAAATGTTCCACTAATGGCTCGATCTGTTGACAGGCCATCAAGTCCACTATGAGGAGAGCCTGTAAGTGTCATGGAGTGTCCGGGAGCTGCAGCATCCAAACCTGCTGGATGCAGCTGGCTGACTTCAGGGACGTAGGAAACTATCTGAAAACTAAGTACGACCATGCAAAAAAACTTGAAATGGACAAGAGGCCAGCCAGAGCTGGAAACAGTGCAGACAACAGAGGGGCCATTGCGAACACTTTTAGGAGCATCGCTCGCACGGAGCTCATTTACCTGGAGGATTCCCCGGATTACTGTGTTAAGAACCAAAGTCTGGAATTTCAGGGCACAGAGGGACGGGAGTGTCTAAAAGGGGGCAAGAGCGCATCCGAGTGGGAGAGAAGGAGCTGCAAGAGGCTGTGCCATCAGTGCGGCTTCAAGGTATCGGAGAAGCGCATTGCGGTTGTCAGCAGCTGCAACTGCAGATTTCACTGGTGCTGCACCGTCAAGTGTGAGAAATGCACGCAGATCGTGACAAAATATTACTGTAGGCGCAGAGCAAGAGGGAGAAAGTCACACAAGAAAACGAAGCGCAGACAAAATGCGCTCCGGAACTGATAAGACTTAGCGTCGTTACGTTTATTGAATGTAAGATTAACGCATAGCAACAAGTATTATTCTGTATAAATCTGTACGACTGTATAACTTGAAACCTTTTAATGCACTTTATTATTATTAATTTGGTGATTTTCATCAAATTATGTTTTTTATGAGACCACATTCTCCGCGCATGCTGGTGAGTAATGAGGTAACGTGTCTTATTTAAGTTTTTCTTCTGTGAAGTATGAAAGTGTTAAGAAAGCAAATGTTAGCAAATAAATATTTTGTTTATAATATACATGACTCTGTATGATCAATATAAAACATGTTCTTTGTATATTGGGGTCTATGCAGACTTTGGGTAAGGAAATTAAACTCACCCGATGCCTTGCTTTGAAGTTGTCAGAGGCGTTTCCTTTGGCTGTCGACCAATCAGCTCTCGTGGAGCCTGAGGACAATGAGACAACAGCTCCATTTGTTCTTCATCCAGATAAGGAAGAAAGTTGGAACACGCCAAGTCAAAACTATCTGTGACGACTGACACTGAAGATGAAAATGTATTTATTATTTATGTTCCTTCATCTTTTATGTCTCGGACATGCTTGGTAAGACTGTTTCCTGTTTTTTTTTATATGAGTAGTCTTTAAGGTAAATGACATCATTCATTCATTCATTCTGTTTCTTATCAGGGTGGCGAGTAACCTTCTTATGACAGGACCCAAGGTAATTAAGCAAATACTTATTCTGGATTTAGCATGACTTTCCAAAATTCGATCTTAAAATCACACAGACTTTCCTGCAGGCCTACCTCACCTATGCAGGAAGCGTGCAGGTGGGCGCACAGATTGGGGTTGAGGAGTGTAAACGCCAGTTTGCGTGGGACAGATGGAACTGCCCCGACAGCGCCATCCAGCTCAAAGGTTTAAGACGCGGTAAGTGGAGGTTGTGGGTGAAATTATGGTATTGAGTTCTGCATACATTTATGTTCATATTAAGATTATTACATCATTGACATGGAAACTGTCCAATATTATGCATCACTTATGTCTTTTAAAACAGCAAAACCCGGCTTGAATGTGCATTAGAAGCACATTTAAACGATATCCACATAGATTTTTAAAATGACATCAACGAACATTTTGATTAAATGCCCTTTTCCCGCATGAGTTATAGAATATACCCTCCCATTCTTGTCACCGACAGCCACCAGAGAGTCTTCTTTTGTCCGTGCCATCAGTGCAGCAGGGGTCATGTACACCCTGACCAAGAACTGTAGTCTGGGAGACTTGGAAGACTGCGGCTGTGATGTCTCCATGAATGGAAAAATTGGTAAGGCCCTCAGACTCAGATTATTGCCTAGAGTCCTACTGCACCCAAACGCCTCTTTAATAACTGTTACAAGATAATATTCATTTTTAATTTACCCTAAGGGGAAAGTTGTTGTGGACTCAACTGCAACATCACAGAAAACACTGGAGTGTGAACCAAGGAACCAAATACACCCAGACGTTGACATACAAGTGACTTCATCTCACAGCACATTCATACACACACAGCAGGTCACGTGTACAAACAACGATGAGTATTTCACGTTAAAACATTGAACAGACAAACTATGTATTCAACGCGTAACGTGAAGCCTGTGTTACACCGGTGAATGACATTGTGCAGGTTAGTGATATATTGCACAGGTGAATTGTCTATTGCACGCAGGTAACTCTTATTGATCATTCTTATTTAGGTACTATTCTCACGAACAACCTTAATTCTAGGAGTTGTTGTAGAGGAGCTTAATGGACATGGGTATAGGAATGTAATGAAACATCTTATAATGCCTCTTTAGAGCGGGATCTGAGTATGGTGACACTTTCATGCAGGCGGTCGCGGCTGGTTATGGGGTGGCTGCAGTGATAATGTGGAATTCGGAGAGAGGATCTCCAAGCAGTACGTGGATGCGCAGGAGACGGGTCAGGACTCCAGGGCGGCTGTAAACCTGCACAACAACGAGGCTGGACGGCTGGTAAATTACATTCTAACCACAAGCGCCTTATCTGACATCGTACAGTTTCATACCATTGTCAGTAATAAATCTTCTCCGACAGGCAGTGAAGGCAACGATGAAGCGCATCTGCAGATGCCACGGCATGTCTGAGAGCTGCAGCGTCAAAACCTGCTGGGCGCAGCTGCCAGATTTCAGAGATATTGGCAACTACCTGAAGATCAAACACAGTCACGCAAGACAATTAGACATCGATAAGAAGCGCGTGCGTGCCGGAAACAGCGCGGACAACAGAGGCGCCATAGTGGACGCGTTTGGAAGCATCGCTCAGACGGAGCTCATCTTCCTGGAGGACTCTCCGGACTACTGCAGGAGGAACGTCAGCCTGGGGCTCTACGGCACCGAGGGCCGGGAGTGCGTGCAGCACGGGGAGGGTTTGAGTGAGTGGGAGCGGCGCAGCTGCAGCAGGTTGTGTCATGACTGCGGCCTGAGGGTGGAGGAGAGGCGCACCGAGACCGTGAGCAGCTGCAACTGCAAATTCAACTGGTGCTGCAGCGTGAGCTGCGAGAACTGCTCGCAGGTTGGAATAAAGCACGTGTGCGCCAGGAGGGAAGGTGCAGAGGGGACCGGGTTACGACGGAAACACCGAGGACCCAAATGAAAAGCGAAATATATATGAATGAGTGAGCTGTTAAGATCAGTGGTTCTCAACCGGTTTTCAACAACGTACCCCCTTTGAATTATTTTTGAAGTACACCATGATCAAGTAGGCACGTTTAAGAAATATACAAACTATTATGTATTATATACAAAAAGTTAGAATCTTAGCTCAGAATTTAAAAAAAACTCTCTTAAGTACATTCATAAACATTTTGGATAATCATTTGTGAGGATATGGTTTAGATTGTTCCTTAAATACTATTTTATGCTCACAAATGGAACAAATTAAATTAAAAATTTTGGGGGACTTTTAATTGAATATATTATAGTAAAATTACCTTTGGAGTCATGTTTGATTTATGAATAATCTCAAAGTCCCATACTGTACCCTAAATGACCACTAAAAGGACGGTTGCCCCCGTTTGAGAATCATTGGTCTGGATAATAGTTATTAAGTCTGTTAAATAAGAGATTCTATATGCACTTTTATTCTTTTACATGATATCTATTTATGAATACTCTGTTTTGTTCAATTAAATAAATATGAACGTTCAAATAAGCGAGTGCACATTTTTTCACTCAATAATAAAATATTATTGTTTTAGAGCTGTCAGGATCATTTGGTTTTATAACAGGCCCCACACAAATACAAGTATATATTGGAATAAGAATGGACTGAATACACTTAACCGAGGATTACATGGATAACATGTTCGCACCTAACCCTAAATGCTGATCCAGGGCTGACCCACTTTGATGTCAATGTGTATTGATTTCATTCAAAGAGCTGCGAGGCTTTGAAAGACAAATTAAGGAAGCATTTCCACCTGAAGAATTTGGGTATTTGGCCTGATAATCCGGGACACAGCCTATCCAGTCTTTATCACATCCCACAGGCAATGCAAATGACTCACAATACATCAAAGCCTGTGAGGGGAAAGGGGCTGAAGGAAATAGAAAAAATTGGACCAAACTTTGAGTGTCTGTTTCTCAGCAGAGTGGTTAACAAATGGGTCCAGATCTGAAAATGAGAATTTCAGGACTAGATTTATAATAGTCCCTGGTTGCAAGTTGATTTCTTATCTTGTAATTTGCATGCAATTTGTTCAATGAGGAGCCTTTTCTCCGCCCACTGACCCATCTGTGTCTTAAGGGGCATTTATTTACCTCCTTCTCCGTTCTACCCCCTGTATCTCCAAAATCTTACTCTCAGCTGGACGTGTCATAAATCTGCCAGCGACTCAGCCAAAGGACTGATGGCGTGGATATCACCTTCATAAGGGGGTCCATGCCTGGGGGAGAGGAGGAGAGAAGAGGGGGTGGGGAATTTGGTAAAAGGCTGGGGGGTGGGGGGCTTTTGACAAGGTTGTCTCAATCTTTAGAGAACAGTTACTAAAGAAGCGACAGATAATAAAAGTCGGACAGAACTTTATATTTACATGACTTAATGTGAGCAAGAATTGTCCCTTATTTTGTTTTTTGTGCTAAAGCTGTATTTTTTACAAATGAGACATGGATTTTTCTTTACATTATTTGATGTTTTAATGTTTAAAAAAATGTTTGAAAAGGTGTTTAGTTACATAAAAGTGATAATATAGGTTTTGGGATTACATAACTATGCCCAGTCAGGTCGACATAGCTGTGTTTAAAATATTTAACATAATTGTCTGCAGTAGAAAAAATATAGATGTTTGCATTACATGACTTTATTCCTATTAAAATGACTTTTTATTTACATCTTTGACAATTAATTCATGTAAATGTTTACGGCTCTGTGATCGCATAATTGTGTTTAGTAAAGTCAACATAACTTTGTTCAGTCCACGCAACATGATTGATTTCAGCAAATAAAACACGGATGTTATTTGTATTATATGAGGGTTTTTTTCTGTTAAAAGAAGTAAATGGTTGTATACTTATCTAACATTAAAACAAGGGAGTCTCATTATATTCATGTAATCGCACAAAGTTTTGACATTACATAATCATGCTTGGTAAATTCAAATTAACTAAAAAAAAACAAAAAAACTACTACTTTTTTTGTTAAACAAAGTTGTGTCTTCATGATGTAGAACTCCATTAATATTTTTTGGTAACATTTGCTTAACTTTTCAAATCTTTTCCCCAATAATACGTGTTGCCACAACTAAGTTCAGTAAATGTGATGTTTTATTTCTAGGAGTGTGAAACGTTATGTATAAGCTCACAGGGAATGAGAAGAGACCTACACAAATACTTCATTAAGAAACAATTAGTCAAACAAAACACCCCACAACATGATTACTAGAATAGAAGAGCATTTTCTTGAGAAGAAACTGGGCCTCCTGCATCGTGAATGGGATAAAATGACACACAGGCTAAATCAGTCAGACTAACACTCTAACACATTCCCGCTTATCCTTCCCATCCTTCTGTTTGCTTCTGGGGATATCCTGTATTTCCCATGCTGCCCTGCTGTGTGTTAATGAAGGTTTCACCCCACAGGAAGCCCTCTGCGATCCACCCCTTATCTCTACCCTCCACTGAGTACATTATTGGCTCCATATTGGGCCCAGACGACACGGTTGTGTTCTACATGACCACATCTGTTCAACGAAGGGTCAATCCTGTTATCATCTGTGATACAGATACAATAATTCCTAGAGATGTCAGGTATTTATAGCGCAGCAGTAAGTCAGGCCTCCTCCATGGCTACAGTATAATGTCTGTAATGGGGGTTACGTTCCCCAATAAGAACAGAGGAGGAAAACAGAGGAGTGGGGGGCTGATTTCCCACAAGGACCCCCTAGGAAGACTCATGTATTCACCCTGACATGCTTGAGGTTCTGGGGAGATCTGAGTGTGATTGATCGCTCTTCCTCTCTGCTGCCCTCCTCTCTCACTTGTGTGTGACATACCGAAAAGGCCTTGGAGGCTTCGGCATCACACACAGCCTCATGAAATGCTATGGGATTTACCTGGAGATAAGATGACATAATGTGACACAAGATGATTCAAAATAAATATCTGTAAGCAGGAACCTTAATTGGAGGATGTAAATAATGTATAAATGTATATCTTTAGGCAAGGCAACTTTATTCATACATTACATTGCAGCAACAGGGCAATTCAAAATGCTCTACACAAACAATAAAGAACATTGGGACATAGTTAGAACATGAAGAAAGATTAAAAATTAAAAGCAAGTTAAAAAAAATAGCCACCACTAATAAAAACATATTAAAAAAAATAAAAAATAAAAGCTACAATGGAAGAAAGTCACGTGTCTAAGCCCATTGGACCTTCAGGGATCACGGCAGCGGATCATCTGATTCCATGTTCCGCCGTCTTCTTTTAAAATCCATAAAAAAAAAACTGTTACGAATTCGGAGTCACTTTTTTAAGATACTCCTGTTCAGCCAAAAAAAGACACACGAATCAGAACTATGACGACACTCATGTGAAGCTGCATGCCAGCTGTGGCACTATGAGACGAAAGGAAAACGCTGTCTGCCGTAAAGCATGCACCGATGTTTGGTCTCAGGTCCTTCACAGTCACCAAACAGCCTGCTTCAGTATTTTAATGTGGATAATAGATGATGTAGGAGCCATTTGTTGCCCTGTGATTATTATGTTCTATTTGTAATTCTCCTCCAAGCCATATAAGGAGGGGGTGTATTGCTACGGGCGAGCATGGTCACACTATTTCAGGTCATGGCAATCAAAAGCAGACAAATACCATTATTAACAATCAGCAGTGACAGAAGCACAGGATTCAGTCTCTTCAGATGAAATACTTCAAAGGCAGAGAGCATCTTAGTAGACAAAGGCATGTTCCTTCTCAGGTGGAGCTAATGGTCTATCACATAATGAGTTTGAGTATCACAAGGAAAGCCTGAAGCGGGAATAAAATAACTTCCATATATTGTTACAGTGAAAGTAGTCGTCTAGAAGTCATATGGTCCTTGAGCTCGATCCTGAACCCCAGTTTGTTCCGCGGGAAATTCCCAGCTGCTCCCCGCTGCTCCTCAGGGAGGGGCCGAATGCAGAGAGCTAATTTCACTATGTTGTTCTGTTTTTAGCTTGCACTTGTATGACTATGTGAAAAAACAATGTCTGAATAAAATACTGAGGTTTTGTTTTCTTCTTGTAAGTAACGTGCAATTGTTTTTTCCAAGAGTGAAATATATGTAAGAAAATAAGCAACGTTTATGACATAAAAGGCTTCAATATTGTTTGACTCGTGTAAATAATTGTCTTGTGTTACTCTTGACTACAGTATGATATATATCACAAATTATTAAGTCTCTAGACTTGCTATTTTCAGATGATTAAATGAATCCAAGTATACTGTAGAAGTTAATTTAATGGTTGTTTCACTATTATGCAATGAGGTTTAAAATTAAAAAAATGTTGCTTGGGCCTGACATCAATTCTTCCCAAAAATGTTTTCCCTACAGTCTTTCCGAAAGAAGACATTTAGTAAGGAAGAGACGTGATTAATATTTGGCTATTTTTAACGGTATGGCATTCAAAGTCAAAGTAAATCATTAAAAGTAACAGACAGAATCACTTTGGATGTATCCCATAATAGGATGATGAGTCATTCATTAAACTGCAATCTGTGATCTGAGATGCAGTGACTATGTCACATGACTTGGCTGTGATCAGGAGAGCTCCCTAGGAATGTCAGGATGAACCGTTTGCAAATAACCCCATCGTGTATGCCTGTGAGTGTGAGTGTGTGTGTGCGTGTGTGTGGGACAGACCTGTCAGTCATATCATTATAACCACCAACATTCAAGCTAGCTTTTTGCCACAAATGGTAAATTTCAATACATCTATGAATTATAAGGCTTTGATAACATGCTCTTCATTAAATTTAGCCAGTCAGATTTTGAGCAAAAATGAATAAGTTCTGAAAATATTGCAGCAATTTCTCAGTGCAAAACCTCATCACCAGTTTATTTGGATGTGTGGATAGGAAATTAAAACGGACAAATACGTGTATCTACTTTTAAAAAAATGTCAATCTTCTTTATTTGTAAATGGTGTGAAAAAATTAACTGACATATATATTTATGTACATAGATGTGACATTCCAGATCACTGACAAGATTCAGCATTTCAAAAATTAGTTTTAGAAATTTGTTCGTTATGCATTGGAAAATATTTTATACCATAATCCTCCTTCAAAGAGAAATGGGTGTGGCTTCTGTGGGTTAAAGAGGATTAGCCACTAGTTGTGATGACACCACTGAACAAGACTTAGAGCTGCCTTCCTCTGCAGATACAGGAGACGCTGCATTAACACTAGAGTCGTTACACTTCAGGACCATCAATGCAGAAACACAGACACCAGCACAATACAGAAGTACAAAAAACAGTATATACATTATACGACACAGTATAATTATATACATTATATAATACAGTATATTTACTGATATACTAAATTGTATATGTATTAAAAATTGTATGTTTCCTACCAGTCAGACTGGAGATGTTGTACTTGATACATCCTCAAAATCTTCACGCCTCTTTCAACCAGCCATGAACCAAGACACTTTCAAAACACCAAGTCCCTACATTCACAACCCCTTTAATTGATGTAAATGATATAAACCTTGTCCTTGTGGAGTTTTTCCCACTTCTTACACCCGCCAAATGAACCTGCACACTGACAATATGAACAAGCAATACCATCCCAGAACGACTGACAAAACCAAGTATATGCAGCTTATTATGTAATGTTTGACTGCAACAGTTGAGCAACCAAATATTGTCATCTGCAGATGCACTTTGACATTTTTGACAATGTCCACAAGAGGGCAGTGCTGACCAGGCTTCAAGTGTTCACCAGCAGGAACCCTCAAAGAGAACCCCACACTCTTGACTGGCGTTTAGCCCCACTTGGGTGTAATAAAATCAAATAAAATCAAATAATGAGAATCGACATTTTTGTTGTTTTATTTTTTTATTTCTACTATTTCTATGTCACAAATGAGCAATCAATTAAAGGACCACACAGGGTGACAGTCAGAAGTGGAATCACATGTTATAAAGTTTTGAGTGTACTGTGAATAAAAACTATACCAATGAAGAGAATATCTGTGTACTTAGATACCTTTGGGTTCTTTCATCAGTCAAAAAGCAGATGGTGACATTGTGAAAGAACATAAATGAAACACATCTCTTCAGAAGAGGATTGAGAACTAAACTTTTGGATTTGGATTGGGATCGTTGCCGATGTCGAGAAAAGGTGCTCTCAGAGAGGTGAACAGGGTCAGGTTCTGCCGCTCACTCACATATCCTCATATTGGAGCAGAGAGACGCACATGAACCGACAAACATGCAGCAGATGATTCACCTTTTAGTCCTATGTCTATGTTACAGTAGCTGAGATCATGTATGTATGTATGTATGAACTTGTTCATATTGTTTGCTTAGGATGACACACATGTGCTGACAGACAGCTCCAAAAACTCAACTGAGAACCCGAACACCCGATCTGTCTGAAACAGGGCCAAGTTTACAACATAGATATCCATAACTGACTAAATTCTTTCTCCCTCGGCTCTGGCTTCAACACCACCAAGGTATACTGAAAATAACGATGCCTTTACCTACAATGTTGAAATTACAGGGAAATATCACTCAATTAAAGTGAAATGTTCACATCTTACATGGCACCTCAGGGAGCATTTGATGCTGACTTATGCTGAGCTGCGTCATTAGGTCACTGTTATCTTTTTGTTTGTATGCTGCTGTGCTTCAGCGTTCCCCTAGGGTGACGGAGATGATTGCATAGTACATGTGCAGCCCGTTGCTGCTGGTTGATGCCAAAGACCCAGAACCAATGTAGCCCGATGCACCCCTCGGGCCTCTGACTGGCACCGGCACCAAGCATAATGTGGGTGTTTACGTCTGTACATATAAGAGCAAATATCACAATTCTCCCAATTACAAAGGTTATTATATGCAATTCTGCATTTGGCTGGCATGGCTGTTTAGTAAACAGAGGAGGATAACTATGTTTACACAACTGATGGTTCATATATTTTATTAAACTAAGCTCTCCAAACACAACAGTATTACCTTTGTCTTCATGCCTTAGTCTCCAGTCGTCCTGGACGGCTGTGGGTACGGGTGCCTTAGTGTCTCCTGGACTTTCAGGAAGGCCATCTTGTCGGGGTGGCCAAAAGACACAATCAGATCACATTGCCTCAGCTGGGCGCGCACTGCAGGCAGAAAAAAAAAAAAGATTTGTCACAGCTGCCTTGTAAGATTTCCAAAAGTCACATCTCTGTTCACCGAAGATTATGGTACTAAATAGAACTTGAAAGATAAGACGAGATGATATATATAACTCAAAGAAATCCTTTTTCTTGAACAGCAAGCCTCATTGTTTGACATGATGCATTACTCAAACAGATGTATTTTGCAAGATGACACTTAACCCCAACTCTAATTCTAAAATTCTATTATCATTATTTGCAACCAGGCTTTTTAAATGTTATTTATTCAGCAAAACACTCATCAAACAACTCAACTTAGCTTAAGTTTTGAGTGTGGTATTTACAACATGTTGTATTTAATCCTTTGTAAAACCATTATTATTTAGTAATAACTATATAATTTCTTGTCTATAAAAAAAATAATTCATTGACATCTTTTCAAATAGAAGCTGGCGACTGCTCTGTAAAATCACAGTTTGAAATCTCTTGGCACAGAATTTGCTAAAGTAATAAAGGTTTTAATATATTCAATGTAAAAATCAACAAGTGACTAAGGTTTAGTGTTTATTAAAAGTCTTGATATTGGCTTTGCCGTATTCAGCTATGCAGGTAAACGATCATTTAAGGGTTGAGAGTAATTAAAATAGACTTTTTGGTTGCTCGCCATTCTGCCTCTGAGCAAATTTGCAAGATCAGACCTAACATTAAATTGTCTGATGGACAACCGTGTGTGTGAAATCCTTCCGTTGCTATTATCTTTTCCATCAGAAGTGTGGAATATGCCAGACATCGTGTAGTATCATGTAAGTACTGCTGACATATACAAGAAGTTGCGCAGCAGTTGGAGTACATAATCCACATTTAGCTATCACATCTCAGATCTCCTACGACAGATACATTAAGTGCTTTGCATATTTGCAAATCATTCGTCAAGGTCCTCCTGGCATTTGGCAAATGATGCCTCATAACATTCTGGATGTGTAAATGGAGCGGATGACAGCAAAAAGTCGTACGTACATGCCAGTTGATCCATGCAGTTAGACAAGGAGCCCAGCCCTTTCAGTATGTTTTCCAGATCACTGAGGGCAGCTTGTGGCGTACTCCTCTCTGTGTTTTCCATCTGGAAAATAATTACAACAGAACATGGTGTAACCTCAAGCTATGTCAACCATAAACAACATCTAACAAGCTTAAAACCAAAATGCTTATCGGAATGCTGTTGAAAGAGTTCGACTAGTAATTACTCCTGAAATGACAGGGCAATAAAAATTATGCATGAGAGCAGCAAATTTCAGCCATAACATTATAACCACTGACAGGTGAGGTCAGAGTATCATTGATTATCTCGTTACAAAGTCATCTAGGAGTTTGATGAGATTTATTTGGCGGCAAGTGAACATTTTATAGTCAAAGTTGATGTGTTGGAAGCAGGAAAAATAAGTGAGCGGAAATATCTTTGCAGCTTTGACAAGGAACAATTCGTAATGTGGGTCAAAGCATTGCAACTGAACGTCTTCTTGGGTGTTATCGGTCTGCAGTGGGTAGTACCTGCAAAAGTGGCCTGAGAAAGGACAACTTGTAAACGGGCGAGAGGGTGTTAAGCACCCAAGTCTCAATACTGTGCATTAGGAGCCCATTGCGTCCTATTACACAGGACAGCTACTGTAACATAAATTACTGAAAGTTAATGCTGCTCCTGATAGAGAGGTGTCAGAACACACGTTGCATCACAGAGGAAGAGTCAATACTACGGTTGAATGGTGAATATCTATTCAAATTAAAAATGACACTAGACATTATCATTTCAATGTTTATTCTTCAATTCAAGACTACAATGTGGTCAGAACACACAGGGCATGTTAAAACAACAGTAAATAGATGAATATCTGCATATTACTTACTGTAATATCCTATTTTAATGGAAAAGAAACCCAGAAACATGAAGGCTTTTTCTCAGCAATATGAAAATGAAGCTTTAGCATTTCCAACAATATTCTTAACACATCAACGGCATACAGAAAAATGCAACGATGAACTGAAAAATGTGGTAGCTACGTCACATAGAGTCCACGTGTGTTGCTGGTGTAGGTTCAGCACATTCGTCCAACTCTGGATCCTGGTCTACATCTCCACAGAAAGCAGCTCTGCATGTTTGATAGACTTCATTCAGTTTGAGCATGGAGGCCATCAGCTCAGGACTGGTCCGCAGCATCACCATGTCATAGGCCATCCATGTCAGATGCACTACATGTGGACAGGTCATATGAAGATTAACTGCAGCTCGATATCACTAGGGTACTGCAAAATACCGTCATAAGCCATCCATTTCAGCTGCACTATAGGTGGACAGAGCAGTGCTGGGTAGTTTGTATATTTATTCAAGTACTACACTGAAGTACCTATTTGTTGTACAAGCACTTTACCTCAGTGTTTCCATTTCATGCTACTTTATTTTTGTAATGTACTAGATCTCAGAAGGAAATAGTTTACTTTCTACTTCACTGCATTTGTCTGACAGCTGTTATTGGTAACTTCACAAATAACAATTCTTCATACACTTGAATGTATGCGTTAATTTTAAACGTTTGTGATAAACTTAAATATTTCTTTATGGTACGCAAAAACTTTCAAACTTTTTAATGATAAACAAACTATTTAAAAAAAAATAATTCTTGGATTATCTTGGAAGTGCCACAATACTCAAAACAGACAGAGTTGACTTTTAGAGAAGTGGTTCTCACAGGCCAGTTGTGTATTAGATCAATTATAATGATACCTTGGATTAAATTACTAAATATCATCAAGTGATCAGATTACCTCATTCTTTAATGTCTACAGTAGTAATATAGGCAGAGAGATTAATGCCGCAGTAATATTAACCCAAATGGAAAAGGAATAGTGAAACACTGAGAGGACAACTTTACTGCACAATGATTACTTTTATTTAGATTTTTTGAATACATTCTCCTGATAATATTTAAAGAGTTTTATTTAAGTAATGTTTACCATTCAGGCCTTTTGATTTGAGTGGAGTATTTACACGGTGTGGTATCAGTACTTGTGTCCTGTCAAACATTCAAATAAAGATGAAGTACTCACCTGAGATATTTTCAACGTCTTCAGTCATTCTCTCCAAATCTTTGCTGAGCTCCAGCAGCTCGGAGAACAAGGGTGAATCGGCCATCTAGCAATTTAACGTGCGAAAAATGGCTTTCGTGAATTGTTGGTTAATCCATGAAGAAGATTAACCATCCATGAAGAGAATTAACCCAAGCTAACTCACGTCTTTTCATTCAATGTATTATTATCATTATTATTATTGTCCCTATCTGTTCGTAAGCTGATGACGCAGCGTTAGCCTGTTAGCTTAGCGACTAGCTTAGGAGTTACCTTTACCCAATTGGAAAAGTTATAGTGGTGTTTGTTTTACTGAAATAAAGATGCTTACTGGCATTTGATAACAGGGACAGCGGTATTCACAAGCACCTGAACACTAGTCCGAATTATAACCAGCCATTTATAGCTTTAAATGACATTATCTAATAAGAATTATATAAAACTTACACTTGACAAGCCCAACGTATTGCGTAGTCTCAATTTAAACTGCGACAGTGTTACCTAATATTTTATGTTAATTTAGATAGGCAAAAAAAAATAAAAAAAGATTATCAATTTTTGTTTTTTTTGTTTATAGAGAATCGTAACTCTCTTTCCAAGGCAAAAAACGCTATATACGCTCAAACTTAATATCTAATAATATAATTTATATTAATATGAGCCATAACATTATGTACACTCACAGGGGAAATCAGAATATCTTTGATTGTCCTGTGACAGTTTAACTTGTCATTGGTTGGGATTTAAGGGAACAAGCACCTATATCTCCTCAAAGTTTATGCGTTGAAGCTGAATGAATTTGAAAAAGTCAAACTTGTGATGGCTGGACAACTGGGTCAGAGCGTCTCCAGAACTCCAGTTCTCGTTGGTTGGGCCCACTATACAGTGGTTAATACTTGCCTGAGGGGTCTCAGGAAAAACAACTGGTGAACCGGTGACTGAGTCATGGGCGCCCAAGGCACACTTCTGTATGTGAGGAGAGAAAGCTATCTTGTGGTGTGCAATCACACGGAAGAACTACTGTAACCCAAATAGCTGAAAAAAGTTCTGATAGAAGGTGTGAGAACAGACCGGTTGTGCTGTTTTGGTGACAGAAAAAACATTTACTCCTTATCAGACATGTGACTTTAATGTTATTGCTGATATATGTATTTCCAAAATTATTAAATACAAAACCATAACCACAGTGTTCACAAAATTCTCTATTTTTAATGCAGGACAAGGTCATACTTCTTCAAATAAAATGTTCATGATGGCAGAATTACAATGCTTAAGAAAAGAAAAAGAAAAAGATTAGCGTATCATGTTAGTAGGCCAGATGTATTTCAGCTTGTTTGTGTTTGTATCATAATCCGAAGAAAAAGAAGAAAAAAAGAGTGACTGAAGTCAATGTTTGAATAACGGCTTGAGTGGAAAGTTATCTAATTGTGGGTGAGCAAAAACCCCTGGAGGAACTAAACTAGCTGACAGCTGGAAAAAAGTGAAAGCAAGAGTAAAGACTCACCTGGGAAAACAACCAATCAAATGAGACTGGGGGCGTATTCAGGGAAGCAGATAAAGCCGATGTGACAGGTGACACCCTGACATAACGCAAGGGCAAACAGACAAGAAAGAGGTGTTGAAGAGTAGGCTACTCCTTGGAATCCATCATTTGAATCGGCTCACATTCAAATACTTTAGAAGATCTGAACAAGAAAAGGACTTTCAGGGACGGAGAAAAAATTACTGCAAAAAGGTTTTGGCATATAAAGGAAGGACAGCTGAAGTCAAATATTTGAGAAGAGGTGGGAAGACATTTGAAAATGTCCTCATTTGAAACCCAGGGCCAATCTCCTCCTCGATGTGGTCCACAGTTTCCCAGCCTTGGCCAGGAGCCCCCTGAGCTCAGCATGTACAGTGACTGCTACTATCCTCCTCCCTCACTGCCGAGTCCTCAGCGCACAACGCCAACCTCGTACGACCTGAGCGACTACACCACCTCCTCGCCAAACCCTTACCTCTGGTTCAACGGCTCCGGGATGAACACGCCACCATACCTGGCTACTACTGGCCCACCTGGCAACCCAGGCCCCCCTTTTGTTCCTCAGCACTACGGCATGCAGAGGCCTTATCTGGGTCCTGCTGGAGCTGGGGGTCCAGGAGGGGAGCTGGGCTGGTTCTCTCTCCCCTCCCAAGAAGACTTGATGAAACTGGTCAGGCCACCTTATTCCTACTCTGCTCTCATTGCAATGGCGATACACGGAGCACCGGACCGGAGGCTGACCTTAAGTCAGATTTACCAGTATGTCGCTGATAACTTTCCTTTCTACAACAAGAGCAAAGCAGGATGGCAGAATTCCATCCGACACAACCTGTCACTCAACGACTGCTTCAAAAAAGTACCAAGAGATGAGGATGATCCAGGTAGTGTTTTAAAATCTTTAAAAAAAAGAAATTCTGTTTATTGTTTGAAAATCACTGACAATTTAATTATTTCCACTTTAGGCTTAATTTTGTCTTGTTTTCTTGTTACACATGCTGTAAAAGTTATAGTCCCCCATTTCTGAACCCGACTAACTCTCCATTTTTACATCACAGGCAAGGGCAACTACTGGACGCTTGACCCAAACTGTGAGAAAATGTTTGACAACGGAAACTTCCGCCGAAAAAGGAAGAGGAAGTCTGACCCTCTCCCTGGAGGCGATGGCGTTTCAGGGAATCCAGAGCCAAATGACAGCGAGATGGGCAGCCCCAAACACTCTGGCAACCCTGCTTTGGACATCTCCCCCTCAGCAGAGAGGATCCCCTCTCCTTCATCATCGGGTCCTGCACCTTGTCTGAGCAGTTTCTTGTCCGAGATGTCTGGAATGACAGCTGAAGCCGTCAATGAGGTGGGAGGAGATGGGTTAAGCAGGCCCCTGCAGATTAACCTCCCTTTAGATGTTACTCATAGACCCACACAGCCTGGGAGCTTCAGCAGCTACTCCCCCAACTCAGGTGGCCCAGAATGGTTACCGCAAGTGCCAGGTCCCCATGTGCTCACTTCTTCCCCTACCAACTCCTCTCTAGGCTACTCGAACCCTGTCCTCAGCCAATACAGCACATCCAGTGGCCATTTCTACCCCACGCTAGGCTCGACGGGAATCATCTACCACCGTGAGGGAACAGAAGTTTAAAAAGACTCGAAAGAAGAAAAAAGTTTGGTTTAAAGACTCTTGACAGAAGGTTGTACCTGTCTGGTCAGTTTTTTCATGGGGAGGTTATGTTGGGAACACACACACACACACAAAAACCCACACACACACACGCAAGTATGTTTGCGCTGACTGAGACAGTTGAGATCACTACAGAAAGTAAAAAGGCGTAGATTCCCACAGGAAAAGCTGAGTCTACCACAATGGACATCAAGTGTCTTTCCCCGAAGCTGCTGTCAGCCTCCCTATCAGATCCGTAGTCAGCTTTTATTCTACCCAGAGCAAGTCTCTATCAGATCTGACTCATGATTAACAGATCCAACATGTGATCTGCTGACATCAGGCCATTCCACACCACAGTATCTGTGATTCGTTGATGTTATCGCCTATATAATGCTCAGACAGCATATCTAAACAATTTGTTCAACGCTTGTAAACACTGCTCCAAAAGAGGCAGACCCTCTGTAATGTTATTTTGTTGTACAAACCGATGTAGTTATAGTCTTGGATTCTTAGACATAGTGGTAAATGTACAGTTAGACCTAAATAAATTGTAAATATGTCAATGTGTTGTTCAATGTTATACAGTTAGATGGTTGGTCTGTTGGTACAGCTGTACAAACTGGATTGAATGTTTGATATATGCTATGTAGGTTGTGTTTTTGATATCAATAAAAATGTTGTGAATTTTACATTTACGTGTTTCGCTTTATTTTTTTAATGAAGAAAAAAATGAATTATTCCTCAATAATGAATCATCGTTACACACACACACCTGCTTGCACACTCTCTCTCTCTCTCAGACTTTTCACCCTTCCCCCCAAACAAAAGAAATCCAGAAAGTAAGCACTGACATCACTGACAGAAAACAGTCCCGTCAGAAAAACAATGACCAATATTGCGGGGCCTGCATGTCGATGTAACCTGATCTCTGTGTGACGGATAACTAACTGCTTCTCCTAAACCTTAAAGATCCAAATTTCCATGATGCCCACCCATGTTGGCTGGAGATATTTACATATAGTTAGTGCTGACTAGATGCAGCACATTTATTACGGGAGAGCTGGAGGGGGACCACCTGCAAAAAGCTGTAGAGACGCTGAACTATGAACTCATCACATGTTTATTCATAATTAATCTTCCAAGAGGAATGCAAGAATGCATTTCACTACTACTATTATCAAAAGATGTTCACCATCTTGGACTGCCCAGAGAGTCAGACAGCACAGAATAATCCGCTTAAGTTTGAAGAGTATTCAGTCCAGCAGTTTATTACCATATGCACAGAGAAACAGGTTGGCGAGGTTGGGAGGGGGCAAAAGAAATCCCGGTTTGTTTTCCTCTGTGACTACCAATCATTTAGAGGTACTGAAAAGGCAAGAATATATAGAGTAATTAGGAAAATACATTATTATAGTCCATTGTAAATTCAGGTATGTAACATTTATTTGTAAATTAAATCATGCCCACAGCTAGAATCTCAACAAATATTTAAATGAATGCATAGACACTCATTTATTACTGTCTGTTTTATGTTTAATACAATATTTAAACACCTGGAAAACACTATTATGAATACCTGGTTCCTATATGTGAATTACTAAATCATTGAGCAAGTTTTCACATTAGTTATCCATATATTTGGTTAATTTAATAAGTGAATATTTATGTACAATTGTACAAATGAACAATTTACTTTGTCCAAGGTTGTCTTGCTCACACTTGATATTATTAGGTGAGTAAGTATTAGTAATCTCTGATTGGTGTCACCCTCAGGCCTTTATTTACCCTGAAACACAGGCAGCATGACCATCATTTACAATAAACAAAGCAAGAAAGAAGGAGAAAGAAAGAACGATGAATGACTGAAAGGAAGTACAAGAAAGAAAGAAAGAAAGAAAGAAAGAAAGAAAGAAAGAAAGAAAGAAAGAAAGAAAGAAAGAAAGAAAGAAAGAAAGAAAGAAAGAACTTACTGCCAATTGACAAAGTGCATTAATGGTTGGAGGTGGGGAGGTCAAACCTGTCAAATTTGCATAACTGATTTCAAGACAAGCGATGAGGTTGAATTTTTACGACCCATAAAGTCCTGCTTTATCGGTTGTGTCAGACTTAAAAGCATATCTGATTTAACTGTGTCAAATGTCCGCCTGACGCTTTGGAACAAGCTCACAACTCATTCGTGATTCTTGACTGTGCCAAATCATATGCAAACAGATAATCCTTATTGAAGATTTTTTCCGGTAATGGGGATGAGAACACGGAAAAAAAGCACGGTTAACAACAGATGTATCGCTGTCCCAACATGTCACATCAACCCCAAATGATCTCGAATATCCTTGAGTCGTTATCTGGCCTATCCTAGAATAATTTCTGCAGGCATGATTTGTCCTTTCGTATCAGCATCAGGCTTTTGGCTGACAGGTGAATGTCTCCAGAAATAGGGTGAGTTCCTTTTGAACTTATCCGCCAGTTGAGTCATTACTTGGCTTTTGCCTGTGAGATTTCATTAACAGTAGGCGTAGCCGGCCTTCTTTTGTCCTACTCAGTTTCAAATCGATGCAAATCTGCAGCTTTTAATCAAGACCATAGATGAGGATGACGAGGTCAGAGGGAGAGCGTGGCATTCTAGATGGAGCTTTCTGATAAGAAGCGGTAATACCTGAGGGATTTACCTGACCTTAAGGATATTTTCTTTTATTCTAACTCAAGCTGTGATGACTCTTCCGTTTTTTGTTTCTTTAATTTCGTCTTCAATATATACCTTTTTTTTTTTTATATCCAAAGCCCATAAAATATTTACAATCTTGTCCCACCTGGTTTTACAGGAAATTATGACACATTTTCCTCCCGGCATTTCTTCTCATCTGCTTTTTTTCCCCCAAAACTATATTATGCTTTATTCATACATATGATTTCTACAATAAGCTGTGATGTGGATTCAAGGATATTACAAGCTACATTGTGTGTGTTTGGAAGCGTCTCTATGATTCAAGGATACCCAACACAGCATCCATCAATAACAAGTTACTGTAGCTATGGCCCTTCATTGCCTTAGGCAGTAGAATTATTGCTCAATAGAGTGATGCGATTAAAATCTATAAATCCTCATCTCCACCTGCCGCCTGGCTCGTGGCAGTCTTCCACACACCTGTCGAACTAACGGAACACACCCACACACACACTAATATTGTTTATGTGCGAGTGTGTGTGTGGGTGTGTGTGTGTGTGTGTGTGTGTAAGGGGTTCGTGCAGTGCAGGCCAAACAAACGTGATATGTTTATAATATAAACTCAGACAAAGAACGATTTCACCAGAGCCACTATGCCTGAGTGATTTGTGTTTGTAAAGATACGCGGATTATAGCAGCATTGGAAAGATTTCACACGTCACCATGGAGGTGATGTGCGGTCCATATAGTGGGCCTGCTTGTAAATTTTGTTTTATTCCTCCTGAATTAGGGGGTGCAGTCCGTTACTGAACTGCTACCTGAAAGAGAACTGTCCTGTTACCAAATCAACCCAAAACACACACGCACAGACATACACACACAAACATGCACGCACCTTCTGTATTTACTAAAACAGTCAAGTCCTATCAAGGCTGTTTAGTAAACGGTAGCAGAGAACGTCAAGCCTGGAGACATGTCGTCATGCCCAGTGCCCCAGCTCGGCATTTGCTGCTTGATGTTATGTGTAAACATCTAGACACACTCTAGACACATGAAAGAAGTGAAATGTCTTGCCCTTAGACTGGAAGTTATTTAACGACCTTTTTTCCCTTCTTATTGTTTGCCCTTCAAGAGGTCATTGGAAAATGTAAGAATATGCAGAATTTTTTTGATCAAAGGTCGCGTTCAAGTTCGATAGAAGGGAAACTCTAAGGATTTCAATGTTGAAGTGCTGCTGTTGAATTCTAAAAAAAAAAAAATGTACTGAATATGTGCCCTTAATAACCACACATTCATAACAATATAAGACAATCCAAATAATGCCAAAATAATCAGATGCTCGCCAAGTCACCATCACCAATGACCAGCAATCTTAGTCCATTGAAAGAGTCCCAGTTTGTCCCAATTCAAGTTGTCCATCTGAAAATAGAATAAAAAATAATTAGCTCCATCTTTGTAAAAAAGTACATCCCATACTCCAGGGGAGAGCTCACTGACTGATCAACCCTTCTTAAACATGGCTTATATACCATTTGGGGAAAAGTGAAGTTTAAAGACAAACATAGAGAGCAGTGAGAGTGTGTGTATATGAATCATTGCTATTTCACCCTAAAATATTTTCCATGTCAACATGCGGTAAACATTGCGATACGGACAGGGCTTTACAGTTTGGGAGGGAGAGGAAGGTGGGAATAAAGTGTATGCGTCCTGCAGGACATCTGTGTGACTGAAAGGGGGTTGAGGAAATTGGTACTACTGAATACATTCTCATGTAATTTTCATGGTAACTGCAGGATAATTTCTTTGATGTCCCTTTTACTTCACCTCTGTCTTTCCTGCATTGTGACGATTTTATAAATGGAAAAATGTTATAAAGTTAATTCCGTGTGCATTTTTTTACATGATTTTTCCTCAATTGAATAGAATAGAATAGAATAGAATAGAATAGAATAGAATAGAATAGAATAGAATAGAAAGACCTTTAGTAATCTCCACAGGGAAACATTGGGCCTTACAGCAACTCTAATGTTTGTAAAGTGACAATTGAAAACAACGAAGACATATAAACATGTGTATTTGTATACATACACATACATATACATACATGACAATAATTTGCGAATCTCAAATCCTTTTATCCAACCAAATCAGCCTTTATCCAACCAAATCAGCCTCAGCATTTAACACAGACAGTGATAGATGTTATACTACTTAGGCATTAATATGTGTCATTGTGATCATACAAGCATGCGTACTTCAGGCCAAATCATGCTAACGATGCTGTGACCGGGCAGCAAGGGTATACAGCTGAAAAGTTCCAATTTCTCTGCATTGTACAGTTACTCCCCCCGACTGAACCCCTCGGCAGTATTTTTCATTAAAAAGAAAAATCTCCCCCAAGTTGGAATATTTGTGAATTATTAAAGAAAGATATGATATAGATATATCTCCTCCAGTTGATTCACATGCACCAAATCTGAACAAAATCATATCAACAGTTCGGAACTTGTGTCAGAGTCAAAGTGTTCTCTAAAAAAGTTCCCCCTAGTGAGTAAAATATGAACTACTAGTGTGAAACACGATGCATACAAGATGGATCTCCTCGAGTTGATTCATATGAAATTATTTTAAAAAATGATGGCCTGAACACCTTTAGAGATAAAGCTTTCACTAGTATCATAAATATACAACCAATCTTTCTTTCAATTTAGGTTTTCCTCACACTAGGCACTATTGGAGTATAACATTTGAAAATCCATGAAGTTTTCGAGTTATGGAAACGGTGTTTGTCGAAAGAAATAAAAAGCTCCCTCTAGTGAGTAAAATATGAACCTCTAGAGTTAAATATGCTCAGAGAGCTATGGTAGTATACAGATAGGTAGAGCTATAATGATATAACATTTGAAATGATCCCTGAAGTAGTTTTTTGACTTTCTGGGGATATAATAACAAGTGAATGTAAATCAAATCACTTTAATTCTCACCTTTATCAAGGTAAGGACTGACAAGAACGGATCTAGATTCTATTATAGTATGATAATTGTGAGAGATGTCTCTTTAGCCCTACATGAAGTGATAAAAACTGACTAATATACCCACCAACCTACCTACCTAATACCTACCTACCTACCGACCTACTTAGTATGTACCTACCTAGCATCTACCTACCTACCCACCTACTTAGTACGTACCTACCTACTACCTACCTACCTACCTACCCATCTAGCACCTACCTACCTACCCACCCATTTACCCACTTAGTACCTACGTACCTACCTAACTACCTACCTATTTTTCCCCCCAAAAAGTAAAGATTATTTACTAAGGTAACAGACCTGTTCTGAAAAGTACAGATATGTAAAATTAAAAAAACTGCAAAACCTTCATAGAGTAAAAGTATTTAAGTAAAGTTTACTTGCAGTATGAGAGTAAATATACGCACTGTGCAGTAGAAGGGTCCTTTTTAATATTTTTCGCTATTCTATTTGAATAAATATTACTGTTGGTCCATATTTTTGCTGCTAATATTAAAGTTATAAAAGAAGAAATCTAACTACTAACTACTTCATGAAACGGAGCATTTTATTACACACACAGGATCATCGTTATCCCCTTTATAGCCTCATGTGAGAAACACGTTTCTGTAAAGAGTCAACTTTTCATAAGATCAGCCTGTTTTGGATCCCAAATGTTTTGGGATCCAAATGGATGTTTTGGATGGATTCTTAATTGTTTATTAATCATTATAGGAAGAAGCATCTTCTCAGTCTCCGAAGAAATACTTACAAACACGAGTGAAGTGTTTGAAAAATTGTTATATTTGAAGTAATGAGTAACATAAAATACAAGTACTTCAAATTAGTAAATCGTTGGGTAAATGTAATATGACCTAATATTACCCAGTTACTACCCACCACTGGTCCAGCATGGCTCTGCTATGATATCTTCATTAAGACGATATGGAAATATCATTTCACAAAGGGTGTCGTATTACTTCACAAAGGTTTATCTAATGCTATTACTAATGAGATAAATGACTTTCTGTTCAGCTGTTCTGATCTCCCAGTTGCTGAGTGGATCACGCAGACGGTGCGTGGCGGGTTTTTCTCCTTGCAGACTGAGGACTCCGTCTGTTCAGCAAACACAGTCTGCACAGACAGCACTCATATTTGTTTTCATTAGCCAGCCCTGAAACCGAAGCAGACAACAGGATTGAGATCCAGACTGCGTCCATTGAGAAGATTAATTGCCCGACAGAAAACCAAAACCATAAAAGGAGAAAAAAGGCTAAGAGGAGCGGCTCGGTTTCCAATCAGCAACGGAGGTCGTCCATTAACCTTCAAACATGAACTGACTCTTCTGCAGCAGCTTCGCCTCAGGCAGGTGTAGCATGAGCGCGGCCATGCTGAGTGACCAAAGAGAACGTTTTTTTCTAAGATCACTACGACATGATAGTACAACCTGGAGTGTGTATCCTGTAACCCAAAGCCAGCAGTCTAAAATTCTGAGAGAAGGAGGCCGTTGGTTCTTTTATGTTTGTCTGAGGGTTAAATAATGGTTGTCATGTCCTCATATGAATGTCTGGGGGAAATCTAACTGCTTTTTCCTGCTCTGATGGTTATGGCTTAGTATTATGGCCATATTGAACGGTTAAAAAACTAAACATTTTCAAGAATAAAGTCACAATATTAATAAAATTGTCAATGCAGTCATTAATTCGTACCCCACAGGGTTTGAATGTATTATAAGACACCGCTGTCAGATTCAGGACAAAAATTAAAAGCTTTCTGACTCTACTGGTTCAACATGTATCGCGTGGGATTTCAATACAGCGAAATAGTCATATATGAAAATAACTAAGGTGAATTTGTTACAGATCAAAATCTTGTTTGACAGAAAATTAGAAATGATTTTTTTTTTTCCTTGTAAAAATGTTATTTGCTATATATAAGTCAGTGGTTTCTCTCATTTGGGATAGCAATAAATTGGCAGTATTTTATTGCCCTGAGGTCTAACAGGGCAAGACGTTCCTTTGTGCCTCGTGCCAGGAAACTGTTGAATACACAGAGTGAGTCAGTTGTTAGACTCACTGGTATTAAATACGATGCTGGTTGGACAAGGTTTAATGTCTGCTCTATGATTACGAGTGCTTCCTGAGTTTTACGTGACTGCTCGTCAAATTAAAGTAAGTGTTAAATGTTTAAGTTCAAGCTTATTGTCATTTACTGTTAGAAAACAGATGTAATCCTTCCATTGTGCACAGACCAGCCATAACATTGTAATAGTTGACGGGTGAACATTGAGTCAGAATAACATTGATTATCTTGCTACAATGGCACCCGTTAGTGGTTGGAATCTTGGAATGACAGAAATTGTTTATAATATGACCTTGGTTGCTCTTGGTGGTAGCATGTTCATGCTACCACCAAGAGCAAGGGGGGCCAATGATGGAGCTCTGTTGGACACCATGAGTCGAATGGGCCACGGAGGAAATAACATTGACTATGGCTATTGAGAAATCCTAAGCGATACGTAAAATTATTTTTGTCATATTTCAGAATGTGAGTAATTACTGAAAATACTTATGTAACTTGATACAACAAAAAAAACTCTGACAAGGTTCAAATAGTTTTCAAAAAACATTCTCTGCCAAAAAGTTGCGCTTGTATAATTAAAACTCTAAAAAAAATGATAGGTCTGAGTTTTTAATTAATTAATTAATTTGCTTTAAGGGTTAGGAAAAGCAAATGGACACTCTGGGTTGGAAGCAGGAAAATGGTGATTAAGGAGTGTATGGATAATTATACTAATGTCAAATTTAATTAGCTTTTTAAACTCCGCTTTATTGGATTTAACTTAAAACTATGACTTGATAAAGCCAAAAAAGGTGATCGATTTAGAAGGACCTAACAGTTTAAAGGGAACTTCACAATCAGAGCAGGGGATTATGTTTTCTATAATTATTACATCTCATCTTAGGGAGCATTGTTTTGAGGGTTATTTGACAGTTAACCTCCTTTTTAACCTCCACACTGCTTTAGTATTAACCCTTTAATATCCTCACCAAGGGAAAAAAGAACATCAAAATATTATTTATTTGGAGGATTCATTAAATGAATATCTTTGACACTCTAAATGTATCATAAGAAGAAGAATTATTTCGTCAAGGATATTTTTAAACCGTTAAAAAAAAATGTTTTTAATCTATTTAATGATAAAACTTTGATTTCGTGGAAAATAAGTAATTTTAATTAGATTAGCTCAACTGTTGTCTTTTTACACTCTTTGAACATTAAACATTTTCTAACTAAAATTCTGTTACTTAAGTCGTCACTTGATCAAATATGCCGCCCCGAAATCCCCCTCTGGAGGATAATATCTCCTCCAGAGCGGCCGCTTTGACCTTTGGTGTTCCTCTGGGCTCCATCCTTGGGCTGCCACTGGTTCACATTATAAAGAGGTTCAGCCACATTCTTTAATAAGAAATAGTGACTCAAAATGAGCGCAACCAAACAGCTGCGTACGACATTAAAGGTTAACGTGGGAATAACAAAATAGTACCGCCCTGTCCAGGATATCTCGCATCCGATCTTCGTGTCCTTCTGTATGATTGTAGCAGCCTGACATTTCTGAACAATCTTAAAAGAATCCCTTTAGTGATGACTTCATTTATGACATGGAGTTATTGCAACAGTTTAGTGTTCTGATACAGCAGCGGTGCGTTTAGGTTCTGTTGGTTTCTTTGTATGTTGATCCAAACATACTGCATTGCCTCAAAACCAAATCCTCCTACAACGCTATTAATCCGTTACTAAAGAGACCAAATGCCACCAACCTTTCAAAGTCCTTTTGTTTTTTTCATTACTTTGCAGATCTCTGGGCCTCAAAGAGAGAATCAATAGTGAAATAATTGCCTGTTGCATCCTGGTGGGATGAAGGTGTCACATACGGCTGCTCCGGATAGATAGTCAATCCAATGGAAGAATAAACTCCTCATATTGTGGTCACTTAATGGGTCTCTGAACACATCAGAGGCTTCCAATGTCAAACAAATGCAAGCATGTTATTTGTTTTCATGAGTGTTACAGGTGCAATCTGAGCAATGAGGAATTTACATTCCATATAGGAATGAGGATTGAGGATTGATAATCCTATAATCTTCTCCTCCATTTCCAGGCTAGGGCGCAACTCTTTGATGCAACATTGTATTATTGATCACAACTTTGGTGAGTAGAGATGGGGGATTTTACTTTGCAGATAACTTTACAACATGGAGAATCTGTAATGAAAAAAGCCGCTGGACTATGTCCACACGCAGAAAACACCAGGGAGCACAAGACGCTCCCCAAGCAGGAATAAATGAGATAGCTCGCAAAAAGAAAATCATTAAGACGGAAAATATTTTCCCAAGATGCAACTGCACGAAGGAAACTCTTTTATCAAACAAAGTATGCCGCATAGAAAGCATCTGCACACATTCATCCAAACGTCTCATATATTCATATTGGAATGAGTATAAAAACACATTCAGCACATCCAGCATCATACACTGTAAAGAACATTGTGTGTTTTATGTAATACACGGTAAAACACACGCAGTTTGGGTAGCAAGAATGTCATACAGTGACCATTAACGAGACATGAAGGTAAATTACCATCAAAAAAACACATTTATTGTAAACTTTTTTAAGGTACAAATACAGAAATCAACAATAAATTACAATAAATGAATTCATTAAACTTTGAACGCAACAGTATTTCACAATTATAAACGTTTTTTTTACAGCAAATTTAATGCACATTCCACTAAAATCTGTAATTTAGACGGAATAATATTGATACTTTGATGGTGATGACTTGCTTGTGACATTGTTTAATTTTTCTGTAAATTTTACCAAAAGTTTATGTTTTCACAGTAAAATGTGTTTATCTGTGTTTCCACACAATTTGACGATAAAAAAAAAGTTATTAACTGCTTATTTACTGTTTTTTTCCACGTAATTTATACTAGCAAATGTTTGAGTGCTAAGTACTTTCAAATTACAGTCAAAAACCTTCAACCATTCAAGAAGAGCAAACCTTAATTTTTACGGGAAGAACAATTGTTTAATACTGTTTATTTCAAAGTTTAAAAGAATCTGTTATTATTGGAATTTACTGTCCTTTTATGTAATGCCCTTGTACCATCAACACGTTTACAAGTGATCTGTTATGTTTCATGGTATTTTACTGTAATGTTTTTGCATATGGTCTTCGTATTTTTTATTGGGAAATTCTGTCAACCAGCTGTGGTATTTTACCGTAAATTATACAAAACATTTTTAAAAATTACATTTCAATATTAGTCATTCTTGCAGAATATTATTTCACAAACTACACTAAATTAATAAATTAAAAGCAGATATACTGTCAGCCAACGAATAATAATTTTCGTTTCGTTCGTTCTGATTAGATCTTTAATGACATTATATAAAATAACAGTTAACAACCGTCCATTTAAACATATAATTGTAGATAAATCTAGCTGTAAACATAAGCAAAATCTGTAATATGACATAATAATACTATTATTGTGATGGTAATTAATTGTTCTTGCAGTAATTTTCCCATTAATTTTAACGACTACATTTCCACAACAATGGTGTCTTTTCCACATGTTATTGCTCAAAGAATTTAAGTTGTTATTTTACTAGGCTAAATAAGTGTATTCAATATGGTGACTTACTCATGTACTAATTAGCAGTACTTACTAAATAGTACATAATAGAGTGATTTTAGCCTTTTACATTTGAAATTTGCCTAAATTTTTCTTTTTTTTGCACCATTTGTTTTTCGCTTTCAAATCGATGCGCGAGTGAATATATGTTTTATTGCCCATAACCCGGTAATTAGTTATTAAACTGTAAAAGCCATTGCACATCTAAAAATCAACTGTGAAGCTAATTATTCTCACTGCGCTGTAACGCTAACGTCTGTTTACCCAGGACAGACAAACAGCTCCGGCCCTCTGAACCTTCATTTTTTGCCTGTGGGCTGTAGTCCATTTCCACAGTAAATCAACTGGTGCATACTAATTGGTGTGACTTGATCCCTGCGGCTGAAGGAGCACCAGTGTGTGTGTGTTCATGTGACTGTTTGGTTAGGTCGTGTCTGGCAGGAAAAAAAGAGACTTCCTTTGACAGCTCACATCAGTACGGTCAATCGTTTTAGACACTGCCTCCTAATGCACAGACACAAATACACACACACACACACACACACACACACAAAGCAAAGAAGAATTTAAATTTATTTTTCAGGCTTCCCATTAGGTAATACTAATAATAATAATAATAATACATTTAATTTATAATGCACTTTACATTTACATTACATACATACTAGACAGAAGTCACAGAACGCATAACTCTACCAGTTAAAGGCCAAAAATTTGAGCTTGAAAACCAACTCCTAGAAATGGGAATGACAGTGGTATCATTATGGGTTGGACAGTGTTAGGACCAAAGAAAAAAAGGGGACACACACAATGTTTGACTATAAATAAAAGTTTTAATTAATCAATAAAACCAAATTAAACCAAATAATTGTAAGACAACTAAACTGAACTAAGTGTTCAACACATGGATATGGGCCGTTTATTAGAGTAAGGGGTGTAAAGTGTGCATGAGTGGAGGATATATGTGTGTGCGAGGATGTTGTAAGGTGCAAAACATCAGAACCAAACCATGATGCATGTTGCCCGTTTGAAGAGCAGAGAGAGAGACATAATCTGCAGCATGACCTTAAATAAACAGGAGCTCCCGGGGTGCAACTTCCCCGCCCCCTTTCCCAGTCTCTTCCCATCTCTACAAAATATTCACGTAACATTGATATTCAAAGTCTGGTGGAAACGTTCAAATACCCCATGGCTCTGTGCATGATACCATAGAGCATGGTTATGCTCTATGGTATCATGCAGAGAGCCAGAATCTGCTCGATGCAGGAGGTAAAGTTAGCACCTCATTCCGTTGGATCATCCAAAAGTGGAGATTCACTGGGATAAGGCCCTAATCACCGATTCCAGTGTGAGGGAACGCAAGGGAAATGCAGTGGCATACCTCGTAACCTGAGACATCACAGTCAGCATGTAAGCAAAATCAGACCGAGAGGGAGGTAATGGCCCAACACAATCAATGAGCAGATGCTCAAATGGTTGGCCTGAAGCTTGAATGGCTCAGAGGTACAAGTTTAATGACCTGACTCTGTTTATCAGTGAAATGGCAAGAATGGCGCAACTCAATGTATTTTGAGACATCACCTTTTCACAAAGCATCCAGAGATGAATCCGCTCTTTGGCTCTTCACCCATTCCTTCCGTGAAACGGGTTTCGGAAGATCAGGCAGTGAAAAGGCATGTACATTTAACAATTTAATCTTCCTATCGCCAGAACCAATTGAGCCTTGAACCAGCATGAAACAGACCTCCGCCTGCGCCACAGCTCCTCAGACACTAACTAACTCAGGCACGTTCAGAAAGGACGACAGGAGATCGCTACCTCTTAGCCCACACAGCACTGCCAGCCAAACTGTCACCTAAAACCATCTGTACCTCAACAAGTGGCAATGCGGGTCGCAGGCAGACAGGAACAGTAACCTGCATCAGCTCACAATCCAAATTGATGTGATGATGCGGCACAGCCACTGAAAGCCAACTCCATACCCTTCATCAAGACCAAACGGTGATGCATGTTGCTTGTGGAAGAGAAGAGAGGGAAAGATTAGTCTGCAGCACGGCCTTAAATAAACATGATCTCCTGGGAGCCGCAGATGTTCCAGGTTACTAAATGAGCTACGTCCAGAAAAACTGAAATTGTTAGTGTATCACCCCCAAGAGGCACAGAGGGGACATGACAGACGGTTATTCAAGAAATGGGATATATATAGATATATATACATATATATCTATATATATCTATATAGATATATATGTATATATAGATATATGTATATATATAATTTTGACATCGGGCTGAAAGTCTGAGCTACAGTTTGATTTAAGTTGTAGTATAATTAATTGTTTCCTCATAGAAGCCAAATGTCACTATCACTTTACAAAATGACTCTTATGACTCTTATAAAGGATTTACAAAATGTTTTAATGTTATTATTAGTCCTCACAATAAACTGTTGTAAGAAACTTATAATATATTTATCATCTATCGATACGGGTTCACAGTGGTGTTGTGTGTTCCTTGTTGTTCCTTGTTAATGATTTTTTTTCTTCCTCATTCTACCGTACTACTCAAATATGAAGCTGTCATTCCCTGTGATTCCTGGTCAGGGTCGCGAGGAAGTTTGAGTCTATCCCAGCTGACATGGAGCGACAGGTGGTTTACACCCTGGAGAAGACAGGTGATTCAACATTTTTATAACGAGCGTTAAAAATCACTAAACAAACTCAAACATCTGGATCATCATCTGGAGCCAACGTCACAAAGTTTAAGGGATTATTAAATGGACCCTGCGTCCAAAAAATACCATCACAATCTGTTCATTATATTTTGAGTAATCCTGCTAAAAGCAGACGAAGAATTATTAGTAAAAGAAATAGATTTTAAAAAAGCCTCTATGGCAAAGATCGCACTGCTCTCCTCAGATATTCTGCAGAATATTACATCCTTGTTCCGACAGGATTTTCTTCTATTTTTTTTTTGAAGAAGCAGCTGTCATATAATTTTCTTATTATCAATCATTCACCAACTCGGCCGCCGAAAGTTTCCTTGCCGGCGGTTCAGACACACGACTTTGGATTACATCCAACCCTCTGTCATTGCTTGTATTGTGTTTAAAGCCAATAACATGATGCAGGTGTTGTCTAAGTACTTTTCAACTTCTGTTTTATAAAAAAAAAAAAGAAAAAATACTCAATTGAGTGTCAGAAGCAACCACCCATAAATTATCATTAACAGTCGGTTGGAGGTACCGTTCATCTTGTTGTTTTTAGTGACGACAACTATATTGCGTGAGTGGCTAGACTGAAACTCGATTTCAGCCAAATGATTAAATACTGAATGAGAGGTTCCAGAACCATTTTTGACATTATCACAAATAAGAGGTGGATAAGGATATTGATACTACCGTCATATAAATTATGATCATCAAATATAATGAGGCAGCCAGCAGGAGATTAGCTTTGCTATGGCATAAACACAAGGAGCCGGGGGAAACAGATAGCTCCTCTCAAAGGGAAAATGAGGGAAAATAAATCTATAAAAATAATAATTGTTATAGTATTTCCAGTTTTTCATTACCATTAGCGCATCTTAACTTGCAGGATGAAGGTTTTTTCAGTTCTTCAGGCAATTTAAGGGATTATTAGGGATAGTTCATTTAACACTACAAAGGGAATAAGTGTAATGTTGATTCAGAGAGCACTTAAATAAGTTAATAAATAACAAGATGCATATTCTGTCATTGCCACATCTAGCTGATAGTCACACAACAGTGTTATTACACGTTCATTATTATCAAAATTATGATTTTATTCAGTTTCTATCATCAATTACATGGTAAATCAAAACTTCAACTTTTGACTATACCAATTATAAAAACAGTATTTGCAAATAAGTACAGAGCTTTGTTGAAATGTGATACTTTGGAGAGAGCATATGAGTGTTGTACATTTAATATGTTATATTTTCAGTATTTCAGTGGCATAAACCGATCAGAGCTGAGCAGAAGAAACAAGGAAATAAACTTTATTGTCATTTAATGAACAGGCATGCAGCCTGAAGTGGACTAAATCAATAATAAATAATGTAATTAAAAAACACAATAACGGCACTAGAAAATGAGACACTAAAAACAATATAAGAAATTTAAAAAAAAGAGTAAAAGTGGCACAATAATAATAGAATGTGCAAGAAAGGAGCCGGACGGTTAAGCGTTAAGTCAAATAACATGATGAAGTTGAAGTATCTTCTGTTAATCCCCCTCGCTTCTCCTCTGGAAATAAATAAGATCCCACCAAAGTCCAGACGATAACAACTACTGACATTCTACTCATCTGAATTTCAAGAAGGCAAATGGGACAAGACTTGCTCCGGGGGAGAGTGGGTAAATTTGGAAGGAGACCATGGGTCAGTGGACTGATTTGGTGAAGGTAAGAAGTGTCGTAATAAACAGAATCCAGGCAAGAAATTCATCATATAAGAAGATGAAGGTCTGAGGAGAAGGGTAATTAAAGGAGAGAAAATGCATCATTAAGTAAAAGTAATTGACCAAAGAAATACAATGAACAAATAGAAATACCGTCATCAGCAGCAGTTTGTTCACATCACAAAGTAGTTGTGCTTAAACCCTTGACCTCTCCTTGTCACCGTTGTTGCCGGGGTCAAGCATGATTGGATATCCTGAACCAACTTCAGATCCTGTTGGATCCAGGCTGCCAGGCAGGTTGATGGATTCACACTTCAGTTGCTCGATAAAAACAGACCAGAAGCACTCAGTGAGACATGGGTCGAGGAAGAAAGGTGTTAAAAAAGAAAGAAAGAAGAAGCTTTGGAGCAAGTATGAAGCTGAAGAGAAATTAAAAAAAAGAGCTTTTTCCCCTTAACAGCATTCAACATCTATTCACATTCTTGCAGAGCTCTACATTAAGAGGTCACAAACATCAAACAACTGTAAGATTATAAGAAGCTTATCCAACAGCAAATTACAAGTTAGCTTCATTTCATTCCTTTCACAGTAGATTTCTTGATTTATACACATTTAACCAGTTAAAGATCAACTTTTGATTTAGGGGTGGTAGAATGGTGGTGTGTTGAAACTAATGTCTACATTCTGCCACATTTAGCCCTTAACGATCTTTAAAAGGAGTATGAAACCTTTTAAGGTGACATTTCTTGACATTTACGTCAATATTCATGGACTTGTTTGTTTTATTTGAAAAGTATATTAAATAAAACGTCAAGATTAAATCAAAATGTTTAGTATGAAGTCTAAATATTAAATCTAAAAGTTAAATATAAGTCTGAATGTATATCTAAAAATACTAAAACTAAGATCTAAATCCATACGTTCAATCTGAACATTAACTCTGAATCTAAAGGTATACTCCAAATATATATATATATATATATATATATATATATATATATATATATATGAAATCAAAGCATATAATCTAAATATAAATATTACATCTAAAATCTAAATGTGCAATATGAATGAAAATGATAGATCTAAATGTGTTAACAAATTTAAATGTTGAATTTAAATGCGAAACGTAAATCCAGATACGTAATCTTAATGTAAATGTATAATCTAAATCTTAATGTAAAATCAAAATATAAATGCATAATATAATGCCAAATCTTAATCTTAATCTTTACATCTGTCTTAATCTACATGTAAAATCTTAATGTTGAATATAATCCTAAATATTAAATCTAAGTGTGTATATAAAACAAACATGGATAATCTAAGTCTAAATGTTAAATATATGTCTTCACTTGTCAACTTCATTTAAATGTTAAATATAAGTATACAATCCAAAACTAAATGTTAAATATAACTCTAGACGTGTCATTTAACGCCAAATATAAATATGAAAGTAAGTGTTAAACATCCCAATGTGCATTCAAATTTAGATTTAACATTTACTACTACTTTTTTACTAATACTGCGTGTTTAATTTAAGGAGACGAGGCTTCCTTACCCTTCTTCAAAGATTGTTTTCCATCTAAATGTGCTGAAATGTTGCTGTAATTTTCAGCATGTGTTACTTTTATAATGAACTTCCTATCTGCTGGGGGTAGACTTGTAGAAAGTCAGAGTTGTGATTTTTTATTCATAGGTAAGAGTTCATATTCATAAAGAGAGCCAATTTTAACAACATTAAAACAACGTGGTCTTCTCAGAACATCATTCATAAACCTTCAGAGTGTGAGAAAAGATTGTAATCAGACCTCAAGAATAAAGCTGCGTGGAAACAGGGCAGCAAACACCGACAGGAAACTGCGGTGTTGATAAGACCTCCTTCTCATGGCTAATAAAGATAGGGATGTGTTTTCTGAGGCACCACTCTCCCTCCACAATCTCACTCTCCTTGGCTGGATCTCTCCGGTCCTCATCCTCACCCCATGTTAGCTCCTGCAGTTTTCTCAACATTATATCCACCTGCAGTTAACTGGTCCCACGGGGACATCATGGAAATATTATTACTATCATTAATTCTAGAAATGAGTCGTAGTATGAAAAAGTATTTGCAATATGGCCCACAGATATAACAATACAAGAGTTTGCTGTTTGTATTCTTCAACAGAATGTGGAAAGCAATTACTAACTAGATTGATCTAATGTAGTGAAACAAAAAAATACTGAATTGCGGTATCAGATCATGGTACGCATATGGATTGATTAATATCTGGCCCTTTTTCCCCAAATTGTTAATATCCTTCCATTTTCTTTAACCGCTTATCCCGTTCAAAGTCGAATGGGGCTTTAGCATATCGCAGCTGACACTGGACGAGACGCGGGGTACGCCAAGTAGCCGCAACCATTGGGAGAACACGCAAACTCTACACAGAGAGGACCCAAAGAAAAAGGTGGAACCCGGACCCCTCTTGGAGTGAGGCAACTGTGTGACCGATTATACCACCGTCCTGCAATATAGTTAGAATCATGAAGAATAATAGTTAAATCCCAAGGCATGATGTTTCTCTAATAGTTACAACTCGATCAAGATCTTGATTATAATCTCCTAAATCTGGATCAAAATCTGGATCAAGGAGATTAAAATATATACTTTACTGAGAATATCATGTTATGGGTCACATTACCGTAAAAGAGTATTAGATGTGCTACCGCAAACATGCAGCTGAGGTAAGAGTCATTCAGAGAGATTTCATATATTTTTAATGAATGTTACATGGTTTAATGCATGTTAATGGATTAAATGCATGTTACTAACTTGACTTCTTCCCTGGAGTCTTTGGGTTTTCTCGCCCTGTAAGGTCACATGGTTGGTGATTGCATCTGCTGCTGTGGACCTGCTGGATGTCCACTGATCACACGATGCTCATGATGATGATTATTGTTATCATTATTATTATTATTGTATAGTATTTCCCCATAAGCTATCACTATATGTTACATTAATATTAATGTTATTATCAACCTGGGATCCCTGCTGCTGCCGCGGCCCGACCATGGAGCGGTTGGAGAAAGTGGATTATAGCTGATATCTTTGCTGCTTTTCCCCCGTCGGTATCTCTCCTCACCTGTGTCTCTCTCTTTCTCGCTTTCACTCTCTTTTTTTTCAAATCCGACCGGTCATGGCAGTAGGCCGTCCACCCTGAGTCTTGGATCTGCTCGAGATTTCTGCCGGTTAAAGGGCAGTTTATTTCACGCTATTGTCGCCAAGTGCTGCTCAAGGAGGAATTTGTTGGGTCCTGTAGATAATTATATAAAGAGTCTGGCCTAGACCTGCTCTTTCTGGAAAGCACCTTGAGACAACTGTCGTTGTGAATTGGCGCTATATAAATAAAGATTGATTGATTGATGATATATCAGTGAAAGAAAATTAGATCTTGATCGATTTAAAAATAACTTTTTCCTTAATATCCCACTTACTACCGATGATGAACACATGATCCCAATGCTTGTTTCACAGCATCAAGAAAATGTGGTGGTATTATTCTTGCATGATGAGTAAAGAGGTGTCATCATGGTGAGATCGTCATAGCGGGTGGTAATAACAAACATCGTGGCCAGGCTGGGGAAAGAGGCAGGAGCTCCGTGAGTGTGTATTCTCTGAGTGTGTACCTGACCAAAACAAGTCTGTTTGAATTAGTTTGATGTTTGCTACTTCTGCGAAGGAGGTCGGGTAAATGGGTTGTAGTTATAGCTAGCACCTTTTCAGTCTTAGTGTGCTTTACAACCCCAAGAATTGTTACAGTTATTTGTTTTATTTATTCTTCTGTCTTATACAGACTACCTTTCTAACTTGGGGTCAAATTGGGGTTCCGGTTCTTCATCAAGAGGACTATGAAACGAAGACTGGTCCGAGGATCGGATCAAACTTCCGATTTGGGGAGGACCCCTCTGCATCTAAAATGACAATGCCCTTGTGGATGTAAATAAAGAGGCTTTTTTTTTTTTACTTTTCTGAAATATTTGGCTTTAATTAATATTTTTGTATTAATTCTGTCATGGATAAACCACCTGAGAGATTCTGAGGAATCTTGAAGGGTTGGGCTTTCAGCAAGCAGTGCATCTGGTTAAGGGAGCAGATTTTCCTGACTTTTTGAACATAGCAAGATGAGACTTCTTGACCATTTTAGTCATTTTTCAACATAAATTAGTTCCTGGATAACCATGAATCGGAAGAGTAGGGCACCGTTCCAAAAGAGGGAACCGATGAGTTTTGGAGCAGATCCAGTTTGATGGGGAGGATTCATCGTTTTACTTTCTTAAAATTACAACAACCCCGAGGGCAGCCATTCAACTCATAAAGTTATGGAGCGATTTGCATGAAACTTTTATCAGTGATAGACATCGAGGGTTAGGAGTAGGTTATAAAATACTGAGATGAATCTGTGCAGCGGAACGGGAGGCAGAGGTGTAATTTAGTGTTATTATCAAGTGTGTAGGATGAATAGTCTGTTAAAATCATGCAAATTTCCTCATCCCTACAAGCTATATTTATAAATCAGGAAAGTCAGTTGCTTTCTCACTAACTCAAGTGGATGACAAGTATCCTTCTAAATGTAAGGATGTTTTTTTTTTTTTAAAGATAAATGGCTCACAATCCCTGTTCCCCCAAAAATGTAACTGCTGTTGTTTTAAAATACAAACAGACTGTGGTTCTAATGGCTAAAACACCTTTATACTTATTTTTTTAACCTCAGCCCTTTCCACTAGACATGGTCTAGCACCACTGTGTGCACAAGCACTACTAGTGATACAATGGATAAGTTATTAAGAAGGCAAAAGACAGTTGGCCCGTTGGAGTTCTTCAAACTAACTCCTTTCTTTGTTGGGCCCAAGGAAATTCATGTTCCACACACAACTAAACCTGCTTCTGGAAGATTTAAGTAGTCTCTACTGCTGAGACCAACTTCCATTCAGAAACGTTATCCGGGAAACACACCACAATACATAATAATAAACATGTTTAAATCAGCAGAGAGAGGGAAGAAAGAAGAGTGTTTATTACAGTTGGTGACATGTGATGATAAGTACATTACAACGCATTTGGCGCTCAGACTGGGCGGGGGGATTGTGATAAAAGGATATCTGTCCTGAGCGGCAGTTACTTTATCCCCCGTTTGGAGTCTGGATACTGGTGGTGGTGACTGATGATTCCGCTGAGACTGATGAATGATGTGGTTGATGGATCTGCAAGGACTGGGAGGAGATGAGGAGCTGGGGGACGTGGGTACCAGCAGCATGAAAGAACTAGTCGTGTGCAGAGAATCATATTTACACAGACAGTAACAAGATGGCAGGCTGAATACGCCCATGCTGTCAACCCTGATAGCTTGGGCAAACCTCCAAAAATACCCCGATCCGCTGCGTTGGACAAGCAATCCTCCGATTGAAAGTTAAATGTGAAATTACGTCCAAGTTATTTTTTGGGAAAAAAGTGAAATATGACATACACAATATGATATATACATGTAGATCTTCTCAAGTCCATTCATGAGCCACAAATCTGGACAAAATCGGATCAACTTATCCGCCTGTTATTTCCGAAAAATTGTGTATTTGGCAAAAAAGCTTCCCAAAATTAGTAAATTATGAACTTTTAGAATAAAATATGTTATATTCAAGATTGAACTCTTCGAGTTGATTCATTTATGTATTGTTATATAATGTGGTGGACGATTCCTATTAATAGACTGTAAGACTGACAGTAAATGGGGCAACTTTGGCCTTTATGGCCCCCGGCCAGCGGACAGTGGGCACCCTTAAAATAAAGAGAAGATATCAAAATACATTGTTAAAAAAGAAAGAAAGAATATAATAAGGCAGAGGAGTGAAGTAAAAAGTAAACAGCAAAATTGGTCCAGGCAATTAACCAGCAAGGGAGGAAGGGAATGTTACAACATGCAAGCACATAAAACATGTAAGTAGTAGCATCAATCCGGTTAATGAGATTAAAACTACATAAACAGTAATCGCATTAAAATCACATTAAAATCGCATTAAAATACAAAATGCAAGCAGTTGGTAAAGACTCGGGAGCAGAATCCACAATTTAACAAATTTAGACTGAATTGGGCCAACGGTTAAAAAGGTATTTTCAAGAAAGTGTTTCTGGAAAAATATAAAACTCCCCTTATTCAATCAAATATGAACATATGGACCAAATTCGGACTGAATTGGACCAAAGGTTGAGAAAGTATGGGCCGAAAACTTTTGTACTCCCCCTAGAATCCAGCGACTTCTTACCCCAAATCAATCCATGATATCCATGATATTGTTTCTAAATTAGCATGTTACCAGGAAGGATTTGCAGCAGACGCAGAAATAACGATTTCATAATATCCAAGATACTCCATAATACTTTTGGGGATATAATGATGAAGGTGTTTCACCATGATTGGATAGATGTGGTCAGCTGATGAACACAGTTCAAAGGCGTGCAAGGGTATTATTTTTCTGACTAAATTTTTGTTTGCGCCTCATGTTATCTTTGTTTTATTGGCAAATTTCAAACTTGTTCTTAATCACAAAAACTGTTCAGTTCATCTCAAAATGATAGAAAATGCACACAGAGAAGCACCGGCATCAAGGCACCTTCCCTCTGAATTAAGGGAGGTTATGACTGACATTGTAGGTGTAGTCAACTTTATGAAGACCAGACCACTAAAAACAAGACTGTTCTCTGCCATCTGTGAGGAGATGGGAGCTGAACATCAAGCTGTGCCGTTTCACAGTGAAGCAGGGTGGCTGTCACGAGGAAAAGTCTTGTCCCGAGTTTTTGAGCTCAGAGAGCAGATCAGAATGTTTTTGGAGCAGGAGCACAAGTATGAACTCGCAGAACAATTTTGTGATGAGAACTTCCTGGCAAAACTGGCCTACCTGAGTGACATATTTGGAAAGCTAAATGAACTAAATCTACAGCTTTGAAGATAAACGCCTCCCTCGGGTCACAGACAGGATCAGCTCTTTCCCTCGAAAGCTTGCAATGTGGGGCAGGCGATTTGACGAAGGAAATACTGATTCATTCGAGAACCTGCATGAATTTGTTGACACTACTGACTGATGCCACCTCAGTGATTCCATATATTAAGGAGCATATTTCATCACTGATGGGATTCTTTAAAAAGCACTTCCCTGAAAACAGTTCCCAATATGACTGGCTGAGAGATCCTTTTAATGCAGCAGCTCCAACTGGTTTCAGCTCTGCAGAGGAGGACCAGTTCATTGATATGTGTCCAAAAATGTAACCTAGTGCTAAAACCTTTTTTTTTAATTTTTATATATTACTTTATCTAGAAGCAAAGGTTCCCTTAAGCCATTATTTTTGTTGTGTTCTGTTTATGGTCCTCTGGGAGGTTTTGCTTCAATAAGATAATTTTCAGATGCAGCGAATGCAGCTGGGGTTTCCGTGTCCTGTCGGTTTTCTGCTCCCAGCCCCAAACAGAATGTTGTGCCGTGCTCTGTGAACATTGTTTCAAAATAACTGTGAATATTATGTTCAGGAGGGACTAGGCAACTGATGTTATACATGCAATTTTATCACAAGGGATGAAGACAGTGCACCAAAGCTTTGATATGATAAATAGACTGATGGTAGGATTCTCTCAGACTTAGGTGTCTTCTGACAGGAGTTTCTTTTTTAAGCAAACTCTGTGAAAAAAAATGGGGCTTGTCTGCTACTAACCATAAATGTACTTAGAAACACACACACACACACACACACACACACACACAAACACACACACACACTGTAAATCATCAGAATTTAGAAACCCTACCGAGAGATTTGTTGATCCAATCTCTCTCTTGTGAGTAAGATTTGACATATTACAGTAAAATGTGACAAATACGAGATAAATCTCCTTGAGTCGATTCTAATACAATTATATACAACTATACAACCGATTTTTTCCCAAAAATCTATCCAGTTCTTCCTCGCTCTAAGGTCAATGGGGTGATAAAAATGGGAAAATGATCCATGAAATAGTTCTTGAGGTTTCAAGACGTGTCCATAATGTCTCTGATTTTTCAGGGATTTGATTACGGCTCTACTGTATTGTTTTGAACTCTGTTATACAACCATCATAGCCTAAGAGCGAAGAGCTGAGAGTTAAATTACAAGTAGTGGGGAGACGTGACAGCTGGCTGATTGTGTAGGCTAGCATAAAGGGCTCATTGCCTATGCCACATTAATTCACCCATGTTCCTCCCGGACATGGAAGCTGTCCTTCAGGAGAGATTTAGTTCTATCCCACTCGGGCCTTCCTGCAACGTTTCAATTTGTCACCTGACTGCAAATCACCAGGTCTAATGAGCGGGCAGTGACGTTCTACCGGTGACTATGTGGATACCAGGAGATAAATATTACCTGAAACAGGATGTCTTCAAAATGCAGTCAACACTGATAGAAACGGACAGACAAAACGAGTAAAATAATGGAAAAAGGCGGTGGTGTAACAGAGAATTGATCGGAAATAGGAGTTTTTGGTTGGGCAGACGACGATATAGGAGAAGATATATGACTCTATGCTGTATGGTAGGGTAATGAAAGGATGGCAGAGGATGTGAGAAGATGACAGCTATAAATAAGAGGAAATTATATGGGCGGAAAAGAACTGTGAGAGGGGAGTGACACACAGCTCAGGAAAGGTCGCTGGTGGTGGGCATGTGACAAAAAGCTGATATATGGTGGACTTGATACAGTAATTCTGAGACTGGAGGCCTGCTTTGCTGCGTTGAAGCACTAAACACATGCTCAAGCACGCACAACCACCCACAACACTCCATTAGATTCAGGAAAGTGTGTCCAAACAACTCATCAGGAATCTGACGGCTTGGATTTGGTGGTTTGCTAGAAATCCATTGAAAGTTTGTGTATGAAGTCTCTTGTAAGTTTTTAGCAACTACGTAGCTGGCTTCTAGATAAACAGTTACCAAATCAGGTTGTACCATTAAAACGTGAAGGATGCCTTGGCTAGCAAAGAAACATGGTATGTTTCAGTTATTTTTGAGTTATCACACCAAGGATCTGCATCAGTGGAGGCAGCAGCGGCTATGACGATTCCATAAAATCCCCAGCTTTTTGGAGATGTAATCAAAAGCTCCACATTTTGGAAAATCTTGTGAAGCTTTTTTGCTTTCAATCAAAAATTTAAATGGATAGACCAGCAATGTTAAAATTGGTATATTAGCTTAGTATAAAAAAACTTCCTGCAATTGTAACAACTCCGAAAGTCATTTTTATCATTTTGGGATAAAGCTCCCCTTAGTGGCAGAATTGTGCAAACTCAGCTTTTCCAAAACTAATCCAGTTTTTCTTTGTACTGCAATGGGCATCTAAAATAGGACATTATTGTCCTTGAAATAGGCAGCGGTGGCAGCGTCAACGACGGTCCCATAATATCCCTGACTTTTCCCGGATTTATTTCAATGAATAAAAGGCACAACCAGCCACTATGGTTGATATACAGTACAATATAAATGGTTAATATAAAATGCTTTCAGAATGTATTACGGCCCCTTCACTTCCTATTTCACTATGATGCGACCTTATGCTGAAATAATTAGAATTGACTTTCCCCCTCATCAACAAACACTCCTAATCCCATCATAACAAAGCAAAAAATGGTTTTAGGTGGTTTTAGATTTTTTTGCATATTATTAAAAACAGAAAAACTGAAATATCACATTCTCACAAGTATTAATTTCCTCTGCTCTGACACTTGACACACTACTTCTCTTGATCATCTTAGAGATGTTTCTCCTCCTCGATTAGAGTCCAGCCGTGGTGAATTCAATTGATTTGACATGATTTGGATGCACACATCTGTCTATATGAGGTCAAACAGTTACATATGGGAACAAAACTAAACCATGTGGTCAAAGGAAGTTCCTGCAGAGCTCAGAAACAGGATTTTGTCCAGACAACAATATGGAGAAGGCTAGAAAAAAACTCTGCTGTGCTGAGGGCTCCCAAGAGAACAGTGGTCTTGTTGTTCAATTCCGTTTTAATGGTGAAGCAAGGTGGTGGAGGCATCATGCTGTGGGGTTGTTTTCTGCAGCAGGATTGGGAGGCTGGTGATGTAGAGCTGAATGGAGTAAAGCACAGAGATATTTTTAATGGAAACCAGGCCCAGGGCGCTCAGGACTTTAGATTGGGCCATACGTTCACTCTTCAACAGAATAAGAGCTCTAAGTTAACAGCAAAAACCTCTGAATGAAACCAATCAAACATCTCTGGAGGGGCCTGAAACTGACTGTCTTTTGACGGTCCCCATCCAGCCCTAAATGAGCTTACGAGGATTTGCAGAGAATCCTGGCAGAAAGACAAGGACAGAGCAGCATCTCCAGCTTAGATGGATTTCTGACATGTCAGAAATTTCGGTCGGCCATCATCAGTCTTTCTCACAGTTGAAGCAGAGCCACGAGTGGATTCCCCCGAGGTTTGCACATTTGTTCTCACAGCGCCTATGTGAAGTGGCTACTGAGCGGCTGAGTTGCCATGGTAACACAGCGCGTTATGTGGATAATAAATAATAAGTAGTCCGTTTGTGGCTGGTAGGAACTGAATTTCCAGGAAGAAAAATAACTTCCCTAGCTGTCAGAGCGTTGCTAGCTACCAAGTTTATACCCCATACTGTAAAATCTTGCTTACCTCCAAGTACCTCAGCTTTAATGTGACAGCCATACTGTCCACGTCTTCTTAGCTACCTGCAACTAAATATAGGCCGGTGCCTCTATCTTTTTTCTTTTCAGAAGAGGTTTCGGCACACAACAAGGAACAAATGATCCAGGCAGCTCGTCTTTCAGCTTGTCAGCTCTTCTGTCTTGTTAGCACGCTGATAGCAAAACAAACTTCCTCCTTCCTCTCACATTTCACACATTGACATTTGTCAATAGCAACACGGGGCCAACCGGGTCTACACTGTGAGCACACAAGTTGTGAGCTTTGGCTTTACAGCGCAGACGATATATTCGTACTGTATGAGTAGGAGTCAATCAAGAATCAATCTAAAATGATGCACTGTATGCCCAGCTCATCATCATCAAACCTGTTAAAGAACAGATTTAACTCATCGGCCTGATGCTCTTCTCCTTCCATCCCCTGGAGTCAGTCTTGTGACCTCCATCATGTTCAGGTTGACATGTTTGGCAGCAAATCATGAGCAAATGGATGAAATGGTTTCAGGTCCATAGGCTACTTATTAGGCTCTGTGGAGCCAACTGGTGCCAACTATCTGTTATCCAACTGGCCAGGGTCAGGTCTCACCTGCATTTGTGATTTTGATTAAAAAAATACTTACTTTAGTGGTCATGAAGTGACACTAAAGTATGAGCAATATTTAAAGTGAATTAGCAAATATTAAACTCAATAGAGAAATAGTGGCATAAATTTTGTGGACGAAGGAAAACATACTTAATCGCCTGATGTGACAGAGAATTGAAGATGCAGACAGGTGAGCAGTAGCAGCCAGGTGGATGCTGACTAACGCTGACATGTCTGCCACTTCGTCACATGCTACAGTGACCATAATTATTCATTGGCCCCATATCTACAGATCGAGCATTGACATCTCCCCTAAGGTCCTTCCCGACATCTCCATTTGTCCCCTCCACTTCAAGGGATGATGGTGTGTTTAGTGCACTTCCTATGATTCTCAAAGTGGATCCAAATCAGATAATTTGATGTTTATTCAAAACTTAGATAACTGTTTTTTGAGGGATATTGAGCAAGGCTGATTGAGAATAGGAAAAAGCCCTTGGTTCACTAAATGAGCTGGGATGCCCGCATATCAGCTTGCCAGCAACCACTGAACATCTTTTTATTAAATACGGACTGGGAAAGCTGCAGTAGGTCGATTGCTCTGGACTGGATTCTCATAAGGCAGCATACCCTGAAGGCTTGATTCATTCATCATATAATTATACCGGCTGGATACTTTGCAACACACTCAATAGGTAATAGGGATTAATCACATTGTCAGCGGAGCTGGAGCAATAATACTGAACATTTAGTGCAATAAGTGCTTTGCTCTCTAGTTTATTGTTGTCTGCGGGTAAGTCATCAGCATTACCAACACCAGGATCTTCCTCCCAGTTATTACTCCCAGTAATCATGCAGCGGTGTCAAGACCCATCGTAAGACGCAACAGAGGAGAAAATACAAGAAAACAGGGTTTTTTCCACTAGGTTTTAAGAGAGACAAGGCCTCTAAAGTAGAAGAGGTCTCATGTGGGAGCCGTACGAGTGATTTATGGAAGTGAGGATGAAGACGGTAGAGAGGAAACTGATTCAGGTGGTGACGTTGATCCAAGACAACAGGGTTCAATGTGTGTGTGTGTGTGTGTGTGTGTGTGTGTGTACACGTGTGTTTGTGTGAATGTGTAGGTGGGTAGGGGGTTTGGGGGCATAGGGTAAACAAGACCAGGCTTTGCAGCCCAGAAGGTAGGGTGAAAATGAATGAGAAGGAAGTGGAAGGGGATTAAGGGGCAAAAGAATAAGAATATGTGGGAGGAGGGGAAATGGGAAGAAATTGATATGGCAAACTGGAGGTTGGTGTGTGTGTGTGTGTGTGTGTGTGTGTGTGTGAGGAGGTGGGGGGCCATGAAATAAAACTAGGGTAGAGCACAAATGGGAGGTTGAGGTTTTAACAGGCGGGAGAGAGAGGGAGAGAAGGAGGGGGTGCAGAGAGGGTCTGTGGGGAGATGGATACAGTTGTACAGAGAGACAGAGGGAGATGTATGATCAGTAAAACAGCCAACAGTAGCCCACACAGCAGGACTGGGTTTAGAAGCTGAGGTTTTATTGATAGATAAGATTAGAAACACGGGATATAATTGCACATCACTGCGGACGGAAACCAATCTCAGCCCCTCACAACATCTGGGAGAAGGCAAGAGGCAGAAGAGTGGGGGCGGAAACAAAGGAAAGAAGGAAAGAGAAGAAGAGGAGTGACCAGAGGTGGGAAAAGAAAAAGCAGCACAAGATTGAAACAGGTAGGTGAGAGGAAGAATCATGAACCAGACGATGTGGGAAATATGTTAAAATCTTTACTGCCTTAAAAGATGGGAAGAAGGTAGATTTTTAAAATGATAATTCAGAGAGTTGACAGAAAGACATGAAAGGTGCATGATCAAAGAGAAATAAAAGTGCTTTAAAAGCAGAAAAATTATAAAAAACTAAAATATATGAGTGCATGAATTAACCAGCAGCTGTCAGAATATAATAAGATTCCTTCAGGAAATAAAAAACATTTATCACAGCAGTGTTGTGTAAAGAATATATTGAATATTTAGTTGGGTACAAAATACAAAACATTTCTTTTGAAACTGCTGCAACACACCACCGCATGATGGGCTGAGATTATGTGGATCAAAGCATTAAGGGAAGAAGGAAGGAGGGAGGAAGACTATTAACAACGGATTTTATCTGCATGAGGAGGAGAGAGAGGGAGAAGTGACAGAGGAGAACAAGTAGGCAACAAGGAATTCTTGATGAGTTACAAATGCAGTTAGTTATCCGAGCTGCTGTGTAAATAAATCACGAGGTGGTAACGACAACAATCAGCGGGTGAAACACTATGCAACACACCTCAAAGCAAGAACAAACACTTAGTACACATAAATGCAACTTACGCCAATCTGGACATGTTGTTAAGTGTGTGTGTGTGTGTGTGTGTGTGTGTGTGTGTGTGTGTGTGTGTGTGTGTGTGTGTGCGTGCATGCGTGTGTGTGTGTGTTTCTGTATGTGTGTATGTTGTCAGTTAAATGGAGTGTTTGCTAATATATTCATGGAATATAAATGAAGAGATCAATATTTTTTTCAAAAGCTTTTTGCAAGGGTGAGAGGAGGGAAAATTCCCAGTTTTCTAATGGTGGGCTTGATTGCTGGCCTGCTCATCTCCCTTAAGCCCTGTGGTCATGTTCAGTTAGGTGCTGCCCCCCCATGGCAACAACTTGTTAGATCCTAAAAGATGAACATGCCCAATAACAATTTCTGGTTAGTGTTAACATGTTTGGGTTTCTGACATCATCCCTGAATACATGTTATTGATGTCCGCCTGCAGACCCACCATGTCTGTCCTCCTGCACCTGCTGCTGTTCCTCTTCCTGGGCTCCACTCAGTGGTAAGAGGTCAAAGACACGCATCCTGGATCAAGAGTGTTAATAGTGATGTTTGCATTGAATGGAAATAGAATTGCCGAGCCAACCAACACCTCATTTCTTTTCCGTCCCTCTTTATTAGTAGTGGTTGTATGTACCCTGGCCACCATTGGGGAGAATGGAACGACTCCCAGCTCCTGCCAACCATTCAGAAGCTGATGAAAGGATACAACCGCTACCTTCGACCTAACTTCAATGGTAAGATTGAGAATCAAAGATTTGAAACAGACCGTATTGAACTTTTACTTACTATCCGACTGCCTTTCTATCTCCTCTCATGTCTCTCTCTGTGATAGAGGGTCCAGTTGAAATTGGAATGAGTCTTGATATCGCCAGCATTGATGCAATCTCTGAAATCAATATGGTCTGCAATTCCACTCTCCTTCTTCATCTCAGTAGGTTCACAACTGAAAGACAGAATGAATGAAACCTTTTCATGAATTTTTTAGGACTACACAGCTACTATCTTCCTGCGTCAGCGCTGGCGGGATTCCAGGCTGGTTTTCCCGGGAAATGAGAGCATCAGTATGGACGGACGTTTGGTCTCGCTGCTCTGGATTCCTGACACCTTCATTCCCGATTCCAAGCGCTCCTTCCTGCATGACGTCACGGTGGAGAACCGCCTCATCCGTATCTTCAGCAATGGCACCGTTCTCTATGCCCTGCGGTACGTCTCTTTTAATTAAAGAGTTAAATGATAGAGATGATTAGATCTTTTGATTTAAAATTAGCTGATGATGCCCTTGCAGACTCCGCCGGGCTTTAGTCTGGTGATGCATTTGGAGAAGAGAAAAGTGTCCCTATAATATTTTCCCATTTCCATCCCTGCCTTGGTAATCAGCCATGAATTGGCCTTGGGTTGTACTATATAAAGAAAAAAGGAAGACTTACATATTATGACTCAGTCATATAACTTAAGGCAACACCACGGCACGTCTACGTTTATCATGCCCTTCAAATAGGTCAGATCGGGTTAGTGAAGATTGACAGTCCCCCTCAGGCTGCAGGCTGCTGGGGGAACACCTTATTTCTATTGTGGCGGGGGAAAAGAAGTTGATTCTTAAATGCTGGTTCATTCTAAAGGGTTAATCATTTCATAAGAAAGGCTCTATATTCATGTTTGTCAATTAAAAACTATGTTTTTCTACAATAACTGTAATCAGGAAAGGGACAATATGATTTGATATTTCACACATTGTTGGCCCATAAGTAATATATCGTTACTGTATTTCAGCTCAAATGTCTAAAGTCTGTCATTAAATTCCAGCTACTTCTGCATAATTAATGCATTTCGTAAGAAATTACTCATATCGATTCCTTGTATAAGAGTCTTTTTTTGTGTTTTTTTGCCCGGGGGCAGCTAATAATGAATCGGCCTGTCCTGCATTAGTGGAGTAAAAATGTTTTGCGGAGAGTTTCTGTAGGTTCTTTCTAATGATCTCGCCATGAACAGCATCACAGCCACGATCGCCTGCAACATGGACCTGACAAAGTACCCAATGGACAAACAGGTGTGCACCTTGCAGCTGGAGAGCTGTGAGTACCTGTGAATGTCATGAGCATCCATCAAGTGTTTAAATAGACATGGATCACCTTCATCTCATCATCACCATCATCATTTTCTTCATCAGTTTAGTGAGTATTCAACTGAAGAGATTAACCAAACCACAATGTTATCCTGAACCAACCAGGTTCATTCAGTCCTTGTGTGTGTGTGTTTCTGTGTGTTTGTGTGTGTGTGTGTGTCATCAGGGGGCTACAACCTCCAGGATGTTGTGTTCTACTGGACCAGGGGGAATGACTCGGTGAAAGGACTTGACACACTGCGTCTGGCTCAGTACAGCGTGGAGAGCTACCATACATCCGTGTCAGAGGCTGTGTATGAGACAGGTAGGATCCTTCAACTCCCAGAATTCCCTCAAACATGTGAATGAAAGGCTGTCTTTTTATAAAAAGTGTTGTCTCTTCACAGGACAGTACCCCAAGCTGGTGCTGCATTTTGCGTTGCGTAGAAATGTGCTCTTCTTCATTTTGGAGACGTATGTTCCCTCCGTTCTGCTGGTGGTTCTCTCATGGGTCTCCTTCTGGATCAGCCAGTCCTCTGTGCCAGCTCGGACCTGTATCGGTCAGTATCAGACCTCTCCAGAACCATGTGGATGCAGTTAATGTAGTATGTTCAAATGCAGAAATGAGCAAAAGGTCACAGAAATAATGTTGTTCAGGAAAAAAAAGAAACCAAACATGTCATATAGACATAATTTAATGTTAAATACAAATGGTCTGCAATGAGTCAATAAACACTAGAGCGTAGCAGTGACCATATCCTAAAACAACGAACAATGTGTCAGCTTAGAAGATCGTCTTACATGGATAATACTTTAGAATAAGATTTTGGTGCTTAAAGTTGACTGAAAAAGATAGTTTTTGTTGTGTGAAACCTCCTACGGGGTCTCAGGTCATGCTTGCACAAACCCCACCCCAATTCAGCATGTTTTTGGGTTTACTATGTTAATACGTTATATTTAAGGGAAGAATGTCCGGTCATAGGGATAACGCATTCATTCATTCATGCATTCATTCATTCATTTTCTATAATTTCTCATCCTGGTCTGGGTTGCAGGGGGCGTTGGGGGGACCCCCTCGCTGCGAGGTAACAGTGCTACCCATTGTGACATCCTCATAGAGATAATGCTATGCTGAAAAAAAAAGGATACCAACTTTACTGAATGTGTTTATAACGTTGCCCAGTGGCAGCGTGTTTATACGACAGAGTAAGGGGCCGCGGATGGGGCCCTGGGGGACATTATAGGTCAAAGGGGCCGCAAAGTAAGAGGCATTGATCATAGCTACTGAGAAATTCCTATTCAAAAAGTAGCTTCTTTTTTTTTTGTGGCATATTAAAGCATTTATGGGCTTATTAAACAGAATTATATAATGTTCCAACATAAAAATAATTCGTATAAAAGTCTAATACTTTAAGCAAAAGGTTGAGCTACTCCAGTTAACTTTCCATGTTTAGAAATGTGCTTGACTAAATGATTTGTAATTTTATGGTAAATTTAGAGTTCATAAGATTAGAAATTTAAAAAAAAGCCCCAAAGAAATAAAAATTATTTTTCCAAATGTTTTTTCCTTGGTCAGGACCTTAAAGAGTTAATGTGGACAATAAGAGGACCCTCACCATTGTCGCACAAAAACGCCTTCAGTTAGCTGTAAGGTGTGGATTACAGTGTTCCCACATCTATAAACTAGAGCATCATTATCATCATCATCATCATCATCCTGTTAGCAGCAGTTCAACGGGCATTTGAACACTGATAATGTTAACTGAGGCTCAAGGGGAGGGAATCTGAGCAGAGGGCGGCTGAGATGATGAAGGTCTCATCTCACATCCATCACCTGAATTGATTACCCATATATGACTTTGAGATTCATCGATCACCTCCGATTGTAATAACAAGAGTGTGACACCATTCCCAGGAGTGACAACAGTCCTGACGATGACTACTCTGATGATGGGTGCTCGTACCTCCCTACCCAACGCCAACTGCTTCATCAAGGCCATAGACGTCTATCTGGGGATCTGCTTCACCTTCATCTTTGGCGCACTGCTGGAATACGCCTGCGCCCACTTCTACACCATGAAGCACCACACTTTAGAGGATTTACACAGGGTGAGGAAACGGTTGAGTTGAATAATTAAAAAGTTTTTTTAAAAATCACATATTGAGAGTTTATGACGTGCATTTTCTGCAGGAACTTTTGAGGGAGCTCAGTGAATCCAACGGAAACGGTTCCATTCCCATTGTCACATCCACCCAAGTAAACCAGTCCCTGGAAATCGGCTGCAGTGCGGAGGAACCCACGGAGCAGTCGGAGAAGAGTGACGCCGGGAAAGGCGTCGCATTAAGGGAGAAAGAAGCGGAGCAGGGCTGCGGCCTGTCTTCAGTGAAGAACGCGTCACGCAGGGCAGCATCTCTCTTCACTGTGGAAAATCCTCACAACATTGATTGTCACGCTCGCACCGTTTTCCCCATGGCTTTCCTCTTTGTCAACATCCTCTACTGGCTTTACTATCTCTTCCTCTGAACGGCCGCTTTCAAGCTGTTGCATTGTTAAGTTCTTCATCCCGAAGCTGCTCTACCTCCTCATTGAAACGCCAATTTGCCACCGCCTGGATTCGAGCTGATCAAATGAGCAGCATCTTGTGTCGTACGAGCTTCCAAACAGACAGATGCTCTGATGGGATGGAATACAGCTGAATTCATTATTCACTCTTTATATGTATGAAGGCTATTATTGGTCACGTGTGAATGGATTACCACCTATATAATGAAACGTGAAACTGAAAATCGAAGCCTGCATCCACCTGTTTCCTGACAGCTCCATCTATAGAGAGGAGGAAGAGTAGGAGTTAATTAGCTACACAGAATATGCTGCCTCAACCGCATCCCTCTATTCTGCACAGCATTCAAATACCTTCATTTACCAATGTAGACGTTTTCTTTCTTGCTTTGGCTTTCATACATTGTTGGCATGGAAAATTCACACAACATATCATAAGAAAATTAAATGAATAAACCACAGTGTGAGAATGATGCATTTTAATTGATTGCAAATTCAGTGTCTGAAGGTAATCACAAATGAATGAAACCATCCCTAATGCAGGCAGGCAGGAGAGCAGTAAAGTGCAAAATCGACCACAGGTTCAGCAGAAAAAGTTATTAAAAAGTAATAAAGTGGAGATAAAAAAAAAAGCCTTGACTTTGTTAGTCATTCACTTATCTCTATTTAAATGTTACTGAATGTTTGCTAAGGAGGGTCAAGTGGGAGTGGAGTTTGGTTCCAGATTGATTATCAGCAGGTGGTTTTCTGGTTTAGCACCTTCAATAAATGGAGTCCATTGAACCCAGCTGAATCCCTACAAAAGGCAAGGCTAAAGGTGATGATGAGAAATGGAAGCTTTAACAGTATAAAAGTATGAAACAAATAAAACAGTAGTCATGGCTCGCTAGAAACAGGCAGACAAACACGTATCATATATTTTTAAAAGGCACAAAATGGCTATAACGGACTCCATCTACTGTTTTCCACATCACATTTCCCCCCACAGCACCTTACAGGGAAAACATTTCACATAAAAACACAATCTTGTCGCCTCTTCATTGCAAGGTTGAAGTCGATGCACTCTGCAGGCTTTTCACTACACTTTTCTTGAACCTTTATTTCTCACTCTCTTCACTCTCTCTCTCTCGTTTTCAACCACAGACAATGAAAATACTCGGATACAGACACTGAGGAGTCTGTAGATTCCTCTCATTTGTGGTGGGGTAGTTATTTACTGATATATACTTCCACCTAGTGGCTAATTTCTGTAGTACAGTTGATTTCCTCCATGATCCAAATTGCCTGTCTGCGCTTCGCAGTGAGTTTATCTTTAGGAGGATGGAATGTTAAAATAGTCATATCAAAGATATTTTCGCCAGTCCTCTCTGTTACACGACTCTTAGGATGCTTTCTTTGACTCCCATTCCTGCAGAAAAAAAAAATAAAACAGGGAGGGGATTTAGTCACAGTGGAAAAATGAAGTTTCTGCCATGAATAAATTCAAGTCATGAAAGTTAATTTTTTAAATTTATTTTTCAACCAGGAAGTCTTATTGAGATCATTATTATCATTATAATAATAAGAATAATGATGATGATGATTATTATTATTGTAATTACTATTATTTTATTGTTTCATTATTATTAGCGGCAGCCAGTCACACAGATATTATAATGCAACACATAATAATAATAATAATAATAATAATAATAAACTTTATTTTAAATATATTTTCTATCATATCATATATAGTCATACTAAGTGGCCTATCAAGTAAAACAAGGACATAACTCAATCATCACATTCTCTATAATGCCTTTAAAGTTTCTGATTGATAGAAGCAAATATAATTTGAGACCTTTTATATATTGTTCCGTGTCCACGGTGCACGGTAGGAAAATTACGTTTTTGACAAAGAACCCCTGTCAAAAAGCGTTTATTGAAAAGCAACCACTTGGAAGAGCATAGTTCCCAGAGGTGACAAGTTATATACGTTATATATAACTTCTTGATATTTTACATCAATAAATAAAGGGCTATGAAAGCAAACGTCAATAATTAGAAGTAAACCCTTAAATATATATCTGTCTGACTTTTTTGATAATTCTCAATATTTGGTCAACGTTGATGGTTTTGGGTTTTTTCTTTTCTTAAATCAGAAAACAGATGTTTTGAGAAATGGCCTCGGCGCCTTAATCTCCCTAATCCCAAGTGACCAATCCTTTGTTAAAATAACACACCCTTGTTAAAAGCGTGAACATCCTCCAGACTCTACTGCAAGTCTGAGCAATAATCTCTGACTGAGGAACGGCCTCCACCCTACAGGATGACATCATCCTGAAGTTGCACCAGTTCATGAGGAGGAGAAGATTGCTGGTGAAACCGTTGCTGATGTCACACTAATTACTGATTATGTAAAACATATTTAATCCCAGGTAAAATGAGGTAGGTGAGATAAATAATGATGCTTCTCTTTTTGTTATTGATTATAATTTACAGTCAGTAAAAGGAATAAAATGCAGGAATTCTCTTATTTCATGATACACAAACTACTCCTGCGTATTTTTGAAGTGGCCACATATACACATATCTATTTATTAAATTGTGAACTGTGCAATTAAGTTGACTTTTGAAGCCTGCCGTAGATTTCCCATAATACCAGGGAAGAATGATTTACCTTAGCCTTCTGCATAACAGTTCCTGTGGAGGAGGCATAAATGGACGGAGGCCTCCGTCTCATCTCTGAGGCGCAGTTCACTGCTAAAGACTCGCTGTAGATATTATGCACTTTTTTGCTGGAGCCCTAAACAAAAAAGAAAATGCTAAGAATTAATAAAAAGGTGTGTGTGAAGAGAGGTATGAACCAGCATATCAAAAATAAATGTACCTTAATGGGGGGTTTAGCCTCAACGGGCGCTCCCAGCGCTCCGCCGGCCACGCTCTTCTTGAGGTTCTCTTGGACCTGACTCAACCGGAGCTCCAGCTCCACTCTCTCTGCCTCTTTGGCTCGACAGGCATCATCCAGCTGTGACATGCGTTTGTTCAGGGAGGTCTTCCTCCTCTCTGTTCCACAGGCACACAAACACAAAATGAGGCAAACAGGAATAAAAGGATTACTTTCATCTCCTGCGTCATTAAAAAAAAGATTTACGGAGTGTTTGTACGAATTAACAGCACTTCAACTTGGTTTGACTATTTACCCTGATTAGCCATAAAATTATGACCACCGAGCAGGATATCATTCATTATTTGTTACGATGAGACCTGCCAGTCAGTTCGATAAATGGAGACTAAGTTAATAATTTCTACTTGAAGGTGATGTTTTGAAACCAGGAAAAATGGGAATGTTTAAGCATTTGAGCAAATCTGCCATGGGCCAAACTGTGATCTCCTGTCGACAGGGTCAGATCACCCTCCAGAACTGCAGGTCAGTGTTAAGAACCTACCGCAGTGGTTCAATAAAGGACAACTGGTGAACTGAAGACCGGGTAGTGGGTGCGTAAAGCTCACTGACATGTGGAGCTAGGTGTCGCCTGGCCCCACAGAGGAGCTACTGTAATAAAAGGTGCTATAAGAGTTAATGCTGGTTCTGAAAGAAAGGTGTCAGACCACAATGAACTGCTTTTGGCAGCATTAAGCAGGTAGTTAAAAAACTGTGGCTGATACTACACTACTGCTTCAACGACCGCCCGCAGCATTCTATGTGAAATTAACGGAAATGAGTTTCACTGAGAAGGAATTTAAACATCAGGCTATTCTTATTTATATTAAAAGCAATTAGATGTTTATTCATGCCTGCAGGGAAGTTCTCTTCTCACATCGTCCTCAAGAGAACGAGGTCAAAGCTGCAGCAGGACACAGAAGATGCTCCTGATTTGCATTTGATTTCCTCTGGAAAATCGCTATTTCCTAATGAATCCTTTCATTTAGAGGGACGGTTTTTGGACAGTGAAGAGCTACAGATGTTTTGCATTCCCTTACCAGAGGCCGTCTTCAGCTCCTCCTTCATCTCCCTCTTCTGCTGTCGGATGGTCACCAACGCGTTCCTTATCCCATCCCTCTCCTTCTCCAGCTCCTGCTTCTCTTTCAGGTATCGCTTGGCATCCTCTTCAGCTCTCGTTTTCCCATACCGTCCATACTGGTTGGAGTCTGGGTGTAGATGTCAGGAGAGAGCAGAGGTCAGGGGTCAAATGTTCGAGGGTTATGGGAAGCAGACTAAACATCTCCCAGCAATATTTCTGCCTGTCTGTGTTAATGTCATGCTCCGCAGACAACGAGCATGAAGCAAACTCTACCGTTTAAATTAAGGCACAGCAAAGAAATATGATCTTCTTCATTACTCAAACCAGGAATTTCAGAGGATAACAATGATATGATGCATGGTATAAGAAATAAACACACATACTCCTGCAGAGGGAGAGGCCAGGAGGCAATGCAGCGAATCTAGAGTGAGTGAGTCCAATAAATCTCAGGTTACATCCTGAAGCTTTCAACCCTGAGCAGCACCGGCTCTTTGATATGCCAGAACGTCACGGTGTAGGCCAGAGAACCAGCATCGACCAGAACCCTGTGTCGACCCATTACACCTATATTATTTTCCTAAAGTCAGGATGTTCATTTCCACACTGGGAAACCGACACCATGCAATCAAAAGAGGAAAAAGACGAGTATGGAGCCGGATAGTTCAAATTAGGTTCCGGCTATTTTAGCCCATAAGAACCCATGCCCAATTCTCCATGAAGGGAAATTTATGGGGGACATAAAATCCTCACTGAGATTTCCCTGCATCCATACGTTGACGGGCTCAGCATGACTGGCGGTATGAACCTACTTGAGCCTGTTCGTTTGAGGGACACCAAAGGCTTGGTTCTGTCTGAGTCGCTGCTGGAGAAACTCGAGCGCCGCTTCACCTGATTCCCAGAGTGCTGCCTGCAATTCTCCCCTGACTGGGTGGAGGAGAGAGGAAGAGGTGGAGGAACGTGACAGATGTGGGAGAAAACAAGGAGAAGGATGAAGTCAGATAAAAACAATATGCAAATCTACAGATTTATTGGTCTGAGACAACAGAGGTGTGTGTTTGCAGATGCAGGTGGTGAGAAGTTTGTGACTAAGTGTGAGTCAGTGAGGTTAAGGGGGGGGGTTACAAGCTGCCAAGCTGCCATGACCTCATGCCTCCCAATCACCATCTTGATCTCTTTTTATTTCCTGGTTTTATGATCATACGCTGCTTCTCATGACCTAGAAAATGCTGCCATTCATAGACGTGAAATAGAGCGCTGGCTGTCCGGGTGACTGACAGGGGGTGTCATATTAAGACGGCGAGGGTCCGCAACAGCTGCACTCACAGTGACAAACAGCCTCCAATCCTGTCACAGCAAAGTTAAACATTCCACATCACTGAATAGATGTGTTTGTGCGTCCCACCTGCATGTCCTCATTAGTGACCTCATCATATGTTCTGCAGTCGGCGGAGCTGCTGCTGGAGGATGTGGCCCACCTAGGGTCAGAGGAAAAGAGGAAATCAAATCAGCTTGAGGTCTGAACATCAGTGCATTGGCGAGGGACCGCGCTTTGACCTCTTAGCCATCACTCTGTCTGCACTTACAGGAAGGAATGCCGTGCAGCGTCGCGGATGTTAGCAATGGTGTCGACGTCAACATAGTCGTAATGCAGCGACTCCGGATCTGTGGCAGAGCCCGTCTCTGCCAAGAGGACACCGAGCCAGCGTCCGAGCTCCTCCGAGCTGCCAGCCTAAAAAGAACCAGGGTAGATAAACATTTCAAACATGACAATTCTAAAAATTAAATCAATATTCACCTTTTGTTTTTTGGTGTTAGTTTTCCTAACCCCACAAACATGACTCAACGAAACAAATTTAAGTCCAATAATCAATATCCATATTGCTTTGCTTAAATTTGGACAACGCTTCTGGCATCCATTATGTTCACTGGCCTGAAGATAAATCTAGTCTGCCTTCTTTCTCACTCTGGGTTTTAGTTTATTATCCTCACCTTTCACACATGCTCTGTCTCAATTGCCTGATTCACGGTCTTGGGCATCAATTGATATCACCTGCACGCATTGAGGTAGCTTCTTCCATCCAATCATTGAGTCACACCTGCATGTTTAGCCCATCACCATCAGCTGCTGTCTTTTTATATGAGTCTCTCTCCATTCATCTAGTTCTTTCATGCTGCTGGTTCGCGCTCCCTCCACCTCCCCATCTAATCCTCGCAGATCCATCGGCCCCATCATTCATCAGCTTCAGCAGAGTCATCAGCCACCAACACCAGTATCCAAATTCCAATGAGGGGTTACTCATTGTGAATTCTGCTCAGGGCAGAGACACTTCCATCACAATTTCTCCATAGAGCGCCAAAGAATTTCTAACGGAATCATTGCTACGCACCGTTTTTCAATAAATTATTTATCTTTGCTTCATTCTCTGACTTGTCTTGTATTGAAATGTACTTAAACCTGATTTAAGCTGGAAAACTGTTGAGTGGAAAATAGTTGATCATTTCCTTTGGGTTTGTCACCTTTGGTTTATCAGTTATGTAACCCAACGTTGACTTAAAAATTGTAATATATACATCAACAGTATTAATATTGATAAGTGCTGCTTTAAAATATGAACAGAATCCTTAGGATTTTACCTCCAGAGCAGCCATTTCAGTACTGCTGCGAATAATTCTGAAGGCAAAGGGATGTTTGGGTCCAAGTCCTGGTACCACTTCGCAACCATGGAGAGAAAGCGAAGACAGGAAAGTCTTAGGGTCTCCTTTGTCATGGTAGAAGTGTAGGGAGCCTCTGCACACACAGCACCACTGTTCACGCCACACCTGATTCACCAGCACTGACAGGTAACCTGCATCAGGAGGAGGGGAATAAGAATGACACGGCTGCACACTTAAGAGACCTGAATAGTTGGGAATACTAGTTTTCAATATGTAAACTTTTATGTCAACTTATTGGACGGTGCAGTTTCCTTATGATGATTTTGCATGTAGTAAGTTTGAGTGTCATCAGTGACACGTTGAAGGGTAGCACTCTACACTACAGTACGGTAATAAGGTAGTAATAATGGGGTTATAGTGAGATAATACACATGTGATAATATGTGATTACCAAAGTAATAATTGAGTAATAGATTGGTAGTAACAGTGGTTGATGTGGGTGATATTTCACTGACATTTGTGTAAGAGGGCAATAATGACCCTAAAAGTAAGGGTAATTTTGAGGAAACAGATTTAAAGATGGAAACCTCTTGAGGATGAATCTTTATTTCGTCCATTCTTTTTTACCTTCTTAGAGTCACTAAGTGACGGTTTTTGTTTTATGCTAGCCTGATTTCGAAAGATTCTTTCAAAAGAGTTAAGAGTGAACCTGGATCTGACCTTGTCGAGGGTCAGATATCCGGGGATCTCCCGGCCGAGGGGGCTTCTTTTTGGAGAAGCTGATGATACGGGTGATTTTACGGCCTGCAGCGAAAGCTCCACGTTTCACTTTGCCTACAGAGAAAATGACAGAAGTGAACAGTTGCTTCTCGTCCAAATGTGTCTTTTATTGTTGGATATTGTCACTAGAAAACATATATATGCAGTATTTTAAACATGAAAACTCTGGGATCTTCATCATCAGCAGATGTATTTGTTATAATATCTTGATGGAAGCGCTGACACAGGCCTACTGGCCCCACAGATGTGTCTGATTTGTGAATTATCTTCACATCCGCATCCATATTGGAATTATAAACCAGAGAAAAGCTTTGATTTATCTGACTTGGAGCTTAATAACAGAGAAATGTCAGAGAATGAAACAAATGACAATGGCTCACATTAAAAGTTTTAAATTAAATGCATCAATCTCTGTAATCACAGAATCATCTCTTCCATCCCGCCCTAAATGATAAATGTAACTCGACCTGCTGTTGAAGACAAATTGATTCAGTGCACCATGAGGTCATAGTTTTTATATCTCACCATTTTCTCCGATGGACGCACACACCCCGTCCGAATCTGACGTGTTCCTCTCTGCAGATAACCTCTGAGGAGGAAGCACACAAGCACATACTGAGTCTTCCTCAACCACGTTCAAGTCAAGATGAGCTTCAAAACTATAGTTTGGACATTTCTTTAACATTCTAAGATAAAATAGACTGTATCTGCTACTTTATTCTCTCACATCACGCAAACTTACACACACAGAAACAGGGGTTTCACTTTTGTAGCAAAAGGTTCATTTTTCTGAGGAGTATTAAAATGGCCCTTATGGCGAAAACTGTGAACCTTTTTTTTTATTTTAATAGTATAAAATCATTGCTGATGGTATAGGGGACATAATTGTACCAATTATTTTTTAAGAAAATAGTTGAAAGCAGTTTTCTGTCACAGCTTTTTGCCATCGACCTTGTTAAGGTCAAATCAGTGCCAGCAGAACCGTATAGAGATGTAATTGCTCTGAAAAGATAATTTCATTCTTCAAGGTCCAAAAGAGATTTTTTGGAGAGAAAAAAAGAAGAAAAGAAAAGTAAACTGATGGTTGATGCTTTAATTAAATTTTAGACAAAATTATGAATGTTTGGGTAGAAAACATTCGCCTCAGATGAACCTCATTAAGTACCAGTTGTATGGTGGCAAAAAAATAAATTAAATAATAGATTTTTTTACGGTACAGACTAAAGGAACGAAAATGTACCGATGTTTGGAGGTAGACTTTTGAACCCGTACTGGAACAACAGAGCATCCCTACCATTTCAGGTCCATTCCTCTAACTACATATCTCTACCTTTAGCTCATACCATCCAAATGATGGCTATGTTCTGACAGACTGGTATGCTTCAAACAGGATGTGTCTGTTCCAGCAACAGCGCCCTCCCGCCCCCATCATTGAGGTCTTAACAGCAAATGACGCTTCATGTGTCGTGTTTGTTCTGAGAGTAAATACAGGCATCACTCCGTCCTCTGCTGAGCCAAGCAATTGTTTAAGAAAATGAATGCTGACAGCTCAATTGCTGCTTGCCTCCAACTTTTCCTCACCTCAGCAGTGGTTAGAAACCATAGCTTCAGGGCTGTTAATGACAGGGACGTACCGGGACGCCTCCTCCAACTCACCTTGTCAAGTTCAGTTTTTCTTGAAATGACGGGAGAAGCAGACTCCTCTAGGCCTGCACTCTGACTGCTCACCTCTCGAACCACCTGTGGAGACAAACTGGTTTATTTTATCTCATCCCAACTAAATCCCGACGCAGATAAATATCATTTGGAGACACAGCTTACCCTGAGCCATCTGTGGGCTTGCTCCTTACTCTGTACCGCCAGCACCAGCGCATCTCCGTTGGGCAACGTGAACTTCAGTTCATGGTGCTTCCTCTTGCTGTCTTTGGGTGTGTAGACCACAGTGCACTGGGGCAGCAACAGGTCCACATACGGGCTGGTATCCTTAGAACTCTTAAAGCACTGCAGATGAGAAGAAGAAATGTAGAGGCTGCATGTGTATCCCTTCACGCATGAGTGCACATTCTCTGAAGGGTTTCTCACCTGGAGCCTGTTTTCTTTTATGACTGTGAGCTGTTTCGCCCACTGGCCAAAACGCTTCTTACGCATCAGGAAGGCACAGATGCGACAGTCCCTGGCTGGAGGCATGGAGCTCTCATCCGAGGGCCACTGATGAGTGAGCTGGACACCGGGGCTCCTCTCTTCGTCATCCTCCTCGTAGGACTCGTAGGAACTGCTCAGAGCATCTGAGTCATTGTCTGTGAAGAAAAAAACAGAAATTCAAAATCAGCTGCATTTGTTTTTTAGAATGGACATTTTATAGTCTGTAAAGGAGGATAATTCAACGTACATGAGTTTTTGCGGTGTGAATTGATAGTGGGGTAGTTGTCTGCATCTTCATACCCGTCGTCTAAAGAGCATGGAGGTCTTGGTCTGACTGGAAATACAATTCATGAAAAAATGAGTTCTTATGTTCTTGCGCTCCCTAATAACGTTTTTGATCACTGACTGTGTTTTTTAGTCTAAATGCTGAGCATTGATTCGGAGGCAAGACGACACTGAGGTCGCTGAGTTCACGCAGAGATGAAGAAGATGCTGACCTTGTGTGATGATGTACTCAGGCATCTTGCCAGGGCTGAGGGGCACTGCCTCCTCATAGTACTCCTCAGGAGGAGGCGTTGTGGGCAGAGGAGGAGGAGAGTCAGCTGAATGTGGAGCAGGGGAGTCTGCACAGTTCTACAACAGGGGGACACACACACAAACACCAATCTCAAATTTCCTCCACAACCGTGAGAGATTGTTTTCACAGCCTAAGAACTACATCATCAAAGACATGCAGTGCATAAACCTCCAAATGATATCCATAAATTAGGGTTCTAGGCGGCGCCCTAGATCTTAACTTTTCCAGCAGCTTGCAGAGCCATGAGCGGGGGGAATCCCCCCACACACAAAGGGGAATACAATCTCGGTCATGATTTCCTTTACTTTTTCTCCCCAAGTCATTTAGGGTTGAAGCAGTGCATTACAAAGTAGCATTTGGACAGCATACGCTGAAATGATGGAAAGTGTGTAATATACACACAGAGCACACATCCCTCATCCAACCTCCTCATAAGTCAGGAACTGAGTGTATGTTGGCCACTTGCCTGCTTTACAGTGTCACCCTTGGTTTTTATGTCTTCTTTCGGCTCATCAGTAACATCCTTAAGGTCTCCAAGCTCACAGTCTGTAGAAGAAAACATACATTTATTTAACATAGAATAGAATAGAATAGAATAGGGAGCAACTAGGTGGTGCAGTGTTTGATACAGTTCAGGTACAGGAGGTTCTGGGTTCAAATCCAGCTCGGAACCCCTTGAAACCTTTCTGTGTGGATTTTGAATGTTTCTGTGGGTTCACTGCTGGTTCTCCAATTCCTCCCATAATCCAAAAACATGCAATATAGAAATTAATTGGCGACACTTTTCCATATGTGTGGATGTGAGCTGAAAACAAAGTCAGCTTGGATTGGATCCGGCTGGCATTGGGTCCGCTCACATCCACATTGGATAGAATAGAAAGTCTTTAAGTTCGTTGTATTCTGAATTAAAGCAAGAACCAAAAGCAAATAAATACAACACATATGCAAATAAAAGTGATATAAAACACATGGGATAAACCACAAACAGTAAAATACTCATAAAGTGAGTTGCAAGACATTAGATTATCTAAAAGTGTATAAAAGTCGTAGAGAATAATTGGTGATTGCGCATACAGCTGGTTGGTTCATTATGCATTGACTGGTCATTCTATACATAGATGCCAGTTCATTAACATACATATATGTATAAGTGGAGATTCAACATTAATATCCTGGAACTTCAACTCACCAAAGGTCTCAAAGAGGGACTCCACAAAGCTGGTGCCATTTCTGTATGCCGAGGAGTTTACGTAGATGTAGTCTGCTCCTAAAACTTCAGGTGAGCAACGAGCAAACATACTCACTGTCAGTGCAAGTGTTCCTCCAAACACATCCAAATTAGTGTTATCTGTATTTTTCATGCCTGAAATAAAAGATTATTTTCTAACCTGATGGCTGTATCTGCTGCAGGAGGTTCCAGACGGAGGTCTTCTTCTCCTGTGTAGAGGAGCTGAGGTTCTCCTGGTCCAGCATCTTCAGTAGTGCTCCCAGCTCGGTCACTAATACCTCCATCGCTGCATGGAAAGGAGGCAAAGGTCAGGGAGGCAAGGGTTCAGCGGGTCAGCAGAGAGGTCAAAAGTCAGACTGACAAGTCTAAACAAACCTCAGGAGTTTGTCAATGCGCCTCTTTCATCTTTGCTCTTCCTGTGTCTTTCTTTCATTTTCAATTTGCCTCACAGTTTGTCAGTAACAATCTGCCACCTTACCACAGCCCCCACCTCTCCCCCTCCTCTCTCTGACACCAGCCAGACTAAACAAGGACAAAAAGCTGGAGCGACAGGAAACGCGTTTGCTAATTGCTAATTAACCAAAATAAAACGTAGAACTTGAAACCCTTTAAAGGAATACAAACAGAAACTAGACCTACGTCATCATCCCCAACAATAAGGATATAGAACTGAAAAGCCCGTGATCTCATGCGTTGTACAAGCAATCCCTCTGATTGAACCCCTGAGATTAAATGGAGTCTGAAAAACACTGTTTATGGTCAACGAAAAAAGGCACGCCTTAGTGAGAAAAATATGATTTATAAAAGATAGGTCCCATCGTGTTGATTCATATTCAACAAATTTTGACTAAATGGGACCAACAGTTAGGAAATAATGTCTGAAAAAGAGTGTTTTTTCGTAGAAAATGCTGACCCTAGAGAACTAAATAAAACCTATTAAAGTAAAACACAAGGTAAACAAGAGCGATCTCCTTGAGTTCTTCATATGCACCAAATTTGGACTAAATTGGACCAACGGTTGAAAAATGATGGCCTGAAAATTTGGAGATTAGGCTTCCTTATGTGTCGGAAATATGTAGCTGACCATGCCCAAAATCAATCCACTTCTTCCTCTCACAAAGGTTTATCTTGGTATAAAAGTTGAAAATGATTCGTGAAATAGTTTTCTAGTTATCGTGTTAAAGAAAGATCCACGGTTGACGCGGAAACGATGGGGGCCATGACGATTACGTAATATTTTCGACTTTCCGGGATATAAATATGAAAAAAGTTGGAAAAAAGAGCCAGATGTCACACTGATGAGCTCAAATCCGATCTTAAATCCACATTCAGTCTCACAACAGAAGATTCTGCCCACTCTGCAGATCCGGCTGAGTGCACCAGCAAGCCGGTATCTGAACTTTACAGCTGTGAGATTTAAAGTCGTTGCCTCACAAGAAACAAGAGCTGGATCAGTTAACATGAATCAATGCTACAAATCACATGTTGATCTAAGAGGTGGGGCTGATCCACTCCCTGTTTTCCGAACAGAACTTAAATAACTGTCTCAGCCAGATGCTGCACATCTTTGGAACAATTTCACGACCCGCTGCTGCATTTTGGGATCTTTTGAATTGCTTCCCCATTTTTTGTACTATGTAATATGTGTTTCTCAACCATTGTGAGCCCAAAACCTTCTGGAAAACCCAACAACCCGGCAGAGTCACTCTCAACCTCTCCGTCTTTTCTATCTCTCTCTCTCTCTCTCTCTCTCTCTCTCTCTCTCTCTCACTCACTCCCCAATCTTTCACAGTCCAGCCACGTTAGATCTGATGAACCGTGCATCTATGTCGGGTCAGCCACGGGACAGCCGCTGAGCCAGGAAAGCCTTTGTTCAGAGGGCGGTCATATGACAACAAGATCTGATGCACTGAGCAAACACAAAAATAAGCAAACATGCACAAAAAATGTAAGACTCACAAGAAGTCAAGTACGATGTGTGTTTAGTGAGGCATGCCGAATGTGAAGTTTTGTGTACCTGAGTCGGCACACAAGCCAACCTCCTCTATGTGTGTGTGTGGATTTAAACATACGTCTCTCTGACACTGCAGACGCGTTTCAAATGCCAGTGACAACCTGAAAGTTGAAGATGTATCTAGTGTTTGTCAATGATGAGTGTCCTAAATTTAAAGCTTACCCCCCGCCTTAAAAGCAGACATACTTTCTAGAGGCGGGTCTTCCTGTGGGCTTAACAATACCCTGAAACACCTACGCTATAGGTGTGTGGCTGCCAGGCTGGGTTTGTCATCTCCACTCGTGTGGTTTCCTCCTATTGTAATGAAACTTGGAGGACATGAGGAAATAATTCATGCAGGGACCAGGAATATGTCTTCATTAAGATTTGATTCTCTCTGGGGAAATAAGGACAGGGAATGGGAGGAAATCGAGGAGAATGTTTTTGCCTGGCGAGTGGCTTTGTTTCTGCCAGAGGTTCCAGCTGTTTAGATTCTGGCTCTCGCACACCGCTGGGCTTCCCCTAACCGAGTGGAACCTTATCCAGAGCATGACTCATTCACGTCAAAGAGAAATATAAATTTACTCCACTCAGCATTTAAATCGAACCCAGGCCAAGAAATGGAAGAATCACTTTCAAGGAGAGAGAGCGTGAAGTAGGTCAGAGCCGCTCTCCAAAGAGATGATTATCCAGTTGGAAGTTGTAATGCTATTCTGTTCCTGCCAAATAGAGCAAAGAGGGATTGCAGCATAGTATCTGGCATGTGAGGTGCGTAAGACCACCCTTATATGCTCAGTCATGCCTTGATAATCAACACCACACTGAACACAAATCTAGCGCAGCGCATTATGTCTCTGCTGTAGCTCTTAATCCGAGTGTGAGGGTCCGATGTCCTGAGAAGCCGATGAAACTCCACCCGAGCACATCATCTGAGTGGAAACTACACATAAACTCGCATAAGATAGAAATGCTTCATAAAAATAGGTTGATTATTATGATATGACTGACGTCACACCACGGTGAATGTTTTCACAAATATAAGACAGACAAACCATCCTTTTCAGAATCTGTCATGCAGAGAAGTTAGAAGAAAAGATGGGTGCAGGTGGGGCACTATGCCCCACAGGAATGTGTGAAGTCATTCAAAGCTTTGTATAGACTTTACTTCTTCGCAATGGTCTGACAATTGCTGTTAAAACACGAAACAAATTCCTCACTTTGTTAGGAGCGCAGGACTCTGCAGTGTGTTTGTGTGGACGTACCGGGAAACAGAGAGAGAGAGAGGTTTGTTTAACGGCGCAGACTCATGACCTTTGAGAGAGGCTGGCATTAGCAGACTATCTACACAAACTCTAAGAGGGATTGAGGGACGAGGGGTGGGGTGGGCTGGGGGGTTGGGGTAGAGGGGATGAATAATGTCAGCAATCTGAGCACCTGTGCTAACATGTCCAGCAAAACCCTAATAAGAAGAATGATGTCACCTCAATCCAGTGCATTTTCTTTTTCATCTCTTTCTTTTCATCTTTCTTGAACTTACTTATCATGCCACACATGACAGAGATATCTTCCCAGCATGTCCACATAGTGAAAAATTTCCCAGCATGTCTGCATAGTGACAAATTTCCCAGCATGTCCACATACTGCCAAATTTCCTCCTAGAGCAGCAACTCTTGAGGCTGGACTGTCCAGGCCGTTTTTTTCGCACAATTGCTTTCTAAACATTCCAACATTAGTGCCTTTCTTTCAGCAAGGTGATGAATTTCGCTGAAGGCATGAAGTAAAAATCATCTGACGGCTCCTATTCAATCCCCTGTTTACAGCACCTGAAACAACGTTACCTTGTTCCACCATACTTACATATCTTAATAAATCCTTCCACATTGTTTAGCTCTAAATACCTGCTGTGCTAACACAGTAAATAACTGAATAACTTTCTATCACCACTTACCCTCTACCGCCGTGGATGAGAGTCCCACCATCCTCAAGGATTAACAAACCTGCTCTTTCATATATAAGTATTCCTCGGTCAAAGCCTCCCTGTGAAGTCTTTGTAGTGGAGGTGAGGTACAGTCTACTGCCTACTGCTGCATTCACACGTCCTCTACCTCTCCCATCCTCCCTCTGTTCTGTTATCTCTCTCCTTACCTCCCTCCCACCAGTCTCCCCTCCTACCTCCCCTCTTTTCTTTTAAGGGGGTTTGGAGGCGGGGGTGGTGGTGTTCTGTTTGTCCTCATGTGTGTGTGTGTGTGTGTGTGTGTAGCTCTACTAGATCCCCTTCTGCTGATCCTAGGGATCGTATAACACCTGGGAAAAGGCACACTGTGTAAACACACACACACACACGTTGACTAATAGCTAACTGACATTCTTTATTCCTCCAAATTCTTTTCCTCAGTGCTTTATTAATGTTTAACTTTTGGAATTTGATCTCTAGCATTCAGAAGATGCCAGTGCACCCACTAGCATACTAGAGACAGTTAGGGATTACATTGTTTTTCATTGGAGTATATTCAACACAGTCCCTAACTGAGTGCTAAAAACACCAGCAAAATCTTCCCCGTTGAGATGCTGCTGCTGCGAGTGGAATTCTCAACATCTTTTATTGAACGTTATAGACACTGCAGAGATTGAGCAAAGGCTTCGTAGATGAGGCATAGGCAAGTTGAGACTATTCAGAGTTAGACGTGGATGACTTGTTGCCTCGAGGCAGGCTCAACGCGACACAACATGCTGTCTTCAATCTCCCACACATACACTCATGCTGCACAAACAAACCCAGAAGCACCCACAGATACACAATTCCACAACCTCCTCTATAAAAAAGCTGACAAAATTCGCATATTCTCCTAAATATGGGTTTTTTCGCTGTCCATACCTATTTTTGATAGGAATACATATAACCCTTCATATAAATATAACACTCGCCAAGAAATAAATTATTGAATTATTTCACATGCTTTGATATCTAATGAAAATCCTACTTAGCGAAATTGACTTTCTCTATAGACATGGTTATTGCCTCCTGCTCCCCGGTGACTGCTTGGGCATGTGGTGTCCCCCAAGGCTCTATGCTTGAACCCTTAAAATGGGCATGAAGTATATGATTCTAAAGTAGTTGCTATTTGATTTCAAGGCACACTGTACAAATAAATCGTTTGCGGAAGCTGACAATTGATGTGTTCACACTGAACTGTCCGATCGTCAGGTAGGACTCAGGTTCTCATAATGTACAGCCCGTTAGCCCAGTGTTGATAATTGTCAATAAAGTTTTGTATGAGCGGTTCAAAGCTGAAAGAAATTTGTTTGCTAGCAACATACTAAAAGCTGTCTTGAGTATTTTTGCCAACTGGTGTGCTGTACAGTGCCTTATAAAAAGGTACCGGCCTCAGTGAAGTAGTGAGTAAATAGTGACTCAAACTGTACTCAACTAAACACTGGAGTAGGACAATAAAGTTAAGTCGAAGAAATAGATTTTGGTGAAACATGGCTATCATCATCGTATAGAGAGTTTGGTGAAAAGATGAGTTTGAATGGATATTAGAAGATCGAAGCAGTAGGCTCTGCTCTGATCAACTTTGCCTGCTAAGACCTTTGTTGCTCAATCATCTGCCGGAAGAGTTTCACCATAAAAAAAACAAACAGCTTGTGGGCCATGTTTGGAGACTCCAGGAAGATCTGGCTCTGGAGCTCTGGATTGGACACTTTGGCATAGCTGATGGGAGAGCATGGAGGAGATGGTGTTTAAGGAGGAGGTTGCTCAGGAGACAGAGAAATCTGGAATAACAGTGAACAATAGCTACTAGTTGAGCTAGCTGTTGATTATTTGCTGATTGTGTTTCCATGGGGAACTCGAGAGCTTGCTTGGTTTTCCAAGCATTATGCCTTAGCCAGCGCGATGCCTTTCGCACTGAATCTGAGCTTGCTGGGTTCCTAATGCACGCAGATCATACTGTTGGGAATTTACAAACTATGGACTGGCAAAACTCAGACTCGGGAAATGTTAATATAATTTATTGTAATCAAGTCAGGAGGCAGGGTGGTGGAGGATGGTAGAGGATTCTGACATGGATGGAGAGGTTGAGAGGTCTGTACACTGAGTGTCTGAAATAAGAATAACTAGAGAAAGCACTCTGAGAGCGCAGACCTCCGCCAAGGCCCAACAGTACCCTACTTTAAGGAAAGATTCATGCGGAGTCCTTACATGACTCGTGATCTTTTCCGATCCGGTGTTTACATGCTTCGACTCACCTTATCGAAAACGCTTTCACGCAGACGATCCACATTCCTGTTCATAAGGTGGCGGTAATGCCCAGAAGAAATCTATATCAAAGTGGACCTGCGTGAAATTGACTTTTGGCTAAAAACTTAGCGGAGCATTACGTCACGACGCTGGGCATTCGCAGATACAACTCTAACAGAAAGCTTTCCGATACAGCGTTTACATGAAGCGACTGGCTATCGGAAAGGCTTTCCGGAACGATTTTGACTACCTCCTTGCAAATGAATGAAATCTAATTCGGAAAGGTTCTTTCCATTCGGAAAAGGGTTTTTACATGCAGCATTTTCTTTCCGATTAGTATCTTTTCTGAATCTAATCGGAATTAGGCTGTCCATGTAAACCCACCTACAGTAAGGTCCAACATAAGGTTTGATGGGTGATCTGGCGCAGAGTGGAGATAGCAAGCAGGGTTATATAACGCAATGCTTGGTAGAAGATTGGATACAGGTGTGTTGAAGACCACCTCGTACAGCCACAGCCACAGGCACACATGTGGCTGTACGAGCGAGAGGGAGTGGGAGAGAGAGATGAAATGCACCATAACATCCCCATGTGACTGAAAGCAACCTCTGAACTCCTCTCTAAAGCTGTGAACTCGCACAGGATTGTGGATGACAGGAACCGGAGAGCTCAGCATGCCATAAAGAGCACATAACCCCTTATCTGACACCTAATGTGTTTTTAATCTAGGAAACAGGTCCAGATTAGCATTAAGAAACAGTTATGAGGTGCACCGCACAAAACATACAAGAGTTAAAGTCTAACCAACTACCATCCGGCACTCAACTTGAGATCAGCATCTAATGAAAACTGGGGGTTTTCTCGGAAGCCACTCTTTGGACACATTTGATATGTAACCATTTTCCAACCTGATCCAATATGAAAGATTGCTGCAGGTTGAATTCTTTGTGTGGGAGTCTGACTTTGGCCTATTTCCAAGTTCCGCTGAACAATGTGACCTCGCAACTTTTGATAGGAGCAGAGAAGCAGCTTTTTTTTTTTGTAGAAACAGTGGAATCTTATCTCTTCCAAAGGGAGTCACAGGAGAGAGATAGAGACAGAAGGGGGTGAATGTTATCTTCATGCCATGGGAGGCCTTATTTTCATACCAAAACCCGACGCAGTCATCAAAGGTGGAGCATGGATATTTACAGAAAAGTGCTGAAATGTAGCAACGATGAAAAATTGATGATAACATGTGGTTGTAGTTGAAAACCCACAAACTCAACACAACCATTTGTTCCGTGTGCATCACTGAGGTGTGTGTTTTATAGCATCGGTGTTAACAAAGGTGAAGTAAACCAGATGGCCAGATGTGCTTGAGGTTTTTCTTAATAGCTTTGCCGTTTCTTCCCTCACCAGCCTGTGCCCTATCGTGATGAAATCTCCTACCCGCCCACTCTACCTTAGATTCCAGGCATTTTCCAGGTCTGATGGTTCTCCACTCCCTGGCACAAAACATGCCTGGACATTCACAAACCCATATCTCTAGAACCATCAGCAGAGGCAGGAGTGGCTCACTGGGCGAGCCACTAGATGATACAGATCAGTTATCTAGTGTTGTCTTCCTGTACTAAAGTGTCCCATCAGCCTTAAGAGGCTGGAAACGTATTTTAAGTGTGATGTTTTACACACTCTTTGACTTGTGTCTATTGTCCTCAAACATAATTTATCTGACGTATATATGTATTAGCTTGTTCCCACTTTAGCAGGGTATAACTCAAAACTACACCTATGCTAGGGTATATCCCCGAAAATCACCCAGTCCCCTTCGTTGTTATGCGCTTAGTATTTCTTAGTAAAAAATAGTAAACTCCCCAAAAAGAGTAAAATATGAGTTATAAGATCACAATATAATATACACAATATAAATCTCCTCGAGATGATTCATATGCACCAAACTTAGACAAAATCAAATCAATGGTCCGGAAATTATTCACCAAAACCTTTTAGAGTTAAAGCTCCCCTAATGTCAGTAATGTACAACTGGTCTTTGACACAACTCTGTAGCTGTGAGTGAACTGTACAGTCAGTCAATAATGAGATCAAAGACAACGGAATCAACACCGTGAAGTATAGCAATAAAGCTTTCTGTAAAATTTATGTTGCTGAGTTTAGTTAGCTGGTTGCTGCTAATGTCCAATAAAGTCATTTTTGTTGCACATAGGCCCCTTATGTCCATCTTAATAATGTTGTGAACAGTTTCAGTTTGAGGAAATCGCTGACAAATCTGGATTAAGATATTGTTTTTCATAATTGTTTGGAACTTCTGGTCAAGTTTCGAGCAAATCTTCGTTCTATTTCTACAAAAGCTGGTTGAAGCTTCTGCTACCCCTCCACTCTGACTTTCATGTCCTGTGCTTGCGATAGAAGGATAGGTATCTGGAAAAAAACCCAAACTAATGTCTTAATCTTTACAGCTTTACAATACATTTATAGGTACTATGTACATTTGGTGTTCAAAGGAGTCATTTAATATGTTTCAGTTGTTTTGCAACTGTGTCTCCTGCAATGTGACTAATGCATATGGGAAGATGTCTCTCTTGATTTTGCCATCTGATGCAGCCCTACCTGAGTGCCAGGAAAAACAGCAAATGGACGGTCACCATTAAAACATCATGAACAGCAAGAATAGAGTAGAGTCCCAGAGGGGCAGGTGGCATAAAGATTTTTCAAGGCAGATATTTGCAGATACTCATGTTGACTCCGATAAGATAACTCAATGAGACTGATTCTGATTTCTCTCCACAAGCTGCCAACAAAACCATTTTCCTGTTCCACATTCATAAATGGGCTGACCCACTGTATGGGGACGCATCGAAGGCCCCCTATAGAGGTGGACTTCCTCTCTTCTGCTGATGACATAATTTATCATCTCCGGCCTTCTGTTTCCTCTTCCTGTCAGCTGACTTTCCCGTTTTTACAATACCGTCTCTAGTGACATATTCTCAATGTGCTGTCCAGATACTGCGCTAGATAGAATTTAATGCGTCTGCCTCTATAGCTGCATTTCAAAGGGATGGGAAAATAATGGAAGTCTTAAATATGCCACTATAACCAACCTTAATTTAGCTGCTGCAGGTAGTCTGCACTTGAGGGGGAGAATTCCTTTCTCATGGCCTTGACGAGCACAATTAGCGTCTGGGTGGACATTTTTGAACAAAGAGGTATCGTAAATAACATACAAAATACATGTATGTCAGTGACGTGGGGTGAGGTTGGTGGCAGGTGAGGCACTGACCCTTTTAGAATCAGATTTACAAATATATGAAACCAGTAGTCACTTAAATTCAACATTTAATTTCCAGTTTGCACACCAACTACTCTTTGTGTTTCATATCTCATATTAGAATTTTCTACACACACATATGTAAGGTACATGTTTGGCCAAAGAAGAACGTTGAATTTGTATCGCTCTGCACCTTCGTTTGCTATCGCAATTTTTCAATTCATACAGTAAGAGACAAAATTATATGTTCAATCCATTTTTTGAAAAAAAAAAAAAACTACAGAACTTAAAAAAAAAAAGTTAAATGTTAATTTGGTATTTTCTGTAAAAAATAAAGTTTAGTATAACTCCTCATCATTTTTTGTTTTCAAAAAATGTTCAATTAGAAACAAAAGAAAAAGATTAAATAAAATATAGACAACATTATAAGTTCATTTTTTAAAATTTTATAATTAATCGATTTTCCTGGGGTGGATTTGCAATTTTTGCAGTCAGAGCAATACTTAAAAAAAAAACCGGACTACTGTAGTGAACTTGACTCTGAGTTCGTCTCTGCGTAGAAGAAGTGCATCAGCAGAACAAGCATAAACCCGTGGGCTCAGCGCGCCCCCTTCAATGTGGTAGAGGTAATGTTCACATACGTGAAATACTTACTTATTTTATGGAAAGAGAGGACATATCATAAAAGTGTCTACAAACGTGACACTGATTTGAACCCAATCTGAGATGAGGATCAGCTCATATCAGAAATTATATTTCTAGCAAATATCCGTAGACAGATATTAATATTGATTTTATTTGATCTTTTTTTTCTTTTCTTTTTTTTTCATGATGACCCCTTTTTTTCGCACATCCCTGATGCATATGCAATTCAAACACCAGCAAACATGCTGGAGTCTAGCAGCAGGTGAGCGGAGCATGTGGAAAAGCTTATTTGGTTAGAAGCAGTCGTAAAGATACACAAATAACGTGGTGAGAGGAAAGACATGTTACTCCCTGTGGTTTTATTGCACATGGGAAGATGCTTGAGGTTACAGTACGTAGTATCCCATATTCTGATACTCCGAAGAGTCCTCACAAATACAGTTAATGCACAAACCATGGCAATAATCCAGAAGCTCATTAATGAAACAGCCTGAAGGTCAGTTTTGAAAATAATTATGACTTAAACATGAAACCATGTGTGTGCTCAATAGTTCCGATTGGGTTGTTTTCATTCTCCTTTGCTTGGTTTGTTTGTCTGTCCGCAGAAACATGATGAAACTATCGTGGTTGCATTCAGGCAGAGGCAGAACCCATTAAAATGTTGGATCTGTATCATCGGATCAAATGGTAAATGTAGTAATTGTTTTCATTGGGTTGGACATTTTCTACATAGATTGTTTTTTTTTTTCCAGCATATTTAACCTTCTGGACCCTGAGATCATATCATCAGATTTGAACCTTTACCCTAAACTTATTTGTTTCCCTCACCCCTGCATGCTTTTGGGTTCACTTTGGTGAGACAGAATGTTAAAGTTAAGAAATAACAGACCATAGAAGTGATGTTGGATAACAAAAATGACACCAAACATTGGCATGTTGAGCATCAATGAATGTAATTTTTTATATTTTGCACCATTTTCAGCTGTTCTGTGGAAACAAATATGGTGCCTAGATGAGGATTCAGAAAAACATTCATTCAACCACTCATTCATTCCTTTTCTGTAACTGCGTGTCCTGTTCAGGTTTGCAGAGGTGATGGAACCAATCCTAGCTGTGTGTTTTTTTTATGTTGGATTGTGGTGGACCGTCAGGGCTAGAAATACCTTCTCTGCTAACCCTGACATTGTCAGATAATAATGAAAAAAAAAAATCATGATTCAATAAACATTCTAATTGAGACTGCATGTATTTGAATAATTTGTTCCCATCCATTTAATTCATTCAATTGCTGCTCCCCCATTGGCTGCTTCCAGGGAGTTCAGATAAGTAAGCTTTGTTTTATTCTAATCAGATTTCTGCACCGCCCGGTCATGGTAAAACATCTGCGTGGAACAAGCAGCTTCCAGAGTGACTCTCTCTGCAGTTGAAATACACGGGATGACTTTGTTGTTGTCATATTTTTCAACCAGCCAGATTTCGAATTTGTCTAAACTTCTTTAATTCACCTGACAAATGTTGCTGTCTCTTTGACTATGTGCTTGTTATGTACTACTACAGCAGCATGTATCTGCGATGTCACTCTGAGGTTTTTGAGGGTAGCATAATTGTAGGCGTAAAGCACTGAAGGCCCAGGTGGAAATCCCCCGGCCCGCCACTGGTTTTTGATATAAGCCCATACAGGTTTCTATCATGCCCTCACACATCCGCCAACTACTCACACTCACTCCTACAGACAATTTAGAGTCAGGAAATCACCTATATTTTATGTTTTTGGACTGCGGGAGGTAGTCAGTGAATCAAGAGAGAACCAAACCATGAGGATAACATGCAAACTACACACACACAGGCCTCGAGGGCAGAGGTGGACTTGAACCCGGAACCTGCTTGCTCTGAGGCAACTGTGCTTCCAACTGCGCCCCAAAATCAACTCATGCTGGGAAAACGCTGATTTGAAATTCATTGAACGGACTTTCCAATAGAACTCTTAGAACTTACTTTACTAATTTGTTCATGGCCAGAGTCTGTTTCCCAGAGGAAACTGATGCTTCCAGGAGGGTCTGCAACAATCAACCTATATTCAACCAATCCCTACACATCCTGTACAGCCTTTGCGTTTGTGCCCATATCACACAGCCTGAAATATTTAGTCGTTTTCAACAACACAACCACTTGTAAACCTAACACCTTCATTTAAATCTGCCTGCAGTAACAAAGGCTTAGAATAATTTCCTGCTCTCTCTGCAAATATTTATGGACATAATTTCAAGGTGTTGTGTGTGTATCCCGCAGTCAGTGTCTAACGATTCCTAGCTCCAAGGAGCATCCTTACTTCCTATAATGAGTTCCCCCTAATGAGCCGGAGAGAAAACCAGGAGCCATTAGGCTTCTTAGGCAGCCGGGATGTCTCATGGTGATTGAGTGAAGAATTATGGGGTAAGAGCACTCCCTCTCACCTGTTTAAGCATTAACTGGCTTCTGAAGGGCAGCAGTGAAGCACAGAAGCTTTTGATGTCCACGTACACACACACACACACACAAGCACACACTCAGTTACCCATATCTTCACTGCAGTAATCTAGGAGGCTGTGCTGAAAGCAGAGAGCTGATATCTCAGATGTGTGTGTGTGTGTGTGTGTGTTTGAGAGAGAGAGAGAGAGAGAGAGAGGGGGAGAGCGTCAAAATCCACTGTTTTATGTTAGCGCTGCTCATTCTCTTCTATGACAGCCACTCCCCTATTTCACTGAGCTTTGACATTGTTTTTGCAAGCTTAGACCTGGGATCAGATCACACGTTGTTCCCATGATGGCCAGCTTGGATAGAAGTATGAACTCAAATAATGGCAGGGTTTCTAGAAACATGGAGTATGACGGTGTGTCGCTTTTGAGAATTAAAGAAGGTGAAAACGGAGCGTTCTGAGGATTAATTTGTTGATGATCCTCACCACCTCAGTAGCATCTTAATCAGCCTCTGCCACGGACATTTTTAGCTTTCTTCTGCTTTGGCTGTGGATGAAAGGTCACGAGAACACGAGAGTCTCACTTTCAGTGAGCCAAATCTCTATATATCTCCATAAAAGTTCCGTGGGTCACATGTGCTGACGTGCCACGCTTTAGTAATCGCTGTAGTAATCTGTAAGTTGACTTCTCTGTTTTCTTCGTTCTCTGTCTCTCCTGATTGAGATATGTTAAGAAAAAACAGAATTACATGTATGATGTGACAAAATGAAAGTTTATCATAATGAGACTGTATTCCTCCTCTTAAAAAAAATGTCAATGCAAAATTCTCTTTTGATCCATTACTTTTATGCCTATTGGGTCCGAGCTAATTCGTCTGCGAACACCACATCAATAACTGATCATCTTGGCTCTGTGACTGATGCATGTTGGATTCTGCCAATAATCTCAGTAACCCACCATCTTCTACCCTTAGATGCGTAAAAGATGTCTGAACATGGGGTAGCCACACTGGTCAGGCAGCAAAAGCTGTGTCTGGGAAGTTCTTTATCTGGAGTCAGGTCAAAGGTAACAGAAGTGAACATGATGTAGGGCCTGGGGGTCTGCCAAACCGACCTCCCTCTGTCTCATTTTTCATCTCTTGCCTTGTGTTTTATTCAGATGTGAGATGGCACAGAGGGCTTGACTCAGTCTGCTGCCAGACAAAGGCCCTACAGTGCAGTCAGTATTATTGAGATCCCCAATCTGCCCTTAGTCCGATGAGATCATCACAATGCTATGTCTCCCTCACAGAAAAGTATTCACTCAGTGAGAAAGATACTATTCTGCAAGTGGAGGCACTGCCTCACTGATGTTGCACAGACAACGGTAATATACACACACGCTCGCACAGACACACACACGCGCACGCACGCATCACTGCAAACGCACACACACAGACACACACATGCACATAAACACACACACAGAGAAAATCACAGTCACACATTCACAAAAAGGAGTAAAGGAGCTGCTTTGTCTCAGTCTGGGATTTTTGGTCTTAATGGGATTTTGACCGAGCGCTGTCTTCATTTGTTCACTAGGAAATTGGGACACACTGTGTTTTTTACTGTTGAGTGAATCTTTCCACAGTGCAGAGACTCATCACTTGTGGATGATCTGACATTCCCTCTACTTTCTGCAAGTGTTGAGTGTTTTTATAATTGGGTTCATGAATTATTCCCAAAACCAATTATTAGTCTTTATTTAAATCAATATACAGTTTACATATCTTTGCTGCGGATGTTTTTTAGAATAAATATATTATTGCTAAAGGATCATCAAATATTAATTTGATGTAGTTGCTGTAGAATAAATGTTGTATGAATCAGGCTACACAGAATATTTTGTTTGTTTGTTTGTTTCTGCGTTAATAGGGATTCCATCGACACAATTTTACGCTTTTGAATCAGTAACAGCTTCTACTGTTAGTTATGAGCATTTGTATTCCTCTCTCAACCATTTTTTGCATAAACAGAACTTTTAATTGCAGTTTGGCCTTCCACTCACATGAAAACGGCATTTTGGGAGCCTGGAAAACGCAAACTTTTGATGCCAGGCCCCAGAGAGAAATCATTTGAAAACGGACCCATGACAGTCTAAAACTAAAATGGAAAAATTGAATTTTAAACACTGCTCTACTTGACATATGGCTGTAATGTTTTCAGCTTTACATTGACAGAACAAAAAGAGGAAATGAAGTAAACCATCCAGTCTGAGAACCTATGGTGTTGACTTTGATAAGTTACACCACCTACTAATGGACTGACACTTGTATTACCCATTGTTGCAGTCGCATGTGCACAAAAATTATTTTCAGAATGTTATTGTACGAACATGGAACTCTTCAAGAATCCACAGGAACACATATCAGTTTTTCGCCAAACCATCGCCATAGACATGAGGGCTAAAAGGGTGACCACACCTCTTCGATCAGTGCCCCCACCCATCTGGAATAATCTCATTGTGGAGATCAGACCGGCTACTTATCCTCTTTTAAATCTGTTATAAAAACAGACTTTTATAAATCTACTTTTACTGGGGTTTTGTTCTGACCTTTGGTGTCTTCTTCTGCCTCCTTTACATTCCCTGTTTAATTGATTGTATAATTTTTTATTGTTCATTTTATTATTTTTAACATAGCTTTACTAATTTTGCCATTTATTTAATCATGTCCTCTAAAGGAAACCTTGTTTTAAAAGTGCTACACAAATAAAATGTATTACATGACATTTTCAATCATCCAGGGATTGTCTTACATATGCAAACCCGAACCACGTGTTGACTGTACCATCTGCACGTTTTTCTGTTTGAATTGCAAACCTGCATTTATCTATGAGGCAAATAAAATAAAACAAATACAAACAAAAAAATCGTTTTTACTACTGCATATTAACATTAATCATATGTCTACGCTCAATTATGGTTATTACCAAGTAATATATTACAACGCAAATAACAGGTTAGGTGAGTCTCCTTCTAACCAAGCCTCTTTTATTCTAAGAAGCTCCTGTAATTAATCTAAAGTTTCCCAGTGAGCTCTGTTTGGACTCGAATTCACACCCCGGGCAGATTCACTCCTCACCCCCCGTCATATACCTTCTCTATTCCCTCGCTGTAATGCCGTGCAGAATATCTCCTACATAAACAGCTGTGCAGAGAATGACCGTTGTCTGCAGACAATGCACATGTGCACATACACCCACATTCATCTGAGCTGTATGAATAGTGATGTCTGCAGTTCACAAGGGTTAAAGAGGGGGAATTCCACTGCAGAGAGGGCTGGTCCACATCACCCATGATTTACAGCTCATGTATGATGGTTGCATATGCACATTTCTGTATGTATGTTTGCAACAGAAAAAAAACCCTCTTCCCTGAGTCTGGTTGTATGGTTGTAAAACATTGGACTTTTCCTTTGAGAGTGATTTAAAGTTTCGAGTCAAGTTACCTTCCCCGAAACCAATGCCACATTAACATGGTGGGTGAGGTTTGTATGCCTGTGTGATCCTGAGAGCTGTTGGCCGCCCAAGGCGAAGACGTCCCAAGAGACCCTGATGACCCAGATGAATAGGTGTTATGACACCTTGTTCACAGTAGAGAGAAAGGGACACCCTCTGAAGCCAAGCCTTTGAGGAGAATTTGGTGGCAAGCACCAGATGGAAAGGCCTTTGCCCATCAGGCTTGGACAGTCTCAGCCAGAAGAGACTTCATGACCTGTGAGCTGACCACCTGCATGTAGGGGACCTGGGTATGCAAACTCATGGCATCACTGACTGGTTCTATGGACATAGAATATCTCTGCTCTTTTGAGGAAAGAACCAGAGCTTCCGCAGGAGGTGGAGTAGTATCAACCAGTTGGGCTCTATTCGACAAATAAAACTTCTTTTAGAATGGAAGATGGAGTGGACTCAATCCTTTTTCTCAGTTGCCCTGAATCTGCTTGGGAGAACACAGAATGCCTGGTGTCTGTTGGACCTTCATCTCACACCTCCAGGGGAAGTGCAGACATATCCCAGGGAGGATATGTACATGGGATCGGAGCCATGTTCAGGTCTTTCATTCCAGAGGTTTTCAGCGAGAAGCTTATATCAGATAGTTTTAGGTGCCCGTCGCAATGAGAACGCATAAGAACAAACAAAATCGTCTAGCTGAGGAAAGAAGTTAGTTGGGCAAGGTCAGAGAGGCCAAGAAGGCATATTTACCTCATCTGGTCGGAGAATACTTCCGTACCCCTCAGTATGAGCTGGGGAGCGTTGCTGGTAAGAGGAATAATAGGGATAATACCGTGCTGCTTGATACTGGATAAGCGGGAGAATTGATGCATGATGGATGGAGTCACGTTGACATCATTCATAACGAGAAATGTGGCGTATAACACACACAGCCCAGAAACCACTGGCTAGATGACAACAGAAACATGCATTTTAATTTTGCTCCTTTGCCCTGCTGACATGACCACGCTGCACAATGTTTTAATTCAACTTCTAATAATCCCTTTCCCTCTCAAACAAGGTTCTCTGTTACAAAAAATCATCACTCAATCATTGTTGGCTTTTTGAACGACATAGGCAGAAAGGCCCATTCAGGCCGATTAATGCACAGGTTTTTCCTCATACATATTTCCATAGAAAGTGGAAGTACGGCGCACGGAACCCTCGTCAGCACTGGAAAGACATGGATGGAGGAGGGATTTCATGCACAGGCTGCAAACCTGTGCTCACGTGAGCAGTGTGGAGTCCACAGCAGATCCCTGTTTGCTCCATGAGTGTTTCCATATGATCCAAAAACATCCTGAACTTGGACATGACTCATCGTATCTGCTGGGCTAATATTTGAGACAAACCCACCAATGCAATGCATCTCTATGGATTCAGCCTCTCCCTGCTCACGCCCACCTGATGCACAGCTTCTCACTGTTTAAGTTTTTTTACACCGCTGAGCCAGCTGGATTGGATAGAGAATAATAAGAAGCTCCTACGATTCAAGCTCATACCTGCCTGTCTGCAACTACACCAACCTTTATATCTGCACAGAAACAGGTCAACTGAGGAAATAAAGAAAACAGGGACTGGTTATGATAAGACGATAAGTTGATCCGCTGATCAATGCAAAATTAATAAATCACGTTTTACATGCACTGTACACTAAATAACTTTAGATTTCAATGTGACTTTTGGTGACCTTTAATTCATTTTTTTTGATTATATACCGCACATATTCTGTTAAGGTTCACTTTCACTGCTCTAAATCTGAAGCCAAGCAGCAAACTGCATGTAGCGATCTTCAAGTCAACATGTTTTACATCCACAACAGTTTTTGGAGTATTCCCTCTTTGTATTTGCAAATTTAAATATCATATCTCCATCTATGATAAGACCTTCTTCCCATTTTGAGAAACTGTAATATCCTAGCTGGACTACTCCCTAAGAAACCAGGGTGCTGGAAGTGGCTCATAAGAAACCCACTGGTGGAAGTGGCTCATTACTTTATCCATCTTCCTGCAATGCTGCACAAACCTTTTTGACTGTTTTTCAACCTATATTGCAACCAAGGCAGTTTTCCACCCAGCAACACAGTTTGTTCAACCCATCTGTAACTCTCAAGTGTAATGAACTGGAACTGGTTCTGTTGTTTCCTCTGGTCTCATGAGCAGTACGACTGTGAAAGGATACCAAACTCAGAAAGAAAGTTAGTGTCACTGAAATCCGTCGCCATAGCCCTCTCTGTGTCTTCATCCAGCGTCCCCTTGTCCAACGGGGTGACAGGACCGGTCTAATATTGTCGGTCAGTCTTGCTCCCTTTGCTGGTAACAAAAGGGCACCATATCTGCAACGCCATGTTGGTGTTTAATAAAAGCATGCTTGCTATAAACTGACATCGCCACATGTCCTAAAGCCACAACCAAATTCATTTAACGTTAGGCTGTCAGTTGCAGAATTATCAGATTAAAATGCCTCATTGTAAATGTCCCAGATGCTTCGACAAACAGCATACAGTGATCAGTATCGGGTAAAAACAGGATAAACCTCGTTATGTACTGATGGGAAACTGATGTGCATAATGGAGCGGTTGCAGCTTAAGAGCAGAAATATTAACGACTCAACAAATGCATGCTTGTTTCTACTTGTCTTTCTGTCAAAACTTCAAAATCTAAAGTGATAAATCGAATTAAAATATTTGCAGCTCCATGAAAAATGTGTGTGGGGGGGGGGGGGGGGGGGGGGGGGGGTTTCAAACTCAAATAAATGCAGAGTAAATTCCTTTGGGTATTTCAGTTTGGGTTTCCTTTTTCAAAAATTCAGATATAATTCCTGATTGGAATGAGATACCTGAGAATCTGGGAGCTTGTTAGGGGCATTTAATTAACTAATGTCATTACTTCATGCCTTTTCCATTTCTATCAAGGAAAAACAAATTCATCAGAAGCCAATAAGGGGATTCAAATACATATAATTATATTATATATTTCAAATATTGACGTGGGACCACCAGCTGTCGGGGGTTACTTTCTCCTGTGGTGTTTGTACAAACACAAAGCCCAGTTAGAAAGTGAGTCAGTGAAGAAAAACACCCCCTGTTGTGTGTGTGTGTGCATGTTTGTGTGATGGGAGAGGAGTCATAGACCCCTCCTCCTTTAGAAACTTTGTCTACACACAAAGCTAATATATTTATCAGGTGATGAAGGATAGACAGATAGACAGATAGACAGATAGATAGATAGATAGATAGATAGATAGATAGATAGATAGATAGATAGATAGATAGATAGATAGATAGATAGATAGATAGATAGAGTTGGGCATGCCTGGAAAACCTCCAGAGGGAGGAATCCTGGAGGCATTCCAATCAGATGTACAAACCACCTTGACTTGCTTGATAAAAAAAACACCCCTATTACAGCTGATGTCTCCGCAAACCGTCATTTTGCTATCACCCGAGAACGAGACACAAAGGAATACATAATACTACAAACATGAGGGATCATCTGAAGAGACTTGAAGTCCTTCGCTGGAGGCCACAACTCACCCTAAACCAAAAGGACAATCAACTGTTCTCCTTCAGAGAACCATTCCCTCAGTTACAATACTACAATACTAAATTCAGTAAAACAGTACAGGTCAGCACCTACGTCCTATGTAATGACCTACACCAGCACAATGTGTTTGAAAACAAGGGCTTTTGTTATATTCGATGAAGCTATGTGTCTCCTTTGCTATGTTTTTTCACCGTAACAGCTGTATCTAATCTCTACAGCAGAAAGAGTTGCGTTAAATGAAGATCCATCGAAGGTTCAGTCAGGAAGACTGTCCCTTTCCACACTCATGCCACAGTTACCACTCTATTATTCTGACCTTTCACACATTTTCGCATTCAATTCCCAGACTCACGGTCGGGGGCTTCATTGATATATCTGCGCTCATTCAAGCAGCCACATCCGTAAATTGATGGTGACACACCTTCATCATTTGTCTATCATCATCAGCGGCTGTCTCTGCCTTCACATTGCTCTTTCATGCCTCCGATAGGTGCGCCTCCAAGCTACCATCTCTGTCCATTTCTCACAGATCCATGAGCCTTATCATTCATCAGTCTCAGCAGAGTCATCAGCCACAACCACCAGAATCCAGACTCCATGGGGCTGATATACCTACCTACCAAATAAATTCTAATAGACTTATTATCACACATCATCATTCTTCATTCTATCTCGCCTAATGAACTTGTGATGAATGGACATCATAAGCAGGTAGTTAATCACAATAATTGACAATGTATGGTCTTAAAATACAGAGTATATCCTAGAATGTTTAAAACTACAATACTAACATATCGTGACTTGAGTGTCTTGGTAAATTCATGGCGTGGGATTATGGTGATTCTCACTGGTAGATTGAGGATGATCTAAAAGTGAATTGGTGTAAACCTCTCTCCCTGGTAATCCTTGTAGTCCACAAGGGTCAAAAGGGATTTTATTTTTTTCTTGCTTACAATTTGGAAAAATGTGATACTGTGCAGGGGGTGACGTCTGCCACTCCCAAACCAAACAAACACAACAACCTGTGGAGCCGAAACACATTTTGTATTTCTAACTGTTTTAACTCAAATATCCAAAGGCACTACAGAGAAGAGCATTCTCTTCTGGTGGGGTTCAAATATCAGACTCCCTGATCTCCAAATATCTCATTTCCACATCCAGATATTTGACTTGCCTCTGGAGGAGAGAGGTTCACTTTCTGTAACAACAATCAAACTTTAGAGGAACATTTGGGGAAGAAAGTACCGGCTTGGGGGAGAGTTGCTCTCGTTATTTTGATTTGCAATACCATTGTGTCTTCTTTGGAGGACTGGCAATGTAGAGTGTGTGTGTGTGTGTGTTTGTGTGTGTGTTCGTGTGTGTGTTCTCAGGCAACCGATTGTCCCATAGAGAGATTAGAAACTTGGTATAATAGTATAAAAAGCAAATATAGAGCTATTTGGGTGGAGATTTGAAGTCATAATTTCTGCCCCCATTGAACCCAATGAAGTGTGGGAAGTTTGAGGTGAAGGAGGAAGGAAACACACAGTGGGTGGGTGACAGGGGGCCACTGTTGTGACAGTCGTAAAAATTACCTATTAAAAGAAACATGTATAATATATAGATTCATTTTAGCAAGCTACAACACTGTTTTGCAGCTGGTTTAAGAGTTAACTTACATTTGGTGCCTTTGGGATCCATCCCGCCGGTGATGCTGTCCATGTGAGAGTAGATGAGGTTTGCAGAAGGGCCATGGGTGGGAGAGTGAGTGTGAGAGAGCTTGTTGAGACACTACTTGCAAGATAGAATAGATACATTGCAGACATTTATCTGCTGGGTCCTAGTGTCTATCTGCAGTCCGCTGCAAGCCAGGGCAGTGTTTCTAAACAGGTTTCTGTCACAAAGTCTGCAAAATCTCACCTCAGTCTAAAATACATTTATTTGTTCATTATTACTGATTCTCTGGATCCCTCTGCAGGCCAACCTTTGCACATGCAAAAAGTGGCTAAAGGGAGAGAGGGTGGTAAACGTGACTTACTATCACTGGGAAACCTGAACCTGGATGGATGGTTGATTCATACTCACGGGAGATCCTGAGATGCAGACATAAAGTTCCTGGTCCAAAGCCCTCTGTCGATCCCTGGTTTGACATCAGGGGCTTTGAACTTGACTTGGAAATGGTTGGGAGAAGATGACTTGTGGCTCAAGCCCCTGTCGCCTGAGTTGAATCCCCTGATTGGACGACAGACTTCTCCATTTACCTCTCGATGGTTTCTCAAATCAAGAACTTCACACTTACCTCCTTTTTTCATTGCGCCAGATTGTTAGTCATGACCTTCATTTACGCAAGGAACGATAGATAAATATATCTATTTAAAGGAACTCCATAACTTCTCAGGCGGCATGACATCTTTTTGAAAACTCAATCAATTTACATCTTCATCATTAAGACATGATCCTCTTCACTTTAAATGTTCACGTTTTTCTGAGGAAATTACTCGAGGAACAAAGGACCAAACAGAGACGGAGATTTTTTTGTTTTCCAAGTTTTAATTTTTTGTGATAAAATCAAAAATAACCCTGGATCTTTGTCAGTGTGTTAAATACCTTGCAGGAGCATTTTTTTTTTCGTGAGTGAATATAATCTGTAGCTACAAAATTATTAGATCATCATTCAAAAGGAATATAAATAATAATAATAGTGATTGTAAAAGGATGATGACCGTCCTCGTCTAAAACAAAAACATCCTGTCATCACAATATTGCAATGAGATGGAGATCATGGAGTGCTGAGTTGTGTTTCTTTTATCTATTTGAACTAATATTACTGCATTGCACATTCTTTTAGGTCACCACTCTGCAGCACCATGACCTGCATTTCCTGGTGACCTTCAACTACTTCATTAGCCAGAACATTACATGAAAGCGATCTGCTAATCTGTGTATTTTGCATTCCCACTTTGGTTTTCATTTGCATACAAATCAATGCAGGTCACACACAGGATTATTTATAAAAAATGTGTCCACTTCGGACTGTGGGTTGACTTGACTATGTAAACTAGAGCGGCACCCTATTTCACGTGAAAGAGCAGAAATTAGTGAAATAAAAAAACTAAAGCAAAGAGATGCTGTATGCCCACTCACTCCATTCACCCTGATAAAGTGTCATAAACGATAAACTGTATCTACATTGTACTCATTCAGATTGCTGGTGCTGCACACTCGTAACTTAGAGAGCATAACAAATAAGGCAAAGCCAAAATACCCTTCTTGGTGTTATAGTACAGCGGCGGGTCGAGGACATCCCCCTGTGTGTGGCCTTATAGGGGCATCGTCATGCCTTCCTCCACCTGTCAGACTTAAGATAAACACAACACTACTGTACTACAGTATCTATTGCTGACACATCACTCCAACACACTGTTACAGCTGCACTGTGATTGATGTCTCTGTGGCGTTCCCTCCGAATCTTAGAGGTCCACGCTCTCCACGATTTGGTGCGTCGTGTGAGGAGATCTTGAACAGGTTCTCAGCCATGGCAGTGAAACTGAATAAAAGTATTCCGTGTCTCTCTTCCCTCTCCTAATGGCAGTATTAAACGGATGTCCATTGCTCTTTAAAACAGTCGCGCCTGTTTCTTGAGCTCATTCCTCTTCCACAGAGCCAGTCGGTCAAAATCCTCCATGGTCATCCCGAACACTTGAACAAACTCCTCTGAGGACAGGTGACGCTGAGAACACAAGAATAATGATCACATTCGACCTGATATTTCTTGTTTTTGTTTATTTTACTCTATTATGCTTTTCTTTTCATCCAGGTGTTGCCACTGAGCACACAAACATTTGTAAATTTGCATCATTTACCGCTTATTTATGGTATTTTGGGATATTTCTGCCTGAAAATCTCTTATTGCTCGATAAATAACAGGCATTTTCCTTTTTTTTACTTGTTTATTTTTGTTTTGTTTTGTTGTTCTTTGCACAGAGTTTTAATGAATATATATATATATATATATATATATATATATATATATATATATATATATATCACAGCCAGAGGTTGTGGTATATGCATGTCACTCCCCCTTGTGGGCAAAGTGGGCATGGGTAGCATTTTGCAGCTAATATTCCTCTCTACTGCCAAAATTAAATTTTTCAAAAGTGCACCTGGTTCTATCCCGCAAAAAAAAAAGAAATTTGGAATAACATGTTCTTAGTAGTATTTCTATACAATGTGATGCAGCAGTTTTCAAACATTTTCACAGCAGATTTGTTGGTTGTTTTGTTTCATGGTGTTACTGTAATAGAATGCCGTTAGAGCCTTTTCTATATGAAAAAATATTCACACTATATATTATCATTCAAACTATCACTATAATCATTCACACCATCTGTAAGTGCCCCTTAATTTTATTTAGGTCTGTTTGCAATATTTTCAGAAATAATACCTTACGTCTTTATATCTGCATTTAATTTCTATTGTAATTATTTATTATTGTTTTGTGTGAAGGGAGAATGACAACGCCAGAACTCCATTAACATGGAGTAAACCGCTGTTTTTTTACTGTACAAATAACAATTGTCTTCTTCAATCTCACTAACAGGTACAATGTTACTGACACTGGAAATTCAATTATTGTAGGTCTGCCCGTTCATAGACACAAAAGCATGTGATTCAGGCGGGCTCAACCTAAAATAACCAATGAACAGAACACGTTAATGAAACCAGAGACACTCTCCCAACACAGTTGGCCTATCAGCCTACTCATAACTCACCTCCAGCCTGGGTCTGTCTATATCTTTGGGGAGCTTGTTGCGACCTCTAGTGGTGACAATGAGTGCTTCGTAGGGATAGATCTGCGTGGAGATGAGATTTAGGAGCATCCATGCTTTATCACACCTCAGACTCTTCATTGTAAATAAAAAAAATTATGATTCGATACAGATGCAGGCTTAATTAATTTAATCAAACATTTAATCCTCAAATCATAAATCAACTTTACCTTGTATTCAGCTGGGAGGAGAGAGAACGAAGATAAGTTCAATACAATAGAATTTACATTGAATGAATTGCTTAAATGTATTGATGGGGGTTCAATAAAGTTACCTCTATTTCCCCAGTTGACCTGATAGCAGTCGGCACTCTGAGGCTGCAGGTGTACAGAGGGGCAATCAGTTACAGCTGTTTTTTAATGTTCAAACGTATGTAACTAAAACTCTTTTCTAGCGTGTGGACGGGCTCGTTGATTTCATTCATCAGATGCATTTTTTCATGGTAATAAGTGTGAGCCTCAAGCCTCTACAATAAAAGCAGCAACTGATATTGTGTTCTGCTTTGTTCACTGTGGCCTCACCCTCTGGATGCCGTTGCGTCCGTATCCGGGTAGCGACGCAGACTTGCAAACAAAATCTAAACACATAAAGTCGTATTAGTTAACTATTATCTAAGTGGAGGCCAACATCTGCTTAAAATCTCCAATTTTCATGCAATTTGGAAAATCAGACAGGATCAGTGCCAGAAGAGGGCGCTCATGATTAACCAAACTATTTGTAGAGTTCCAGATGTTTGCACATAAAACTGACACTTTGTAGATATTGAGGTCATTGCAATTACCAGAATCAAATCAAATACTTTATCCCACACCAGCTATGATTTACTTATGCTAGAAGCCACAAAATGTGCTGATTACATGTCAGTTATTTTCGGATATTTCTATTAAAATAGATGATAAACTCACCACTATCAGCACTATACTGAGATCTCGGTGCTGTAAAAGAAACAGGACATCCTTATTTCGTTTATTTGTGTCATTACTGCATTATTACAACTTATTACAGAGATTACAACAGTGACGGCTGCCTATCTAGTTATCAATGTAACGAAAAGGGTCGCGCCTGGTCAAAAAAGTCTGTGAGGAAGATAAAACATCAGAGGGACATCAATGCAGATAGAGGCCAGAGAGGAATATGTTAGTGAGGAAGGGGTATAATCCAAAATATAAGATCTTCGTACGCAGCTACACTGACTACTCCTCTATCTAATGGTTGGTTATAAGATTTTGTTGCCTTTCAACCAGAGCCAACAGATTCCCATTCAGTTGCACTCCCTCCCATTAGAGAAGCAGCTTTAATGAGAGATCTTACAGTTCATAAATAAACCAGGATATGGGACACCAGCTGTGAGAGAGAAAGGGAGAGAGAGAGAGAGAGAGAGAGAGAGAGAGAGCGAGATAGATACAGAGATAGATAGATTGATGGAGAGATGAAGAATTAACAGAGCAGAGTAGCAGAGAGACATATCTGGATGGAGGGGAGGAAAGAAAATAAGTATGTAAATTTGAGAAAGAGATGCAGACAAACACGGGTGAGGGAAGTTAATAGAAGAGGCTCTATCGGTGTGTGAAAATCTGGTGCTAATCCTCCAAATATGCTGCCTGAAGGGTGAAGCTTAGAAACAACTCAGATGTGATAAAGTCACACCTGGAGCTAAGGCACGTATATTCAAGTGTGGTGAATTCAAAAGCTTTAATTGCTTAAATTGATCAATTCCCCTGCACCAATATTAACCACATCTGCTGCTGCTGCTGGCCAACTACTGTTCCAGTAGCAGCTGGTCTGTTATCTCAAGATCTTTCCACCTCAATAAACTGCTACGCCTGCAGCAGCCATGACCCTTTTCCGACCTGCATCCGTGACCTTGCAACCCTCAACCCCAAACTCAATGACAGCAGATATTATGGCTCATAAATAACCCTTCTGGCGATACACAGTATGTGATGACAATGGGATGGGCAGAGAGATGGAATGAAGGCAGACTTGTAGGCATTTTTGAACTTGCAGAAACCGAATGAAAACAAAGAGCGAGATGCATTTGGGGCGGGGTGGATCCTTACATCCGTTGACAGTGCTGTTGTACGCCATGGTGCCGTAGCCCGTAGTGTTCAGGGTTTCCTTGCTCCCACTACGAGAATTCCTCGCACTGCCCCAGGGGTCGTTGTCATAGGAACCAGATCTGGCTTTCATCTCCTCCTTTAGGATCATCCTCCCAATGCCACTCCCAATCTGAGTTGGAGCGAGGAAAGAGGCAGAAGGGGCAGGAAATAAATTGAAAGGGAAAACTAAAGCTAATTTACCGAACAGCAAATGCAAGATAAGGGAGGGTATTTCAGGCACCGTAAGATAGGAGGTGCATTATTTATGGGTATTTCTGAGGAGGTGGCTTTCTTCCACCAGATGTTGAAGAAAGAGAGAGAGAGAAAATAATGAAGCTCTTACTCTTTGAAGACCGTGACTCCAACTCTCCTCATCTCCTCCTGTGGAGAAGCGTCTTCTAGGCATCCGGTAGGCTGAGTGAAAACGAATAGGAGATTCTCCGGTGTGAGTGCGGAGGTTAGAGTGTAGTGCCATAATGGAGTGGGTGAGACAATGAATATGACTGAACTTCTAGGCTGTCCCTTACCTTGAGGAGAACTGTTGTAAGGGTAGAAGTCGGACTCTGACTGCGTGTATGGCTCAGGAGAGAAGGTGGACAGTCTTGAGGATCTGAGGATATCCTCGCTGGTCCTGCTTTTGGTGGCTGCATCAACATGATTGTCTGTGAAGAAAATGGATCAAGTTAGAAGAGAAAGAAAAACAGATGGAACCAGAAGAAATGGTCCCTCTGGTAAAAGTATTGGACTTTGGGTTTGATGCTGATTCCATTGGGAACCACTTACATAGAAGAGGCAAAGGTTTGGGAGACACTGACTAAGATGATCTAAAGATTTGGGAACAATTCACACAGCAGATATAAAGGTTTGGGAACCACTGACATAAAAGATGTACAGATGTGGGAGCCACTGACATAGAAGATGTACAGTCGTGGGAACCACTGACATAGAAGATCTACAGTCGTGGGCACCACTGACATAGAAGATGTACAGTCGTGGGAACCACTGACATAGAAGATGTACAGTCGTGGAAACCACTGACATAGAAGATGTACAGTCGTGGAAACCACTGACATAGAAGATGTACAGTCGTGGGAACCACTGACATAGAAGATGTATAGGTTTGGGAATCACTGACATAGGAGAAGTAAAGGTTTGAGAGCCACTGGCAGAGGATATGTTTTGTAACCTCAAAACATATAGAGGATCTTATGGTTTGGAGACCTCTGACATACAGAATATACAAATTTTTGGAACTGGTTCACTCCATACATATTTAGTGTAAGTCCATGGTTACAAATTCCCCCCCCAAACAATTGAAGAAACCCATTATGATGAGCACACCTTGAAGGGTTTCACACCTACCCCATATACCCTCTTTGGAGGAAGCATAAACGACAAGCTGCAGTTTCACAGTGTTCCCTTCTGTGTGTCAAAGGTTTAACAAGCTACATAGCATCCTCATGGTGACGGTAAAATTAATAGAAGTTATTGTGCACCTTTTATACAATACATAGTCCTTTAAGTATCTTGGCTTTGACACCTTCAGCATACATGCTAAGTTTTGCAAACTGTCTTCATCTTTCTATCCTCCTAGAATGTTATATTTGGTTAATTAGCAACCTCACAGCATGTCCTACCGCTTTGCCCGGTAGGGATTTAAAAAGATATAATATGCTTGCTCTCATTGCTTAAGCTAAACAAAGCTTACTCACTCCTGCCTGGAGTGATACTGAACAGGCAGACATGATAGAGGTTTCAATCTCCTCATCTGACTCTCGGCAGAAAAGTGTACTACCCAAAATGACAATACAAGTGCGCTATAGAGGAAAATGTTCATGAACATCACAAGATGTAAAGAGAGAAAGCACAGATCTACATATCTACATACATACATATCCAAGACAACATATCCACAGTTCCTGTCGGAGATCAATAGTTCAGCCAGTGGCATGAAAACAACCAGCATCATCACATGTTCAGTTACTGTGCAGCCGGAGTCACACAGTCCTTCCATAAGTGGTGTGAGGCGATGATGTGTCACTCTACACTACAGAACAGTCCATGGAAGTCAATAGGGGAAACATGGACTGTATTGTCATATAGATCGGTCTTCATTCTCTTAGCCATTAACCCTGTCAGCCCCTATGCATGATCCATTGGGTTCCTATACGCTTGAAGCACCAAAACTATGACACACATTTACATCTTTGCAGCAGGGATAAAAAAACTGCTCTCACACAACCAGAGACTCAGACAACAGATTGAAGTCCGAGGAGATACAAATGGAATGACAAACAGTGAAAATACTGTACCGTAAATCGTTAACACACACAATGAGGCGGAAATGTATAAATCTATCTACAAACAGTGACTTGAACAGCTAGAGGAGGGAGGTACTTACAGCAGCCATGTCAGCGGAGGAGAAAGGTGGAGGGAAGTGAATAAAAGTGATTGGTTGTGATAGAAAAGAGGTGAAAAGAAAAAGGGAAACATTATTGGAATGCCCCCGAGGGAGATTCGACAATGTGAGTGCTTTGCTACCCATACGGCGATCTGACACTGCCTGGTTTCTACACAGATAGCGGGCCGAATAAGACATAACGGGCCGTTGATGCACACAGAAACACATCGTGTCTGTTGCGTCTTAGGATTTACATCAATCCTGTGAATGCTGTATGAAAAGACAGTAATAATCAATAACTGTTTCCATTCGAATAGGATCAATATGATTGGCACCTAAATGTGTGCCTACAGCCAAACAATGCAATCTTAAAAGTTTGGGCCTTTTAAGGCAGATGCAGACATTACTTCCTCTGCCATAAGCAAGAATTTCTACGTGCATAGGAATACTACGGCCAGTGATGTATTCATATAAATATAGCGAAGGAACATGTAAGGGTGTAAGTGTCTTTGCACAGGTAGACACAGTTTATCAACTACTCCACAAATACCAACACACACAGTACAGGAGGACATGCAGGAAAAAGATGAACCATCCTCCATCAAGAGATCTTCAGACTTGTGACTGAACATCCTGTGACGAGAGGATTGTGAATCCCTTTCTTATGAATGTTCGTACTGAAGCACACTATCCAGAAGGCTGCGTTTATGTTTGAACACTTGAAAATAAAAATGTAAAGTAAAAAAAAATAGCTACTTGACTTAAACACACTGATGTGCGAGTAGATAATCTCCTCAAATAAGAAATTAGATTCTCCTCTCAGATCCTCCCTTTGTCTTCTGTAGCCGAGGCACAACCGCTGGTTCTGGATGCACACTGTACTTTACTGTAACACCCTCTGAAATCACACACCGACCACTTCTTAACTACAGCTAAAGTCTCCTTAAACATATAAGGCAATTTCCCATGGTGCTTTGCTCCATTGTCTTTATTGGTTCTGGTGAATTCATTCATGGTCTATCCCTGAAGAAATCTACCATGTTGAAAAGAGACTGTTTTGATGAGGGAACCTTGACCAGCAAGCAGACATACATTAAAGTCTGCACACTGAATTAGAGATGCACTGATTGAATGGCAGCAGGAGGTTTATTTAGTTAGGACCGGTGATCAGCTGATCAGGCTCAGTATGGTCGATTCCACGCCAGTAACACACGTGCTACAGAGTAAGCAACACAACGAGGATGAGCTAGGATGAAAGCCTAACAACGTGGAACCTTTTCACCGTGAATGAAGAAAACACCATGCTCACAACTTATAATACCTACAAGGTCAAATAATAATTCACTAAGGAACAAAACCTTTAATCAGATAATGAGGAAAACTCCTGAAACTAGATAAGATGCTTAAGCCTGATTAAGACCACACAATATTATTTTCTCCAATGATGGCCTTTTAAGATAAATGCCATCACATTAGACGATGACAGCGCCATAAATCTGGGCACTGTCTTGGTCTGAAGGCTAGCAAGCCTACAAGTTTAACCCTGATCATTTGCCCTGTCAAGGGATGTGATGTCGATGAGGAGGCGGGTCAATCTAGAGAAGCATCTGTGTTCTCGCCAACAACGCCCTTTGATGAAACGATGGAAAGGCAAGGATGTTGGCGACACATTCCAACAAGCCTTTCCTCTTAATCCCATATATCAAACTCAAGGTCTGCGACGCAATATTTCATTTTTATAATAACTGGCCCATTGGTATCCAGCACAAACACCACAGATACTACAAATCCCAGAATGCACTGCAACAGCTGGCACGTCAATCAATCGGGCCAGCGCTTCTCCCTGCTATTTGTAGTCAGACATCAGCGTTCGTCCAGTCGCTCTGATAAACATTTGCTAATCCTTAGAGGAGACGCTGAGGAGAACAGGAGGAGACAGAGTTGAATAATCTTTTTTTTTAAACGATAAATATTAAGATGCTAAAAACTTTTTCATTGGAAATTCTTCTGTGAAACTATGCTGATAGAGAGGGATACATAACAATTAGTTATGCTGATCTATTTTGAATTTAATGAGTAATTTGAGTATTTTCTATTCCGTTAGTTTGTTCAGAATTCTATGAAATGAGATAATAAAATAAGAATAATATTGTCATATTACCTCAGATTGAAAATGGCCGGTTTCGGCCCTTGATGTGTTACCCATCTTTAATTTTGGCCCCCGCTGCGATTGAGTTTGACACCCCTGTTCTTAATCGGCGTTCCATCCAGAACCGGTGACACTGTGGCGTCTGCTCGATGCCATGTTTGCCTTCACTATATCATCCTATTTGTCAACTTCCGGACAGATCGGGAGTCATTTGAAAAGAATTCTAAAACGCTAGCCTGTTACAACTGGTGTCGTGGAGTGTCGTAGACGATGCGGCGATGTTCATTTTGTCGTGCTTCATGACTCAATGGTCTCACATGGCTTCCACATTTGGGCCCGAAAGAAGGATTTTGTCAGCAACGACCTCATCGTGTTACATTCAGGCTATAATTGTGTCGTCTGAACTAGACATTAAGAAAGTAACAAACTTACTGTTATAGTTTAAAACAAAGAAAGACCAAAGTAACAACAAGACAAATCTACTCTTCTATGACCAACTGGTTTTAGAAACTTGATGCAATATCTGAGTTCCTCCCAACCAGACAAGTAATATTTACCAAACATTACATTATAAGAATTGTTTAATCTTGTGTCAATCCATGCATAAGGGTTGCTACAAGTTGATTTAACAGCCACAACAACCTAAATTTCATTTTGAGATACTTTTTAAAAGAAAGAAATATAAGGTCAAAACGTCCTGTGATATGGTGCATTTAGCAGCTTTTTGTTAAATAAATCTATTGTACCTGTTTTCGTTTAAAAAAAAAAAACTTGTTAGAATAGATGGAATATTATAAACTGTATAATTTTCAGTTGAATTTCAATGTATTCAAAATCTCTGGTATCCTTTAGTGCTGAATCGCGGCTGTGATATTGAGAGCCGGAAAAAAGGTTGTGAAAAAAAATACTCATTCTAAATGGTTTGTATAAACAGATACATACAATGTTTATGTTCCATTAAAAAAGCTTTTAAAAAATCTTGAACTTGCTATTTATGGTCTAAAACATTCAAGAAGGAAAGAATCAGGATCGGCGGGTCAGAATTTATGAAATCAGAATCGGCCCTGATATTTGCATAAAGCGCTCCTCTACAATAAAGACTATATGAAGCAACTTCAAAATGCAGCAGGTGCAATTATCTGATCTTATTTTGAAGCTCAGCATTGCTGGAAAGAGTTGAACTCCTTTGCACATTTTCATGCATGGAGTCAATCACTTCAATTGATGAGGTTTAGTTATTTATGGCTCCAGTTAATATGAGTAACCGGAACAATCAATACTAATAAATCACAAGGAGCAGTTGAAAAACATCAATAAGTGAGTAAACACATCTAAAACCGAGGACTGAAGCACAGCATGGCTAAACCGACAGGAGGACAGGCAGGCTAATAGCGGCTAACTGCACTGTACCCGCTCTCTTATAGATGGGAGGCTTCCTGTAGAGGTCGGGGTCTCCTGTGGCTGAGGAGAGGAAGAGGAGATGAAGTTGAGACGAGGAGGAATAAAGGAAGAGAGGAGTTGGTATGATAAAAGGGCAGGAGGTGGAGGGAGGAAGATGTTTGCACAAGAAGGTAAAGATATAGACATAACATTTCCACACACACACCCCGTTCCCATGGAGCTCAGAAATGACCCGTCTGAATGATTCACAGTAGGGATGAATCCTTCCCACCGGAGCGGAAACATCTATGAGATAATGAGCAGTGCGATGAGGAGATGAGGAGTCCTACCTGGTACATGAAAATGTTTAGGGGGCTGGATGGTGGTGGGTGTGCTTGACCGCCCCTCTTGGCCATAATAAGGTGAACTCCTGCCACTCTCAGAGCCTGCAGCCAGCCACAGCCAATCACAGCAAAGGAAAGATGAGCATGAAGAAAGGCCTCAGCAGGAGTCTCATCCATGCAGAGGGAAACATCCGTTCAAATCATAAAAAGGCCCCGGATAACTTTTTCACATGTGTGACGACATCGTTCACTGGTTGATCTTAATCTGACATTAATTACAGTGTCAATGCACATGTGTAAGATTTAGATTAAATGATAGCCACGGAGCTAAAGCAACAATGTGAGATAGAAAAACAACTTTTTTCAAGTGGAGCGAAAGACATTCTTCTCCAGGACTGTGAATTTTTAATATTTTATGATGGCATTTGTGTTATTTATACGAGTGGGTATGACATCCAAGTGGAAGGGACAACAATCTGCTCTCTCAGAGGAAGAATTTGACATTTTGGGAAAGCTTATGCGAAGACAGATAGATTGAGAACATTATCATGTCAATGAAGCTAAAACCGTGTCACTCATTTTTGCATCAAGACAGGAAACAGGGGGAAACAACTGCAAGCGCCACAAAATCTAGAGAAAATAAGCAATCCCCCCCAAAATGTTATCAGTAAGATTCATTTAATTTACCTAAATAAAGTATAACCATTAAAAAAAAAATAAGAAAGAAAAGTTTCTGTACAAGGAAAAAGTTTCATAAAAGGTATAAAAAAGTAATAAAAAATAAGCAAACTGATGAAAGAAAGTTAGGAGCCCTATATCTGTCATACCCTACATGTGGGTACGACATTTTGTTGAGTTCTGTCCAGTGTTTTGAAGGAGGTGTGGATAAACCCTCTGAATATGAGCAAAATAAAAAATGAAACTAATTTCAAATTTGCTTTAAAGTTAAAAAACAAGCAAATTGAAGAAACAAACTATTAGATGAAAACATTTAAGGCCTCAAGATAAAGCACATGTGAAATTTCAATTAAGTCTATTCAACTGTTTTTGAAAATGTGCGGAAAAACTGAAAATGACCTCGTTTCAAATAAGCATTAAACTGTTAAAAAAAAAGGTGAAAAGAAAAAATTATCCGAACAAATTTTCAGATGAAAACGTTCAGGACCGTTACAAAGTATATGTGAGATTTTACAGAATACTATACAGCGGTTCTTGAACAGATATTCTGTGTACAGAATAATCACCATTACATACGGGGGGCTCGGACTACAGACAAGGCGGACCCGTATGCACTCTTTGGCATAAAGGCAGACAAAGAATGTATGAATTTCTATTTTAGTTTTGCCCAGTGCTTTTCTTGGAGGGTAAATCATACACTGTTATGGACAAAGAACGAAATGAAGAGCATCCGACTCACCAGGGTAGCCATAGTGCTGCGGAGAGCGAGGCATGATGGGAGACATGCCTTGACGACTGTACGTTGGTGAGTCGATAAAACCTGGACTGGAGCACCGACGCTGCTTCAAATCCAGGCTGTCAAAGTCCTTGAAACAAAATAGAGACAAGATGGGGGTGAAAGAGGAGCAGGACATATCTTATTTACAGGCAACAATGATAACAGTATAAATTAAATGTATTATTATTATTATTACTTGTTTTAACTTGTGCTGAGAGCTGGAGGAGGAGGAGCTTACCTGAGAATAGGGAGAAAGTGTCCCAAGTGACTGCAGAATGAGAGACAGATGAGTTATTATGACAGGATCACAGCAAAGACCCTATAAATCTATGCTTTATTTCATCCCACATGTATTACTGCAAAATTAAGACAAATTTAAAGCCCTCACTTAATGCTTATTGTCTTTCTGTCCAAAGTTATTAAATCAAAGATCAATGTTACCCTCTAAGCTGCCGATTAAAACAATATAAATACGTTTTTTTCATAGACAGAGTGAAATATAAAAATGTCAGGTTTCAATTTAACCATGCGTTCCATGTTTAAAATGTTTCATACTCGGCTGTCTTTTAAAGGGACTGAGGGGAAAACCTTTTTAGCATTTGCACAACCCTGTTTTCAGTCTGTATGCTAAGCTAAGCGTAGCTAATTAACCTTCTCATAGACAGATCTGACAGTGGTGTTGAAAATCACAAGAAAACTCCAGGACACTCTGCTTTAAAACAGCTATAATAGTTTTACTGTACTGTCACACAATGGTCATTCAAACCTATAAAAGACAAACTCTAATGTGTTTAAATTTAAATAATGCGATCTGCTAGGTTGTTCCAGGGTTATCTGTGTCTGCTTCCTGCCGTAGCCACACCCCTTCTGTGCAGGTGGAACATTCTCATTGGTAATCACAACTATAGAGGGTCCTACTTTCTCATGAGAGCTTGGAATGACCGAAGGGCATCTTAGCGGTTGTTTGTAAAGAGTAAGTAAAGTAAAGAGTGCCATCAAGTTTAATTTAACATTTAATCCAATCGACGGATTACAAAACGCATTACATTCACCTAATAAAAACAAATTCAAGAAAGCTTATCTCGTAAAAACAAGCTAATTTTTATTTGTTTTGGTGAATGCAAGGTGCGTTCCTTAAAGTTGCACCCTCAGGAATATTTAATCGATTTGAGTCCAGGAAGAGCTCCCATTTTTGCTGATTTTTGATCAACATCGGTATTTTTCTTTTCAATCTGACTCACAGCAAGAACGTAAATTAGTGTAGTAACAATGTAAAAAAAAGTTTTTTAAATATTGTGCATTTGTTTCGATACATTTCCTTTAAACTAATAGGAATCAGCGAACAATACAAAAAATGCATAAATTATGAGAACTGGTCATTTTTTAATCGAAAAGAATCAAGGCTTTAAAAGTCAAATCAAGAGAAAACTTATTTCATGTTCATGTTATTTTTTCGACGTCCAACATTAAAGAAGGCATTCATGTGAGGTTGACAGCTCAATGTATGCGTTCATAGACGGAGAAGGGTCGGGTTTCAAAGCACCTTCTTGTTGGACAAAAAAAAAGAAAAGTTAACTCACTAGTTTTTTTTTATTGAAAATTAAATGGTAAATAATGAGCTGTAAATAATCAATTCTCATGAACAAAGCTCCATCTGAAAAACTTGAACCCTGAACACAAAGCATTGATGAGACCAACGCTAGGTTCAGCCTGGAGTGTGTGGCAGTAGTACCTCCCCATAGCTGTAAGTGTCTAGTCTGTCATCAGACGTGTATCTGTGGCACGGCTGGTATGAGGAGGGTAAAAGGTCTGGTTGCTGGACCTCATATATGGCTTTGACCTTTGGTAGGGCAGCTAGATCCTTATAATCTAGGAACTCATTCTTCACTCTAGCCTGGAGAAAGGACACACACACAAACACACACCAAAGACAACAACAACGATACCAAACATCAACCACATGGACTTTGCACAGTAACAACATCGGACGGAAACTCGTGCAGAGCAGAGGACGTGAGAAGGAGCTGATGAAGTGCACAAAAGACTGAACATGTATATAAAGTATGTATGCGTGTAAACACACATATAAATGTATGCTGCTGACCCTGAGAGCAGTGTAAGTCACTGACCCTCAGGAGCTCAGCTCAGAGGAAGCACGGAGTTAGAGAGGAGACGGTGAGCACAACAAGTGTGCTTACACTGCATTTCTCCCTCGTCCATCACCTCAAGCAGAAAGGTCATTGATTGGGAGATGAGAACAGAGTGGGGCAGGATGGGACAGACTCCTGCTTGCAAGCAGACAACCATTGACACGCTAACTCTGCTAACATGCAGCAACACTCAGCGGACTGCCAAGCAGGACATTTGGACACTGTTCCATGTGTGGCAGATGCCCCATCTTGTAACAGAATCTACAACCCTATTTCTTTCTATATATGTGCACTATTATTTAGTTTCAGATGCATTGATTCGATAATAATGTGAAGGCGTCGAGGTTGAAACTGGGACAAATTCGGTTGAAAAATGAACCTTTCATTTTTTACATATGAATGTTAGTTTGATCATAGTTTTGATCATTTTTTAATGCCATTGCACTGAGCTTTATTGAAGCACTGATTAATCACCTGCAAATTAAGGCTAAATTAAAAAGCCCACAGAAAAACCCAGAGGAAGATGAAATCATTCTGTTAGTATTTCTAAATGAGTTTTGAAATGTCACTTCTATTTACAAGTGAAAACATTCTTTGTAACCTTGAGGCCAAACCATGACTGAGGCTTTTAATGTTCTAAAGACAACAGTGAAGTGCATTTGGAGCTTACAGCTCCCTTTTTACCTGTTAAATTCTGCGGAAAAGGATTTGTATTTATTATCTTAATCATTCATCGTTGTGCTTTGAGCGTAACATTAATCCAGTCAGAGCCTGATCTCCCTTATCCTTTAAAAGCCAGGGGTGCCTGATCATGGGGGTTTTGCTAGTTACACCAAAGCACTAATCTACGCTGAGGGACAGGTATGTCATTCATGGCCAGAAGAGACTCTGCCCCCAAATCTCCTAATTCTCCAACCCATTCATATGAGAAATGCTATCTGAAGGTTGGTCGGACTCATAAAAGTTATCACTCTGATTAACAGGAAATGGGTTGCAGCAAGGTGATATAATAAAGAAAATATATATATAATGTAGAAAACATTAATTAGAGCAGGGAGTATGAAGGTGTCTCTGTCATTTGTTAACCATTTATGCAAAAGCAGTTTCATTTAATAAGCTTAATTAATCTTACTTCAATTCATTTGAAAAGAAAAATCTAAATTTCCCAACTGGCAGACGGGATCTAATCTTAGATAATGTTCCACCTTCTTCTACACACCGTTAGAATGTGTCGAAGAAGACAGAAGAAAGCGGGTTAAGTCCTGGATCACACTGAAATTGTGATGGTAGTAAAAAGAGCCTTCCTGAATGTCAGTGTGAGTCTCAGATCTTCATGGTTTGTGGGTTGAATGAAAATATAGAAGTGAAATGAAACCTGCGCAGCATCAGTTATTAAAAGATAGCGAACACGATGTAAAAATACTTATCTCCAAAAATTCTGTGCATGAAAAACTAATACGTTTCACCATTTGCATTTAATAAAGCGAAGCCATCGTATGACAATTGTGCGATGGAGATCTTCTTGCACAAAAATCCACAATCCACATCCAGCCTCTAAATTGCAAATTGTGGTAAAAAGGTTCAGTTTGATGCACAAAACATTGTTTACTAACACAACCCTTAAATAGCAGGAAAAATACAGACAATTTGACTTAAGAGCAGGTTTTGGTTGGTCAGTGGCATAATTTGTGTTTCCCTCTTCAGCATAGCAAAGCATGAACAACAAACCCAACGGGTCAACGGTCTTCCTAGTGGCTCTGTGTAGTTAAACTTCCAGCAGGCGCCGCGGTGGGACAAGAATAAACTCCAAGTGTAACTTTAAAGATGCTGCCTTGTTTGTTAAACTCTATGCTAACATCTGATGGCAGGACACACAAAGCTGCACTGATGCTAATGTCATTTATTTCAGATATTTGGTCATAAAAAAAAGGTTTCGTACAATTTTAATATCAGTAGTGTAATTTTCATCCAAAATTATCCCAGTTGTAACCTCAACATCGCCATCATTTTTCACCTGCATAATGAATAATAATAATAATAATAATACATATATATATGCATATATATATATATGTTCCCCTAAGTTCAACACTGCATTAAAGACCTTATTCAAGTAAAAGTATGGAAGTGTTATCAGTTTAAAGTACTTAAAATATCAAAGTGAAAGTACTCAATATAATAATAATAATAATAATACATTTAACTTATAATGCACTATGCAGTAGAATGGTTCCTCACAGTATTCTACTTTATATTTGGATTAATGTTACTACAACATGAACATCTTGGCATATGTAACTATTGAATTTCAAGTTTAATGACGAAGTAGTCTAACAACTTTATGCTGTTTTGTGGTTTAATCTATGAAATCATCATGACCTTTTTGTAACCTTTTTTCTTTATCAGCTTTCTTAATCTGATAATCCAAGATTGTGTATTTATTAAGAAGGAGGAGAAATCTCTCATTTTTCCGTTTATTCCAAACATTTATGAAAAATAGTAATATGTAAGGTAATAAATAACTACAGCCAGCAGAATAAGGTAGTGGAGTAGAAAGTACCATACTTCCATCTGAAGTGTAGTAGAGTAAAATAGCATGAAATGGAAGTACTTAAGTACATGTACCTTAAATTTGTAGTTAAGAAAAATACTTGAGTACTTAGTTACTATCGACCACTGGGTTTATAGCATTAACATTATGTTGAGTTGTAACACTTGATAACAACATAATCTTTATATAATCTCACAATCTTTGACTACAGCCACGGGACTGATGGAAGCAGAGGTCTGAAGCCCAGACAGGTGAAAAGGCCAAAGGAGTGAGCAGCCTCTAAGGGCGGGGCTTAACCAGTGAAGGTGACAACTCCTGTGTCTCAGTTTTAAGGCTGAGCTGGTGGCTACAGCTACTTCATGTGTTTGAAAGCTGCTATGTTCTAAAGTACTTACACAGATAACCTTACTGGGAGAGCCGATGGAGGAGCCCGGAGGAGAGATGGAGGCCTCGGACAGACGTCTGTGCTGTGGGCACAAGCAGAAACGACGAATAACAGGAGAGAGGAGTGACAGGACATTTCAGTTTCTATGCGAGCATTCTCATTTTAAACGTTGTCTCACCCTGAGTCTCCTCTCTGCCCTCGCTGCCTGTTTGCATAGTGGGTGCCACACCTCACCTCCTGAAGACGAGCCAGAGAGAAGAAAGGTCGGACTTTGGTATTTCCACATGCAATACATTCGTTCATGGGTTTGTATGTTTCAGAGCGTGTGGATGCACAGGCTGGTTTCACCTGTCAGGTACATTTCCTCTCCCTCCTTGAACATCATGTTGCAGCGGGAGCACAGAGCGCAGGTGGGATGGTAGTGTTTCCCTCCCGCCTGAGAGGAGAGAGAGGAGGAGGAAGAGGTGTGACGGGACATGAATTTGAATTATGAAACGTTTCACAGATCTAATCTGCAGATTGAGGGGGGGGCCATCTCCATTTTCTACTATATATCACGCGGGCACTAAAGTGTGTTGAGACATTATTATAGATTGAAGTTGTTTCATTTCCATGCGGGCATTATGGGATAGCCACCAGCTCGTCCATTTCAAAATTAGAGCAAAGATCCCTTTGGGTCAGTTACATTAAGAAAACTTAAGAAAGACTTAAGACTTAAGAAATCTTATAGTGTGTGTGTCTGTGTGTGTGTGGGTGTGTGTGTGTTTGTGTGTGTTTGTGTGTGTGTGTGTGTGTGTGTGTCTAAATACAGAGGCAAATGGAAGTGGGTGGCCATGTCAGTGAAGGACGCCAGAGGATGACACACGACCTTGGACATTCCCTGGAGGAAACACACAAACCAGCAGTGCTGGTGAAACCGATTTGTGTGCAGAAGCAGTGTTAAACTGTGTCGAGTAATCCCGTCCCGTTTACATCTCTGATGATTCTCACCAGGTCTCTGCAGGGCCGACAGAGAGGGTTTGGCCCAGTTCCACCACCTCTGCCTCTTTGACACAACATAAGAGAAATTCTATTTATAGAATAACTGCTGACATGTGGCCTGTGTCAAGGAAACCCGGAGTGTTTCATCTGCACACACTGAGCGTGTGTGATTGGAAGTGTGTGTGTGTATGTGTGTCTTTTATTTGATCCGCAGGAAATACAGCCTCTTTGATGAATGTGCTCTCTCAAAGAGCTGCCAAAGAACATTACTCGTATCTAAACTGAGCCAATCCCTGGTCGGAGCTTCCGTCTCAGGTTACTCTGAAAGGAAAGTCAGGCGAGGATTCTGCATTTCCGTCTCGTAGTTTCCGAGCAGCAGAGCGTTTACCATCTGTGGTGGAACGGTATCAGTGCAGCGACTGCTGATATCATTTCTAATGAGGCCTCCGTTGTCTCCGGTGGCATTTTATAGGCTGGTATATTTATTGGACCTGAGGAAGGAAGGGGAAGGAAAGAAGTGAAACTAAAGAAGGTGTATTTATTTTCCGCTTCCTTCCCCTGCCTGACGTTATTCATGGCCTCCTACATCCATTCAAACTGTTCACTAAACCTTTAACAGCATTTGGCTCTAAATGTTGGACTGAACTAAACACAGATGAAACACACATAAGGTGGGTTTTCAACGTGTGGGAATAAAAACCCTCCAGAGGATGTTAATATACAAATATAGGTAAAATTAATGCATTTTTATTTTTTAGACATTTTCCTTTCATATACTTATGTACGAACAGGTAACCCAGATAAATGGGTAACTCTTCACGCCCTCATTGGCAGGGCACAAACACGATATAGAGCAGACAAGCCCCTCCGCAACCCTGATCAGGATAAGGGGTAACAGATAGTAGATGGATGGATGAAGATAAGGCAAACAAATTGACAAACGCAGCTGAAGTTACTGTTTTACAGTAAACCATTAAATATATCCCCAAAAAGGTCGGAAATCATTTGTGTTCACGTGATAAATCAAAAACAGAATCATGGATTTTTCATTTAATTTTATAGTCCCGTAGACCATAGTGAGAGGAAGAACTGGACTGATTTTGGGAAAGGTCCGTTGCATATTTCTGTCACTAAAGGGGCCTTTATAGTTCAGGAAATACTTGTGTATATATATATAAATATATATCACATTTTAGTCTAACGGTCCATATTTTTCACACCAGGAGGAAACTTTTTTTGCGTTTGATTTCGCCCAAATTTCGAGGATATACCTTGGCAGTGGGGGACGATAGTGTAAAAATTAACATAATTTTATAACTACTCTTGAAGTTTCGCTTGACATTTTATCTACACAAGATAAAACAAGTTCTTGTTCTATTTGCTACTATACACTAGCTGGGTAAACATTAACATGCCATACCTCACAATGCTAATGAAACTGGGGAAAAAAGTGAGAAATAACCTTGGTGGAACTCCACCAAGGAGGTTATTTCTCACTTTTTTTTTGTTAAAAGACATTTTTTTGTTAAAAGACTATAAGTAATATACTTTTTATTCATATAACTCCAATTTCCTGAATTCAAGATTCAAGATTAACTTCATGGTGCCAAAAGATGGGAAATTTGTCTCAAGGATGCAACCATAAATAAAAACACACCAAATAAAAGATAAACAGAATATGCGTGTATACAAAGTATCCTATACAATACGTACTGTACAGAATAAACGCGATTCATAAGAGGAAAGACTTGGCAGTAGTTGGAAAAATTGAAGGAATGGAGGACGGATCCCTCCGCCAGGACAGACAGACAGACAGAATGTGTCAACAGAATAGACTAGAGTAGAATTTTATAATGGGATATCAGAAATTCAAAATTAGATAGATTGATACATCAAACTAAATCCAAATTTGTAACAAAATGAAGTTTTATATACATGTTATGTATCGTGGATGTTTGTGAACGGTGCGTTCTCGGTCTGTTGTGAGTTAGCTCAGTTGTACGCTCTAGCGTCAGGAAGTAAATGATTGTGTTATCAAAATTTGACAGGGGGGAAAGAATGAGTGTCACACGTGAAAGCACTCTCAAATGTTCACCGTGAGAGAAAGAGACTTAGAGGGATGGAGATAAAGGCTGACATGTCCCCACGTCTATAAATAGCCCAGAGAGGCTGATAGGAACAAAGCACTTTACAGCAGCCATTCTTACAAGCAAGCAGTGGGGACAACACCTGTGTGTGTGAGTGTGTGTCTGTGTGCGTGTGTGTGTGTGTGTGTGTGTGTGTGCGTGCGTGCGTCTGCGTGTGTGTTTTAACAAAGTTTTACTACATCTGCTCCCTGTTCTCGGTTCCCAACAGTCTTGAGATGCCCTCCAGAGACTCTTCCAAAACATTTAATTAGCATCTGCACTTTATCACTGGCATCATATACAACCCCATTACCTTCCTTATTTTCCATTAAATTCTTCCCCTCGCTCCATCCGACTCAGCCCCATCGCTACCTCTGCTTGCTCCTCTTTACTGTTGACATCTATCTCCCTGCTCTCAAACTGCATCAGTTTGAGAGCAGGCAAAGCTCAAGTATGCATTTTTAACATTTAGCTCCACTCCAGACCTCTGATCTTTTTATAACTCGCCTTTCCTCCCAACTCCTGACATTTAAGATTCCATACAGCTCTTTGTATCCTGTCTGTGCTCTGCTCGGCTGTGCATCCGGGAAAAATGTTTGCACTGACGTTTGACCTAGCTAACATCAAGTGCGTTTGATTTGGTTTATTAAATCAGGACAAAAGTCATTTCACCCCGTAATCTGAAGTCGCTCAGTCCCTGAAGAACAGTAGAATTTATAGCGAGCATGGATTAAAAAAACCAAACACAAATCTGATAACACTGATCTCACTACTTTCTGCATCGCTGCAGAGTCATGTAAAGCTAAAATCTCTACATCTCCTACAACTACTACCACTTCTACAACTGAAATGTGGTCTTGGTCTCACCTCCAGAACCCTTCCACTGATGTATCTGCTGCAGGTCTCACATTTCACCCCGTACTGGGCATGGTAATCTGCCTCACAGTATGGTACTCCATCCCTGCAACAGAAAGAATTAAAAATGCTTTCCTTTTCTTACTAAAGTCTTACTAAACAGAATTATGTACATTGATGCAACCAAAAAAGTCTATAAGGGTAGTTAGCAAATTGTTCATTTTAAGTCACTATTAAGTCGCTAGAACCTTTAAATTATGATTAATTTAAAGTTTCTAATATATGAAATGCCCCAAAGAATTAAAGATGTAAAGAAACTTTTTTTCCATATTTCTTTTTTTCATGGTGAGGACATTAAAGGGTTAAAATTATCCTTTCATTTCAGATGCAAATCTTTTTCTTTTTTTTTAATTAAGCTAGGATTTTTGTTGACAGCACCAACAGACTAGGTCAAATTCCTTCCATTTTCTGATTGTGGTTTCCTTAATGAGTAAAACACTGAAACCTTGTGTTGTGTGTGTTGTCTCATTCCACACTTACTTGCTGATGTACTCTCCTGTGAGGACCATGTTGCAGGTCCGACACCTGAAGCAACTGACGTGCCACTGTTTCTCCAATGCCAAAAGAGACTGACCCTGCTTGATCTCGTCTCCACACCCCGCACAGTCTGGAGAAAAGTAGTGCAATAATAAGAATAATAGAGACAGGAGGAAGTAAAAGAGAGGAAGGAGATGAAGACAAAGTGAGTCAAATTGTAATGGTATATCTTTAAACACTTCATAATTAATACTTGTGCTATTGTAGGATTTTTTTTAGTGCTTTGAGGTTTGATCTCTGAACAGAAAGCATTGTTAACCATGATTGAATGCAGACAGGAAGCAAGTGTCACTCAAAATAGCCTCAGGGCAGAACCAGTAGTAGAAACCCCGCCTCCTCACATGAGACATGCATACATCTCTCTCTATCAATTTATTTCTCTCACACAAATGTATGTGCACTGTATACAAGGATAATATACACACTCCATTTCCCTCCGAAAAGTGCCCCAGAAAGTGTTATCGACCTCTACCGGAGCGAGAAAGATACGGCAAAGAGCAGAGAGTGCCGATGATGCACGGCTGCAAATTGTCCAAATGCCAACAAAAGGTCAGTGTTCCATTTGTTTCCATTTACAAGATGTTTGGCTTTGCTAAACCTTTTTTGACCGGGCCTACTGTCCATGGGAGACCCCTGAAGTCACCGGGGACCACTCCACCCTACCCTGTCAGCCAAGACAAACTATTTCACTCCGTAAGGAAACATGCAGTGTAATGAGTGAGACTCCTGCTGTCCAATAAATCTTAACAGTCACTGGCTGATGATAGTGCTCCAGTCTATCAAGCCTGGAATTCTGTGCATAACTTATTCTTTTCTGAGCCATGATTCCTTTTCTTTCAGCCAACAAATAAAGTAGAGGATGATGATGCAAGTAAAAGTGTTGCAACTTGTGGACCATGTGCCATCTTTCACTAAATAGTTTGAGGGCGGCAGAAAATGTTTTGTTTTTTGCAGAAAACTCAAGATTCTTCTTTTTAGGCATGGTTGTAACTAAGTCTATTCATTCAATTGTTTTTCAGTTAGTTATTCGTTTTTCTTTAGTGTAGTCAGTTATTATTATTATTATTATTATTTTATGTTATGTTATGTACTCCTAACTTTTATACGTTAGTTAGATATTATGATTATTTTATTTTATGATTTATGTATAATTCTTCAGACTATTTTTAATATTTAACATTTTGTATTTCAACTTTTTAGTTGTTTTTCGTTATTTCATGAGTTTGTACTGGCTCCAGTGTTTCCAAGATTTATCATCAGTTCAGTTCCTGTTTTGATAATCCTATTGCGTCCTTGTTTTTGCCTGGTGTGTGAGTGGTGATGGTGATGGATGGGTGGATAGGGTGGAGTGTCAATAGTTTTTAAATAGTTTTGATTGTATAACCTGTTTTTATAGTTGTGCTTGGCTCCATTTTTGTGGTCCATTATTTTCCAGTGTGTGAGTGGCAGTGGTGGGGGGCTTATTATCTTATATTATTATCTTATGAAGCACTTTGTGTTAGTTTTTATGCATGAAAAGTGCGTTGGAAATAAAATTTGATTGATTGATTGGGTGATTGAAGGTACAAATGAACAGGTGGTTCCCTTAGGTTGACATAAAGACAGGAAAGAGGTAGATAAGTTGTAGTAAGCTTGATGCTGTATAAACGCACCTCCTTCCAGCCCTTGAAGGCCTCACTACTACTCACATGTCATAAGAAAGAGATTTTATCTGCTTCAAACAGAGCTAGAAACTCCTAACTCAACTTCTCATGTAAGAAAAATGTTTTGCTTTAAAGAGGAGACATAAATAAGGACTAACAAAGGAAACCAAATCTTTGATTAAGAGTATAAAACTGCATTTCTCAGGGTAAACGGTTTAGTCATTGATGCATAGACGAGTACATGACTGCAGACGAGGAGTAGGGTGTAGTAGGCAGTGGATTAAACTTAGTGTCTGCACTCTGTGTCCGTTCTCATGAACTGCTTTCTCATAAGACAGGTTAATGAGAATGTACTTAGGGATTTATTTGAATTTGACTGTTACTCACTGCCTCTGCAGTGCCTGTTACTATGTGCTGCGCTGGTGGGCGTCTTTGTCTTGTATATTTTCATCTGGTGGATCAGCATGACAGGTCAGATCACCCATCCGACACAAACTTAATTAGTTAAATTAGTTCAAAAGAACTCATTAACACATCACATTAGACTTAAAGGCATATTAGCGCCCGGTGGCCCCGAACAGAACAGACAGTATAAAGAGGATGCTGGACTCACGGCTGGGACCGTGGATCTTGATCGGTTCATTTGGTTTGATGAGTGTGTGCGAGCACTGCTGGCACACGCAGTCCTTCCCGCGGAACGTCACTCTGTCTCCGATGGGGAAGGGTTTACTAAGGAGCAAAGACAAATACAGAGGGATAATTAGTCACCAAGCATACAATATGAGATTTTTAAAAAAGCCTGCAGGGACACTGTGTCTGCACACATGGAAACATCCAATGGTTGCTGGCAGAAACATGATTGGCTGACTGGAACGCCACAATCCGTCTGACAGAAGGCAAACACAGTCTGACATCTTCTGTGAACCGGAAAACAAATTCAGTCGAGGCGATGAGCGATAGACGCTGATTGTTGCAGGAGCACCTAGTAGCGCTGATTAAATAGGTGATAATGTGATGCTGCTACAGGCGTCTAAAAGGATAACTGAGTGACAGTGAATAATTATTATGCAGACCGTGTGGAGTGCATACGGATCTTAAATGCCTCTCCTCTCACCGCCTTTTTTACTCTCCCCACTCGGCTGGTGCCGGCAGCGGCGGGATTTGCTTCACAGCGTTCAAGTTAAGTTAATAAGACACGATAAGATAAGATGGAACTTTATTGATACTTTTTAGGAGATTTTTGCTCCAGAGAATGCTCAAAATTACAATCATAAATAAAAAAAGTGAGTAAGTAAAAGGAAAAAAAATTCTATAAACAAAACTGGAAATGTAAAAATAAGTGCATCAGACGTTCGTATGACGATAATACTTTGAAGTAATATAATATTGTACTACATAATAAACTTATGAATACAAGTGAATGCAACCATTGCCTAAAAATAACAGCAGAGAATATACTTAATATCGCGACAACGATATAGTGAAGTATATATTGGAGTATATAGTTTATGATAATGGGGCTAATAAATGTATCATTGCACATTCTGCGGAATTATTGCTGTTACTGTTGTTGTTAATATTGAGAAAAGTAAATACACACAGAGAAAGGCAGGGAACATGACAGCAAGACAGTGCCTATAAAATCAAATCAGCCACATCGTGATGCTGTTACTTTGGTCCCGCTTGCCTCATCGAAAGCATTCTCGTAGAGACTGATTGATCTCTTTAGGATGTCAGAATGAACGAGGAGCTAAAAGGCTTAGGGAAGGCTGTTTAAAAGACATAGATGGCAGTAATCCCTTTACCCCCCGCTGAGGCCTGGAGTCGGAGCAAAGACCCTGAGGGAGGCTCCCGTCTCCAGCAGAGCTCAAACCAGTTCAGCACATCCATGTTCACGCTTAGAAGTACAGACGTAAGCATGAATAAAGTGCCCTTCCACAGGAGATTAGGACTACTTTACAGCTGTTTCCTCTGGCAAACTTGCAGAAACACTATTCTAGGTTTTCTCCTGTGTGCTTTTACAGTATTCAAAGAAGGCCAACATCCATACATTAAACAGAAGGGACAGAGATGTAAGAGGAATATATCAAAACAGCAGGGATGTTTCACGTATAAATCATTCAAGGCTTATGTGGTAAATATTAAATGGCAAGGCAATCTCATTCCTATAGCACTGTTCAGATTTGAAGCAATCAAAGTGACACATAATTGCATTAAAAATTACCATTAAAATGTAATATTTAATTATGTATGTGTGCATAGAAAATGTATGTATATTTTTTTCTAATTTAATTTCCTATTTTTCAAACCCTTTTGTTAAATAGTAATATAGTGTTTTGACCCAGTCCAAATAATGATGATAAAATGATATATATATATATATATATATTTTTTTTTTTAAATTACAATTAAAACAAAGAAAGTTCACGAGAAAAATCAAAAAAAACCAGTCCCGAGAGGTATAAAAACTAAAAGCTGCCTCAGCATGCTTGGTTCTGGTTCTAGGGACACTGAGTAGGACTGACCCGTGGGGTTATCAGTGACACAGGATTTATTTTGGCATGATACCATTTATTGATTTATAGACCAGTAGGGTGGTTTTAAAATCTATCCTTTGACTCACCGCTAGCCAACAAAGTGATTTGAGGACAGGTGTACTGAGTTCCATTTTCTAGGTGTTAGATTTGTTACAGCCCACAGAAAAGGAAATCAGTCAAGGCAGATTCATGCAGTGCACTATTCACTCAGGCTTCAGTTTCACTCAATAGGAGGTTTCAAGTTTAACTACCTATTCTTGAACATTTTTTGATTTTCTGTTTAACCTGCTGGTCACACTGAGCAGAATGAATAACATCATAATAACCATCAGAAGATGGTCTCAAAGAATTAATACCAGTCATATTATCGAACTGACTATCCATCGGTCACGGCCCTGATGATTGTGTGCATATACTCCAAAAAGCTTCAACATAAGAACCACCTTCCCAGTGTTGTCTATGTTCCTCTTCTGATGTATATACTTCCATGTAATGCACCGTGTGTTCCTACACCTTTATTTTACATCTAATGAAAACCTTTTCAGCCACTTGGGCTGCAGTAGCTCTTCAGGCTGGCCTTCCCATGACCCATGTCACTGTCACAAGTTCACCGGTCTCCGTTTCCTAGACCACTTTGGTCGTTTTTAAACATTCCAAACCAGGGGCACCTAACATGATCTGCAGTTCTGGACAATCAGAAAAAAAAATCACATCACCAAAATACTGCAAGCATCGTTTAATTGTTAAAATAATCTACACACTGTTTGATATTGTATTTATTTGCAGTCTGACACAGAGCAGTTTTAACCAATTTAGACAGAAAATCCAAAAGGAAATTCTTAAGATATCAAAAAGCACATCTTCAGTTCATGGGTGACAGATGGCTAGTGTGAAGACAAAATATCGAAAGATCAAAATCAAAAGACATTACATGAATAATTACGTTCAGTTAAAACGTATTGAACAGGTTTTTGAATTAACCACAGCTTTTGATAGAAAACTTTTCCGGACCATGAAATCATTACATTCGGTTCTAACTGTTCTTCCCAATCGATAAAAAATACTAAAGAATTAATAATAAAAAAAATGTGAATGGATAGATCACAATTTGAGTGATGCAATGTTTAGAGAGAAAATATAGATTGGCTTTTAGTTGTGCTCCGGAAGTTGGAAAGATTCAATCACAATATCCCTCATAAGCTTAAACTCAAGGAATCGCCATTAAACAGATGAAACCTATTAAGTTTTGTACGCATGTCCACTTCCATGTATGACATATCTCAAGATCTACACATGTACAAGAGCCTGACCTTATTTATCTCAGTCTGCAGTCTGACTGGAGCACAGGTCAGCTTTTCTCAGTGCTTTAAAAATTCCCCTAGGTTTACATATTCAATGCATGTTGTGTTTTTAAAGTTCCCACAGAAGTAAATAAATGTTTTGCCTGTAGAATTATATGAGGCTTCAATCACTGGAACATCGGGAACATCATCAGCGCGCAGAGGAGGAAGTAACAATCTGCCTCCGTAGTGTTGAGAGTAATGATGACAAACAGAAAGTAGGACGGTGATGAAAGCATCAAGGACGATTACGTGATGCAGGTGATGATTAAGAGGTAGATGATGATGAAGACTGAAATAAAGATGGTGATTGTGATAAGATGGGGAAGTTGATGAAAGAGAGGAGGCACAAGAAAAGACTGAGCAAAACCCTACGACTTCCACTGTCGCCTTCAGTTGACTCTACATATGCTTACACACACACACACACACACACACACACATACACAAACACGCACACTGTCTTCCGCTAGCTGTCTCCCACAAGTTGGTGTCAGTTTGTTTCTTGTGCCCAAGGCTGTTGGGCATCACTGCATGTTTATCAGCCAGTGTCAACCCGATACAAGACAACACTGCGACGCTGTAGTCCTGGAATAGGACGTAAAAGATGGCTTATATGTGAACCCTGTCTTACATCAAAACATGATACGATAAGAGCAGAAGAAAGACAGATATTTCCAAAAACTGTGTCTTTAGGCAAACATAAAGTGATGATTTAAGAATACAGCATGACATTGAAGAAATAGAGAGGGTGACATGAGTGAAATACTGAAATAAAGAGAGGAAAGGAGCCGACAGAGACGACCGCTCTGGCTTCATTAAGGAGGAGCCTAACATGAACATTTCTAAAGGTCAGACGAGACATGGCCTACATTTACAAAATCTGAAACAGCAACTCAATTCTCATTTCTGGAATCTTGACTCAGTCGCCCAAAATGACAGCTTTCCAGTCTGACATTTATTGACCTCCAGGATCTGAGTTGAGACTGAATCATTACCTCAGCTGTTGCCAGTACCAAACAGGCTAATGAGTGACAATTGCATGTCTTATTTTGAATGATGCAGAATGAGTCACATCATTTGAAGAATGACTGCATTGTTTTAGCAGAAAATATCTATTTCTAAAATTTCTTATTTACCATCTAGATAATTCATCTATATTTCTCCTCCTTTCTGCCGCTATTCAAAGACGTGCATTTCATTAGTGGCACGTCATTTCATCCTTACGTTTCTGCTACACCACAGCACAAAGCTGAATTATTTTTCTGATGAGATATCACCAAGAGAAAAAATAAAACTTGTAAGGGATTCAAATCATTTGAGACCCTTTTTAAATCTGTGCAGTGGTTTTTCATGAACAATATTTGTAAAGGCTGCACTGAGATCTAAAAGAACTAAACGGAAGCTTATTTGAGTAATTGCTAATGCTTAGAGATATTCCTATACATACTGTTGTTCTCAAAACCATTTGAAACTTTTCTGACCAAGAGGAAATCAAGGCTTCATTAATGCATGTTGATATTTGGCTTTATAGAGTCATAAACTGCATTTGCAGAACTTTGTACGGTTTTCCATAGTGCTCCTGAGCCAAGGCAGTAATACGCGTCATAGAATCATGTTGGTTTTAAATGCATAAATGCCTGAGGGATCAAAGGTCAGGAGCATTCAATGTTGGGTTTTGTCGCCTTCCTCCTTAGTTGCAGAGATTTCTCCATATTGTCTGAATCTTCTGATGATATTATGGACTGTGGATGGTGAAACCCTACAATTTGATGCAATTGCACATTAAGAAACATTGTTAAATGACTAAACCGTTTGAAGATTGTCCTTTCATATTCAATCATGATGCTATCACGTGTAGTCGCAAAGCTTTTTTGCCATTCAAATGTTTTTGAGTATTCCACAAATTTCTCCACTTTTGTTGCCCCTGTCCCAACTGTTTTCAGACATTTTACTGGCAGAAAATTCAGAATAGGCAAATTATTACAGTCTCAGTGGGGTTTTTTTTGCCAAAGCTCATTGATGTGTGCGAGGAAAAAAGACTAGCCTGCGCTTTCTGATCTTATAGAAGAGGTGAAATGGTTATTGCTGGCTGTGATAGAAAGCGGTCAGTCTCCAGAGTAGATTAGTGCTGTTTCGGTGGCAAAAGGGGACCATTGTACTAATAAACTGGTGGTTGTAATGTTATGCCTGAATACTGTAATTTTTTTTAACCCTGTATATACAGTAGGAGACTGTGTGTCTATTGTGTGTGTGTGTGCATGTTCACCTGCAGACACCGCAGACAAAGCACTTAGGGTGGTAGGTGCGTCCCAGAGCGGAGACCACCTCTCCCGTGATGAAGGTGTCACAGCGGTCACAGCGTGTACCGTACAGACGCTGATAGTCTGCCGTACAGATGTACTCGCCCTTCTTCTGGAAGAATCCAGATCGAGCCAGATCACACTTACACACTGTGAAGAGAACAGCAAAGAGAAAGAAGTCACGCTAAAGCATGATGGATGACTGCTTCAACAGATGTTAGCAATAGTATTTATGCAAATGTCGTCTTCCTGGTCTTGAAAAGGCACATTGTGGATTCCTAATTTTGTCATGAGGTCATGAATTGCAATTTAATATCAACTATTAAACCCCTTTTTTCAGTCTGAGTTGTAAACCCCTCTGAGCTTTACCTTTTTGTGACCTTGTCTGCTTGTTGGTTTATTTTTGTCTTCACACACGACTGCTGGCAAAGTTATTCAGGTCCCGAAAGTGAGCCAATTCGCTCCGATAGGAAAATAATGATATAATCAGTGGAAAAAGTAATTTACACAATGTGAGGAATGAGGCAAAACAGGAGGCCGCAAATTCACAGTATCGTCAGAAAATTGACTGCAAACACATGAGAGACCAATTGAGAAGTGACCATAACCATCTGCTGCGTGTGCACAATGTAAATGCTGGGCTTGTTTGTGTGTCTATTCTGTGTACTTTAAGCGGGAAATAAGTGCTGCAGTACTTTGCCATGAAATTGAGAGTAAATACCAACGGGTGTAACAATATAGCTAAGAGGCGTTTTCAAAAATCAGTGGACGGCGGTCTCTGGTTTCCACCAGTCTGTGTGGTTTACCAACAGGAATGGTTGACAAGTTATTGTATCCTGGAAAAAATCATTGGCAGTGATGAAGGCCATATTCTCTTAAAACTAATGCGGCCATGTGGTTGTATACAGGTCTGTAAGTTTCATTTTTCAAAAACACATTTCTGGAAACTCAAGACGATATAAACCTTTACGGCTGTGGACAATCACCTTCTATTTCACCATATAGCATTAAAGCAAATTATCATCAGCCATAAGACTGAAGCAGGCTGCCTGATATTGTGCAGGTCACAATTTTGCAATCAAAACCACTTTATGATGATATGTGCGCTCTCACAGCTATCAATCACAACCAACATTACCAATTTCAGCAGTTTCTACTACAGTAGTTCTTCTTCGCCACTTTTGCTCACCACTGTCGCAAATTGATTGCTCATTTGGGACTTGTTGGGTCTCTGCAGAATAAAGACTACAGTCTTGACCTGGTCATATTTTGAAAGCTCCTTGAAATGTGGTGATTTGCCCACTTATAAACAAAACTGTCAGATATAATATTCTGAATTGAACGCAGACGCTTAGCATTAACAATGAATGGACTTCGGAAATAAAGAATGCTCTCCCAGCAAGAATGGCCCCTGAAAATGTTTTTTTCACTGAATCCAAAACTCTGACTGATATACTTTGAATAAATGTGGAAAACCTGTCAATCATGACATCAATGTCATGTGTTCAACTGATGATGTTGAAAACTGCTTGCAACACACAACCAGTGCATGATGGATGATTCCATCAAAGTAAATAAAGAAGTATCATTTAGTTCGTGGTAGAATGACGCACCTTGAATACCAACAACTGGCTGCAGATAAATGACTTCATCCTGGCTGCTGGCATACTGAGGGTTCAGACACACGCACACACACACACACACACACCCACACACACACGTACATAAACCCTTCAAAGGGGCTCATTTAATCTCAAGCTGTTTATGAGTGGAGCATATTGACTTAATGGTGTAATAAAAGATCAATGGGCCCTCACTTAAAAAACAAAACAATCTCAGCTCCCACAGGAGGATGGAAACACATAAATCCATCCCCCATGAGATGGTTACTGTGCGTATGCAGCGATAGGATGATGGAAAAGGGACGATGTGCGTGGGGAGATATGATGATTGATCTTTGTCACGGCGACAGGTCAATAGCATCAATGCACTGCAACGGCAGAAATGCAGGAGAAGGGAGGAAAGTAGAGATTGAAGTTTCGAGAGCGAAGATTTTAAATAGCCTGTTTATTCTGTGTGTGCACGTGTGTGTGTGTGTGTGTGTGTGCATGTGCAAACCACGTTTCCAGAACCGCTGAACAATGGCACGGCACTTTAAAAAGTGTCCTGCCGCATTTGAAACCACACAAACTAAGGCGCTCACCAGAAACCTAAATCACAGGCTATCTGATGCCTTCATGGAAAATGGGAATGAGAGAGATGATGTTTCCACATCTATTACAAAGATGTCTTTTGAGACATTTTTTACATTTATTCAATAAAAAGATTTTAGATTATGATCTTAAATTTAATTCTAGTAAAAGTAGTCACTGCAATTTTCCTATTTTCTTTTCTCTCCCCTCGCTCTACCTCCCCCCCTCCCCTTGTCCCTTCTCTCAAAATGACTATTCAATCTGAACCCAAATTGTTTTTTAAATTACTGGAATGTGCTCTATTAGCCCCATGCTCCTGATTAGCATATGAATGTTTGACCAAATGCCAGCCGACAGCCAACCGGGTCTGCTCAGACCGTGTTGATTATACTAGATAAATGTTTCACCTGTTCTGTCTACTGTTTGCCTTTGAATAGACGAATGGTTGGTTGTATTGAGAAGAACATCCCTCCTTCTCAGCTGCCATGGGAGATGAAAACCTTTAACTGTTGCCCAATGTATTATTGGCGGTTATGTTTGGTTTTGTTGTGACTTAACAGGTGGCATTTAAATCAAGTTTCCAATATCTCTAATAGATAAAGTACTTTTTAAGACTACAAATGATATAATGGGGTATCAAACACTACATGATAAAATTTTGATTCTCTGGACTGAGGGATCAATGAACCTCCACCTCATATGATCTCGCATTTTCTTTTAACAATAACAGTTAATGTTTGTCTAAAAAGATCCAATGTTTTTTTGTTCTTTGCAGCACTTTCAGCTGCTTCTGCAAGTCTCTTTCATTGGCTCTTGTGATCTCGCGTTAAAGGAGCTGGCGCAATTATCTGGATTTTAACTTATGAATGTCAAACTTGTCTGAAAATGACCGGAAAACTTATTACAAATTATCAGGGTGGCCCCGATGGGTACAGGGCAGATTTGGAGGTGTACAGCTGCTTTCACACCTTAATCTGAATTTTCGGATTTTTCAATTTGATCCTGACTAAAATCGCAGGTTTGAAATCTCCTTTAGTCCCTGGTCAACCAGAAAAAGGTAAGGTCTTGGTCTGAATTCGACAGAATGATGGTTCAGTTGATTTAAAGTGTTAAAGCACTCTCTGGGTGGTTCCGACTTTTGGTCCAAATTAGAGGAGACGCTTCAGGCTACCGTCACCAATAAAGAGAAGAAGAAGAAAATACAAAAGGAGTAAGGAGGATGTAAAAAATGGACCGCAGTAGCACATGGTGAAGGATAGAGGTGAGGTATTTCATTATGATATGGTCCGACGACTTTTAATTATTTTCTGAGCGGATGAGAGAGCGGATGTGACAAAAGAGGCAAACAACGGCCCTTCAGGAGACTGCGGTGTCAGTTTATAAAGATGCTTGATGCCATCTGAAAAGTGGAAAGTTCCAAAGATTTCCTTTATATGATGACTCAGAAGGTATCCTGGCCATTCGCTCAACAAGCAGCTCAATAAGAAGCAGGAATCACACCAAGCTCAAAATCAACATCAACATCAACGTCTGGTGCCAAACAAAACACATCAGAAAGCAGGCTGGAGTATTATGCTTGAAGTTGGCGCTGGTGGTAGTAATATAATAATGATACTGATAATGATAATAATATTAATATGTACGTCCATTTTACTCCATCTGAAGAGATGATTATGTGTCAAATTGACAATCACTGATGTCTGATGCATGCTTGTCTTCCAAGAAATTGATAATTAAGAATAGAGTCCATGTAGATGACGACAATAAGTCACAGGCAGATCATTCAATTTCTTAAGTGCTCTTGCAAAACTGCAATGTGACCTGACAAAAGTATGGAATGCATCTATTAGGACTGACAAAGACGATGGATAGTCCAGTTTTCTCTTCCAAGGATCTGGATTAAATCTCCTGTAATTTGAGCCCTGCTTCAAGTTAGGTCCATTATAATTTAAAATGGAATGTATCGCATTTCCAAAGTTAAAGTGTGTGGATGGTACTAATAAGGCTGTGGCAATAACCGCACTACAGGAAATGTGACCACATTTTATGTGTGTCTGTTTCTCCTTTTGCCGACAAGTGATTGAGAGTTGTGTTTCGTATGAGTAACGAGGCTTTGTGTCATTTTATCCTGCAAGGACAGCTAACTTTTGCATGCCCTGTCAGTGCTAGAGCCTAGCAACCTTCCTTATAAGGGAAACACCAGTATTTCTGATGCGAACCGGGTTATCTCATCAGCATATAAGATAACAGCGCATCTTACTGAGTTCTTGATTGTTTTTGAAAAGCAAATTATTGGCAGCAACCATACTCTTATCTTCAGGAAACCATCTAACGTTCAAAAAGTCAACCTTCAAGTTCATAGACATGAATACAAATAAAAATGTTTCCTTTATTTATCACATGTTGCACAGTACAGACATACAGTTCAACATTGTGAAATTTATCTCTGCATGTAATGTATATATATATATATATATATATATATAATATATATATATCTATATATATTTAGTATATATGCTGTGTAATACATACTCTACATTAAAGCGACTGTCTGACACAGTTAGCCACAGCATGAGGACTGAAAAAAGTCCTTTAAATTTCTAACTATTAATTTTATTCTATCTTTGAAAAATCTCACCAATACCTTTTTTCTAATTGCAAGCAGGCCTTTTCCACATTAATCCCCTATTTTAGCCAATACGCCACAGCTTCACCTCACCCTCATATGCATATCGCCCTCAGAGTAAGTAAAGCTGGTAGAAAGATTGGCGTCTGCTGCTGCGGAGACGTGGTTTGGCTTGGCTCTGAGAAGAAAGGATTTCGTTACAGACGCACAACCAATACCACATGATGTGGACACCCACCCATAAAAACAACAAGGGATGTCAAAGTCTTAGTGAAGTAGAAATCAAGACGTTAACCACGCGTGTTATTCATATGAGAACTTTGTCCTATTTTGCAGACAATTGGTCAAATTGATCATAAATTAGCTCCGGCATAATCAGCTTCGGAAGACTAAACCACATCAAAGACTTCATTTGCTCATTAGATCTCACCCGGGGAGGCGCTCTAATGAGCAGCACTAAAAGACGCTTCCCTCCTCCCTCATATTGCTCTTTATGACGACGCAGGAAGTTATCATTGAGAAATCACAAGGCTGATGATTAGAGGTTAACATGGAGGCTGGTGTCGGCAGCTGTGGTCATTAGAACTGCACTGATTAGGCACCCACAGGGGGTCCGCGTGATTGGGAATTTATCTTCGGCCAACAGACGCAATTAAAATTCACTTCTCAAAGTCAGCCCAGTCTGGAACCCCAAAAATAGTGCTGATCCCCACACACACAAACACACACACACACGCACACACACACGTACAAACTTCTGCCTTCTCTGCTATTCTTTCTCTATATCTCCGTACCAGGACTGCTTCAAAATCTTTGTGGATCTGAGCGCACTTTATCTCCATTTAAGATTTATTTTTCAGTCTGCAAGTCTACAACTGCACCTTCAATAGCCTCCCTTTCTCTCACAGTCTCACGCCTTCTCTCCATCATTCCCCGACATTCTCTCTCAACCACAGTTCGTTATGCCACTGTAAGATCTTCACAGTGCGGCGTATTAAGTAAATGGGTGTGCGTTCTTCAGTACATCAAAGTAAAGATGCTGCAAATTCTAATGGGTTCAGTGCTGCTGCAGACATTTTGCTGAATTCCATGGCTTTCAAATAACTGGGCAGCCATAGGTTAGCAGAGAGGAGTGTATGACAAGGGGGAGTGGGCAGTCAGCAGAGAAGGGGCCTACCTATGTTAGACTACAATAATTAGTATAAGTCTAATTTGGAATAAAAACACTGAAATTGATAGTGCATTCGGTTCCAGAAGTGTACTATAACCCCCCATAAACCATTCTTAATGGTGGAAAGGAATATTTCCTGGTTGTGTTCTGTTCACGCGTGCCCGCCTTCAAAAACTTAAGTGCAGGATGTCGGTTTCAACACATAAAATCCCACATCATCAATGTGGATGAGAGCCACCCACTTCTCTTTGTATGAAGCGATGAATGAAGTAAAGGGAGGAAGGCCACTGGTGGATGTTGCTAACTACGGCATGCAACTGGCTTTTTCAGGATGAACTGTGCGAGCCTCTGCTTACAGCGCCACTTCAAATGATCTTGATCCTAATTTGAGCCTTTCTGGTAAGTTTAATCACAAACTAGCTTAGATAGCTAATGTTAGCCAAACAGATACGACTGAGACGCCGATATGGCTCTCTTGTGATCGCCTCCATCTTTTAACCCTATAATGTCCTGTTCAACTGGTGACGGTTGAGCACATTTTGAGTCATATTTTGAGTCTCCATTTTTTATTGAAAACTGTGTGCCACTCGACTGATCCTGTTTGTAATATAACCCGTGGGAAAAAAATCTTCACTTAGAATGATTTCAATCAGAATGAAGAAAAGTGTCCATGTAAACCCGGCTGGTGGATCTGAGCCCTGAGGAGGAAGCACTTCACATGTAAATGTGATTTTAGCTGAGGTTAGAAGGAGTATTATTAATTGCATTCATTAACCAAAGCTTTGACACAAATTGGCTTTAATGGTTAGAGAATCACTAAAGCTATCAAAATCATCCTCTGTGGAATATGAAACATGAATGTGCAGATCTGGCATAAATCCATGTAGTGGATATTCACAGAAAATATGGATTTGTAGCGATAGTTCAATCGTAAAGACTATCCTCTATTACACTCAGGCCACAGTTACTGCTCATACCACTGTATTATCCTCACATTTCACACACACTCGGTCTCAGTTACCTGCTTCATGCACTGGGGCATTAACTGATATCAGCTGCCCTTATTCAGGTAGCCTCATCCATCCAATCACCGTCACACCTTCATGCTTAGCCCATCACCATCAGCTGCTGTCTGAAGAAAAACGTGCATGCTGCTGGTTCACATGTTCCTCCAGCTCCCCATCTCAACCTAGTCCTCAGAGAACCATCAGTCTCATCATTCTTCAGCCTCAGCAGAATCGTCAGCCACCACCACCATAATCCATACTCCAGAGGGGGGGGGGGAGGGTATTGCATGCTGCTACTCAGGGAAAAGACCCTTCACAATCTCCCTGAAGAGTCTGAATGCCCAAGACTTTCTAGTAGACTATATATCACACATCTAGACTCATCATCACACATCTTCTGTTTTCACAAATCATTAACCTTTTTTGACATCTTGTAATCTCTTATTGAAATTAATATATAATTGTAACACTATAAGGCTGGCGTTGAAGGAAATAAAAAACAAAGTATATTCTTCCTCTAGGGTCCTTGAATATGTGAACTAAATCGTATGGCCCGTCACATACCCGTTATATAAGCGGTGACCATGAGTGAATTAAGAAAATATCCTGGTTGTCCATTCAGTATTTGTAAGGCTATTTCACTCCTCATCCGATAAGCGGACTGACTGACCGAGACTGTGAACCCCAGAGCTCTCCAAATACTTTGGCTATAAGGAAGAAAAACAGCGACAGAACCAAGAGAGGGATATGGTTGTAAAAAAAAAAAGGGTAAGAGCTCAGGGAGAGAGAGAAAAGAAGAGAGGCAGCTAAAGGCTAAAGCGGAGAAATCATGCATGAGTGACAAGGTTCCCATCGCATATGGCAGAAGCGGTTAACTGATGAAGACAGATGGTTGCCTTGTGGAGTTGTTTTGTACTGCTACCAAAGCTTAAAGAGTTTAACCCTCTGAGGGGAAAAGAGTTGTGATCACACACACACGGACACACACAGAGGATAAGACTGTTAAATATGTGGTTATACTGTATACACACATGTAATGTCCTAGCACATGTGTGTCGGCCTGGCGCAGCAGGGTGTGTGGCTTACAGAGCTCCAATCATTCAGGTATCACTGCTGGGTCAGACAAGCATCCACATATCACCATGACACACACACACAAAGACAATGGGCAAAATTGTAAATGTGCAAAAATCCGTGTCATCTATCGTGGATCCTGGAGAGTTGTTGAGGGGAAACGCGGTGATGCTTACCGCGCGCCCTTCTCTCGCCACCCAAATCTCTCCCTAGCAACCAGGCATTGGCGTGTTGATTGGACCAGGGTGCCAGTAGTTGCTATAGCTACAGAAATCTCCCCTTCCCAGTCACACCCCTCATCGCCCCCCACACACTTTTTCTGTGCTGTGTGTCTGTTCTTATGTTCCTCATCATAACCTCTCTTTGTTTTTCTCTTAAGTCCTTTTTCTATTTGTCTTTACATTTCCACTACCCCTCTGTCTCAGTCTCGCCATCAGGGACCAGAACTGGACCATGGTTGATGTTATTGACACAGAAGTTGAGGGATTGGGGTAATAGGAGGCTGAAGTGACTGAGAAAGGTCTGCAGCGAAAAGAAAATAACAAAGCCCAGTAGAGAATACTGGCTATAAATGGAGCATTAGTGGAACAGTCAGGTGTTTTTCTTAGCGGTCTGTTTGAATCTAATGTCCCATGTGAGAACGTTTTATAACTCAAATCAGCTCTGTCAATGGAAATAATAACATGCCGAAGGACTACGAGTTTGACGACTTTGTGTTAGGAGGTATCTAAGGTTTCATCTGTCTTTTGTATCTGTGTCTCCATCATCTTTATTCATGTGTGGCAACTGCAAGGAAACCCATTCATATGTGTCAAAATTGTCATTTGTCTCCCTGTCAAGCTTCTCACTTTCTCCTGGAATCTCAAGTGTCAATAATGTGTCAGAGGCAGGCTAAATGTGGTCACTATGTCATTAGAACAGAAAGCACAAGTCAATCCATCTGGTGGTAACACAACACCACATTATGAGCCCGGCTCTATGCTGAGGAAGCGCTACACATACAACTCCGCTGCCAACTCCATGTCCGGAATTGATGAATCATTTTGATTGCTGTCCTTTCTGTTCAGCATTTGCCATAAACTTTTCTTGAGCTGATTGTACGGCTGTTCATCAGTGCTATAATCAGCTGCTGCTTAATGGTTCCAGTTGACAGGTTGAATGCACATGAATGACATACTGTTTTTCTGACAAATGTATCTAAAAGGTTTTATGATCATGCCGCTTCTTGCGGGTAACGTGGTTTGACATGGCGATGATGGGATGCATTTTCTGCTTAATAAATGTGTTTGAGTTTGAATGTGTGTGACTGGTATAATCATGATCTGCTGAGCGGGGCAGAGTCAGCCTTTTAGAGGAAAAAAAGGAGACAGAAATAAAAGAGAGACTAGGAGAAAAACTGTGACCAGGAACACAGATGCCGCGATGGAAAATTGAATATGTGCTGATGCTGGACAGACCATTAACTTAATAGCTAAAGCGACATGAAAATCGCTTACGTTTATACGTATATACAATTTATACATGTGTTTGGGTGTTTATATAGGACATTTATGGCCCCTGCAAATAATGTGTGAAATTTAAGGGAATAACATCCAGTTTTTGAGGAGATATGCTGGATAGACTATACTATAAATACTATAGACTATATCCTGTTACATACAGACCGATGGAACGTATGCCGCCTTTGGCAGAGGCATAACAAAGAAGAAAATGCGAAAATGGGGGAAGATTTTATTTCATGGTTAATTATTGTTACTGGTTAATATAACCTAAGTACACGCAATGACTACCGAAAAAACTGCAGAGAATGGAATTATACAACAAAGTATGCCCCAGTCAAAGTTCATAAGCCCGTCCTACAGATGAAGCAATCGGCTGCCGTCAGTGGATTGTCCTTCTGGTGCCGTGGTAAAATACAGTTTAGCGAGTAGCCCCCAGATGGCATGCCAAACATGCCAAAGTTATCCCGTCCCAAGATGAGAAATTGATTTCATGGTTTGGTGACTGTAATGAGGAAATAAAGGGAGAAAGCAAGAGAAATAAATAGAGGGAGAAAATGGAGAGAAAAATCAACAGAGCTATGAAGGACACATTATAGAGTTTCCATTAAAAGTTCTGCTTCTGCATTCATAACCGTTCAAGCTCAGAAACTATACAGGGAAACTAATGAAAGGCAGAGAATAGAAACAGACAACAGAGAGGGGACAGATGCAAAAGAACATGTGACATGTTTGTGACAGTGAATAACAAAAGCCGGACTGAACCGCTGAGTGTGCAGAGGTCAATACAGGAGAGCATATTATGGGAAGGGATGTGGCAGAGTCTGGCCATACAATAGTGCCCCTGTTGCCTCATGGGACGTGCAGAGCTCTCTGGAACATTGACTGAGGTGGTGTATTTAAAATGATGCTCACCAATGAGTTTTCCATTATTGTGCCGCTACACTGAGTCAGAGGGAAACAGAAGAGGAGAGGGTGAGGATCACTTTGGTATTACTATAGTCAAGTTATGATGTAATGTTTAAGCGACACACACACAGGACCCCCATCCCCCCTCTTCTTCTCTTCTCTGCTTGCTTCCTATGTTCACCCCTCTTTCTCTCTCGGGCATAGACTAGTGCAGTCTGATTGGTTAATGGCACCATAGAGATACTGAGAATATCCACCAACCAGGGCCCAGGTGCCCCTTTACACAGTTGCTACGGCAACCTCTCACAACCACAGTGAGCGTGCACACATGTATGGATGTGCGTGCTTGTATGTCGGAGTGCATGTGCGTATACGTGTGTGTTCACGTGTGTGTGACAGCTATACATAAGGAACAACGTTCCAAAGAATGGTGTTCCAAGAGTCTATCCACAAAAATAAAGCTTTTAGTCGGTTCTTGTCCTTGTTTACACTCTCAAAAGTATGACCTATATACAAAAACAGTTTTTCAAGTTTTATATGTAAATCCTATGGAGCCATATTAAGGTACGTCTAAGAAAATGGCAAGTAAAATCAATTTTGCTCTTGAAATCACTATCAGTGGCAGACGCTAAATGGTTCCAGTCAAAAACAGAATCTTTAACGATGAAAAGAGACTTAGTGGATAATGATATATTGGCCCGGAAACTTTCTAAAGTGTGTTCTAGTTTTTAATAAAACATAGAAAGATTTACACCTTTAATTGAATTATTTTTATTGTATTAGTAAAAACATTCATTAAATAGGTAAAAAGCCACTAAAGTACAGTAAGTTGAACTTCTTTCATGGATATTTTCATGGATTCTGCATTTATTTTATGAACATTTGTCTAAAGCCAGTTCCCTCTAAAACCAACAGCTCCTGGTTCTTCCATAAAATAAATTAGGAGAATTAATAGGGCCACTGATTTAGCATGAAGTGATCACCCTTGGTAATCTAAATCTATACAGGCTTACCGGAGCTGCTGATCATTTTAAAGAGCTTTTTTGGTCATTTTAATTGATCATTTTAAAATGATCTATGAAATAGTTATTGAGTTATTGTGAGTCGATAATATCCCTGACCTTCCGCGGATATAATAATTACTTTCCAGTTTCTAAGCTTTCTAGCAAAAAGAAATTGAATCACTATATTAAGAAACGCTTTAAAGCTATTTATACAAACGATATTGAATCTTTATCGTTCAAGTGCAACGTCCATCTTTATGCTGATGATTTAATTTATTCCTGTGCAAATTATATTCAAGTCACCACATTATCTACTCTTATCAAAGCTGAGATTGAAGATTGAAGCTGGGCTTTATTTTTAGATACTATTCCTGTTTTTTTTTGACCAGTCTTCCTCTCAGTATGGGCCTACGGGGATGTTATTTATGGACGAATGGCCGTTTCCACCCTCAAACTCTTAGCTGCAGTCTATCACTCTGCATTATGTTTCATTACTGGGGTTATCACTGGGACTCACCATTGTCCTGGTCTGCTTGTCCTGTCAGTGAGGACAGACCAGCATAAGTTTTTATTTATTTATAAAGCTATTTCACAAATGCTCCCTTTCTATCTCTTAGGCCTGGTTTCCTGGAAAGTTAGTGGTCATTGCACTCGATCACAGACATACAGACAAAACAGACAAACAGCTGATTCTTTTTTTTCTTTTCCCCAAAGTCTTGGAATTTGCTTCAAAAGAAATTAATGTTGACCTCATTAATAAAGCTAAGGCCGTTAATCATTGTCATTGCTCTGAATAGCTTTAGTTTTTAATTGTTTATTTTGTTCTATTTTAAAAAAAATTTGATGGTTCTTGTTTATTTATTTATAACCAATCATACACTTTATTTTGAGTATTGTCAAATTTTGTATCTACCTGACTAACCCTATCTTCTTCAATTACTGTTTGCCTTAAATATGTACCTGATCCCCCATGATGCCTTGGTTTTAAACAAATGAATGAATGACTGACTGACTGAATGAAAGAAGGAATGTTGTATGTTTTCAGACAGTGGGAGTCCGGTTAGCCTTGATGTCATCAAGTAGGCTGTAAAATGATAAGGTTCCTTTAGATGGATATGATACAATGTCTATTTTCTCATTTACTCCAATTGTACAGAATTACTGGTCAAACCCTATTAAGATAATGATTATTATTATTTTCTGCGTTTTGCAGTAGCATTGACAGTCAAACCTGGCCCTGTGCTTCCTCCCTGGGGAAGGGAGGAGAAAGAGTTATGCACTCGGTTCAAGCGGGGTCACCGTAAAGCTTTTGACCGGAGACGTGAGCCACCTTCTTGATCCTCCAACACCGGGCAGCCGTCTCTTGCTCACCGTGGTGGAGATAATAAGCCAGCTGCAACCCGTTTGTTATATTTGTGTTCTTATTTGTTGGTTTCAAGAGGCGCAGCATGTCTTCGTGGTTGTTATATCTCGAGCCATTGTTCCATTTGTCTGTTCAGGCTACTGTCAAACATGGCAGCAAAGCATGGCGGCTTCCATGAAAGAGTAAGCTGATACTCTTATACTGTGATATTAAGGGCCGCTTCTAGACTAAAGTTAAAATAAAATACATTTTTCAGCTGATTATATCCAAACAAAAACAATTAAAAAAAAAAAATAGAAATTCAAAATCTTCCAAAAACAGATAAATCGTCAATATTATAGATTAAAAGCCTTTTGAACACAAGTACATTTCTTTTGTCTTTCCTATGAAGTACTGTTAATGAAAACATTAAATTATGTCTCAGGTCGACAAGGCTTAGACAGTTGATTTTCTTCTATTCTAGATTTTATTTTATTGTATTTTGTTCTGGGTTTGTTTTTCATTTTTAATCTTTATTAAAGTTTTATAACTGTTTTTAACTATATCTTAATGTTCTCTTACACTTTATTCATAGCAATGTTCTTCATTGTTTGAGTAAAACACCTTGAATTGCCCTGTTGCAGATATAGGCTATATAAATAAAGTTGTGTTGCCTTGTCTAAAGAATTGCAACATTACAAATGAGCGGCACAATTCATCCTGTTCAATTTATAAATAAGAATAATGATCGTTCCTTTATTTATCACGTTACACAGTACATTAGTACATACATACATACGTTGTGTCGCGGGCTGGCTTTGAACCCTGGTCTCCAAGTTAAGGGACCCCCCTCTACCCACTGACCTAAAGCCGCCCTTTGGCCTTTTTAAAAAGGTCAAAGGATCCAGATTATGGTTTGTGGGTCACTAATGTTGTAAGACAGCACAGCTCGTTGTTAGTTCATTCATTAGAGGACAGATTAAAACCACGGGAGAGTCCTCTGAGTGCGTTAACAAGCTGAGCCTAAGTATCCTGCAAGGTAGCTCTGATCTGATCCAATCCCCACCCTGGGCTCATACTAGCACACAGCATGTACTCCAGGAGAGGGATGAATGAGAGGATAGCGCGGATCTCTCGCTCTCTTTCTGTCTGTGTGTGTGTGTCTGCGTAAGTTGGTCAACCTAGATTAATGTCTTGGTTCTAGGCTGCTGTAACCTGGGTCCCATCTTACATAACAGTAATAGCATTTATGACCAGGACCACCCACGCCTGTGGGAATATTGTAAGAAAAAAACTCTTTCCTTTGCTACTTTCACTACCTCACTGTCGTCACATCATGGATCACATTCCCACGTCTTACCGGTACAGGTGAAACACTTGACGTGAAAGTGGGTCTCCTGTACTCGTACCACCTCTCCTTTGCATACTTCGCGACATCGTTGGCACCGTATTGCTCCAGAACTTCTTTCACTGCCAGCAGAGCCTTTGGGATAAGCTGTTGTAAAGAAAAAGAAGGAGAATCGACATTTCATTTTCAGCTTCAACGTTGTTTATTGTCATTCAACCACATGCACAGCACACATATGAATAAAACACTGCTTCTCACAGAACATATCAATATAAATGAGGAAATAGTTATTAGAATTTAACTATTTTGCAAGCTTTAATAAATGCACACTAAGCTCAAATTTGGTGCTGTGTTAGGCCTTTAACCTTATCTCTTCTTCACATCTGCTTTCTACAATCATTACGGACACTACTTGAAAAACAATCCATCCATCCAGGGTTGCAGTGGGAGCGGCTAAGAAAGGCAAACCAGTTTGAAGAACCACTGATGATTTTGCACATGACAATACGATGAAGCCATAGGCTTAATATTTATCATCATAAAAGATAGGGAGAGAATGGTCATGTTAGTTTCATGGGTGAGGTTTTCATGAAAAGAAAAGCAATATGTATTAGATTGTTTTTTAAAACATAACTTTTTACATGAGATTTTTTTTCTAAAACACAACAATCTATAAGAAATTGTTTTTGTAAAACACAATAATATATGTGATATTGGTCTAAAACACTGAGGCTAAAGCTTAAAGGTCCCAGGTAAAAAGATGGACAAATTTTGATTATGTTTTACGAGCGGGGCCCTCAACCAGAACATTTAAAAAAAGGTTGCAACGGATAGAAGTTACGCATGAGAAGAAGATCAACTGAAAAAGTCTTCAAACTGGGGAGGCAGCATGAGGTCGGAGAGCTATTGTTCACAAAGTGCAGCTCAATCGAAATATAAAATGTCACACAATGCGTCAACAAGGCTGCGTTGTAAGTCATGCCTCTTTTAATAACAATACTAATAACAATCTATATCTGTTAAGTTTATTTGACCAATCTCTGGGGAGCATTGGGCCGCCCCTTTGAAGTATCCAAAGAGAAAATTGGGGTTCAAGGACCCTAAGACTTTTAGACACAGCATACAGCTCTGACAAAGCTTCTTCTTAACATGTGACGTCTGACACCTATACGGGACACCTATGTTAGCTCCAGGCAGTTTCTCCCAATAGGTGGGTTTACATGGAACTCTTTTCTCCTATCCGAATTAAAACTTTCCAAATTGCAATGTCAGTCACCTGTTTACATGACCTGTGATCTTTTACGACCCCGTGTTCACATGGATCCACTCATCTAATTGGAAACAGCTCTCTGACATGCTCAGATGATGCACACTCAAGTTCATAAGGTGGCGATAATGTTTTGATGAACTGGGTGCCAACGGCCATCAAGCGCCCAGAAGAAGAATGCTGCAAAGAGGGCATGCACGGAAGTGACTTTACGCACATATAACCGTCCAACTATGTTAAAGTCTTTCAAAGTTTCAATGAGTAAATGACTCTCCGATGTAAACCAGTACTGGTTTGAAGTCACCATATTTAAAATGCATCTCTCCACTATGCGTGCGCTGAAAAACTCAAATAGAGAGCTTTCCGAAACAGTGTTTCCATGCAGCGACTGGCTATCGGTGTTTACATGCAACATTTTCTTTCAGATTAGGCGCCTTTTCCGAATCTATTCGGAATTAGGCTGTCCATTTAAATCCACCTACTGTCTCTGCTCTCTTTCTCTCACATATGCAAACGCACGCACACACACTGCCGGGTCAGGTTAGAAAGTGGATGGATCCCCTTACCTCATTATGAATCAGCTTGCTTGTCAGACTCCTTCAAGCACGATAGCTAATTCCACATTGTCAGGAAAGCTCAAGTGTCCTCGACAGTAATGCAATAGAAGCTTTCACAAGCAAAAGGTCAAAGTGATTAATTGGGACTTAAATGAGTTTAGGTAATTAATTTATCTGAGACCTCTTAGACTAACAGAGACATAAACATATTCATCCACTCAAACCAGATTGTCTTCCATTCACAAGCAGAGACAGCCAGCCTCCCGTTACTCTGACCGTGCAAGAAAATACGGGCTCACAGTCTCACATTTTGCTCAATCTACCTTCTTCAGGGAGCGTATGAGTGGTCCTACACTCTGTGGAGGGGATATAATGGCCATCCTGCTTACCTGAATTGTTGGCTGAAGGACTGCTGCTTAAGTCAGAGCAGCACCCTTATGTAGGCTGGCGTGACAGAGCTACATATTTAATTTCTCAAGATGAATCCTGAAGGGCTTGCAACTCTCAAAAAGTCCAAAAACAGCCTTGCACGTTTAATAGTCTGGACATGTCTGCAGCTCTGAATGTCACGACTTTGTAAGTAAACTACAGTAAGTCTACTGAGTACCAGGTCATACATGTATCCATGGACACGAGATAGAAAGATTACACAACTGTAGTTGTTATTTCCCTGTTCGGAACAAGAGTGTGGGTAATATGCAAGCATGATGGATTCCCACTCGCATTCTCCCACACTCAAGTCCCATTACTTCATTGTTTGCCTCACAATGCTGGCACCACCACTGGAACCCACTACCATATTTATCAAATAATCACACTCTCTTGGAAGACGTTTGTGTGTGTGAGACCTCCAAAAAGAACCATTTTGTTGTAAGAGTAAATGAGAAGCAAAGATACCATCATGTGAATGAAAGATTGTGGGAACTAATGTAAGCAGAAGGAAGCCTACGCCCGCACCTACAGGAATCACATTAATTGGGCCAAATCCAACCTCTGGTACTGTAAAACACTTGGGAAACGTTGTGGATTTTCATTGCGAGCTCTCATGCAGCACATGAAGCATATTGCTTTATATATGGCATTCTTCAGGGAACATGCTCGGTAAAAAACATAAAAGCTAATACCAGCTTATACCAATAAAAGATACCAGCTAATTTAAACATGTGTTAACTTAACCATGTCATAAACTGCAACTCAGCGCAAAGTCCAGTTAGGGAATTAGCTCATGCGCTGAAGCAATGTAAAAGTCAATCAAACTGTGTCAAAGCTTTTATTCTCACGGAAAACTGCCAAGTTTTCCTACTCTAAACGCACAACAAAGCCCTTCAACAGCCCCCCCACTCTCCTACACTGAGGTGTTGAGTCATTCTTCTAATCATAGCCACTAGACTACAGGTGTAACCCGCTGACTGCGAATCAGCCGTGAGTGCCCCAAGAGAATACAGCTTCCAGCAGACAGGTGATCAGAACAGGGCCCGGGTCAGAAAGGCCGACAGCATCCCCAGGGACATAAAATGCTGCTATTTCTGAACCTGACTTGAACTGCCCCGGGTAAGAACACGCTGAGAGTTCATTTGCCAGGGATGCATGGAGATCAGAAGTGACCGGTAATGGGAGGGAATGTTACGGCAAGAGTAAAAGAGAAGCTACACAAAGATGATTCAGAAATGTGTTGTATGCAGAGGTGTACTCGCCGAGAGGCCTAGTTCTATCAGCCGAGCAGCCTCTCTCAGCTGATAGCCTTCCTGTTACACGCATGCGCCACACCTGAACTACAAGCATGAGTTACCACGGCTACAAAAATCTCGCAAGTAAACCAGAAAACACAAAACTCACAATTTGTAACACTAGTAAGGACAAAATTATCTTTGAGGGAACAACCCCGAAAATGTTCAGCATAACAAACTCAAACACACACTTCAAATTGATGTCCTTCATTGCCATTATTTGTGTTCCAATTAAACATTGTCAAACATTTTATGATGACGACTGTGGTACAAACATAATCCAATAAAGCTCTCCTTATAATAACCTTCTGACCATAACTACTGCACATCTGGAACGATGTTGAAATATCAGCAAAGCAACCTATCAGAAATAAAGGTTCCCTCCATTTATCTGTTTTTGGCACATGTCCCATGACCCCAAGTTTCATGGAATTCTAGAAATTTATGTTCCTTGTCACGTGCCCAACCATACTACTAAGTTTGATCAAAGTACATCACATATTTCTTGACTTCGTTGACCTGGTATCATGACATACTGAAGAAAGTGAAAAAAAATTCCTGAATCAGACTCTGTGTCCAGTTCCATCTAAAATAATAATAGTTTTTCCAAGCCACTCCCCCATCCCTCCCACTTGTGTAATCTCACAGGCAACAACAACACAAACATTCCAACCTGTACTTTCAGAGTTCATAAGCTGAAGTCTACAATTCAAACTGTAGTAATTAATAAATACTTGTAGGACTATTAAAGAGACGATTGGAGGGTTTGGGGAGGTTTTTCTACTCAGTTCAGCAAAAGATCAGTCAAAAAAGTCAATTAGTGGCAAATCTAAAATATGCTTTTACAAATAAAATAATAAATGGATAAATAAAAAACATTGTTTCAGTTTGTTTCGGCGTTTGTATTCTAATCTCGGTAAAATGCGGAGTCCAGCTCTTTCTCTGAAATACAGATTTGTTTGCTTCAGATGTTGAAAATTCTGGTATTTAGTTGGGCGTTAAATTACAATGCACCTCTGCAAAAGAAATCAAGCGCTCCAATACATCTTCCTGACCAATCACAGCTAATCCCTGCAACGCACTCTGTCTGCAGTCTGTGCAAACAGTTCCTTGGTGCAGTCAGGACGAGTAACGTGGATAGCTTACAGCCAAAATGAAAATTGAATGTCTGGAAGAGTGCAGGTAGTCCCGCGTAACGTATCGTCGTTCATTGTTAAGGGAGTTATGTCAACAGAGAATAAAAATAGAGAGCTTGTGCCTGCACCACAAAGGAACAAAACTAACCTGGTGAACCAGTTTAAAACACGCAACTAACCGCTGTATAATGAACACAAGACAGGCAAAAATAACAATGCTAGCGTGAATCATTCCTCATCTACCCAGACGGCCACAACAGAGACCCGGTACAGTGCGTCACTGATTCCATCCAGCTCACAAACATTGTGACATCACTGGTGTAATCAGATTGTATTTGGTCAGATCAATGAACATTGAGAGGATTGAGGTCAACAGGCTGGACTAAAGGTATGTGATCCTCTATCACACCTGCTGTTTGCAAAATGAGGAGGACAAATCAATGACCAATGAACAAGCAGACAATAACAATGATGAAAATATTCATTATTGCAGTGTTTACCACAGGTTGACCATTTACTTGTGCTGGTGGGTGGTCAAACAAAAGTTTATCACTAACTTCATTTGTAGTTAGTGGGCACAACTAACTACCTTGTGCCCACAAAAAAACAAATTCTGAAGGTACTTCAGATGTCATGAAAATGATATTCACAGCAGAGTCTAGATCAGACTCAGGTTTAACTGACATATATGTGTAAAGTGAAATAAGTTATTTGTGCACCCTTTCTGCCATATACGTGCTAGGATGTATATTTTCTCTTTATATGTTAGCGATAAGCTAAGGGACCAAGCGCTAATTATTTCCCACATTGTTGCGAAGCAGTAAACTTTCAGACTGCACCTGGAAGATATTGTCTCTCATGTGAAGAACAGCTTATCTGCCAAAGTGAACGCTAGATTTCATGGAGAGCCGAATAAAAGGACAGAATTAAACAGCAGACCAGCAGGTGTGGGCGGGTCTTAATTTACCTGGGGGGGGTCGCGCAGGGAGAGCCTATGTATGGGAAACACTGGATGGTCATATTGGCCATAATAGTGCAGCACAAGTGTTACATAAAACACCAAATCTAGGCTTTACAGCATGTCTTCATCATCATCTTCCATGTTTTTTTCCACACTTTACGATGTTGTGACACTGCACTGAAAGGTTTATCTAGTGAAGACAACACGTTTTATATATTTCAAGGGAATGAAATCTATAAAATCTGCACAGTCTATGATATAAAGCCCGCCATCCTTTCTTCTGTGTCTGTAATCTAATGCAAGCCAATGATCAGACTGTCTCCGGACCCCCCCCTACTCATCTTTATCGCCCGCCGTCTCTGTCAGGACCTTGACCAGAGGCATACATCACAGCGATGATACAATCCAGTCTTACCACAAACACACAGTCACACTGTGGGGAGAGAGAGGTCCGACTGCTACCGACAGTCTGAATGATCGCTCAATCTTACCAGAAGTCAAGGTCAGGGAAGAGCAGACCAAAGGACACAACATCCCATAACGCCACAGTGAGAGGGCTAGCGCCGATTCAAGGGATTCTTTCATCGATTCTACTCATTCATATTTTACATTTTATAGATTAAATCACATCTGAAATGCATTTCTACTCTACTCTTCATAAAATCCTACCCACAGAGGCTGTGACGGCAGTAGAAAACCCACACAGAGTGGAAACCACAACAACCGAGGCTGCAAGTGAATCAGAAAAACATGTGCCTAATTTTACTTTGGACTGTAAAAGCTGATCAGTTGTACATGAGTGTGTGGTGTGATTCTTTATATGTGCATCTGTGTGTGCAGCTGTGCATCTTTGTTCCCCATCTCTGTTATCTGTGTTACTGGACTAAGGCGTCTGGCAGCAGGAATGATAAACAACGTTTGGCTCTGGTTTGAACTCTTCACCAGATGAGGAAGAAGAGCACAAATCAAATATGATACTGTCAGCCTTAACATTACGACAGCACCCAAATACCCATCACTTAATTGGATTAGAAGTACGTATTTACAAATTTCTTTAATTATCTCCCCTTTAAAATAGACTTTGGTCCAGTCATGTAAATGTGATTCATTATCTATTTAATTCCATGTAAATATTCATAGTTCCCATAGTATCAGAGGAGTTTTAAGACTTCCTGACATTTTATCTTTCACCATTATGGAGTCCAAACATCCCCCTTGACAAATACTTGATCCTTGACCTACACTGTGGTTGATGGAGCATGAATTTATATCAGCAAAGCAGGTGCAGCGCCAGGATAGTACGACTCACTAAACAGGAATGACGGAGATTAATTTGATAAAGTTATATCCGTGAAGCAAGCCACTGCTGAGTTTTCACTGCAAAGTCGACAAACTATTAACGATACTATTAAGAGGGGGAAAAGAGCGTCCCTCTGATGGGATCTCCAGATCTGCCCATTGATTGAGACGTTTCCTTTACTGAGGATGGACAGTCAGTGCACATACTAACCTTGTGACTATTTACCAAATGTATAGGCACTTGGTGTTTATAAGTGCTTATTGGGTAATTTTTTCTTGTTTTTAACCATATGACTACTTGCAAACATGAATCTATTTACCCTCATGACATGTTTTTTAAAAGAATGTAACAATGTAATACCATGTAGTGACAGCGGATTTGTAATTCCAATTTATATAATATACTTAAGTCACAATTATAATATAATATAGAGTCATCACTTTTTCCACACTGTTTCCCATAATTTGATGTTTGACTGGCATTAACAGGTCCGTCAATTGGTCAAATATCAATATATATTTGTCTATAATTGATTTTTTATTCTTTTTTATTTATCAGTTGATAGGTTTAATTAATAACACATGTGTAGAACACATTACATTTTGATTTTTTTGATGTGAGAAGAGTGCGCCAAATAAATTGCTTTTGATATGTTATTTCATTGTTTTATGTAAGGTATTTAATTATTGTTAGGATAATAACATTTTTTTTGTTAAATATTAAAAAAATATATAAAAATAATATTTAATTATTATGTGTAAACAAAGCTGGATTATATATATTTTTCTATTTATATATTTTATAGGATGAATTTTGTATTTTCAAATTTTGAATTGCTATTTGTGACCATAATTTATTGATTTGCGGTTGAAGTAACTTAAATTGAAGTAAGTTATCAGTTTAAACTATAAACCTGTATTTATTTTCTGACTCAGATTCATTGGTTTTATTTATTAATTGTTTATTTTAGACATATTCTGCCCCAAATTACGCACACATGTGGGAGGGGGGGCACCATAACCAAATCCCGCTTAGGGGCTCCACTAGGGGGCGGCCCTGGTTAATAGGGACATCATGTGATTGCTCTTAATTTGTGGCGAGGACAGAATTAAACTATCCGTTTGCCCTTTTGACTGAATCTTACCTTTAAAAGGAGAATCTGGCATTTTTGTTAGTACGACAGATCAGTGTGTCATAAGCGGATCATTTTACTGTCGTGGGCACATTGTGGTTTTAAGACAAAAGAAGGGCCCAAAATCTAGGAGGAGCCAATCCGTCAAGTTTGAATGAAACACGTAATACCAGAAATCCGACAAACTCTCTGTGGTCGCAGCCTCGCACCAAAATCATTGAATTGCCAGTTTGTCAAACTATGACTGAAGCTTTCAGACAAGAGATTAAAAATAAACAAGACAGTTCCAATAAATGTCTCTTCCTTTTCACGAGTTACATTTTTATAATTAAGCTGTGATTGGACTCGTACAATAAAGGTGAGATAAAACAAGCAGAGGAAGATAATTAAATTTGCTTTTGCAATTACTTTTATTATAATTAATCGTCAGCAAAAATAATATGACCGTGAATGAAAGCCAAACGACATTAGCTCGGCAGGCGGTTCCTCATTTGTGGCTCTGAATTAAAAGTGAAGTTATCACCAAAGTCACTGAAGTATAATGGTAAATTTGAAGGTCTGTAAAACATTGGTGCCAGTATTAATTAAAAAATAATAATAATTGCGATCATGGTTCACGATTCTGGTGAAATTGGTTTTGGAAAACACACAGAAATTAGGGAAATAGACAAAAAGACTTAAACCTGGATTGACGGACGGTTGCCGAGCTGAAATTACTCTTTACTATCACGTTGTTAGACACAGTACAGAGACACGGGGAATCAATGTGACGTCTGGCCTTTCACGGGAGCAGACTGGGGGGCCGGGTTTTGCTCAAGGACCTTACGGCTTGTACAACTGCAAGGAGTGGGATCAGTATCACAATCCTCCCAATAGGGGACAACAATGGATCCATTTTCTGAATCTGAACCATCGTTGCGGCGCAGAGGTACGCTATGAAGTACCAGCGGGGCAAACAACTCCGAGTTCTGATTGGGTGACGGAGACTCTACCCCCTGAGCTACCGCCACCCCAAAGGGTGGTGCACTGCTCCTGGAAGTCCAGCAATACCCAGCCGATGTTTGGTGTGGATGGAGCAAGACCCTGCTCCGTCTCCCTGTTACAAATATCAGTTTGTTACAAGGTAGCTGAGTAAGGGACATCTTTGTTAAGAAAAAATACAACATTTGATCTCCGACAAAAGGCAGAGTAGCCACTTCAGACTACATAAGACTAAATATATGAAGCTTAAATTCCTCCTTTAAAGTGAAAACACCCAGATAGGAATGCCTCTCGGATAAACTTGTGCGATGTGTCAGAAGTTGAGAGGGAGGAAGGAAGAGAGAAGTGCCGGAGCTGTGTTTGATGTATCACTCTACAGAACCTCTCTGTCCCAGAGCGCAATGATCAGTGTATTGATCAACACGTGTTTTATCACGCCCTGGAACTGGAATGATTCATCACAGGTTAAAACGCCGGAGAGGGTATTACCATAGATCAGAATTTGTTAAAACAAGGACCTCACAACCAGAAGGGAACCTGATCACATCCACAGTTTGGACCTCGCCTACAAACAAGGAACAAAATAGAAGTTTGAAGATACACATGCGAGATACACTCGCATACACAAAAACCCAGTGACCATGAGAAAGGAAGGCCTGTTGGATGAAGATGGACAGTCAGAGTGGTTTGTAATTACAGTGTGTGTCGATGGCCTCTGGACTATTACGCCCAATGCAGCGAGAAAACACTGAGCTCAGCCCAGCCAAACAGGCCCACTCATGTCCAAACCTTGAGAGCGCTGAGAGGCGGGAGAACATGTGTTTGATTGACTGGAGGCATGAGAGTGGGGAGCTGTGACGCCCGCAGGGTTCTTACGCCTAAAGCCAGACTGCAAACACGTAAAACCACCATCTGCCTGCTGTGACACTGCTGACACACACACGCATTGATAAACACAGCCACGCACATGTGCACAAAACACCTCAACACAGGTTGGTGTGCGTTACTTTGAGCACATGCTTTCAAGTCACAAGAGCATGTGACAGATCTGCAAATTCTGCCTGCACGCATTCCTTCCCCTCCTCTTGTTGTCAGCTGAGAGCAAGAGTGTTGAAGCTAAACAAAAGAATTCTGCACATCTTCTGAGACACACCACTCCAGTCAAAGGCTCGGCACCAGAGGGTTAAAGCACCGGATGAATAATGTAGTGCCACACAATGACGGGCTGATTATGAATGATGCAGAAATACTCGACAGGAAGCACATGACTCCGGCAGGTCCCGGAGAACCTGGTGCACATCAGCATCAGCTGGCCTCACGGAAAGCTGTGACAGGAGATGCTGTGGTTTACCTTGGAGATCCATGAGGTCTGCCTTGTGACTCAACCGGTGGCAGCTTGGAAATACACGCACACCCAGCTGACCGGGAAGTCCTGAAGGGAAAACCCTGATTCAGCTGACAGAGGATCAGGGTCACGGTCAGCTGACACAAGGTCAGCTTAGCATCATAGCAGCCCCTGTGTGGGTCTACGGTGCATTTGACAGAAGGCGCCCTAAGGCTGTCAGATTTATTTGTCATGTGCTGCATCACAATCTACTGAACTCCATGAGATCAAACCCAGTGGTCAGATCAGAAAGCTCCAGCTCAAGAACTTCCTTCTCCTGCAACAAATGTGTGAGAAGACATGTGGGCTTCAGTGAAGAGTTGACAGCTGAATGCCTGGGGGGTCTCCTACCAGAGGGTCAGATGCACTGGGACTACTGGTGGAGGTGTGAGAAAAAGGGAAAAGATGGCAACAGCTGTTGTGTTGATGAAGAGTCACAAAAACGCTCCTCCATGCATGAACCCTGACATGCCAAACTGACCTCCATATATACTCCAAATCTATTAAGATATTATTTAAACACGAAATTGCATTTAAATGTAATGATATGAAATGAAAATGCTTAGTTCGACCCCTAAGCTGGTACTTTCTGCAGCATCTAAACCACACACGGGGTACTATTGTTCAATTTTCTCTCTTGAAACGACTTACCACTGGAGCTCATGATGCTTCTTATCTACAGCAAAGAGACGACAATAATCCCATAAAGCGAGAGGAGATCTTCACTCCATCCACATCGTGTCATTAAGAGTGAATATCCAGTCAACTGTTCTTGAGAAGGTGCACAGAGCCAAAAGGAGAGCAATAATAATGTCCAAGAGAAGAAGAAATAAAGCGAGGATATTGTTGTGAAGATGCTGGAAAAATCACAAAGCTTCCCTCCTCGCTGGGTTTGGATGTCTGTCGTGTTTTCACGTGTTTTCCGCCAGAAACAGGCACGATGTTGCTCAGATTCCACCTTCACATCGTCGCTCCGGTCTGATTCCAGCTCGGCCACGCGCTCCCTGCTTATGTTCTACTGCTGTCACCGCGCGCCTCTCACGTATTCTCCACAGCAACAACACATCACTTCCGGCCGTCGCTTTCACAATAAAATGAGTTTAACGTTGTAACTAACTAGATTCAGGCCAGTAACAAACCAGTTTTTATGATTAGAAAAACGTTAACATCGAAGTCAACACATTTATATTTATCTTTTTAATATATTTTCCTTTAAGTAAAAGCTTTATTTAACTCCTAACAACCAAAACATGTTGGAACATGGAATGGTTAAAATTAGGCATTTTATTTTTATCGTCATTTGGAAAGAAATTAGATGAAAAATAGTTGTTTGTTTGTTTGTTTACTTGTTTGCTTTTTTACTGACAGATTTTCTTTATTATTTACATTTCCCCATTCTATATCAAAACTGTAACTTTTCTGATGAGGTTTTGAAACATAGAAATACTATGATAGGAGAGAAAAAAATTAAAGTAAAATTTATAAAAACAAGCTGAAAATTTTGCAGCTCATGAGTCAAAGACAAAGCTGTATTAAAAACTTTTCAAGATAGCATTTAAATGGTCTGTGGTTACTCATGTGTTTAACTGTGTTTGTATCTTACTTTAAATATATGCTCTATTTTTAATCCTTATTATATATTTGTATGTGTGTGTGTGCGTTAGTGTGCAAAATCACGACAAACATTACCTCTGTATTGACAATAAATGAATTGTATTGACATTAATTTGTGCTGATAATACAGTTTTCTTTTTTTAAATCAACTTTAATTCTTAAGACATAAAATATATTTAAAGACGAACATGCTTCCTCTGTTCAATTATCAGTTTAAAATGCTATAAGGGATTGAACAATTGATGTGAATGAAATACAATGTTAACAATAATGCCATTTTTTATTTGTTTCTACTTCACACATTACAACAAAATATTAATGCATGCACATCTATATAAGCACACACAAAACCAGCTGCACTGTAGCTGCCTTGCAATATAACCTTGTATACATTTAAGAAATAACAAGCAGTTTTCAGTAAGATCTGGAGGCCAAACAACTATTAAGTAGATATGTGGAGTAAATAAGCAGCAGGATGCTGAAGCCTCACTACAGAATGAATGCACCTGCACTGTTTCAGCAGCTGCACTGTTTCAACAGGGGATTTACGTGAACCATGTACAAAAAACTATGAGAACAGTAGAAAAATAAAGAGCAGAACAAAATGTACATATATAAATATATAGAGTGCAGTATTTCACATTATTTACAGTTTTCATACAAAATAGGAATATTGCACAGATGACAGTTGTATAAAGAGTACTGCAGAGATGATGAGGATATTTCACGTAGGTGAAGTAGATGTTGCACATTTTTTACAGTATTGCAGAAGTATTGTAGTTGGGAAGAAAGATGTGGATTCATGGTTATAGTATACTGAGAGAAACTTTTGTTGTAAAGACCAACAGCAGTATGGAGAAAGGACATGCGGTGCTCCTTTATCGATCATTATAAATGGCTCCTGCTGTCCTGCACATCATAGCAGTACTTACATTTTAGCATTGCATGTTACTTTAACACTGTACAATTTATTTCAGTGGAAAGGCATATCTATATATAAACAGGTTATATTTCTGAGAACACTTTTCATATTGTTACCTATTTTATTACCATTTTGATATTCTATTCTCATCTATACTATTCTATCTGTTGCTTTAGTTTTCTGTTTTCCTGTATTTTGTGTATTTGTTTTTAACCGTAACACTAATTTAAATATGGGAAGAAGAATGTAGTAGCATTTTTGCCACGGAAATGTTGGATTTTATTGTGAAATAAAAGCTGCCTCATTTCCTGTACTGCTCAGACTCTGGCTGACTTGACCTCTATCTTTATTTGAGAGTGGGTTAGGCAAAATCACTCTCATCCACTGTGAGGCCTCTGGGGACAGAACACATCACTTTACAAAAGAAAGTGCCTCGAGATCCTTGGTTTCAATCACATAGTATTGAATCACATTGGATATTCTCTGAGATTCTCAACGTCAACAGCATTTTATAATTTATTTAAGGATTATCAATTTTAAATTGGACAGAGTTATTAGAGCAGTTCAAAGACAAATAACTTTATAAAAAGATTACAAAAAGACAGTAATGTGGACGGCAATTAAACAATTACTTGTTGGTATTTATTGCAGCTAGGCTGGGTTCTTTTATAAAACTGTCATGACACCGCCCTCTTCTGGAAAGTCCACATAAGCATATTAGTTAATTGGATTACACACAGTGAAGGAGTAGTGGTTAATAATAGAACTGTTTGTGCACAGACTTAGTTGTTTACAGTTGTAGAATCTCAGACTCTGTCCTAAAATGGGACATTAGAGTAGCACATGCTGAATTCAACACTATTCTTTCATGATGCTTCTATCTCCAAAATGTTCAAAAATCTGTCCCTTTTTTTGTTCCACATTTACAGAAATACATTTAAATCAATATTTATTTTCCTTGTAAAATATATATTACGTTCATTATATAAGTATCAAACATTAATCTAAATAATAACTTGTAATTATAACTCTATATATTAAATGTAAACCTAAAAAAGACAAATTCGAATATTAAATCTTAATGTTAAATCTAAACTTATGGAGTAGTCATAACACAATGACGAAAAGAAATTAGATAAAAGTCAAATGTTACGGATTTAAGTTTTTAATTGTGTGCAGAAAAAAGTCAAACATATGATATAATGACAATAAAACTATAATTTTAAAAGAAGAATGAGAGGAATATAGGGGTAATGTGATTAAAAATATAACATAATATTTAAAGAATATGGGGTAATTTTATGAGCATGAAGTAATAATATTTGGATTATGCAGTTGTAATTAAGTGAGAAATTAAGTGAGAATATCAAGTGAGAATATTGCAGCAGAATAAAGTCCTAACTTTACGAAAATAAAATAATAATATTAAATAATCTAAATAAGCAATTTTACAAGGAAACAAATAACAATAGGGGAATGAAGTAAGAATTTCACAATTAAAAACAAAAATCAAAATATTATGAGAGTAAAAAATAACACTTTTATGGAAATTGCCTTTTTTGTGGATACCAAGCAAGGTCCCTTAATTGCTGATTGCTTTTCAGCTAAATGAAAAGAAAATTATGTTAAACACTATTTTTAGAAAAAGTGTGGTAAAACTATACATTCGCACTAACTTCTCACGGGTTGCCATGGTGACTCGTGGTATCAGAGCTCCAGTGATGATGGCTTTTTATAGTCCTCGTGCGGCTCTTGAGAAACACAAGAGTTGATTGAACTAATTCAGATCAGCTGTTCTGAAACCGAAAACTGTTTTCAGCGCCCAGGGTCACACTAAGAGTTGGTTCAACCAGAATTCTGGAATACTGTTCTTATCATTTATATGTGGTATTATAAAGCGAATCGTTTCCTGTTTGCCGTTGATGAGATCTCCAACTTCAGCAGGGTCAACGTAAGTCCGTTGATATTTTATTATAATCCTTTATCTTTGTTGGTGAGTTTCTATTTCTGTAGCGAATTAGAGTTGTATTTTCCTAAAGTATTCTGTCAGTGCACATGTTTAATCCTTCACTCGTTCCTGAGCTTTTACTCTCAGCTGACGACGACTTAAAAAAGTTTTTAAGGCGATTTGATACGGACCACACAAGACGACTTTAAACTTTTGCAAACTGACATTTTTTAGTTTTTTCAACAGGTACCGTCCTTAGTGAACCTCTATTTATAAAAACGCTACCTAAATCTCAGTCAAGTTCAGTTAAAAAAAAAAAACTTCCCTCGATGCACGAATGTACGACTTCCGGGATAAGAAGTACTTCCAGGTTAATGCGAAGATTACCGAATATTGACGAAGTTTTCTGAAGGTAGCCGTTTCTTTAAATTATTAAGCATGCAGTCGAACCAGCGTAATAATATCGGTGTACAGGATTTAATCAAACAAATCTTCTATTTATACCAAAGTTCAGCTTCCTGTATCCACACAGTCACTTGGCAAGATACTTGGGTACTTGGAAGGTAATGAATACCTGGATATTTAGAGAACTAATGAATATGAATTTATAATAATGTGGTGTCCGACAGGCGCAATGCATGCAGATAAACAAAACACAAGCAAAGTAAGGCGATATCTTCATTGATTTGACAAAATGTGCATTTCTCAGACAACCTTATGCAAATAGCACAACACGTCAAGAAAATAGCACAACAAAACGGATTTGTTCCTAGAGGACACTTAATGGTGATGAACACATCTGTAAAAAATGTAAGTTTTTTTTTTTTTATGATCGCATGATTCATTTTAGCTCATTTTGCAACACCACTAACGGATAGCTGTCTCCAGTAATATGTGGATAACAAAGATGTGTGCATCACTATTAAGCGACTGTGGAAACATTTACACTGTGTTGTGGCTTTTGCAGTATGTTTTTCCAACATATTGTGGCTTTTGCAGTGATTTTTTTTAACTGGTGTTTTATGGCTTTTGCAGAGTGTTTTTTAATGTGTGTTGTTATGGTATTTGAAGCTTTTTTTAAACTTAATTGTAGTATTTTCAGCACATTCTACAAATTCTGTGCATGTGTCAAGGCATTTTCTTAATTTACTAGTTTTGTCTATTTGCATAAGTTACAGTAAATTTGCTCCTGTCCGCCACTGTACTTGACTGTAATTGGAAACCTTGTGAAAAAAACAAAAACGGAACAGTTGCTGAATACCTGGACTTGGACAATTACTGAACAATTTGACTATGCTTTAACTTCTGGATGGTAATTGAATACCGAAAGAAACCAGAAAGGGGGTGGATACAGGACACTTGGTCGGTAACTGGACATGTGGACAATTACGGAGTTCCTGCCATTAATATACTATAGAAATTAAGACTGTGTACGGGAGCGACAATATTAGGCAGGTAATTTTGATGTTATGGTTCATCGGTGTGTATTTATATGTATATCTGTGTATGTGGGTTCGGCATTGTAAACCACTGCCAATCCTGTGTCATGAGGAAGCCAAGAGGAAGCTGAACAATAGTGGGATGTGAGAGGCGCCGCTCTCTCTCTCTCACTGCTGCCCTGCACGGTCTTTTTGGTTCAGAAGTGGAGTAATATTCTGTCTTTGTCCTTTACTCCATCACACAATTTCTCCATCTCAACAAGGAGATTGTGAAACTGCATTGTGGCTCACAACTGATTAAAGAACCATTTCAAAGTTCACTGTGATTGGCTGGCCAAGTGACATGTTCCTGTAGTGCCCAACGAAATGTAATTATTATCTTATCAGTGTTATGGAAAGCACAAATTTATTTAATTAGACCAAAGAAGGGGTATAGGGGGGCGACACTATCTAGGTGTGTGTCCTGCGGATCTGATAGTGCTCCTTGGTCAATCTTGCCATGTGCTTTTTGTCCTGCAATTTGATGGGGGGGCAAAAAAACAGGAAGCTGGCCTTCCTGTGCACTGAAGACAGCAGTGCAGGAGGCCGTCAGGTCAGCACCCTTTTGTCACTGTTTGTAAAGGCGCCAGTGCCCTCTCACCGACAATAAAGGCAAACATCCCCTGATGGGTGTTATTATTGGAATAAACCTTCACATTGTTTACATTCACATGGAACCATATTCCTTAAGCATAATCAGCAACGTAGTGGAGAGGAAAATCAGCTGCTAAACACATGACAGACATTTATTATGTTTTTGTTAAGAGTCGTAAGGCCACATTGTAAGGCCTAATCATCCACTCGGTGTTTTTCTATAGGAGTTAACGTGTCTTTTGTTTGTCAGTTACATTCAGGCTCCACTATCAGTCGCACTATCCGGAAGACACTGCATTCTTCTCTAACCCTCACAATCCATACCCTTTGTCCAACTACATGGCCAAACACCACCTACCATCCATCCTATAGACAAACACCTCCATCGCCACCCATTCCTGCCTGTTTTCCAATTTACGCTATTCAATACATCCACATTCCTTCTCTTTCTCCACCTCACAAAACCAAAACCATGGTTTAGCAAGCAGAGCAGACAAAATGAACTATGGTCTGCAGCCTTGTGTACCAAATTGCATAATCATAGGTTTGGCGCTGATATTCTATGCTCAGGGTGACTTTGCAATAGTACACAGGCAATGAGGATACACAATCAGTGCCAGAGGTTATCTTTAACTTAGTAAGAAAAGAAAAATAGACCAAAACAAATTGGGCCAGTGGACCTTTGTCCCAGCTCACACAGACAGGGAAGAATCGGAAGTTAAGAGCGTTAGTGACAATCTGGCATCGGTAGTGGATACATCGTCAGGCAGGAGTGTAAAGGCTAAGTGAGTTATCAGAAATGAACTGAACGATCGTATAAACATGCTTATTGTAAGTGCAATCTTACTACAGGTGCGTCAAACCAAACTGGTGCGACTGGTGTTGTAGAATGAGGAAATGGTTCGTGCCTGTTGTCCTGCTACTATGGTGATGGAAACAGGTGTCAAAAAATGTTTTGGGTTTTGATTCAAGTTTGATTATAAGTGACCTATCACTGCTTAATTTCTTTTAGAGTGTGTGTGTGTGTGTGTGTGTGTGTGTGTGTGTGTGTGTGTGTGTGTGTGTGTGTGTGTGTGTGTGTGTGGGTGGGTGGGTGGGTGACAGAGAGTTAGAGAGAGAAGGGATGGTGGGTGGAGTTACCAGTCAAAAAAACTTCCTCGGTCTGTGACATGTCAGGCGAAGCTTCTGTAGGGCTTACATATTCTCTCACACTCTCACTGACTGACACACTTAAATTTCCTCTTTCTGTTTTTCTGCTCCTCAGCTTTGGAAAAAATCATGGCAGTCTGGTCAGCTGTCATGAGATACGATTCTCCGGTTAAATCGTGAAGCCATACACGCTCAGATTTAGGTAGACAGACACACACAAACACATTCTGGCAACCACATGAGGAATGGATTGAGAGAAGAGAGCTGGCAGCAACACAGAGGTAAGAGTTTGTTTCAGTTTTTAATGCAACCCGCCGCTATTTAAATCTGGCTGTAACTTCTCGCTGTTTATCAGCAGACACTGCTGTACTTTGTACTCGCTCACATAACCATGAAGTCGCTGTCAGTCCACAGGGTGGTTTGAATGAGCACCAACTGCCAAGTCATGACCACAGGTACCCTTTCACTTCTAAAAGTTCCTGAAAAGCAGAAAACATGACAGTTTTTCTTATATCTTAAGTTCTAACAAAAGGACGGTTGTCAGATTGTGGAAAGCCGGACGGAATTGTTTCCAATCTGCTTCAACAATCTTTATTCCAGTTTTGTCTAAATGCCGCGTGCAAGAGTGTGGGAATCTCCCTGCAGGGAGCTCTGCTGTAGACACACAGGCATGTGAGTGTACTAACTGGGGGTTAGTCTAAACTTAGAGACCATAACCCCTGTCTCATATTTCTCTCCGTTAACTCCAGTGTGGAATTTTTCAGGATCTACAAACCCAGACTGCACACGCACACACACAGATAATCACAAACATCCCAAACAACCCCTGCTTGTCATGCATTGGAGCACAGACTGCAGGCGCTGACGCCACATGTTTCTTATTAGCTTGAACAATATTGTCATGGACTGCTGAGAGTCACACTCGCAGTCCAGGCTTTTGCTGTGGTCTCTGAGTCCATATGGTTGTTTACGCTTTGTGGTCAGTGGACTCCTCCACCCGTCATTATGTACGAAGTGTGTTATGTTTGTGGCCCAACATAATCACCCAGATTCAGTCCAAAGTGTGCTGTCACCCTGGGAAAGACGGGAGTATGACGCCCTAGCTGCTATATGACAACAAGTGGTGTCCTGACTCCACAGAACATACAGTCACCACAAACCAGATTTGACTGTCTTTATTGACAAACTGCATTGATTTTAAGGAGTGTCGCTCAGGACAGCTGTTGTCACATGTGCTGCTTCTGAAGCTATCAAAGACCTAGCATGTGACTGCACATATCAGCCTTGAACGCTCTGTGTTTATTAGATTGGACAGAATCTGTTGCATAAACAAGCAGGATAGTCTAAAGCGAGTGAGGATGTGCCCTGACACGCCTTTCTGGTTTACATGATACATGGATTTAAACATGACATAAACAAGATGAGGCGACTGGTCTCAGATGAATAGTGAGACAGAGTCCTCCATTCTTAGGCAAATGATCAACAGGAAAGAAAATCTCAATTATCACGCTGTTTTATTTTCTCCTGTGTTTCTTCCCTGAATCTTTTTCCTGGGTTTTATACCTCTGTCGTCTTCAGCGTTACAATATTCATCCAACTTAACATCATGATTCCTTAAAGAGCTCATCACATTCGCCTTCATTTACTTGTTAAATATCACCGTTTCACTTTTTATACTCTGACATAACAGTCAGAGAGAAAGCTCCTAATGGATTAAAGTAAGATATATATATATATATATATATATAATTGTACATATATATAATTGTACATTATAATAATGGAATCATGGAAACTTATATGATTCCATTATTAAACCTTGGACTGTCAAAGGTGAAATGGACTCTCGCACTTTACACTCGCCATCCTCTCTGTCCTTCGAGTGCAAGAGATACAGTTGAGTATTATTAGATTTATTGCATTAGTGATTATCTTATAGAGGGTACGTTATCGCAAATAAAACATAATACAAAACATCATACATCTGATAACATCGGTTGTCATTTTTCGTCTGTCATGTGTAATGTACGCCACCCAAGGATTATTCTTTCAAGATGTTATTGTTCTTCAGTTTAGGTGGAAATCATTCATCGTGTTGTGAAAGCATGCATTGATGCAAAATAAAAATCTACTGGGGTAAGAAGACTGTTTTGAAAGTTAATGGCCGTAGAATCTTCTTATATTTGTGTTAAACTTTAGGGGTGAACAGCGATAAAGATACCAGTTAAATAAATGTTTAAAGAAAAATGCAAAAACTCTTTTATCATAAGAGTATTGGTGTTTCACTTATCAACTCAGAGAAGATATGAAAAGTAGTAGAGCACATTTTACAGAGAGGAAACAATGAAGTGATGCGTTACAAATGGAGAGAGATTTGTAACGCATCACTTAATTGTTTCCATCAACACATGAGCGCATCTTCTTTCTCCCAGTGTGTAATAAGCAATATTTATTGTTTATATAAACACCATCGGTTTTAAGATATGTTCAGAAGTTTTCTCCTAGAGATTCAGAGACTCTGAGTTTTTCCCATGTTGGGGAGCGTAAAATGAGTCAGATTATCATCAAAGTTTTCTACCACTCTCTAAGTGGAGAGTGGTAGAAAACTATGCAAACTAGTTTGAAAGCTTTGACAATGTGTTCAGCAGAGAGGGTCTAATGAAATGGTGATCAACTTTCATTATGGGGAATGAAGGTTTTGGCTTTGTGACAGGATGTTTTGGCCTCCTCGACTTAACCCCAAAAAGGGAAAAACTCAATTGCTGGACTCGACCTCGGAATGCTTTCCAGATCAATTAGATTTTGCTGAGCATAAGGCTCCTGACCAGACATGTGTTGATGGAGATCTCTGTCTGACATCATCCTAAAAATAGATTAGGTAGATTTCTTATGCTACAGAAAGTGATTTGTTCAAGCAAATTCAATTTGGCTTCATATATAAATTACTGGAAAAATGTATATTCAGTCTGAAAGGGTACATCATGTTCTCTAATACCGCCATTAAAATGCAGTTAATCAAAATACAGGTTTTTATTTGAACACAGTAAAACATAAAAATATGATTTATTTCCCCATGTCAGCATGAATGCAGAAATATCATGTTCATAGAGAAGACATACCCTCGCTCTCAGGGAAAACGGCATTGGCCTGTTTGTTTACAAGCTGACATCTAAAGTTTTTTATACATTTGTGAGTGCTTTTAAATTATCACCCATCCACATTCGAACCTCTAAGTTCTGCAGAACTTCAAACTCTGACTCTATTGGGCCAATTCATCTGTGGCTGAATGAACACATTGTGTTATATCCTTGCAGGCCATTCACAACAGTTCACCTGCATTAAACTAGAGGCCCCAGACAACGTTCGTTTCTACAGAAAGAATAGATTCACTTTGTCCGAGCCATCTCCTTCTAAGGTCACATAAGGTACCATTTTATATGTGTGTGTATATATATATATATATATATATATATATATATATTTATATATATAATTGTACATATATATAATTGTACATTATAATAATGGAATCATGGAAGCTTATATGCTTCCATGATTCCATTATTAAACCTTGGACTGTCAAAGGTGAAATGGACTCTCGCACTTTACACTCGCCATCCTCGCTGTCCTTCGAGTGCAAGAGAGACGTCCTGAAGTGTTCATGTCATCATCTCTCCGTTATCAATCTGATGGCAGGGAGCAGAGTTGAGCTGAACTGTGCAAAGATGTGGATAAAGTGATCCTTGATCTATGTCACGGGGCACCTCCCAACCTCCCTCACTGTGACCTTGTTGCTTATGCCTGTGTGGCGTTGCCTTACAGTGGCTCAGCAATACGTTCTCCAATGCGTTCTCTCCTAACAAGCACAAAAGAAAACCAGATTGTTTTTGTGGTGCACATTCTGTGCATATTTTCCCTGACACACTCACGTCGTAGTGAATGCATGGGGAAACTCTCTCGGAGCCCCCCACACACACACAGACACTCATACCACTCTCAGAGAGTGCTTTGTGCATTCACGCACTGACTGGGCAGCTACTAAAGAGAGAGAGAAATGCTCGTGGGAGGAGGGAGATGGAGACAGCAAGTCAGAGGGATTATTAAGAGAAGGGGACCCAGACGAATAGAGGAGAAGAAGAGGGGGTGAGGCTTACGAGGGCCGAGGATGCACACGCAGTAACTGTAGCTGGTGGACAGACAGTGGGACCATGACAGGATAGGAAATAAAAGGAGGAGAGTGAATTGTTGTTTAAGTGGCCAGGACCTGATGGGATGGCGTGGATCACTGGAAGCTGCCAGCTCTTGGGCCAGATGGCGTCTTCTTGCTGCAGACCACTGCTCAACTCCTGCTGTGGACCGTTCATCAAAGTCTGCCTTTCATCCTTCACAGGTCTGTCCCAACCAGCTCTCTGTGCTGCTCCCGCTGTCCCGTCATGAGACGGAGCGCTGCTATCAGATAGACAGGAGCATAGGTCTAGACACAACATGGGTAACACACTTAGCCAAGAAGGTAAAAGGAGCATGGCGTGTCTCTGTGCTGCAGCAGTTTGGCTGAGTTCGCGATGACTCAAGCATTGCTGTCGATACTAACGGCGCTGTGTGATGGAAAGAACAGGCTTTTTGTTCTTTTGACCTTGTCGCTCTGCATTGTGTTGCAAAGTTGTGCACCCCCGTTGTTGCTGTGAATGCTTTCCATTAAGATAATACTGTTTTTCTTGTGTTTATGCACTGGAAAAGTTTGTTTATTCCCTAATTTGTTTCTATTTTGGTTAACATTAAATCCCTTTCTAATCTTTAATGCTGTCAGAGCGAGGGATTCAGTATGACAGCTGAAAGTCTCTGCCGGTCCTGTTTGTTTAATGCTGTGTGCCCCCAAACCCTATATAACTCCCCCCACTAACCTACGCTTTGAACCTTGTATTCCTAGTGTGACCTGCTGCACCCATTTCCCCGTAGTCCTACACCCACAACCCTCCACCCACAGCCCAAAACCACAAACCTGTTGGAAGCATTTTGCCAAATATATTTTGGTTTTCTTTCTGGGTGAGATGTGATGACACCGGTTGGCTCACTGGCCCGGCTATAACACACAAAAACACCTCCAGCATTCACTGACTCTCATAATTTAATTTGAGGAAAAATTGAAGTAGAAAATTATTCAGGCAAAAAACTGTTGCTTTACCTTTGGTTTTCATGCATGTTTTTTTTTAAAAACTTTTTTTAGTTGCTTGGAGTCTCATCAATTTTCAGAAAAAGCCAGGCTGGTTATTTCTCTCGTTTCTTGGTCTTTACTAGCTTCGAGAAGAGAGAGATATCAGTGTCCTACTGTCTTAACTATTTCTTCAAGATGCACTTTGATGGGTATAGATGAATAAAGTTGTTTTGCTGCCATGAACTGACGTGTTTCCTCATTCACAGACATCTCTCCTGCTGAGCTGGATGCTCTTTGGAGGGAGCCGCCATATACGCTTGGAGGAGCGAATGAGCACTTCTCAGGGAATGACATCATGGCTCAAGGTAGACTTGTTGCACACCGAACAACTTTACCAGAGTAAAACGGTGGTGTTTTAAAGTCTTGTATGAGTTCTAGGAGTCCAAACACCGACACGCGGCTGTGCTCGTGTTCTGTGTTGTCACAAAGTGAGGAAGGGTTTGGGACATCCTCCCTGGACAATGGAACACAGCAGGGAGGCCACTTCTGCCGCCATAGCCATCTATCAAACACCTCTCTAGTTGATATTTATAGCTTCTTAAGATCCTTTTCAGGTGCTGAATTATTGCTAACGACCTTCAGTCAGCGAAGGAAGGAGGAAGGAGGCTACGTCTACAGTTGCCAGAGGCTCTGAAGAAATATGTTTTAGTAATTTAATTACAATTGCAAAAATAAAGTTAAAACATCTATCGCTTATAAATAGTTGCATATATCAATATAATATCAAAAAAAATGCATAATGCATTAATGCAACCCGGTTAGAAGCAACAGAGAAGTTTTAATAGATGTAATAGATAAATTCAGAGCTAAAAGTGATGAATAAATGATGAAAACACTTTTGATGGTGAATATATGAAAAGTGATTACAGTATAATAGATCAGTTAGATCAGTATAATATCAGTTAAGTGCATATCTCTCTGTCAATGCAGAGTAAACGTAAACATGTCCCCGTAGTTTGTCCTGTCCGTGTCGCAAAGTTTTCTAGAACTCTTTAAAGTCAAAGTCAAGGCATTTATTGTCATATACACAGTTAAAAACAAATTCCCTGTACAATTAAATTATTTTGCCTTCAACTCTGAATGCAATGAAGCAATAAACACTTCTGTAAAATTGAAGAAAAAAGATATTTAAAGTATAAACAAATACACAAAATATATATGTGTATAGACATATTCATTTATATATATATATATATATGAAAATGTTACATAAAGTAGAAGAGAAATTACGGAATTAGTTTCTTTATCCAGTTCTGAATTAAAATTGAATAGATGATTTATTTCCTGGCCCTTTCTCATTTGTTCCAGTCAGAAATGTGGTGTGTCGTGTATCCAGTATGTTTTTTCTTGATCATGTGAAAAATCAAAAGTGTCCTTGGTAAAGGTACCAGAAGTCATCTGGTAGTTCGATCCTAATTCCCAAAGTGTGTAGAAAATTCAGTTAAAATGAAAATACAGCATTTAGTAACTATGCACCAAAGAACTTGAACAAACTCTGAGGTTAAAAGACTTTCACCAACCGCCCTTAAATCCAGATTGGCTGCTTTTCCAATCGACCCTAGCCTGAACCTTAACATACTTATGCTAATCCTGAACCATCTTACCCTACTACCATTTATTTATGTCTCTGTTGTTATCTTTACATCCAGGGGTTAAAGTGCTCTGTTTTCTGGAATGTTCATGCACCAGGGATGAACAAATAAATTAGTGTAATTGGCAGTTTCACATTTAATAATGTCACTACGACACCCTTTAAGATTGGGTTCCTCCCATTTCCCTTGATCAATGAACCGTTTAGGAAAAACTGGTTTAACACTGGAATGAGTTTTCTGCCTTATTTATTACTTCAAACATATATTATTAATATGTATGTACAATATTTATCAAGAATTGGTGGCAGCTGGTGGCCACACTGACTCTGGTGCAGGAGACTGGGGTGCTTGGAATCCCAGTCAAAAGAGAAATCCAGTGTGGACCCGCCTTAGTGCTACCAGTCGCATCTAGTCCCGGTCCCAAGCCCAGATAAATGGAAGGGTTGTGTCAGGAAGGGCATCTGACGTGAAAACCTGTGCTAAATCAACATATGATGAAATCTAAAAAAAAAAAAGGCGGATGTTAAACATACAAGGAGATGGCCACGTATGTTTCCATTTTGACATCTAAACCTGATCCAACTGCTTTGTCCCAACTTTGTTCCTCCTTCCAGGTGGAAGTGAGGAGGAGGATGGTCCAGTGGTGGAATCGGGGTTAGGAGACGTGGAACCTGACAGCTACTGGAAGAAGAGGAAGGAAGCCTTCCTGCGAGGCAGTACCGTGTCCCTGCAAGACAAATTCTCCACAGGTGCATTAAATGACGCTGTGCCAGAATCCACAGCCTGACGTTTTTCTCCTGAAACAGCTTTTGCATTATTACGTGTAAACATGTTATCTTTTTCTCTGTGCACATGCATTCCTCATGCATTGTGTTCAAGCATACTGATGAAGCGCATATCCCTGACTAATGTTTTACGCACTCAGCAGTTTGTCTCCATCTCTCACATACTCCCAAGTCCTGCCTCTCAAATGGATGTAAATGGCCATGATGAGAGTCCAGGAAGAGTCCCTAATAGCTTCCTTATTCCTGTGGGGCAAAAATTATGCTTGCAGAGCATCTCAGAAGATCTTGTGAGATCTTAATGAGCTTGTGCAGAAGATCATTAATGAACTCACTTTAAAGTTGGTCTCTGGCGGCTGGACAACAAAATATTCCTTTTTGTCTCACTTTTGTGAAATTTTCACTTTATCTCCACAGTGACTATAGGAATTTGTAGAATTATTGTAATAGATTTTATTTGTATTCCTTTAGAGAATGAATAAAAATCTGTTCTTTGTTCTCTAAATTGAGGTTTATTCTAAGCTTTTTTTTTTACACTGGATTTGTTCACATCCTGCATCATTTCACTTAGAAGAAACCATTTAATGTTAAGTCGTTCATCACAGAATTCTTTTTGTCCTTTGCCCAGAAATCTCACTGTTGTTCACCGGGCAGAGGCGGTCCAATGGGGATCCGGACCAGGCCCTGCAGGAGGCATTGCGCACCCGGCTCAGAGTGGTGGAGAGCAACAGCCAGGATGTCATCCAGCTCTTTAAAGTGAGAGACTTTATACCGGCATCACTGTAGTATTCAATCCATCTGATAATATTACAAAACACTGCAGAGTTAGAGGAAATTGTGAAAAATTACCCATGTAGCCATTTTATAAAAAGGGAAAATCCTGTATAATAATATCTTGATAATAACTTTGTTAGTAAGTTACAACATTACTCACAAAATACATGAGAATAAAACGGTTAAAATAAAAATATAAAGTTACAATTTAAAGCAGAAGGCAATAACACAACAAAAAACAATCGAATCATGTAGGATGTAATAATTTTGCTTTAAGCAATAATTTAGAAACAGGTAGTGTGTAGGCAAGCCTAATCAGCTCGGGTAGGGAATTCTATAGTCCGAAGGTCCTGTTTGCAAGAACCTGTTTACACTTGGGTCACCAGCCTCTGTCAGGATAACAGGCGACCTTAAAGGACCTCAAGTTACGCCATGGAGCATAAAAGGTATATAGTGCTGGGATTTAACCTGGATTTAACATAAGTCATGTTGGGCTTTAAAAGTTATTAAACAAATCTTTAAATAAATCCTGATTTTGACTGGCAAACAGTGAATCAACATGATATTAACCTAAGATCGGTCTTAATAATAATATATTATATTTATAGTGCGCTTTACATAAATACTCACCTTCCAGTCACAGAATAAAATAAGTTAAATCAAAACCAAATACCACAACATTAACGGCTCCATGAACTGTTTATGTCTCGGTTAAAATCTGTGAAGCCTTCTTGTTCACCCGCTGAAGCGGAGAAAACAGAAGTTTGTGAACAACACAGCAGCAGTCCGGGTGTGAAAAGATAAAAGTATGGAGGAGCCTTTCTAAATCAGGAGAGGACACAGCAGATGTGATCTTTGTGATACTTCCTAAGTGGAAGTCGCAGCATTTAATGAGATATTATTATTATTGAAACGTGGTTCAAAGGTCATTTGAGACTTGAATGTAATGTCTTGGTTTCTGGCTGTAGATTTGTTGTTTATTGGTAGAAGAAATGGGTCACTGGGTTGAATCCATCCCTTTGTGTGGATCCAAACATTTCTTTTCGGACTCATGCGCCCTTCTCCTATTAAGGTTTGTGGAAACCCTCCAGTAGTTTTTTTGCATGACCCTCCAACTTAAAATGATTTTAGTATCAGGCAAAGAAGTAACTGTGAGCCCCTACACATATTTTCAATCCTGAGACAGGATAGACTTCTATATACAATCAAACAGACTGACTCTTTGTTTCATCCATATAAATCCATCTGATGTGTTGTACAGTGTGTGTAATGTGGATTTAGATAGATAGATAGAAACTTTATTTATATTCCAAGAAATGGAATTTGAGTCATTTCAGCAGCTACAGCATAAATGTATTCTAATAGTGACTAAAAATGAAAACATACCATATAATAATACTATATTATATAAATATAAATGTAATGGAGATGTAAAGTTCTGTTACTGAAACAAGAGATTTTGTCTCTGCAGGACTTATCTGCGCGCCTGGTGTCTGTCCACGCTGAGAAGGACCGATTTGTCCTCACATTCAAGACTGTGGAGGAAATCTGGAAGTTCTCAACGTACCTAGCATTAGGTGAGAAACAAGAACAGTTTCATACATTAAAGGTTCTCAGAGCATATTTTCTCGATTAGGTCCTGCAGGAACACACATTATTTATTTCTTCTAGCAACTGATTAAGTTTGTCCATATGTGTCTGCATATCCTCACACTCGTTTTTTAGCACAAATCCACAAAACAGTTTAACCGATAAATCTACAGATAATAACCTTGTTCTCAATTGGTCCCTATTATTATTTTTTTTCTTTATTCATATCTTTCCATTTTGAGGGTTCCAAGTTAAACTTGGAACCCTCCCCACTCCTCATTCTGTGAGTGGGGAGGGGCTCCAAACCAATACTTTTTCACCACATCGCTCATGTACCAGAGAGGATCGAGGATTTTTTTTTTTTATATGAAATATGTTATCATAGCTGGTTAAATGTAATTGAGGAAACATTATTATGATGTATAAGTGTTAAAATGGTTAACAAAGATTGTGTAAAAGATAAAACGAGTTTAAAAATGTGAAAACTGGCTAAAGCTGATAAAGCTAGCATCTAAACGGTTTGTGACACTTGTGCTGCTATAGTTTCATATGGGTCAAGACTTTACACCTTACATTTAATGTTTCTTATCTAGAATTGCTGATATTGTAAAGAAAACATGACTGTTATTTGAAGTATAGCACAAGTATCAAGTTGGTTTGCTGAAACGGGCCCATCAGCATTAAGAGTGTTAGTTGAATTCATATCTGAGTTAACTTGGCTCTGTTCCAGGTTATGTTGCTCGCTGCTTGGAAAACTTTCTGTGTGATCAGTCCATCTGGCTGGACCCGGAGCTGCTCAGTGACCTGCAGATCAATGTAACTGTGGATGAGGAACATCTGGCAACCCTCTACCTTGGACTGTTGCTGCAGGAGGGTCAGTCAACCTACACTATTTTTTTATCATTTATTTATTCAGTTATACATTTCACATTGGCAATATTCAAATTTAAGATTTTCTTACCTGTTAAAATTCTTAACCTGTGAAAAGTTTTCTGAGGTGCAATCAGATTTTCAAAACGCCACGAGTAACTTTGAAGGAAATATGGTAGTGAGTGCCTCATTATTATTCTTAAAAGAGCTTATTTTTATTGCAATGCGTAAGCAGTGTCTGAAGTATAATGGTTTTATCCTGTCGTTCGGACTTATGAGTCTCATTTTGCATTATGACAACATTGAATTCAGTTCAAACTGGGCAGAAGTGGATTTTAGCAGTTTAATCACATTTTATGCATTACAAAATAAGTCAGTGTTCAGCTTAAGTGTTACGACTGTACCGCGGTCCTTGAGGAGTTTACATTGATTTCCTCATGTCTGGTCTACACAGACTATCTCCCGAACATTTCCCAGAGGCAGGAAGCTGAGGGGAACACATAATTGGGATGCAGTGCTGGAAAATAGCGCTGAAAATTACATTAACTAAATAGGAGGGGATATAAAACATCCATCATTGGCTAGTGACTGAATGGGGCCACATTAGCTGAAGTACTTTTGCTGATACTGAACGTAAGTGCGGCGAGTTTTATTAACACAAAACGCTGACTGTAAACGCGCTTTGAGTCGGACAACATTTGTGTGTTTGTGTGGTGTGTGTACGTGTTTGTATGAATGTATGTGTTGAATCTATTCATCCACGCACTGCTCTTTCTGTAGGATCCTTCTTTTCTAAGGCGCTATTCACACGGAGAGAGCCCGACGAGGATGATGAAGAGAATCTGTTTTTCAAAAAGAACGACCTGGTGATGGTGAAGGACACGGGGCAGGACAACATGTGGGAGGGAACCCTCCTCGCCACAGGAAGCCATGGCCTGGTGCCAGTCAACGCCATGCAACCACTGCCTTACCCCTTCTATCAGTGAGTCTGTCTGTGTTTCTGTTGGGTTCTGTAAGTTGCAGCAGACAGACTGTTTTGTTAAACTAATCTTCCTCTTTGGTCAGGTGGTTCCTGAGGAAGTACCCCGGCAATGCTGGATGCTTACCAACAGGGAAGGAAACATTAGAACATTCAATTGGTAAAGATGTTCTGCATATATCTCAGCTACAACATACACACATACACACATACACACATACACAAATACACACACACACATACACACATACACACATACACACATACACACATACACAAATACACACATACACACATACACACATACACACATACACACATACATACATACACACATACATACATACTTACATACATACATACACACATACATACACACTCACATACATAAACACATAGATACATACATACATACACACACACACATACATACATACATACATACATACATACATACATACACACATACACACATACATACATACACAGATACATACATACATACATACATACATACATATGTGTGTACATGCGTACATACATAAATAGCACTATATATGTGTGCATGTGTATATGTATATGTAAAATATATATTAGCACTTTGAGATTTGATCCAAATGTAAAGTACATTATAAATTAAATGTATTATTATTATTATTATTATTACATACATGCGTGTATGCGTACATAAGTACATACATAAACACATATGCGTACATACGCATGCATGCATGAGTTGTAAAGGTAGTGCTCACACATTAATAGAAGTACAATTACTATTGTAAGAAATAAAAACTACAAGTATTGTATTATCGGTTTTTGACCTTGAATGTAGCTGCTTCGACAAAAAAATCTCACATAAAGGATCAATAGTACGATCTATCGGAAAAGAAGTAGCAAGAAAGTAAAAAATATGAGATAAAGACGTAGTAATATGAAAGTATAACTTTATTAATGTAGAAAGAAGTACAAAAATAAGTAGGTATAAAAGAGTATTAAAAAAATTATTAATGTAAAAGGAACTAGTATAAAAGTAGGAAAAGAAAAATAAGTAAATGGCGCGACTGTAAAATTAAAAAGTATACAGGCAAAAAAAGTAGTAAAAGTTTTAAGGTAAAGAGTGGCATAGAAGTTTATGATAAACTTTGTCCAAACTTCTCACTGGTTCAGGTTGTTTCTGTCTTCTTTAAATGTCAGTCTGTTATAATATAATACAATATAATATAATCAAATTGGACTAGTAGAATATTTAACTAAAATTGAAAGATCTAATTAAACATTAAATGAATAAATTCAATAAAACAATTACATAGAATCATAAAAATAGAATCATAATGATCCCCACCTTAGACTTTCACTACGTCACACAGCTGTCAGACTCACACCTTCACTTCTGTGGTTCGCTCTCTTTCCTCTCATAATGTTGTTTTTGGACACAGCAGTTCAAAAGTTCTATAAATCCACTGTTGAAAACCAATCAGCAGATTTAGAAACACACATAAAGCATTTTATCAGCTTAAGAGACGGTTGTGTTGTTTCGTTCAGGTGATTTAGTCCGAGATACAATTCATCAGGTGGACTAAAAACACCTCTAAATGATAAAGACTGCATGTCTGCCATACCAACTTTTTCAGTTTTTTCAGGCACATGATGGAACATGTTAATTAGTTGTATCTCTATTGTGTGACTTCAAGTAAAAGTTTATCATGAGGTTTTTCTTTCTTGGCTTTTCCTACATAGGATATTAACAAAAAAAAAAGATTATGGTATAAAGGTACTGTACAGACTATATTCTTACATACTCCTCCTCTTACATACCGCAGTGACGGGTTCCTGTGTAGCAGTGGTGGACTACTGTCCAGTGGGTCCAGATGAACTCACGCTAAGTCAAGGTGACGTCGTGGAGATCCAGGGTCTACTTTTACGAAGCCTGGACATCTTCATAGGAATACACACCTCCACAGGCCGCACTGGTTTTGTACACAAGGCCCATGTCAAGCCTCTGGATATCAAACCGCTGTAAGAGGCTCCATCATTTTGGTGGATAATATCTTCTAAAAAAAAATCCTGTTTGGTGTATCTGCAGTTTTGACAAGATGGATGGGGGGGGACGGAATACGGGATAATAGAGCGTTTGTTTTCCCACACAGAGACAGACAATTGGTCTTTCTTACTGAGGACGAGCGGGCCAGCCTGGCGAAGGCCAACCCATGGAGCTCTGAGATGAGTGACAGCAGCCTACTGGACAGACTCTTCTCCTCTGACATCAGCTCCGTGTACAGACTAGGTAAAGGAGGGATCTGATCAAAGCAAAATAAAAAAAAAACGTTGTACTTTTCTATGAAATTTAGGTCAGCGTTTTATGTTCAGTTTTGCTTTCTGAGTAGTGGTACAGTCTGATTTAGTGTGGAAAAAATGTTTCACCAGCTGTGAATGCGAGCCTTAAATTGATTTACCTCATGTGTCTCCAGACAGACTGGATGCGACTGATTTCACGTACATCAGGAATCGACCAAAACATGGTAATGCTTTACAGTTTACCGAGAAATAAAGCTGCTTTTGAGCTGCTGCTTCAAATGTTCCTTTTTCTTAATTTCCCCTTCTCTTTCCAGATCATCACGCTCCACTGTCGCCCCGTAAGAGCCTCACGTCAGAGATGAGTGGAGGGATGTCCATGTACCACACCTCCCCTCGCCCCTCTTTCTATCATTCCCATTCCCAACTGTCGCACCATCAATCCCAAAGTTGTCTGCCGCAGGAGGGGGATTGCCTGTCCTTCATGCTGGAAGACACCTTCAGAGAACTGGATGAGTTCCAGGAAGACCCTCCTCTCTTCCTGGAGAAGAACAGTTGGGAGGGGTCGGACACAGAGCATAGCGACCCCACAGTGGCTTTGTTGAACCACGAACACTTCCAGGTCAGCAGAATCCAATTTATTTACCAAAGAGTCCAAAATGGATAGAAATCAACAAGTAATTTTATCTCATCATGAAAATGATTTGTAGGCCCACTGCAAACTTATGTTTTAAATTTGATAAAACAATCTTAACTTGATGAAATATCTTTTTGCATTACTTTACAAGTGGAATGCATGATGATTTAACATCAATATATGACCCCTAACTGTTTATCAGTAGAGAGTTAATTACTAATACACCTGTGTGCACATTTTAAAATGTTGGACCTATTTTTTTCAAATTGGTGTTTGGGGGTTTGCCCCCCATTGACACTGGGAAACACAAAATTTGACTTATATATAAATATGCTTTCATATTGTTTATAAACAAGAAAAAAACAGAATTTCATCAGTTATCTTACATATATTTTACTTACGGTGTCTATTGCATCGTGATTAAAATATTTAAAAGTGATTCAATTCTCTTTTTTTTACATTTTAAAATGTCTTTTTTTTTCAAATTGGTGTTGCTGGACGGCTACATTAGTTTCAGTCCCATGCACTCGTTTCATCAAACACATCCAACCTGTCAGATTTTCCTAATGATGTATGTTTGTGGTTCATGCAGGAGGAATTTCTGCCCCTGTATAACCTGGAATATTCCTTTCTGTGGGTGACCTTCAGCGGTAAGACTGAGGAAGAGTTATCGGGGCACCTGGAGAGCGTCAGAGACAGTGCCAAGAGGATGGACCTGCACTGGGCTCATCGACGGGCCTGCTTCCTCTTGGGAAGACTTTGTGCCAGGAAGCTTAAGTTTTCCCAGGTGTGTACTAAATAAACGTGTGTGTGGTGAATGTTTACACAAGTTTTTCCCCAAGGCCTTCTTAAATCCATTAGATTTATTTGAACATGTTTCAAATTAAATAGTCTTCTTCTTCTTTGGCTTTCGGTTCTCACTTTGGCTCGCCACAGTGGATCATCTATTTACGTCCACAGATACCACTGGTAAACTGATGGCTAACAGTACCAGTTATGGTATTCAAGTTCCTCTCAAATCTTGTTTAGTAAAAAATCAACAATTACCTAAAACTATCCAAGAATTGTTTTGGGTAATTGTTTCTCATCTGAAACAATTTTTGGATAGTTGTAGGTGATTGTTGATTTTTTACTCTGTATAGGACACAAGAGCTTTAACTTTGATGAAGAGTGGGTTTCCTGGTTCTAAGAAAGGCCTTTTGTCTACATTTCTGATGGCTCTATTTTTGCAGGACTTATATTTGATTTGTGTTTGTATTATAGGTGTTTCCAGAAACAGTAGATCGTATATGAAGAATGAAGGAACGGTATACATTAATCTAGAATTGATTTGGATCTTGTAGTTTAAATGTGGTTTATATGAGACTTCCAACATAATTTATTATCAATCATTGCTCCGGCAAATGTGATTTCTTTCACTCTTTCTATTTCTTTATTATTTATTATGAGTTTGTAGTTGAAAGATTTCCAAGGATTATACATGTAAATCTTCCACGGGCTGTCATTGCATCTGTTGGAGATCATCTCCTCCCTTCTGTCCTCCCCTCCACAGGCGCGTGTTTACTATGAAGAGGCTCTCAATGTCCACGTGGACAGTTTCTCTGACCGGCCGCTGCTCATCGCCCTCTTCACTAACCTCACCGCCGTCTACCTGAAGCAACGTATGACAGACAAGCTACCCCACACTCTGGAGAAGGCCAGCGCCCTCCTCCTCTGCCTGCCATGCCACACCTTCACCTCAAAGGATGAGGTTGAACTGCTGAAGCTGCTCCTCAGGAGGTCTGTGGTGATGGGCGACAAACGCCTGGAGGCTCGTGTATGCTACCTCATCTCCAGCCTCTTCCTGCATCTCAGGAAGGCTGACCAGGCCCTGCCCTTTGTCGAGCGACTCCAGTTCCTCTCTGCGACTCTCAGCGCATCCCCCGAGGGCCATCCCATAGCTCCTGTGGACCTGAACTGGCTCTTGAGCTGGCTCTATCACCGGAAATACATGCCCTACTTGTTCTTAGCCTCTCTGAGTTTGGACTCAAGACGGGATCACACCCTTCAGGATGCTTTCCAGAGGATTCAGCTGTTTATGAGGAACTCTGTTCGCCTCAACCCGAGCCGGAGAGAGGGAACTTCCCTCCTCCCTGCCCAGATTGTTGTTTACCTTCAGCAGGCACTGGCTATTGCTGGGCAAATAGAGGACATGAAGACCCAGAGAGACTTGTGTCTGGGCCTGGCCACAGTCTACCAGCAGTATGATGTTCTAGATAAGGCGGTGTACTGCGCTCAGAGAGCTGTTGAGACGGGGGGTCACATCAACGAGGAGGAGGGCTTTGAGGCCTCCGTGTTTCTCGGGTGGCTGCTGGTGTTGACGGGCCAAGCTGAGAAGGCCCTCAGTGTCCTGCAGCCACTTCTGACATCACTCCAAGTAAAGCTGACAATATTACTCACGCACTTTACATTTGGATCAAATTTCAAAGTGCTAGCAATTGCATTTGTATATATGGTACCCAGTTCTTGCTAAGATGAATGTAAGATCTGTTTGTGTGTGTGTTCATCTCTCTAGGGCACAGACAGTCCCACGCAGCAAGGAGTCATACACAACCTTTTGGCTCTGTGTCTGAGACGACAGGGTGACATCCCAGGGGCGGGTTGGCATCTCCAGTCTGCCTTGGTGATCTCTAGGGACAGTGGAAACCAGAGAAACCAGGCACTGGCACTGGCCAACCTGGGCTGCTTAGCACTGGATGTCGGGGCATCTTGTATGGCAGAGCGCTTCCTGGTCAGGTGAGATTGTCTTACGGTTGGAAGTTTCTCTTTCACTACCAGCTGGACTGAGGCTCAAAGAGAGATGTTTGTTTTACCAGAGCCTTGCATCTGTTTTTGGAGCTCTGGGAAAGCCCCACGGATGAAGAGCACGTTCAGACCTACCTGTGGCTGGGGCGGAGCTACAAGGAACGGGGGAGGACAAGGGACAACCGGGCCTGTTATGAGATGGGGCTACTAATTGCGCTACATGCTAAAAACTTACACAGTGAGTATTCGTGAACATACTAACCCATGCCACTCATTTGTCCTTTAAAGAGAATAATGGGGGTACCACATTTAACACATTTATTAAATTATTGTTGAAATGGAGTAATAGCATGTTACATAAGGCTTTACAGTAAAGAGGTCTAATGTTTTCTTCTAAATAAAAATACCATCTCAAATATGTAACTTTTTTCATGCGGTTTTACAAGATAAAAATATAATCCAAACATTTTTTATATACAATTTTGTTCCAAATATGTTTCCACAAAAAGTCTTTACCGTAAATAATATGTTATATACATGATTGATCTCTGAGTGTCGATTCATATTCCCTAAATTTGGACTATATTGGATATAGGCTATATCTTACAGCAGTTAAGAAATAACTAGATATAGAGAGATATAGATATCCTCGAGTTTATTAATATGACTGAAATTTGGCTGAAATTGGACCAACGGTTGAGAAATGTCTCAGAAACTTTTGGAGATAAAAGCTCACTCGCCCCTAGTGTTGAAAATATACAACCCCACATAAATCCAGTTCAACCTCACACTAAGGACTGCGTGGGTATAAAATTGGAAATCTTGTTAACAGAAAAGATTTTATAACTTTAGCTTTAAAATGTTGTAGTGTAGAAAGTTGGAAAAAAAAATCTTATGAAACATTGTGGAGTAAACTATATCGTAGCTTAAAATAGAGATACTCCAGGAACCTACATGATACTACAGGAAGTACCTTAAATTTGTATTTAAGGTAAAGCACCTGAGTAATTATGCTTATTTACCACCATTAATGCATTTATACTGATATAAAAGCATGAGATAAGCTACGCTTTTTTATATTCCATGCAGATGTTAAGTCAGGCTCTTGTTCGATATCACATGTGCACCGTATGTATTTATCGTCATGTGTGACGGGTAACATATTTGCTTTTTTTTTTCGTCATAGGTCAGATGGTAGTGTCCAGGGCGCTGAGTCGGCTGTACGCCGACATGCTGCTGTACGGTCAGAGTATTGTCTACATTGAGCACTGCGTGTCGGTGTCCAGAGAGCTGAAGGACAAGAGGCAGGAGGGAGAGTACCTAGAAAAACTCAGCAGCTTCTACCTCTCACTCAACACTGCAAGGTGAGTCAGTGCCTCTCCATCCCCTTCACCTTCATCCTCACTCCTCACCCTCACTCTTCATCTATCTCGCAGCAAGTCCATGAACCCAGGGCCGCCCCTAACCAAACTGGTGCCCTAAACGGAATTTGGTTACGGGGCTCCCCCAACACCATCCCCACCCAATGGCTATACATATATGTACGTGCGTTTCATTTGACATAAATATATATTATTCTAACATAAACAGATTAATAAATAAAACAAATAGAATACCTCTGAGTCAGAAAATAAAGATATGATGGAAATATACAGTATATGTAAAAAAAGATTTAACCTAAAATTAAAATGGATAAATACCATAATACTAAAAATAATAGCAGCCATTCCTTCAACATAAGTACCCTACTCTTATTAGATTGCATGATATTCAATAGAAACTATGTGACCACCACGCACTGCCACTCACAAGCGCCCCTTCATGAGTGTAGGAAGGGGCGGGCCTGCGTAAGCTGACTCAGTTTGGGCTTTTGGATCTCACAGGTCATCTCTTAAATCTCTGGACTACACCAAGCAGAGCCTGAGGATCTCTATAGATCTCGGTAAGAGGGAGGAAGAGTCGGAGACCTGGCTTCAGGTGGGACGCATCTACTACCTCATCGAGGAGGACGAGCTTGCAGACATGTACCTGCAGGTGAGGGGGAGAGAATGTGTTCACGGTGGTTACAGGAAGGAGGTTTAACATTTTTCCATCTCTGGTTAGTCTTTTCACTACATAGTTCCTCCCTTTGCTCCTCGAGGACACCGGTATTCATTAAATGTTGGCAAGGTACTCCTCATTCCAGAGCAAAGAAGGTCACGTCCTCACCGAGATGTTTCAATTCATTTCATCAAACAATTCTTTTGCAAGTATAAAAAAAACATGTAGCAGTTCAATGCTAATCAGACATTAAGATTATATATGTATCGCTCTGATTTTACATTTGTAATCAATATTGATAGACTATTTATACTAATCAGCTAGTACATTGTAACTACTGACAAGTGATGTGAATAACATTGTCATTACTATGGGTTCCGTCAGTGGGTGAGATAAGTAACGAGAGCATCTCCAGATCTGCATGTCTGCTGTGGTTGGTCGGGTAAAATGTATTTATGTAGCCCAAATCACAACAAATGTTATCTCTAGGAACGTCTATCACCCAAATATTCCCCCATGAGCAACGTCTTGGTGAGAGTGCAAACTTGAACAGGCAGAAACCTTGTGCAGTTCAATTTATGATAGGGGGCCTTCTGCCTTTACCTGTTGGGTTAAGAGAGACATAATGTAAGCAATGGGTATCATTATGGATGTGTAGAGGAGGGGAGACTCTTAAGTTATGGCCCGCAAAGGCTCATTGAGGGAAATTATTGGGACCTATGCAGTATGAGACAGATGGTTTTAATGTTATGGCTGATTGACAGGCAGCTGTGAAGACAGCCCTGAGGATGAATGATCCTCACTTTGCCATGAGCATCTACGAGGAGGCGGGAGACGTCTACTTCAAAGGTCACCGGAACCGGATGGCTTCACTGCCTTTCTACCGGGTGAGATGAAGCAACATAAAGAATATTAGATGGAATTTTCTCTCTGCCAAAGCTTCAGTGCCATAAACAAAATACATTTTCCATGATAAGCTATCATATTATGAATTTTTTATTTTATTATTTTATCTTATTTTTATTCTTGGCACCATTGATCTCACTTGATTCTTCATATTGTTTGTTTCAGGACGGCAGTCTGCCGTTTGCACGGAGCATCAAGGACATCCATTCAGAGTTCCGTCTATTGAGTAAACTGACAGAGTTGCTGATGAACCATGGAGAGCAGGACGAGGCTCTGCAGTACGCGTCACTGGCTGTAGAGGTCGCCAGAAACACGGGTAACGGCAGGAACCTCAGCAGAATCAGAGCCTTCTGACTGTTAGTAATGTAGGACTGTAGCTTAAATAATTCAGAACCGCGTAGTCAGCAGAAACCATTACTGTCTTCCCACAGGAGTGGATTTGAACGAGAGGACCGCCTACCACCGGCTGGCCTCGGTCTACTACAACCTGGAGCAGTACGAGATGGCTGAAAACTACTACCTCGAGTCTCTGTCTCTCTGCCCACCGATCATGCAGCATCCTATGGAGGCTCGCTACTACACCAAGCTCTTCTGCAGACTAGGCAATCTCACGCTGCACAAACTGAAGGCAAATAAATGTCTTTCTTCTGTTTTTGTGTACAAACTAAAGTAGAGAGTCGGCACAAGCCTTAAATGAACACCCCACTGAAGTTATCCTCGCTCGACCAACATTTCTTATTATCTGGGACCTCATACGATGATTGAAAGGACCGCTTAGGGCTGACAGAACATTTGGGAGGGGGTTAGAGACGTGTGATAAAAGGCGACCAGAGGAATGAGCCCTTGCAGATGGGGTGTCCTGTCTATCGGCCGAGCTGAACTGTAGCTTTGATACAGGAGGCACAACACAAGAAAAATCAGCTGAGGATAGAAATAATGGTATTTTATTGTGTTTAGTCTCAGATTACTCACTCATAGTATCGGGTGCAAAGTTACTGACACTGGAAATACATCATTTTGGGTCTTAGCGGTCTGTTGATACCAAGATGATGCAAATATTCAGGTTAGGTTTAAAATAAAACTTAAAATAACCATTTAACTAAATAAGACATTCGATCAAATCAACTTGATTTAGTGTCCGGTGAATAAAGATAGAACTTTTAGCTTGAAAAAAGGAGGTAATTTGTTTAATATAGATCAGGCCTGTCATGACACAAGCTCTGTTCACCCTCTCCAGGATGCTTTCGATGCAGTGAGTTACTTCCAGTTGGCTCTGGCAGCGGCCCTGGAGGACCGAGCAAACCCAGAGGCTCTCTATGTGGTTTACATGAAGCTGGCGGAGATTCATGGAAACCACATGCCCGACACTCAACTGTGCCAAGTTTACAGAGATAGGGCCCAGAGCCTGAAGAGGGTTCTGGCTGGGGAGGAAGATACTGCCTTTAGAGAGGAGAACACGGATGATGGCACAGAGCCAGGTGGCAGGAAGGAAAAGAACTCTGATGCTGAAGTGGAATGTTCAGTAAGTCTTCGCATTTTGACCCCAGTGCCTGAAAACGAGAAACATGAAGACATCTTGTTTCAAAAAACTTGTGTGATGCATGGAAACACAAGCTGCAGATGCGCCGACGCTAACAATGGAGATAATAGGAAAGAACGTCAAAACATGAATCTCTCTGATAGACATGGCTGTTTTGCGGACGCAGAGATGGAGACCACCGCTAATAAGTCTTACAGTGAAAGTGTGTTCAGTGACTCCTTTCACACAGCAAAGGAGCAGATGTCGGACTCCTGCAGCTACTCTGACACCTTACAGACCGACCACAATCAAACGAACATGACGGTCTTTGAATCTGCCCACAGCACACCCACTCAGAACGCTGCTAATCACACGAGTGACATCACAAAACACACAGACTCTCAAAACACTGATTCTGATCCTCTGGATGAACAAAGCACCCTTCCTAAAGAAACAGAAGGCCACGCAGATCCAGCTACAGAAGAAGTCCAGCAGTGGGAGGCTGGTCGGTGAGCAGTGAGGAAGCTGTGAGCGTGGACTGCATAAAACTGATGATGCACAGAGTGAACAAGATGATGTCCACACACAGATTCCCTGTGGCACTTTATGTTCTTGACTTATATTTCCTTTGTGTCTTAACTGACTGACTCAAACGTTCCCGCCGCCTGGCACTTATTGTAGGATAGATGTCAATACTGTTTCAGAGATGCAGACATTCAAGATGTCACTTTTGTTTTTTTTATAATATATTCTAAGGATAATTCAGTGCATTGAGCTTGTAATGCGTTTTTTTTCTAAATGCATTTTTTTTAAATATCTCTGGAAGATATGTCTTAAACATAAAGAACGTTATTTTTTGAGTGTTTTTTCTGTGATTATTGTTCATGTAGAGAGAGAGAAAGAGAGATATTCATTCAATTTAACAGAAACACATGGCAGAACAAACAACCGGGTTACAGGAAATGCATGAAACAAAACCAGACTATGAACATTCTTTTTTTTCTTCCAGCATCAATACTTATTGACTTCTCAGGCCGTCTTCGGCTCCAAGCTTTTTACATCTTTGAAAACAATTTAATAGCAAGAAAAATTCTCCCTAGATGGTGATTAAAGATTTCATTGTTATCTTCAGAGAGCAGCTGATTGTTCATTAGATCTAAACCCACATTGAACATTTACTTCAGCAAGATGAAGTATGGAGCTTCCAAACCTGTGACTGTCAGTTACCTCCTGTGACTGTCAGTTACCTCCTGTGACTGTCAGTTACCTCCTGTGACTGTCAGTTACCTCCTGATGACTGTCAGTTAGCTCCTGTGACTGGCAGTTACGTCCTGATGACTGTCAGTTACCTCCTGATGACTGTCAGTTACCTCCTGATGACTGTCAGTTACCTCCTGATGACTGTCAGTTACCTCCTGTGACTGTCAGTTACCTCCTGTGACTGTCAGTTACCTCCTGATGACCTCTACATCTGGTAAAAGTACATTAAATGTCCCTGATGTATTCAGACCTGTACTGTTACGTCTAATGCTCTTATTGTGCTTTAAGCCACGGAAAAGATGCTGAGAAATAGTTTCAGAACCATAATTATTTTATTGAAACAGAAAACAAATAGAATTCTTTTTTATAGGGTTATACATAACAGAGTGAAATGACAGAAAGTGATAATGAGATATAACAATGTAATGAGATAAAATAATAATAATGTATATGTGTGTATACATACATATATATATAAACTTTCAAAAATTTCTATAAATATATGTATGTTTATATGTATATATATATATATAAACATATATATAAATGTATATATATGTATGTATATATGTGTATATATGAATATATATGTATGTGATGTATGTGTATGTATATATATGTATATATAATGTGTATGTGTGTATATATATATGTATGTATATATATGTATGTATATATATGTATGTGTATATATATATGTGTATATGTATGTATATATGTAGGTGTATATATGTATGGTTATGTATATATGTGCCATATGTAGAAAAATCTTAAATAAGTCTAGAGTATATTGTGATGCAACAGGTCATCATTGAAATTACATCAAAAGTTATTTTAACTACTTTTAATTAATTTGTGATTAGAATTGGTTAATTTAATTTATTTCAATCCTTTTTTTTCTCCAGTTGTTTTCGTTTGTGAAACATTTTGATATTTTGATTAATAATGACCATATTTAAAATGAAAATGTAAAAGTCATTTAAATGACATTCATTGACATGTTATTAAAATGACATTGAAACCCATTTTAATTAGTTTAATTTTAATTAGTCATTTTAGCCCATTCAAGTAGTCATTAATTACAGTCATTTTATTAATTTTTATTATTTCAAATATTCATATTTTTCAATCATATGTTTTTAATCATTTTAATTACAGTAATTTTGACGACATGTCATTTAATGTCATTAAAATTACATTAAAAAAAATAGACAGCAGGTGTATAATAGTCTAGAAATCCGTCTTTTGACTCAAGCTAAATCAGTAGTTTGATGGCAACAGATGGAAAGTTGATACAGTGGCGCATTTTGGTGGTGAAACTGTTTTCTGATGGCTCTGATGCCGGAGCAGCATGGAGGGGACATGTTTTCACTAACTCTAACCCCTAAGGCCAAACCTTAAATGTAAGGGCCCCAAGGGGTCCATGTCTGCAGGACTGCAGTTTCATGCTATAGTTTATGCAATGATGTAATATCTCTAAAGTACCACAAGAGGGTTCTATCATGTTGTAGTAAAATCCATTATAATTGTGCTGTTGTGCCATTCACACAGAGGTTGGCACTAAAACACAACTCCAAACTCCAGCCTGTCCATGCACGAGTTTCTGCAGCCACCCTCAACAGGTGAGAGCCACTGAAAGAAAAAAAAACATTTCCATCATCTGCCTGGTAATGGCAGCAGTCCAAGCTTAGCAGAACATGCTGCAGACTGTGAGGAAGAAACAGGTGTGCATTTTCTGGGAAAATACATTTGCGCTGGAAATTTAAAGCCTTTGAATTTAGCCACACTTTTAAAACAAGCATTTTTCTGAATTGCGTTACAGTTTTACGTCATTCATTAGACTGGAACTGGAACAGAGGAAAATGGCAGAAAAAAGCAAGCAAGTGAAAGTGCTGAAAACTAAAGAGAAAGGATTAGGATTAGTCTGTTGCAACAAACCAGAGGAAGGAATGTTTGCGTATGTTGTCTGCATGCTGAGTAATGTCGAGGGCTTCTTCCTTCTCCCACAGGCATGAGTTTAGCACAAGTTCAAACCGGTGCCAAACCAAGCACTGAATTGTTCTTCCTTTTTAAGCATTCCCAGGGTTACTTTGAAGTGATCTTTGGGGATATTTGCTTTACGAGTTTTTACTCTTCCCTCTGTTAAATACTTTATGTGGAACTACAAAGACTCATTAGTATCAACAACTGAAAATCACAAGGTTGTCTCATCTCAAAGGACTTATAAAAACTTTCCACCAGACAATATGCAAAACCCAGAGGGCATAAAATGTGTTCATTTGGCATTAAAAAAGAGTGAAGGTTAAAGAAAACAGCCAAATAAATTAGTAACGTTCCTGCTTTGCTACATTGTCCTTCATGACACTATCTTTTTTTTAGACATTGAACAGGATATCTAAACAAACGGAGGCAATGGGTAGTCTCAACAACTCTCCTTGCAGGAATTTGCAGTAGATGCTTCCTGCATTGTGACTAACAGTGATGAAGGGTTAAAGTACATGGGGTGAACCGTATAAGAAAATAGGGAATACAGTAGTTAGGCTAGGAAAAGAAAGCAGGAAGAATGGAGAGGAAGGAGATTTGAGGCAGAAGGGTCGCAGCGAGAGCGAAAAGGAAGGCGACTATGACGGTAATGAGACGAGTTTTAATGGATGGATTGGAGACGATTGCGTTAATTAAGAGGCAGGAAGTAGAGTTGGAGGTGGCAGATGGGAGAAAACGTTGAAAACCAAAAAATATATACTTGGATGTGATGAGAGAGAACCTGAGTGTGGCAAGTGTGATGAAGAAGGATGCAGAGGACAGGAGGGGATGGAGGAGAAAAGTTCTGGTATGGACACCCCGATTCAGGAACAGCCAAAAGAAAAGTGAAAATCAAGCCATAAGAACTTGGATTAATTTCTCCTTAAGGGGACGTGAAGGAGGTCATAACATCAAAACCAAATCAACCACATGGAAGACATTTCTGAGACATTTCTTTATTCAAAAAAAAAAAAAAAGTCATCTGTAGTATTTAATATACAGTTTGATACATTTGGCTTAAATGGCAATTTGGCCTCATTTTGTAATAAATCGCCTTGACAGACTGTTATTTTTTAATTGTTATTTTTGCTTCGGAACAGATGTTTCCCTTTTCTTATTTACAATTCCAAAACGTTTACGAACAATATAAATTTGATTATCAGGTTTTGCATCACAGAAATATTTTCTGAACATTTTTAAAGTTATTTTCTTTAAGTTTGATTGTCAGAACAGGTTAAAGGTGATGTAGGGAACGTTATTAAAGCATTAGAAATTATTAACTGGAAAAGAAAAAGCAGAAAGCAGAAAGTATAGTGGGGTAATGCGGTATCTGTTTACCACTAGCCATAGATTTTATTTTTTAACTTTTAACATATGTTATAAAGTAAATGTTGCACCTTAGTTGGTTGGAGCCCAGTGGCAAAAAATAAAAAGTACCACTTTGCAGTAAGGCAACCCTTAAAAAGATTAAAGAATGCTTTATAATTGGGATATTTATTCAGTGTAACACCTTTTAAATAATTGATAAACTATCAACAAAAGGTCTGTTTCTCATTTTTATCAAATGTATTATGTATAATATCAGCTTATTAATGATTTATAAAGTGTTGGCAAATTTCTAAATAAACTAGTTATAAACCATTTATAAACCAGTTATAAACCATTTATAAACCATTTATAAACCCTTTATATGGGTAATCTTATAGTACAGTACCAAAAAAACAAAAGAGGCCTATAAACCTTGGAATAAGTTGGACGGGATGGAGAGAGGAGTCGCTTGAGATGAGGTGAGGACTGGGAAATATGAAATCGTAAAAAGAAAGTCTAAACAAGAACTATATCTTACATTCCACAGTCCAGTGTTCTGTGGAATCCCAGATATACATTCCACAGTATGCACACACACAACAGGGTGTTTGTGTGCACACATACTCCCTGTTGTGTAGGAATACAGCTACACCACAACTCTCTTTTACTGTAAAAATGTCTCTCTATTGTGATCACCTCGTCCTTCACTAACAACCATCCCAACATGAATGATTGAGGAGTTTATGATCTCTAAAGAAATACGTAAACGTTACTATCTCAGGCCGATTCTCCAGTTAAATCCTAAGAATCCACGCTGACACGTGTGTGTCATGTGTGACAACAACTCTACTGCTTTGATAACATGTTCTGCATCGTGTTTAACCGGTTTTGACAACAAATCGATTAAAAACATCCATCCATCCATTTTCTTCTGCTTATCCGGGGTCGGGTCGCGGTGGCAGACGGCTAAGAAGGGCTTTCCAGATGTTCCTCTCCTCAGCAACACTCTCCGGTTCATCCTGGGGGATCCCGAGGCAAATCCAAAGCCAGATGAGAATGCATCCTTATCAGATGCCCAAACTACCTCAAATGGTTCTAGTTAGTTCTTGTTTTAGTTCTGTAGGTATAGAACCACCTCAACTGGTTTAGCAAATAAAAAAGAGAAATTTAAACAACCAAAAATGTCAAGCTGATTCAGATACACGAAAATCTTGTCCATATGATTAATTAGATCTATTACATTTTTCCGCAAAGGAGAAATTGTTCTGGTTTCCTTTGGTTTAAGATAATGTCAATAATTTTGTGTGACCTCAATAGGGTCCGGGGGAAATCCTCCAACAGCCTTAGTTGAAATCTTGGCTAGCTGCATTAGCTCAAGTGTTCTGTTTTCTTGAGAAGATGTTCATGTTGACAGCAACTATCTCTCCTCACTGATCTAAATGTGAGCTGTCTGGAACGATACCGTTTCCTGATAACAGGTCTTAAAAGTTATCTACATTTGAGTGTGTTGGAACATAGTTTTCTTTATCAACCAATCACCGTGATATTTATGGGAGGATGAAAATGCTGATTGGAGGAGAGGAAGAACCAGAGGAAAGATGCTGGTGCCAGGCTGATTGTTCATACTTCTCTGTTGCTTATCAGATGATAGCTGGGTGAACGGGCGATTGCTGCTGAGGGGGCTCTCTTATGAATGCGTGTTACATTTAGTCTGATTTGTAATGGCTCCCACTGAGCTTACTCTTACCCACAGACACATTCAGCAAGAATCACGTATTGATTTTGCTTTCCCTTGCATTCACAAAAATCTGAAACTCCAATGGGCCTATCCTCTTACAAAGCTCTTTATGGTTAGTCAGCAACAGATCTTAAAGAGCTCATAGATCCATATTACCCACCTAGAACATTACAGTCCCAGGATAAAGGGTCACGTATAGACCCTAGACTCACAAAAGGAAGAAGGGGAGACAGAACCATCAATTATCAAGGCCCTCTCCTGTGCCTCCCTTTCATTTACACAAATATGTTCTGTCTTGCTGCGACTATCTTTCATTCCTCTTCCCTCCAGCGCATAGCTCCGCCGCTCTGGGTTTTTGTTCACCTGCTCCCTGTTCTCAATACAGATCATAATTTCCTCCGGGAACGTCTTAGTCCGCTAAGCTTTATAAGAAGAACACAAAAAATATTTCAATTATTATTTTCAAATTTAGTACCTAAATAGACAGAAGTGCCAGGAAGAACAGGATTGATTTTTTTTGGAAGGGTTGACTGTATATTTCTGAGACCAGGCAGCGCTTTACCATCAAAAGTTTTTGGGCCATTAATTCTCAACAATTGGTCAAATTTAATCCGAATTTGATGCCTATGATTGGACTCAAGGGGATCTATCTTGTATATGTCATAATTTATTCAGAAAGTTCACATTTTACTCACTAGGGGGAACAGTTTTCTAGAAATACCTCAAAATCTTTCATGGATCACTTTCAAACTTCATACCCACATGGATCTTAGTGCGAGCAAGAACTGGGTTGATTTTGGGAAAGGTAGGTTGTACGGTTCTGACACTAGGGCGAAGTTTATCAACAAAATCACGGACATAGTTCATAATTTGCTCAATTTAGGGAGCGTTTTCTTTTTCTTTTACGAAAATACTGTGGAAATAACAGCTTGTACAACCGAGGGGATTGGGGACTTTTCAGGGACATACCCTTGCTGTCGGTGACGACAGCATAGGTCTCGTTCCCTTTGGCCTGATTTGTGTTCTACGATGATTTAGTAGTCTCCACGTCACATGTTTAGTTCCTCTGTTGAGTCTGGGTTTCCTCTTGGATATTGGTTTGCCACAAGACACTAACCATAAGCCCATACATACACACACACACACACACACAGACACACACAGACACACACACACACACACACACACACACACATACACACACACACACACACACACACACACACACACACACACACAGACACACACACACACACACACACACACACATTAGTTTGTTCAGCACTATCTGACTACAATCATATCTGTAGCTCCTTATTAGGAATCTGTTACTCAGCTGACCATCGTGTGCGCCATCAGCCGGTCAGGGAATATGTCCAAACGGTTAAGAGAACAGTGACAGGCCTGACCAGTCTGGCTGTGACGGTCAGAATGCGAAATTTCCTCCCTTACTGTATTTGGACTCTACAAAAATATGACAATGATTCCTTCCTGTGTTCCTGTTTCTTTGGGACGATTTAAAACCTATGACATTCCTGGTTCTTTAAAAAGAAGACCCATTTACGCACGCATCAACCAGCCAATGGCTGCATCTCATCAAAGGGCTTCCATTCTTCAACTTTGGCTGTGGAGCAGTCTTGTCACATTTAGTAACAAAGAGTTGTGTGATTGATGTAAGCTTTCCATTTTACCCGCTCTTGCTGATGAGAATGAAACAGTGAGGGTTCTGGCGGGGGGAATACATTCTTCCTGCAGCTTAGAGCAGACTGAAGCATGCAACAATAGTCTTTGTAATCAGCCTAAACCAAACAGATTTTCACCGCAGCATTACGTAAAGCATCCAAAGGAAGAAAAAGTGTAGGCCGTCAACAACGTGATCGCGTATCATTAAGAATACAACATAAGTACTCTCAGGGTCAGCCAATTGATTACTTGCAAGGAAAATTACAGTGTGAATTTTCGTTTTGTCGGGTAGTTGAGCCGTTAGAACAAAGAGCTTAACCCCATTTTGAATGCTGTCGTTATTTGTCCATCCTTTTGCCTTGTGGGCCTGTGCCAATTTATTAAGTGTTTTACACTTTCACTATCAGCAAAGGATGAATCATTCTGAAAATATGAGGAAAAAATGATGGTGACTAACTCTTAAGTATCCACGTTCGACCACCCAGACAGTCAGAAGACTTTCTTGACCTGCTATAAGCCAAAGCCGGAATAAATCTTCATCATCACAAGAGCTCAAATCTCATCCACGCTCTCTTCTTCTCTGCTCATGCATGTCTCATTAATGCCTGTTACTAACTCGACTTCTTCCTGGAGTCCGGTCTGCGTCTCTTCCCTCCTCGCCCTCACCCCCACTCCCACCATCTCAACCCAACAAGTATAAAAGCAGAACGTAGCCCACCCTGACTGGGACGGAAGCTATTTGTGCCACATTGGGTCTTCAGTGGGATCGAACAACAAAGACTAGCTTTCACTTTCAACACACATCAGTAAGGCTTTGACCCTTTAACTGGTTCACCGGTTGTTCTTCACAACCAGACCAGGAGGACCTAACAAGACCTTTAGTTCTGGAGATGTTCTGACCCAGACCTCGAGCCTTCCATCCTAATTTGACCCTTATGAAAGTCACTCAGATCCATACACCTGTCCATTTTTCCACTTTCCAATGCATCAACATCAAGGACAAAATGTTCCCTTGCATCCTAATAATTTCCAATAAATTCCACGCGTGACAGAAATTACATGCCTAATGTCCTTCTCACTTCACCTGTGAGTGGTCACAGTCTTATGGCTGATCAGAGTAGATGTGTGCCATATGAAGCCATATGATCAGAGGAGCTATTCTGTCGGCTACACAATCCACACATGTGCAAGTCTGTGTTATCAGTCTTTTGTCTCTGTGGGGAAAAAAACAAAACAGAAGCCATCAGCATCTTAAAATCATTAACTAATGAAGTGATGAGATGAATAATGACAAATACAGGAGATCTCAGGAGCACTGAAAATGACAACATATTGTAATGAAATATTATTTATTTCTGATAAATGCAATTTTAACTTCATAGCGCTTACCTTTTTAAGGACTGATGGGAAAACAGAGGAGGCTATTCTGGCTAAAGAAAAAACAAGAAGCCAGTTTTCATTCATCTCCCAAGGGTAGCTTTTATGTGCCGCACCATCCACTTTTATCTAAAGCAAGTCTATAAACTACTCCACTCACCATGGGAGGTTTGCAGACAGCTATGTAAGAGGAGTTGGTGGTATATATTTTTAGCTGACTGTTAAAAATATTGTCTAGTTGTCAGTTTTCCTGACGACAGTAATGTGGTGACCTCAAAAATCCTATTTTTTTCATCATTATATCACTGAAAAGTAATATAGAGGGTAGGCCCGGCTGTGTACATATCATATATACATTTAGATGTTTGCAGCTCAGCAGCTGGATGGCGTGCGGTTTAAGGCGCTGCTGTTGTAAAAGATTTTTGGTTCGGGATTCCAGTTAAGTGACGTCACGGATGTTCCAATAGGCGATGTTATCTGATCATTGAATTTACTCGTACCGAGTAAATGATACTGCATTTGTGCAGGCAGCCATCAAGCTGATCTATACAATGCTATGAAAATTATAGATGCATCTAAAACCTAGCAATGGTTAAAAGTAAGAATTTGTTTCTTTACAAAAGCAAACTGTTCACTCACTACAGGGAGAAGTTGAGAATCAGAGAATGCTATGAGTGGTATTGTGGCCCGAGTGTGCGATAGGATAGTCTTTCTGACTGGACTTTCAACAGATCTATATGACAACCACCAAAAAGGGATGATTCTCCAAGGGGTGACCATTTCTCTCTCATCGTCCCTCCCGACTTATTTTTCTGTAGTTCTGAATTATGTTACTGCCCTGGTTACCACAGGTAGCATGATGTGGTACCTGCAGCCAATTCAGGCTCCACAGATAGTTCAGCTCCTTCCACCATAACGTCACATCCATACGTGTCGCTGCAGGAAGTGTACAGTGTGCTGTGTCTCCAAGAACAGTCTCAAGAGCGTGGAGGAGAAACCAGGAGACGGGCTGGTACTCTAGGAGAGATGGAAAGGGCCATAGAAGGACATCAACCCAGCTGCAAGACCGGTATCTTCTCCTTTGAGTCAGGAGGAACAAGAGGATCACTGCCAGAGCCCAAAATGACCTCCAGCAGGCAACTAATGTGCATGCAGACTCCATGAGGGTAGCATGAAGACCCAACGTCAGGTAGTGGGACCTGTGATCACAGCCCAGTACCATGCAGCCAGATTGGCATTTGCCAGAAAACACCAGAATTGGCACTTTCATCATTGGTACCTGTTCTCTTCACAGATGAGAGCAAGTTCAGACTGAGCTCATGGTTCAGCTGGAAGGAGCCTGCAGACGCAGTTGTGAACGTTATGCTAAATGGAACATCATCCACAAGGACCAGCTTGGCGGTGGGTCAGATAGTCTGGGTTAGCGGTGGGTCAGATAGTCTGGGTTAGCAGATCCTTGAAGGGTCTCACAGACCTCCATAAGCCAACGGTACCTTGACGGCTGTTAGGTACTAGGATGAAATCATCTGATCCATTGTCACACCTTAGGCTACTGCAGTGGACTGGTTCCTCCTAGTACAGGACAATATCCGGTCCCATATGGTCAGAGTGTGTGAGTAGTTCCTGGATGATGAAGGTATTGACGCCATTGACTGGTCTTCATGTTCCCCAGACATGAATCCAACTGAGAATCTATGAGACGTTATCTATCCGTGCATCAGACTCTACCAAGTACAACCACAGACTGTCCAGGAGCTCGCTGATGTTTTTATTCAAATCTGGGAGGAGATCCTTCAGGATATCATCAGGAACATGCCCGGACCTACACATGTAGGCCAAACCTACTACTGAGACTCATTATGAGATGTGATGTGATGAACTTCCCTTAAGTTGGATCTGCTTGTGATTTCAGTTTTTTCACTTTGATTTACGGGGTCATTTAGAATCCAGCCCTCAATGCGTTGATGGTTTTACGTTCCACTCACCGTTCTTACGTCATGTGGTTCTCAACAGATTACACAATGTATATCTAATTTTTGTTTTATCAATGTTTTACTTTTGCAATCATTGTTGCATCACGGTAATTTGACATTTCATTTTCACTTCATTTCGTAAGCACACAGACTTGCTTCATAAGAATATCATCTATTGCATTACCTAAGGGACTCAGGGGGAAACAAAAAGTGCAGAATCCAGAGTCTTGAACCTCAAAGTTCAAGTCTCTCAGAGTAAAGCTGTGAGCACCTGTCAAACTAAATAATCCATTTAGAGCATATTTTGAGTTTACTCATTGTTGGCTGCAGGAACTTTGCTTTCTACATTGAATGATGAGAACATTTGAAGGGCATGGTAATGGGAATAAAAGTAAAAAATAAAAAAAAATAAAAAATCTGTTCAATATTGTGGGTTTTTTTGGCAATGGAAACAGAAGAAGTTAGTATTTGATTTTATTACCTAAGATCAGGTGGTACCAGTTGTGGATAAGATGATCTGGGATGCTGAGTACCTGTGGTACATGCTATAAAAACAGACAGGAGCTCACACACATGCTCGTAAAGCCTTTGAGAAAGAAGACACTTCAGACATGGAGATGACTTATCGATCTATCAGAGCCAACGTTTCCATTCTCACAATCTATGGCAGGGTCATCAGCGTGATCCTCGATCAGAAAAAAGACTTCCTGTACCAACAAGACACCAGAGCGATCGCCTCCCTTTTTTAACTGCTATGGCTCAGACAACATGTCAGGTGTAAATATGGGGAAATTATCTTTCATCAGACTAAAGTGAGAGTATGAAGCCCAAATGATTACGTGTTTGCTCAAAGCAGCACCCAGATCACAGATGACACAGCAGGTATGATTGCATCTCAGTTATTTCATGAAGTGAAATTAATTGATAATTGAACAATGGTATCAGTGATGGTAGCAGAGTCAAAAACCAGAACACAGGGAAAAAGGCTTGGAGCAAAGAAAACTCCAAAATGCTATGGTATGCTATAATTTTACGAAATGTGAAGATTTTACAGGGAAAAATTATTATTTACAAGAAAACAGTCATAATATTATGAGAATAAAATTACAACTTTACGTGAATAAAGTTACAATATAAGGAAAATAAACTCAACATTTTATTAGAAGAAAAGGGGTCATACTCTTATGGGCATAAATGATAATATTACAAGAATTAAGTCAAAGTATTACGAGAATAAGGCCCTAACTTTCAGTAAAAATAACCATAATTTGAATACCAAACAAGAGCGAAGTTAAATTTTTATGATAAAAAGAAGTATCATATCAGGCATTTAATTGTAATATTATGCAGATAAAGTCATAATATCACCAGAATGAAGTCAATATTAAGAAAGTCACAGTATTCGGAGTATAAAAAAGTCATCTTTGAAAAGTTAGTATCTTTTCATAGTGCTGATATTTATAATTACGTGGTGTTGATGTGTCTAAAGATTCAATATTTATTTTTATCTGTCAAACCTTTACTAAAGTATAGCTCGATAAGATGCTCTACGTTCCTCATTTTGACACTGGAGACACTATTTTTTCTGATGAATAGCTCAAAATTATTACTTAGTTCTGACTTTATTCGTAACATTTTTTTCTCTTATGAAAGAGGGCACAGGAGAAGAAAAAACAACTTCAACAATTCAATGGAAAACCATATGCAATTATCTGAATGGGTAACATATGTGGACATATGGAAAAACTCAAAGAGGAGACACAATAGGAGTCAATTTTATTGAGCTGCATCCCCACGAACAAACAACACACAGAGACAGAAAGAGGGGGAGCAGCAAGTGTAAAAAGACACAAAACAGAGAGAAATTAAATTTCAAAATGATACATAAAACCAAAACCGTCACTTGAAACCATCAAGCAAATATTCTTTCAGTGCCTGTGAAAATTGAGGCTGAAACCCAAATTCTAAATATATGTCTGTTGTTTTGCACCATAGAAAGCCCAGAATTAATGAAGTGATTGTCTTTCCAGTGGTGGAATACTTTACAGGTCTCCATAATTCTGACCTGACTACAATCCTGGCATTAATGGATGTGGTGGCAAATTCAATTCGAGTCCAATTTGAAAATCCGTCGGGCTCCACAGAGCATTTAACAGATCTACACGATTTGGGACTGGCAGTTAAAAGCTCTTTTGAAGAGAAGTGGATGCATTTATGTTGAAAAATGTCCCTTTTTATGGCCATTCTCCTGTGGGTGTTTGTGTTTGTGTCATCATATACAGTTAGACACAGAAAATATAACGTAGAGAAATTGTTCTCTGCGTTTAAGTGATCCATGAGGAGCAGTGTGAGCAAAATGGGGTTCGGAGTTTTGCTGAAGAACCCTTTGACTGCCAACAGCATTGGTTCTCAAAAATTTTTTCAGAAATGTACCCCTTTGAATTTTTCTGCAGCTTAAGTACCCCCAACACAATATAAATATTGACGGTACATTTTCAAAATGAAAAAAAGTCACCATAAATAAGTTAAAAAAAAATCCCTAATTATCTTACAATAAAAACATTCCATTTTTAAAAGATTTTGTTCTAAAGATGCAGCTGAGATTGAAGTCTGATTTCAGACTCATTTCTCAAATTTCTGAATTAAGTTAACCTTTTGGAAATGTAACATAAAGTGTGGCCCTTATCCTCTTCTGTACATTTGAGTGAGAAAAAATGTGTATTAAATAAATTCTTTTGGACAAGAAGTTGCATTTTTTTTTTAAATGTAATGTATTATTGTAAATTTACTTTAGGAATCATGCAAGACTGATATTTTCCAAAAATAATCATAAGTACCTTTGCAGTACCCCAAACATACCCCTAGAGACACACCGGAGATAACTGGCCTACACTGAGCCTGTCAGACCCTTTATTGTCACTTTTACTCAATATGTCTGTAACACTCTGACAGAATTCTCTGTCCGTCAGTTCAATGCTTCAATATTTTCACAAAATTCTGCCTATTGAATGCAGAGCAGGTTTCATTTCTCCTCTTTTCACTTTTTGTGGAGAATAACCTGTAGCTGAGGAAAGAGAACTCTAAGGTTAGCCAGCGGTTAGCTCAGACTGCAGCAATCATGCTGTTTTGTTATAATTTTATTTTTATTATTGTATTTTTAAAGCTGCCTTTAAAAGAATCTCTCTGTTGGTTTTTCATTTTGGTCTAAGTTAGAATTTGGGGAAAAAAATCATTACATCGACCTTTTGATTCCCTTTTTTTTTTTTTATACCAGTGTCAAGTACTTTATTAATTTCTTCCAGCAGTAGGAAGTAGTCTTCAATGATAATCGTGCCAGATTTTTAAAATGTAATGAAGTTAGCATGTTAATAAATAATGTCATTAGTTGTAAAATTGTGAATAGCAGTGGCAGCACCAGCGACTTTTTTGGTTGGTGCTTAGGAGTTGCTTGACTTTTCAGGGGGGGTACATAATGTATCACAGAGCTGGGATCAGCAGGGCGGATTCATGGACACATCGTACATTATATTGCATACTTTGAACACACTCTGTGCACACACATGACCTCAGATTCAGAAACTCATGCTGTCATTTCCATTACCTCGACCAATGGATCCACAATATTCTGTTCCATAATGATATTACAGGTGTTTTTTTCTAAGGATTCAGAATTTACATCCTTACCACCAAATACTTTACCCTTTTAACCTTATAGTTAAAATAATTACAAACAATTTATAGATGTATACTTATAGGGACCAGAAGGAACATTATACACTTACCGCTTCGTCCTTGTGTAGTTAAGTGCGAAGCCGTCAGTGGTTTTGTCACTGACCAGAACCCTGGTTCTCTCAGTATTTAGCCGGCAGTGCCAGGTCACTTGTCCAAGAGTCAACACTGCTGTTCCTCGAGAAGACCAGACAAGAAAAACTGGGCTCACAGCTGAACCATGTGACAGCCACTGTCAGAGATGTCAGTTTGTATGAATATCATATATCTGGTCAGTCTAACTAGATGTAACAAGATGAAGTAGGCTTGCTTAGCACACCTTACTAAAACTAAGTACTGTGATCCAGCATGCGGGAAGTGGACATACGTTTAGTTTTTATTCTGCTACAAGAATTGACCATAACAGATAAGCTATAGTCCATACATTTCGTAGGGTTTGGACAGGTTGCCCGGCTTTTCTTGGGCTAGCTTCAGCAAGTTCCTTCTGGCGTTGCTGATGTTTTTTGGGTTATGTCAGCTGTAGCAATCTAGCCAACTAAGTCTAGGGATTCCTTTACAATGACTTCTCACTAGATAACTTTTGATTATTTCCAGCATGGATTTAGTGCTCAGCAATGTCATAAATCTCATCAATCATGTCACAGCACTGCTGTAAACAGCTTTAAAAAACCATAATAGACATAATTCATCTGGCTCGTGGACATGCCAGTGTCCACCTGTGGGTAACAACTTCGAAGTGTTTACCAAATGGAGATCTGTCGATAGTTCAATCAGGAAGACTTTCGTGTTGCACGACAAGATCACAGAGACAACTCATTCCACTCTATTATCCACACCTTCTGCACATACTGAGTCTCAATGACCTGCATCACGGTCTGGGGAATCAATTTATAGCAGCACCACTGATTCACGTTGCCTAATCCATCCAATTACATTCACATGCATGCTAAGCCTATCACCATAAACTACTGTCTATTAAACATGCCCCTTTCTCCAGTCATCTAGTACTTTCATGCTGCCAAATCGCCCACCGTCCACCTCCCCATTTCCGTTTAATACTCACAGATCTAAAAACCATACCATTCATCAGCCTCAGCAGAGTCATCAGCCACCACAACCAGTCTCCAGACACAAAGGGGGGATATTCCACGCTGTTGATCAAAAAGTCTTTGGTGTTCAGACCCAAAGAGTCTGAACGCCAAAGACTTTCTAATAGACTAGTTATCACACATCATCTTCTGTAATAAATTACAAACTTTCTCTGGATGCCTGGTCTTTCCATGCTTGTGCTAGAAGACAAATGTATTTGTTTTGCTTTTGTAAAGAAACATGACAATTCCTGACTGTTAACTCCTGCTAGGTTTTAGATGCATCCAGAATTTTCATAGCATTGTCTAGATCAGCTGGACGGCTGCCTGCACAAATGCAGTATCATTTAGTTGGTACGAGTAAATTGAATGATCAGATAACATTGCCTATTTCTACATCTGTGGTGTCACCTAATCTTACATAGTCTGGTTAGTTATTATTCTCAAGGTGTAGGAGTTAGTGTCATAGTCCCCGTTGTTACTTTTAAAGTACGCAGGTAAACCTATGCCGGCTTCTAAAAGTGCCAAAAAGACAGTGGTCCAGTATGGCAGACTCCATGGAAGAGTACTAAACAAAGTAACAAAAGTAACAAAAGTACAACCTATACCCTGGTTATACCCTGAACAACCTAATGCCTGCACAGCGCAGGCATTTATGTCCGTCAGCAGTGTGCGGGTAAAAGGAACTTATTATGTACCTTATGGCACCTTAAGAGGCCAAAGCTAGTAAAAACCCCCCAGATTTTAGGCACATATGGTGCATATTGATAAATAATGTCATGTTTTAAACCCCACTCTCTCTGTTATATGAAGACAGAGAAAACCACATTGTGCCTGATAAAAGCACAAAATCTAATTTAAAAGTAATAAAAAGTGCCATGAAATCCAGATGAATAAATGTATTAGATTTGCTTGTGCTCTCTAGTGTCAAATACATAGACCTTTTTGTTTATCTGTACGTCTGTACATTTCTCCCCCAAAGGGTTTTTGTGAAAGACTGTGGAAGTGTTGTCTAGGATGAGTCGATACTGTGACGCATTTTCATAAAATCATAACCTTCTTCCTATTCCATCTGCATCATTTGATCATGACGGGTTAAATAGACTGTCAGTATCCAGGCTTGATGTATTTAATGAACAGAAAAGACACAGAAATGAGAAATTCCATTTCAACATGTATATAATTTATTTCAATACAACCGGTACATCATACACTTGCTTTATTTTATAAATACCAAAGGACACAACATGTTGTTATAGCCTTCATTACTTCAACAGTGACAAAAACTTGTGCCAAAAATAGCTTACAAACATTTAGTAAACATTCAGCTGAGTGGTGACTTTTTTCATTCTGGCTTTGAAAAAGTTTCTTGTGGTATAATAAGTAAGGTTTTTACTATAGTTCCAAAAGCAAATGTTTCATGGAAAATTCACATTCACGTACATAAATATATCAGAATAGTCCGAGGAGATTCTGAAGCGAGCATCTCTAATGAATCTTCGGTCTGTCCTCAGTCTTAAGTAACCATCAAGAGAGAGATCTTCCTTAAAAAATATTATAGTAAAAGAGAATAGACAATTTTCCATTTCCATTCATCGTTTTCAATTCATGAGCTCAAAGATGGATTTAAAAGTCTCCAAATGTTTCAGAAAAGTGCAATAAAGTGCTGCTTTAGGTCATCAAGTGGCAGATTAGCGGTTTTTATAAGAAAGTAAAAGTAGGAGGTCAGTGACAATATTAGCACAAAAGCAAGTGAACCTGGGTCAGGTAAAATAATTTAATAAAAAATTAAATCCATTAAATAGAGTCGAAAAATGCTGGGTTATTATAATAACCCAAAGGCTGGATTGATGTTGCCGGGTAACAGGGTGGGTGAGACCCAGCATCATGGATTACAAATGCAACTTGAAATCAAGACTCATCATTATTTCAAACTCTTCCATGTTTATGCAGACGGTGGCCTGACCTAATCTCAGCCTTTATTCCAACAAGTAAGTAAACCGTAAGACGTTAAAGCAGGAGATGTTGTCGATATGCTACTGTAATATGTAAAGATAATTAATTTCAAAATTTAAAGGGAACTTAAAATTATGTTAACTGCCTGTATTATCAACAACAATTCAAACAAGCTAGCTAATTTTAAGCTAGCTGACATTGTGGTGCAACATATGATGCCAAAATAGATATATTGTTATTATGCTAGTTTACATAATCCAGATAATAATTTATTTCATTCACAGTGGGCTGAAAATGATATTTGCTGATTGTCAGTTCAACTTAAGTTCACATAATTTAGCGAATGTTAAGCTAGCTAACATTAAGCTAGCTCATGTTTGGCTGGTCAAAAGCTGCTCCGCTATGGGTATTGCTGCTAAACTTGCAAACATTTTATTAGTCTGCTGGCTCGCTCACTAACTTGACCTCATTGCAGCCTAGTTGTCCAGTTATTTCATAAAATGTCTGCAAAATAAGTAATTTTAGCCTAAGGCCATGATAACTGAAGAGTTTTGTTTGCCTCTTAGGCTACATTTTGGTTGTTTTAATTAAACTTTTGACCAATTTATAAAACATAACCCAACAAGCAACCGTGCTGCGGTTAAAACCAACTGATTTAAGATTCAGCACTGGTTTACCAATATAATCCAAATTGGGTCATTTTCAACCTAGTTTTTAGAGTGCAGCCTAGTTTAGCATCTCCTGCAATGAAAATGTATTTGTCACATTGAAAGATCATTTAAGACTCTAAGAATCAACATTTCAAAGAACCATTTGCACAATTTGTATAACCATAACAGTGGATAAGATGTGTATTCTGTGGCTGAATTCTGCTGATCCAGCTGAATGTTGTCTGTATGTCAATACAGGGTTTATGGTTCCAAAACATGATCTGTACATGGAATGTTTATTGTTTCAGCTAATCATATAGCATGGTATGCCCTCCAGCAGGAGGAGGCCAATTCCCTTACTTTTTACGTAGACATACTTGTTATGAAGGCATATAGAATAAACACCAGCTACTACTAACTCTGAGATATCTGAGGTGCAAGGAAGGACCTCTGCCAGGAGAGAGCAGTGTGTATATACAGTTCCCCATGGACTCCACTTGAACACATCACAAGGAAATGCCACGACAGTCAACAACATCACCACAGTTATACAGACATGCAAAGATTACTGAAAAAAATGACAGATGTGTTTAATACACAAATTCATATCCAGCACTGACCGTCAATTCAACGTCCATGTGTGAGGCACAGTTCCCCCCAAAATTAAAAATACCTTTCTCATTCGGTGCTACTTATCCCTCTAGATCATATATATATATATATATATATTTATATATATATATATATATATATTTGTCAGCAACACAGATCAAAGCGGTTCATATGTATAAATTACATGACTAATAAGAGTCAAAATATGTACCTGTCACATTCCTTGTTAGTGAGTAACTGCAGTAATCATATAACAAATCATGTTCAGAAACCCTTTCAAATTTTTCTGCTTTACAGTGTTTAAGTTTTAAGGAGAAAAGAAACCTAGAGAATATTTGCAGTGCCATTTGACCCCTGCATTTACTTTGCTGTAAACCCATAGAAAAGAAAAACAGAAAACATATCAACATACTGGAAAGCTTGTTTTTCACATGGCAAACTTTGACGTACGATGGCACCGTGTTTACGTCTATTCCGAAGGTCAATGACAACAGTACTGACCAAACCTAGCAATACAGTACATAGATAATACTCTGAGGGAACAAAGTTCACAGTTTTGACAGCGTCAGTCGACCATACCCCAGAGGCTGCTCTACATTCACTAAAACACAGGTCACTAACTGATTTAGACCGGCAAAGTATCCCTGCTCCCCCTCCTGCCTCCGGCATTCACGTTTAGCACGCCGTGACTTTGATCAGAACATACTAGAGATAGCCAAACAGAAAGGAAGTCAAATCTGCAGCAAGACCTACAGCACCCCTCCTAAAAGAAGTGATGTTACAAAGTCTGAGTCTGTGTTTGCGATCGATTGGGAGAGGTGGTCAATTTTCCAAGCTGTCTGCCAAACCCCCGTTTTTTATTCATGCTTGCTTTGGTGTGATAATAACAAAGATCTGTAATTATAAGATTAATGTAATTATAACATGCCAGTTTGGCCCTTCGGATCTCACCGTGTTATCTTGAGGAACGTGTTATCTGATGCTCCACCTAAACAGTGGAGATAATGGATTTATTCATGTTTATTGGGCTGGGCTCAGCTGGATTGGGCATTTCCTGCAGTCTGCACACCACCAAACAGCATCTCTAGTAGCTGACTGAAACTAAACTGAAACTCAAAAGAGAAGATTGAATTCTCTGACTTATTTAATATGGATTAAAACATCTGTTAATAGTGAGGAGGCTGTGAAATGTCATAGTGCGGCAGCTGGGTGCACCGCTCAGAGCCGGTCCTCATCTTCATATCTTATATCTGGGACTTTATTATTCTTTGGCAATTTCAGAGTACTGTTTATTATGATGGGTAGTTTATACTTTTGTACCATGACTAAGGAAACGGCTTCTCCGGTTTCTGTAATCACCGCAGATGCTGAAACATAGCAACCACAATGTCTGATACACAAAACATATCTTATGCAACAAAACAGACCAGCCCATAGAGGGGCATGAAGACAAATAGTTTTCCTTACAGGCTAATAATGTCTGCATAATGCAAAAAATTTTGATTTAGGTTTTGCACGAATGAAGTCTTGCACTGAATGCAAGACATGCCTGGTGGCATGTGCAGCAGTAAACTCAAATTTTAGATTACAAATGCATCAACTTCAGGGATCAACCACCAATATATATAAGATATTTTCAGGATTGGCGGTGAAATCTTTATCTTACGGTATACAAACTTGCCAGCACGAGTATATGACTAACAAAAGATGGCCCAGGGCGTTTATTGAATTCGGCCAGTGAAATGTAGATAAGTTGATATCTGTGGTGCTATCTGCTGGCAGCAGAAACTCTCATGCAACAGGCTGTAAAATACCAGAGCGGAGAGCAGCGCTTCAGAGCATTGCTGAGCAGTAAGGAAAAAGGAAGAAAGAGTGAGAGCGACTCTGCCACACCTGCTGTTGATCATCTTTCACACTAAGGCAATCCATAGAGAATGGAAGCCAAATGATCATTTTTGCCGGATTTGGAATGTGTTCTGTCAAGCAAAGCAGCGCGGAGTCATTCAATTGAATCTCTCTCTACTCCTTGTATGTTTTCTAATGCAAGTAAGAAATCTTTATCCATGAAGGGCTGGCATGCCAAAATGGAATTTACAGCCCCCAAAAATTTCAGAAACGTTTTTCTGTTAAGCAGTCGTGAGGTTTTTTTTTCTCTTTGCAAAGAAATGCGTGATAATGCCAGCAAATTCAATTTGATCCATATAATTACAGATTACACAATGCACAGACCATTTATTATCGTCAATAAACATTTGAGATAATGTCCTCGTGTAACTCCTGTGGACACTGAGTTTATGAGCGTAGTTTTCATAGTAAAGAAACAAATATTGACAAGGATGTGATGAGGTAGATGGAAATCAAACATATAAAAAAGAACAAATAATCTGCGTACAGTATTACTTACTGTACGGAAAGACGAAAAGAACTACTTCCTCAGTTGGACATGACACGATTTTGATAAGAAGTCCCCGGAGACTCTGGTCTTACCTTCATCCGTCAAATGGAAAAACGTTCATGATAGCAATGTAAACATGGGGACTACCTGTTGACTAAGTCTCTGGGATTCCAGTTAGAGAATAGTCGTTACAGTTGTTAGACTTTTGCTGCAGTTCCCATTTGGGTCCCCAGCTCTCTCCATAACAGTGGAGATCCCTACTCCCTTACCCGGACACCCTTCATTGGCGTCACTGTCCTCCAAGCTGCCCTTACTCCTCCCCTGCTGCTCGCTCAGCCAGCTGTGTCTGCTGTAGATGTATCCATTTGTGGGCCCCATGTTGCTGAAGCGGTTTCTCTTCAAACAGAGGATTTCCTTGAAGGCATACCTGAACTCAGGGCTCCGGCAGTAAATTAATGGGTTGAAGGCAGAGTTTGCGTAACCTATCCAGTTGAGTATCCTGAAGGTAAGGTCATTGTGCTGGTCCTTCCATATAGCTACCACTACGTTAAGCAGGAAGAATGGCAGCCAGCAGAGAGTAAAGATCCCCATGATGATGCCCAGTGTCTTTAGGGCTTTGTGTTCTCTCAGGCAAAACTTGACTTTCTTCTGGCTGCGTCCATTGTTCACCTCCAGAGATTTGAGGTTGCTGGTGTCACTGTTATGGAAACGTCCAACGCTTTGGTCAATCTTCTTCAACTGAAGTTTGGCTTCCTGGAAAACACGGCTGTAGACGAAAACCATGATGACCAAAGGGATGTAGAAGGAAATAATGGAGGACGTAATGGCGTAAGCCATGTTGGTGTAGAACTCACAGCAGTTACTGTCCTCAATGCATCTCTTGGCTTCCTCATCATCTGAGATCCACCACTTCATGTGGATTGGCAGGAAAGATATCAAAGCGGCGATCACCCACACCAACACAACCACGATACGAGCCCTGCACTTGGTAAGCATAGACTGGTATCGGAAGGGGGAAGTGATGGCCAAGTAACGGTCTATCGCTATGACACACAGGGTCTCGATGCTTGCAGTAACACAGAGCACGTCAGCTGCAGTCCAGAACTCACACCAGAAGCTACCAAAGTGCCAAGTCTTAAAGATGATGTGACAGGCACCGAAAGGAACCACAATGAGACCCATGACCAGGTCAGCGCAGGCCAGAGATGTGATGAAGCAGTTGGTGACATTTTGGAGACGCTGGAAGCGGCCGATTGCCGTTATGACGAGTATGTTGCCAAAGACGATGCACAAGACAAGTAAGGACATGATCATACCCAAAATGATCATGGTTGCCTCACTGTAGGGCTCCTCTTGCTTAGCCGGGTCTGACATGTTGACCATCTCCGTACTCACATTGAGGTGTTCTGCAGGGGTTGTACTTCCCATCTGAAGAGATCATATGTGATCAAACACAGACACAAAAACACAACGATTAATTTTTGAATCTAAAAAAAATTGGTCATAGAAATGATGCATTTTAAACAATCAATAGTGGATATTTGCATTCATCATAAAAAAAAAACTTACTGCACCAACACCAAAACTCATCACAACCTGTTAGAATAGAGCAAATACTGTCCAAGAAGCATGTTTAAACAGTTAACCAGAAAAATGTAAGCACCAACCTCCACAGGTGTTTAGTTTATTTCCTGCCTCCCATACAAAGCAGAAATGTCACTGTTCCGGTAGATCCTCTCCTACCTACTACCTCTACTAGTAAGTATTCCCTGGCACATGTCCCTCCTTTTTACTGCCTGCTTTTCTTCATCTCTGTGCTTCTCTAACTCCGTCCCTCAGTTGAGCTGTGTTTCCTCTGAAGTGTCTCACAGACTATTTGTCAGAGCCCTTATAACGTGCAGTGATGACATCATGGCCAGTGCTCAGCCAATCACGCACTCAGCCGGAGGGTGCTGCGAACTCCCGTGAGCTTGAACACATTGTCCCTGCAGCTGCTGCTGCAGGGCTACTTGAAAGAAGAGCTGCAAAATCAAGAAAATACAAATTTCAAAAATACAATAAATTTCTTTAAAAAAAGTATGCAAAAATGACCACAGAAGTTGTGCATACATAGAATGCAACCAGTGCGTTAACGGAATAGAAAATTTAAATCCTGTGTATAATGTACCATTGTTTTGAGGTTTGATTATTGTAATGCTGGTGTGACATGCTATTCCTGCATTGTTGTATAACATCTTACTAGAGACTACATTAATCCGACTATTGAAAACAGTTCTGTCCTCTTTCATACACTTAATGAAAAAGACACGTGTTCATGTACTGCTATACAATTATAAATATCTAAGGGTTAAGGTACAAAAAAAAAAATTGCCCCCTCCTCATGCTATCTTGAATATGCACTAACAGTCCTGATAGTGTGCCCTGCAGGACATGAACACGCTCTCACGCTATAGTCATCAAAATAGAATAATAGTTTTAGGATTTAGGACAAATTTGCATGTCTGCCCTATTCCACGACTGAAACATGCAGCCACTGAATGTAAGGGCACTGTTCATGAACACTGAAACCCTCTTTTTGAAAGGAATGGACTGTACGCACTAACAATGTATTAGCTAAACAAACACAGAGCTCTGCACAGGAACTGGAATTCTGTCGATGTACTCAACAACGACTACAAACCTTGTTGTTCTCCTGATTGTGCCTCGGCCTTGATTCTACCTTCACAAAGTAATAAAATTAGTACTAAAACAATCATCATTATGGGAATCATTATGGGAATGTGAAAGAGTTAGGTTGTGAGGACACACATCATCCTAGTTAAAGTTAGAGGGGTGCCCACTTGTTTAGACCAAACTGGAGTACGGTAGCCGAAAGGGGCTAACGTGCTGCAACTTAAGAAAACTTAAGAACATTTCGTATATGTTTCGTATATGGCCCATCCATATACGAAAAACATCAGTAAATAAAGAAAACATCTTTATCATTAAATAACACAACATCAGTGTTTCCTTAAAAAAATTTAGAAGTCATACAATCTCGAAAGCACCTTTTTAAAGCTTGATTTCAAGTATAGAACAGATATAATACACAATTTTTTTAATATTTGTGTATATATTTTGATTAGCCATGTTAGCTTCGCTTAACTTTCCAGGTCATGCAGTCATGTGACTTAGAATAAACAACATTTGTTTCACTGTTACTTTCTTGGTGTTCATCAGAAATCAGGAGTCCCACAGCAGTAGAAACGGATTTTAAAACAAATAGCAGGTCAAGGAGTTTGCATTATTCATAAAAGCACAATATTCTACATCAATCAAGGTTTATCACAAGCAGGAATCCCTTTTTTAGCTGACATTCAATGTGTACGTTGCCAAGGCGAAACCCGATGTTAATATGATGTTGTTGATGTTGTTGTTGTTTTATGTATTTCCATGTGCTCTCTTAAGATGCAGCATGTTTGCCACCATACTAGAGGACAAAAGGGGCAACGCGGTGGTGCAACAAGAGGGTTTTGGTTTCACATCCACCTCTGGCTTTGAGGCCTTTGTGGGGTTTGCATGTTCTCTATGTGTTTGAGTTGGTTCCCTCTCGGCACTTCCTCCGACAGTCCAAAAAGCATACAATATAGCTACATTGGTGAGTCTTAGTGGGAGTAAATATGGGTATGAGTGGTTGTCGGTCTTCATCTGGCGAATGTCCAGAGTGTACCCCGCCTCCCGCCCAATGTAAGAAAGGATAGGCTCCAGCCCACGTGCGACCTTGAACATGATAAGTGGTTACAGATGGATGGATGGATGAAGGTTTTAACTAAGATTTTTTTCTTAATCTATTTCTCAGAGGGAATAATACAATCTTTAAATTCATGTTTTAAAGATACATGAGACACACTATGCAATAAGATTGAGGTTGCCAACCAAATGACATCAGTACTAAGTGAGTGCTGATGTACTGTACGTGTCAATTATTGGTACTTCTGAGTAAATGTGGGCGAGAGAATAACTTTCAGTTGTATAGAAAGTGAGAGGCAAATGGAAAAGGAGCAAGAGTAAAAGTGAGAGAGAGACTATGTAAATTTAAATGAAACTGGACTCGCTGCAGTATGAATATGGAAAATGGGAAGCTGGCCAGGGGATTAACAACTGATCAAACACAAAATGCATCCAACATATGAAGAATGTATCATATTTAATAGCCTGAAAACTTAGACACCTACAGTGCTGCAGCTACTATAAGCCTGCTTGTCGTCTGCCCTCGTTCTTGCAGAGCTGAACACACAATGCATAACAGCACTTCCATCGAGGCATTGGCATCTTCATTAACATTGACAATTAATCAATTAACTGGTCGGATCAAATGTTACAAAACTTTTAAACAAGTAAAAAAAATCCTGACCAGCCTGCTTTTTATATTTATCACATTTTTCAGATGTCTGAAACGTTACTCTGAACCCAGTAGAATGTGAATTGCATAATTTAGTGGGTTTTTTTTTTGTAATGATCTTTCAGACAGTTTTTTGCATTTTTTAGTTAGTCCAATACCGTACTGGTATTCTATCAGTTTCTTCATTAAAGTCCTGATATTTAGGATGATTTAACTGTCTTCGGGCAGCTCTGTCCTTTGAAGCAATTCTGGTCTTATTTTGTATTTGGTGACTTAAAATCTACATTTTTTGTCAATATAGAAAGACAAAATAGGTTCTAGACTTTTGTAATTTTATTCATTTATTTATTTATTGGTTTTTCATCAGCCAGCAAATTAGTTGAGTTTAAAGAGCCGCCACTTGCTCTATTAAAAAACGTTCTATTAGAACATGGATAATAAAGTGGCTTTTGAGACATAGTGTTAGTTTTGCAAATGCTGTGAGTGTGTGTGTGTGTGTGTGTCAGGGTTGATTTCACTGTAGGATGATGGTTTCCAGAATCGACCTTCAGTGACACCACAGGTACTGTGCTGCATCCCATGTACGGTTCAAGGAACTCTCTCACAAAAGTCAGCTCGACTAAATCTGAACAGTCAATCTACGTAAATGAAGCTCAACATGCAGATGACATTCAAATCGGATCAAAAATCTTCATAAATATCATGAGAAATATTCCAATAAAGTTGCAATATTTTCCTCCTGCTAAGTTTTCTTTGATCAATTTTGGGCCGTCAAGTTTTTTTCCTTGATTTTTCTTTCTCCCCTTGCAGGGGTTAATACGTCACCTGGTTAGACCACGGCAAATCTCAATAATTTAAATAAAAGTTCAATAAAATGTGCTTTAGATATTCATGATACCCCTCAGAGAGATTTTGATGAGTTTCTTGGACATGATTAAAGAATCGTTCCGATGATTCGGAACGAGAGAGGGAGGCTGGTAGCAAAAGTCCGGATACCGGACTTTTGCTACCAGCCTCCCTCTCTCTTTTGACGTGGTCCTTTGACGTAAGAAAAAGACAAGGTATGTTTTTAAAGTTATATTTTGTTACTTTCAACAATTTCAATTATCTGTTACCATTCATTTGTCCTCTTAATAAGCGTAACGCTTCCATCTACTGTCATTGCTGTGTTAGACAACCAACAATGAAGACACATGCTGCAATGGTGTCATGTACTACAGCAGAGTGAGAGAGTTTAAATTAAGCCGTTTGGTATTATTTGTCTCATCTGTTGCCCGTAAAATTTAACATCAGATTGCAATTATTTCGGAAAAATCATAATAATTATTGTTATCATTATTTTTAAGAGGGAGAGTGATATGATATTTCGATGTGCTTGAGGACGTATAAAATCACCCATACTTGATCACGTTTGGCCTTTTGACATGAAAATCAGTCAGAAGTGCTCTTCTTAAACCCCAAACTCATTCTTTCTGGCTTAAAGCTGCACCTCTTAAATATAATGTAAATGTCTGTTCTGGAAAGGTGGAGTCTGAATGTTCAATTCATTAGAACCGGTTTCCGAAGTCTGGAACATTTGTCTTCCTGTATCCTGTCTCTCCCAGGCAGAGCCTGTTAACGTTACCATAATGTCCTTTTCCTTTGTTATACAAAAGTTTGATGTTGACTTGATGATCTGAGTTAATATAGAGTTAATATTAGGTTGGCACTAAATATTCATCATATACCTCATATAGATCCACGTATGTACATAAACAATTCTATATTGTGTTTTTTTTTCAAACCAAATTATTTCACTATATTTTCTCCTAAAGTAGGAAGCAGCACTCAAAAAATATTTCATGGTTTTACTTAATCCCAGTACACCAATACTTACTTAATCTAAGAGTTATACCTCCGCGTCCCTACTTTTTGAATAACAATATTAAGATAAGAAAATAATGGACATATGTCAAAACGACGTGACTGGATTGGATAATTGTAGCTTTTTCTTACATACAAAACTAAAAAACATAAATTTCATCAGTGCTATTTCTTCTGATTTACTCAACTATGTTTATTCTGTTCTGTTCTTTTAAACAAACTCTGAGTTTATCCCTGTACTCTGGGTTGATCTAACCTGAAATGAGACTCCTTTGGTTCCTGAACTGCTGATCTGAGTTGGTTTAATCAACTCCAAGTTAGTTAACTCTGACTTAAAATCGTGCACGAGGGTGATCCAAAACCATCATCGATGGAGCCCTGTTACTCTAATTCGCCATGAAAAACACTGAGACCCTACGGTCACCGTGCTTCACGGCATTTGAGCTGGAAGTTATAATGCACTCATGAGAGTATATATATATATATATATATATATATATATATATATATATTTATACTTCTTTTTCTTTCTTTCTTCAAAGAGAAACAGGGATCCATCAAAGAAGGCAAGAAACTGGCATTGGAATGTATCTGCTAGTATTACTGTGAGAAAAGGTGGCGGAATGATATTTATTTTAATTTATGGACAATAAGCGCACATGAAAGTAGCTGAAACTAAATAAAAATACAGAGTTAAACCTGGGTGGACACAGAACTCGCTGAAGGAATTTTATACTTCATCTAAGAACCCTTCGGGATCCCCCGAACCCCCACGGATGAGCCAGAGAGGGTTGCATAACTTCTGGAATATCTTGCGTGGACTGCTGCCACGGCGAGCTTTGGTCCAAACCTACTTATAATATTAGTCCGTGGATATTTTTTCCGTGGCTTTACTATCAAATATTAGGCGATGTTGAAGAAGAAGCTTCCGTTTGAAAGAAAAACAAAGTGGCACAGCGCAAAGACTGAGCAGATGTAAGGGAAGTCCACGGTGTGCAATGTTTTAGATGTACGGCTGGAAAATGTTGAGATAACTGAGGGGATGGAAGTGGTTTCAACCTGGGTCTCTCAGTCCTCCCCTCCTTCAGGCTTAGACAGGGGAGGAGACGGGAAAAAACTCAGGAATTGTTGATGAAAACCTGCCAGCGAGCAGGTTACTTTCACAGAGTAAGTTACTGACTCTGAGTTTAACTTGTACCTAGCCATCTGGAATGGCAGACCAAGGGGTTTACCTCATCTAAGGGTTAACAAACTCAGAGTTTCCCGCTTCCTGAATTACCCTCCTGAACTTGGACAAACTCAATTTACTGCTTTGGTTGTGCAATTCACTCAAAACTGAAAAGTTGCATCAAATCAATCATATTTTGTTGTTCAAGCAACACCTGCTAAAAGGCTAACACATATATATTTATTTAATGAAGTTTAATGAACATTGATTGAATTGAGCAACACACAGACTTCACTTTTTTCAGTGAGGTAGACAAATGAGGGAATTCTTTTTTTTCAAAGATTTGAGCCTGATGTTGCTTATTTCTCCGCTGCTGACTTTTCAGCCATGTCTAATCCATTCAATCTCTGATTTACGGAATCTTTTTTCTGGCCAATCATATCCTTATCTAACTCCTTGGAACAAAGGCATTCCTCTCAGAATTAATACGAGGCCAGAAGCACTAAATGGTTCCATGTTAGAGGCCCCTTTGGGACTGTGGTTGAGGTCCACCCAAATCAAATGGTCGTAGGACCATCAAGGAACAAACGTCTTTTCACGGTTCGTGATACCGGGAACTATAGAAGCAAAGTGTGCTCAATTTGGTATTACTTTGTTTGACTCAGGTGAACAGAAACAGTAGAAGAAAAGTATTTTGCATACTTCCAACGGATCGGATCATGAGTAGGACTAGGCAGTTGTTTGCTTCGTGGAAAAGTCCTTGTTTATGCAGTTTGGCCCTAATAAAGTTCAGATGGAAGAAGACCTTTTGAAAAAATTTTACTTGAACTATTCAACAACTTTGGGCTGTGGCCTCCGGACTGAGCTCCACACGTACTGAAGATAAACAGAATGCCACTAAGGGTGTTTGACCAGTCTATATGCATACTGTAGTTTAAACAGGATGCTGTTGTGTTTTAGTTTCAGAATTTATGAATGTTTGAGGTTTGAGAATCATTTCTGCTCTCTTCTACTCCAGTATATTAAAGTCGGGATTTCCCCAACTCATCACCACCACAAAACAATATTTCACTGCAGAACATTACATGATGAATGAAAATAATCTATGTGACGAGGTAGAGTAACTCAACTGTAGTCTGTGACAGAAGGCAGAACAGCTTCCAAAAGCTTTCCCTCCCTCAGCAGAGGAATTACTGGTCTCATAGGAGTAACTCCAGTTGTCTCTCTCATAGATATTGAGACACAAAGAGTAACATTAGCATAAGTTATTAGACTTATTCTTGAACATATATGACAAGGTAAATGTTTGACTGCAGGGATTGACCCGTTGATCTATTTAGTTAACCATCATTTACAGCTAAAGACAGATTTTCTGACTTAAATCAGGATTTATAGTGTGAATTGTGTAGTCAAGGTCCGGACTGAATTATGACCTTTATTTTACCCTATGGGAAGAAAAGGTAAAGCATTTCTGGCTTTTTCGGGGTTTAATTAGTGGAAGAAATGAGTGAAAAATTCATTGGAGACCACCAGTTTGCACAGCAAGAGATTATAGTTCCGCATTATTTAGAAAAACTCCATCTAAAATGCCCTTCAGTGATAGTCAGAGGAAATTCTACTGCATAATTGAGCACATCTGTAGTTAGAATTTCAAGAGTAAATATAAATATAAATAAATCAACAGCTATCATTGAGTCCATCAGTCATCCTGAATGAACGTGATGGATCGAAAGCATATAAGGGCCGATGCTGGAGTTGCCGGTGATATTAAACATCTGCATGAATTCTTTGGAAGCCGGTTAGTATTCATGGAATGTAAATAAATATTCAAGTCATTTCTCCATCTGATCTGTTGTATAATTTAATTTTTGGCCCTTGACCATGCTTTGCGCACCTTTCATGCCTTTTCCTTGAAGATATATCTATTCTGTTGGAATCCAATGCTTGAAACTAAATTTTTGTTCTTTCGCTGCGCTACAGTGTAAGTGTGTGGAAGCACTCCCACACATACAAGATAGAGCTGACCCGTGAAATTAAACTCTTTCATTCTTAGCACTTCTCCAATGATTAATGTGAGCATAAACAGGGTGTGTGATGATTTCTCTCCCTTTACCACTTAAGGAAGCAACTCCAACCAACCAGTCCAGGCCTATACTCTTCGTCACCTTCAGAACCTCCGCTACTCTGACTCATTGCAGGGAAAGTAAACTTTTGACCACCTCCACACCAAGCGAGATTTAAAGGGGAGCACTGGTTTTGTTACTCGCCATATGTTTGGCGGACATCCAACATATATAAATAGCTGCAGTCTTGCTGTGTTCCTGTCTGTTGAGGCACTGAGTACGGATGAGAAATGTAAGAAGAGAAGAAGTCAGCATGAAAAGAAGAGGGACAGATCCTATCAGCTGTAACAGGATCTTTATGTTTAAATCATATTACTCTAATGGAGGCTTGACCCCTCCTTTGGCAGTGTGTAAACAGAAAGTATTCACATTTGTTATTCTAACTGCGAGGACACCCCCGAGCTAGACCCAGAACTAGCTGGAGAGATTATATGTCTGATGCGGCTAGGGAACGCCTTCGGGATCCCCAATGATAAGCTGGAGATTGTTGCTGGGGAGAGGGACATCTGGCATACCCGACATCCACCAGGACCCGACCCCGGATAAGAAAAAGAAAATGAATGGTTGGATAGATGGATAACAATATTATTATTAATAAGAATTATAATAAGCATCAGCTTTTTTTTGCATAGCACCTTTAAAAGTAACTGTTTGTAAAACAAAGTGTTTTGACAGACAATGGTCAAAGCTGGAAACTAAGAGGACTAGACAGCAAGAGAAGCACCAAAACCATAAGGCCAAAGAAATATAAAATTATTTAGAAAGATAATTGAGATGAGAGAAAGTCAAAATAACAGCCAATAATTTAAAAAAAAGCAATGAAGACGGTGAAGTAATAAAACGCAATAAAACTAATATGAAAAAGATTTTGTTTTTAAACGAAACACTACATGACATGCCGAGGCTAAGTTAAACTCAAAAAAGTAAGGAAGTAAATTAAAGGGATTAAGACTATAAAAGAAAATAGAAGGAAAATGAGAAAAAAGTGAATACAAAGAGGGATAAAAGTATACAAGGGCAATTATAAGAAATAAGTCAAGGCAGATGGAGATGGCGCACCAAAGGGCGAATGATAGCAATAAAACAAAGGGAGAAACATTAGAGGAGACGCCCCGCGGAGCGATCAAAAGCAATAAAATAAATGGAGTAAACAATTTAGATGACGTCTCAAAGGGTTTTGCAAACGAATGACATCATGCATAAGTAAGTCTGTAAAATGCTTTTACAATTGATTTATAGGTAGTCACTAATTCGGAGCAGTGTTGTCAGGTGTACGACAATTTCACCCCCCGTACGATAAATAATGGCCAAAATACCAAAACGTATGATAATTTGGCCATTTCATAACTCAAAGATTTAAGGCCAACTCATCTTATTAAACTGGAATTGAGCTACTGACTGTCTAGCAGTTGTGTTCCTGGCTCCTCTCACCTGTCGTCTTTTCAGCCAATCAAAATGCTGCTGTGACGAATCGCGCGGAACATGAAGATAAAGGGTCGGAGAGGCGAGAAGAATGAGGACATTATAGACAGAAAGTGAGATTCATCGCCTCCAGGCTTACAGACATGGATGGGAAAATGACCCCAAGCATCAGTGAAAAAAAAACCTGTCCCCAATGCAGAATTCAAAAACGCAGTGCTGACAGAGAACATCTGAGAAGGACCGACGTCAAACAGGTACGAAAATGGCCGTTAATCCACATCATTGAACATCCGTCTTTGTAAGTGAATGTGTCTTTTTATGTAATAATTAAGGCTGTTTCATTGATGTTTTATTTCAGATTGGGCGTCTTTATAATGTGTAAGACACAGAATATAACAATACAGCTATCAGTCTGACGTCCCAAAGAGGACGATGTCTGATTGACAATAGTTCATTGGGTTCTTGCTGCGTCTGCACTCCTCTCACAGAGCTAGACGCTTCTCCGTCAGCAAAAATATATTCCCCAACTGTTATGGGATTATAATTATAGGATTCAGCATTGAGCTCTAACAGGAATTTCAAGGAAAATCGACGGATAGGGAATTTTTTCTCAGAATAAGATACTTTTGAGCCTCTGGTACGATAAAGGTAAAACTCCCATCTGCCAACGCCTAACCTCCTCTGGTAGCCGACGAGCCCCGACTTCAAAGTAGGTTGACTCAGACGCAGGTGAGCTTTAAAATTCATCATGGAAATCTTAAAATCAATTCTAAAACAAACAGGAAACCCACATAATGAAGGCAGGAGAGTGGTGACGTGGTCATCTCTGAAACACAGGAAGACAGTTATTATATTAATTTGTCAACCTTTCATTGACGCCACCACCAGTCACTGTCTCCCTGCCAATTTTTTGCTTACTACCTCAAATTAGACGAACCTATGCCCAGAAAAAGCTGAATGAAGCAGCTCCGTCTGAATATCAAGAGGACAGATCAAATAAAACAGCTCAGCATGACACAACAAACTCTTCTGATGCAGCACCTGCAAAAAACGTTGCAGGGAATTGCTTTTTAAGTTTCACAACCTCATACGAAGCTTACTTTTCATAGTCCAACAAGTGAACTAAGGTTATATTAACATCCTTTCTCTTTTTTTGTTTTTTTTAAAGTTTATTGTGAGATGTTGTATGCGGGATGTTTTTTCCTGAAGGTGCACATTTACCAGTGTAACACCCACATAGACCTCAGTATCAGGAAGAACTGGCTTGTTTTGGGGAAAATTTGGTTGTATATTTCTGACACTGGCGGGAGTTTTATTTGCAAACTTTTCAGGCCAGAATTTCTCAACTGTCGGTACAATGTAGGCCAAACTTGATGAATAGGATTCAACGCGAGTGATTTACTCTAGTAGTTCATATTTTCCTCAATAGGGGGAGCTTTTGATGAAAGACACAGTTTTTCCGATATAACTTCGTAGCCATTGTCTCTATATAGTCCGAATTTAGTAGTTTATATTTTACTCGCTAGGTTTTTTTTTTTTGTTTGTTTTTTAACCAAAAACACTTCTCCGAACATGATTCAGAAACCATTATATGGAATATTTTCATCATTTGATCAATTCCATGCTCACAAATACCTTAGTATTGAGAGGAAATTGCTTGATTTTGGGAGATATTGGTTGTATATTTCAAAAGTTTTTGTGCTATAAAATCTCAAGCATTGGTTCGATTTGTCCAAATTTGGTCCATATGAAGTGACTAAAGGAGATCCATCAAGTATAAAGCTTTTTTTTTTTTACTTTTATGAAAAATTCTGTGGAAATAATTTTACATTTAATTTGAGGGTTCAATCAGGGGGATTGAACCCTCCCCCCCCACCTTTTTTGAATAAGAAGACTAAGCAGAAGTTCCAGATATGTGACAACATCACACGTCGGTGATGACATTCAAGAAGTGGGCTTAAAAAACACTGAGCTACTCTTGAACTCTGGCTGATAAGAAAAACTTGAGGTTTTCCGGTTTTAGAGCCGTTTCTGTGAGTTGGTTCATTCAATTCTGAGTTGTTAATCTCTGAGATCAAACTGCGCTCGAGGCCATTTATGATCAGAAGCCATCGTAAATGGAATTCAGATAGTTTGTTTCAACCAGTGAGACACCATAACCTCATGTTGATTGAGCAGTTTTAATGCGTTCAGGAGCAAATATTCAGGAACTCGGTTTCATATAAGAAGGAGAGAAAACCTGTGTGGGAGTGAGATCAATGTTATATCTCACATTGATTTCAAAAGTGTTTATAATATCAGTCACTGGCTTTGTTTTCAGTATCTTTAATATTATAGCATTTTTGCCCCGATGTTGTAGAAGTAGCATCGCTTACTGAACATACAGAATACATTATTCGGTACGTTATACATTATCAGAGCTCTGTTGATTTCCTCTGAATGATGAAATTTGAGGGTATTTTATGTAATATATGGTGAAATCAGTATATCTCATTAGAACAGGTGATATGGTCTTATTTTATTCCATTTACAGAAGGCCGCAGCTCATAACCTGTAGTTTGCGCCGTAACTTCAGTCAAATAGAGGCATATATTTGCTTTTAAAGAAACGCCAGTTGGACTCTTGATCCTTTCCAGTTTTGTATTTTAAATGAAGCTTAAAGGGTATTCACACCACTGTTACTCATATAACAAGTTCTCTCTCAGGTCTTAGTACAGGAAAGGGAAAAAAGGGAAGCAAAACAAAATCATACTTAAATCTGGTTCTGTTCTGCATTTTTTTTTTTTAGATGCCTTTGAATGTGTTGATTTTTTTTTCCCACACTTGCATTAAAGGTTGTCTGTATGACTCAGCACTTCAATACAGGGAAGCATGAAATTGGAGCAACTTTGTCATCCACCAATTTCTTCCAACGGAAGCATAATGTGTCAAAAGAAGAATGAAAAGCATTGCAAATGAATGAATAAGGTTATTAGTCAGTGAAAAATGATAGATGGGTATATTTCATCTCATGAGGCATGATTGTTGAAGCCTGCATCAAATTATCGGATTAATTAAAACAGAAACTTCTTTTCAAATCTTGAGTCTCCGATACTGATGGGTTATATTTTCAAAGGGTCCCGTTTATAACATCTGTGAAACTGAATAAGTAAAACAGACATACGATTTCCTCACTCTATCTGATCTGTAATTATTTTGACGCAGTTTCCCCCTTGCATCGTTGATTGTCTTCATTGATTTGATAAGGACGTAATAACGGAGCTGGAATCGCCGCGGAGCTACGCGCTGTAAGACCCGCTTTCAAGAGTACACATAATTACAAATGTGATTTTCTGATTCAAATTTAAAGCAGCTTCCGTACAAATCCTATCGTTTTTCCACTCAAAGCTTTTTTTTGTCCCTCAGTAAGTGATGCATATCCATTGCAGACAACGTTTGATAACAACATTGGAAAATAAATGTGTAAACCAGTTAAGAATAACTTCTGAGTCATTTGTAGTTAAAAACTATTTACTGGCATTCCTCTCAGACCGGTTACCGTTTCTTCTCTTCTGCTTTGTTGTAGTCTTGTCTCGTTCTATGGTGACGTCTGTTTGTAGCTGAATCAGTAAATATTTGAATGGACTTGATAATTTTCCAGTCTTTGACAGCTACTTTATAAACGGAGAGAGAGAGAGAGAGAGATTAGCCATGCGGTAATATCTTTTATACAGCTTTGCTGCATCTTACCGTTACAATCCAGCACCACTCAGTATGGCCATACATTTTTTACTGCTATTATTATCAGGGATATCATTCCCCGCTGATAATCTCTGCATAGACATTATTTGTATGATTTAACTACTGAGCCCAATGAATCTGAGCCTAGAGATGGTTGCAGGGGCTGAGAATAAAGGCTGCAACACATAAACAGATCAGCAGCAGCAAAGGAGGCAAAGGGAGACGTCGGAAAACGTTGCAAATTAAATAGGCCCCAAATTAGGAACGGGTGTGTCGATGGCCACTGAGGTGAATGAGGCATGTAGTTTGTGTTTGTGTGTTTGTATGTGTGTGTGTGTGTGTGTGTGTGTATGCAGTGGTTTTCTGCATGATCTAGCGTGGAGTCTTCGCTCCATTAATGGTGGCGTCCCAAAAAGATTACAAATGTATTTAACTATTCAAAATGCTGTTATCGTGCGAATTCACCGACAATCCGCAACAAAAGGTTAAAATTTTATGAAAACAATGTTGTCGCGTTAATGTCCACACAATTTCACAGGCTGCATTTGATATTTTATCTTTCTTTCAGTATAGAATAAGACGTACAATGACGGTTTAAACTCAGCAGCCCCCGAGGTTCTCTTAGAAGACTGTTTCCACTCTTTCTATAACATAATGAGCTCCTGCTGCCAGCGAGCCATGTTCCAGTCTGACCTTCAGCCAGAGTGAGGCATGGAATCAATAAACTTATATGTACTACTGACTATATAGAATAATACAAATATTAACTCAATAGCTGCTGGGGTTCTTTAAGGAGAAGATTGCTTTTCTGCATTTCATGTACAGTAGAAAAGCTGAGGTCATCGCTGCTGCTTGACTTCTCTGTCAAACCAGCACTTTGCAGTCGGTCAAAGGAGGAATGTGTGAAGGAAGTTAAATGGAGCGTGAGTAGACTGCTGGTGATTTTAAGCAGAGGAATATATCACTCCTACCCGCAGGTGTTTGTGACAAACTCTCCTATATCATCAGACTCAAGACTTGATATTTTCAAATACTCCTGTTGAGTGTAGACACAGCACCCAAAGGTCCTCTTTGTCGGGCAGAGAGGTGCTAGAAGTGTTTAACACTGACAACAAAATGTGAAATTACCTTTAGAGTCAAAGTTTGTCACTGGGTTCAGCCATGCATATTTATTACCTCTCAATGTGGTGTCTGTTCTGCTCTGGTGAAGACAGTAAAAAAAAAGTCTTTGTTCAGTCAGACAACTCCCATAATCATTGTTTACTATTATTATCATTATTACTTTATTATTATTTATTATTATAATTATTATAATAATAATAATGTTTATTACTTTAATAATAAAAGCATAAAAGCTACGCCTCTGCTATCGGCTCTTTCCTGTTGTGTGGGGTTAGGAAGTTTCTTGCTTAGTTACTTTGACAGATTTTTGGGAGGCTGTTTTTGGAGTGTAAAGATTGACAGTGACCAGAATACTTCATTATTTCTTAGCATGGATTCAGGGCTTGGGGTGCCAGACATGAGCGCCGTTGCCCTGAGCCTTCTGCTGTTTGTGTTTTGCATCTCGCTGCGTTTATGTGAACGAGTAGTAATTCAAATCTGCAGAATTGATGTGTTTGTGCTTTGCTGACTTCCAATTAAGGGGTCGTCTGCAGAGGGTCAGCAGCACCTGTGTGTGTCCAGGCTTGAAAAGATAAAAGGGTGTCAGGATAGATTTAGTGGACATCATTCATGGTCACACCCTGATCCCGCCTTAACTGGTCGCCAACCTCCTGCTGCCGTTGAGCAAAGTGTTGAGTGGCCAGTGATGGCCGACGCTGAACCTATTTGTCTGACGTGTGGAGATAAATATAGGATGAGTCAAACTGGAGGTCAATAATACACTAATGGCTTTATAGCGCGACGGTACAGGCTTACACAACTAAAGGCTGAACTATACCGCGCTTGTGAGTGTCTGTGATTATTTTTTAGTTTAGGCAGTTGCCCATTCTAGGTGATGTTTATCTTTATTTCCTGTCCGAAAAGATTAATTTCCCTGACAAGATTTGCTTCCGCACAAACCAATTTCACATTGCCGGCCCTCATCATGAAAAAACAGGCGCATTTATTTTGTTTAATGTTCTACAAAAAAAAAATCTGGGTCACAATGGAAGAACATGTAATGCTTGATAGTGTAGATAAACAGCAGTCGACTTGTTTGGTTTGAAGGTTCCAAAACAATAAAGAGACATATTTTCTTCGAGCTTATGGCTAATAGAGTGGAAATTTTCTTGTTAGACCAACTTTGCAGAATTATGCTATTAACGATGCAGTATTTTTCCCAGAAACCTTTTTTCTGGGAAAATACTGAAACTACAATCCGGAGGGCAGACTCACTTTGACTCCTTTGATTAACTCAGATCTTCCTATATTTTGTTTAGGCTCATTTTAACAAAGAAGCACTGTGTGATGCACTATGTCGTTCTTTTTAACTGTATCGAACTAACAAAGCTTACATTATAAGCAAAAGGCATTTTTAACAGATTTTTGCAACAGAGGCTGAATAACGCTGCTTGAGGGAACCTTCCTATAAATTCTGGATTATGGTGACATTTTACAAATGCATGTTTCTGCCGTGACTAAAACCCTGATATTCTGTTTTTCATTGTGCACCAAGATTTGTTACTGCTGACAATATCAACACTCATCATATGTGAGCTGCATGTAAAGATCGGATGACCATCTCCGTATGTAAGATGTGGTATCAAGTGGGTTTTTATTTATTTCTAAGGCTCTTACCAAATTTTTAACTCTCCTTATGTCTATTATTTGCTTTCTTTTAATGTGGAAACATGCTCAAATGACTGGATTACTTTGCAGGTGCCGGTTGTTCTAACTGAACTTTGAAATTCAAGTTTTTCTTAAGGTGCCCCTGCAACCTGGAATAACATGCAGAACAACATTGTAAAAGCTCACAGCCTTTTTATCCTGAGGGCAATATAAATATTTACTATCACAGTATTTTATTTCAAGCTGCTCCTTTTTCAGTTTTTTCTGTTTTATATTTTAAATTCTCTTATTTATTTATTCTCCTTCTTTCTCCCTTTCCAAATATCTTTTTTTTTCTTTTACCAAAAGCTTTTATTTTTCTTGCTGTTTTGGTTTTTGATTGAAGTATTTACACTCTTCTATACTTTAAAAGAGGTCCCTACCTCAGTGTATTTCCGACCTGAAGTAAAGATTGAATAAACTACAGGGATGCAAAGGTGAAACTACTCTTAATTCTCCACTTTAGTTCATTTCCTAACATCCCTTCTATGCAGCCATCGCCTATAATTCAACATGCAAACTATTGCCACAACTTCTTATTTGTATTCAGTAGAAACTTTTTTCCTTCGGTTCTTATCTGTGCTGCTTTCAGACCCTCTCTGCGGTGCTGTACGGATTCTAAAGCGTGCTTTGGTCTTTGGCCGGGTCATGTATGATTGCAGTGTTTATGTATTTTGTTGCGTCATTAACGCTTGCAGTGCATTTTTTGTTTTTAGTAATGTTGTTTGTTTGCTGTGTTGTTCATGTGCATTGAATTCTGCCATTGACCATACATAAACCCAACGATTGAAAAGAAAGTGATGAAGATTTTTTTCGATTCCATAGGCAGCCTCTGAAATTGTGAGTTACTAAACTGGGTGGACTGGGCTGTCTCTTTGTTTTTCCTAGTTCCTTTTCTTTGCTGCCAGAAGGCACCCTGTTCACAACTTATCTGATACCACACAGCAAGAGGAAAAAGGAAATTGAGATTGCATAAGCAATTAGGAGCCGTGAATGAGGTCAACGACTTTCCACAGCAGCAATACTTTGCCTTCTGTCGGTCACCCATGCATGTTGATCCAAGTCTCTCACAAAACAATGAGCTATGACGAAATGCGCTTAAAATTGCACATTTTCAGTCAACTGGGCCTTTCCAATGAAGAGCACCTCATGTAGAATGAGGGTTGAGTAGTTTAGGTCTGACTCACTGCCTCTGGATGAAAAGTTCCTTGAGAGCAAGCAGATATGAAAAGGCGGAAGAAGAGTTTTATTGTAAGTTTTGTTTACGTAGCACATTTAAATAGACCAAGTGCCAATAACATGCAACTCAAGAGGTTATATAACAACATAAACGGCACGGACAAAGTAAGAAAATTTATGTTAGATGGAGTTGAAAATCTTTTTTTTTTTTCAAGAAAACAAACAAAAGTGAAATGATACAAAACAAGATGTGAGAAAATCAAAAATAATACAACGGTGGAACGAAGGCATTATAAGGTAATGAAAGCTGAAAAAATAAAAGCAATTAAACTAAAAGAGGATAAGACAAATAGATGAAAAATAATTACAATGAAATAGAAGATGACAACACATCATGAAATAAAAGCAATGAAACCAGAGTTCAGAGAGAGCGTCGGCCAGCGGGACGGCTATTGCTTAGTAAAGAGAAAAAAACAGAGCAGCACTCTGATGTCACTCCGGCTGGGTTTACTGGTAAACACAAACAGCAATCAAAGCAAAGTTCAAGCATCCATTTGATATTTTAATATTGACTCTTTGGGATTCTCTGCCTGTGCCGCACGGGAATCATTTTGCACTACTTCATCGAGAAACAACCTTTCCTTACCCTGTATTCTTTTATTTACTTCATCACAGATTCCTCAGTATCATCAACGCGGTTTGAATCTGGAAGCCCGGGGAAAGGAAACCAATTGGATCCTGATTAATTGGGTCCAACCCGCCAGTTCTGTGCTTTCTCTGTCCTTGTATGTATGTCACCAAAGTGAACCTACCCACTACTGCAAAGGCTCTGTGCTGAAACGCGTAAGTGTTTGTACATTCTAATGTGAGCCAAACAAAGAATTGAAATGTGAGTGGTTTGTTCTCCTGAACTTAAAGACTTGAGATTTTGCTACCTTTTTCATTTTTTGGAACAAGCTCACTGGATATAGAGTTTATCGCTCCGCTGAGAATGAAGCGCAAGCTATTTTTCTAAGCTCTAAGCTATTTAACTAAGATAAAGCATATAACGGGCCAAAAGAGGGATGTGGTTAAAATCATTTGATTGACTCTTTTGATAAAAAAAACCAGCAGTACGAACAGCGTGAGCCTCAGAAGCAAGCCTTCTGGTTCTGATAACAATCATGAGCGTCAAGCTTCCAACAAGAAGTTGAGTCGATTTCTTTAAGACTGAATATTACAACATCAATTACAACATCGGATCTAATATGAAGGACCAGCGCTGCCTATATTCTTTTAGTTTAATTAATGTGAGGGACACACAAGTCTGTTGATTACTCCAAAATGCACTTAATTTGTCTCCTATAAAGAAGTTAAATGTGTTTATTCTTTAACTGATCAGTGCCTGTTTGCTTCGTTATGAATGGACTCCTAAGAATCTCCACAGAACCCTAAAACTCCTATGGCATTGTAGGTTTCTTTAAATGAACAGGGACATACAGTATCCCAGGAACCACTGGGAAGGTTTCCAGGTTGTGCTGGGACAACTGGCATAATGCTAAAAAACAATTGCATGCCTCCTTACACAGCATTAGTGTTTAATAGACTTGTGCAGTCTCACGTACATTTAAGTTACTTTTCCAGTGACTGTATGTATTATTAACTCTGTATTATTGACATCAGCATATAATAATGCATATCTTTCACGGTTTGTGTTTATTTAATTCCTGATTGTTAGTTTTGTCACTTCCTTGTTTTGCACGATTGCCTCTACAATTCTACAGACAACTCAGTATCCGGTCTGCCAGCCAGTGGGCTGAATGTTTTAGGAAACAGGACTGAGTATCCTGGAGACCCCTGACATATAGCTCATGTGTGCAAGGGGCCATGCATGTCATAGATATAAAAGGACGGAACTGAAGGGTTTTATGTTCTTTGTGAGGTTTCAGTACTCCCCCATTATTCTGTGCTCCTGGGGCAAAGGATGACTACTTTATCTCTCCATCATACTGCAGTTCCTGATTTGCACACTGACCACAGCATTTAGTGTTCTTATTTGTTTGGACAGAGACCGGGTACAGCCCCTAATTACTGTAGTCCCCAGCCTGGGTAATTGGAGAACTCATTTTGCAGACTGGTGACATGCAACTCTTTCAGTTTCATGTCACAGTTTATGTTTTGCATCACACTTTTGGTATTATAGCAGCTCTACACACGCAACATGAAAGATATTACAATCCAATTATAGTGATTTAAAACAGAGCTAATCTCATGTCTAATCCCTCATTCTGACCAATTATTTTCTTCTGGAAATGTATAATATATGAAAATATGAATGCTTAAAAAAGATAGTAGAATAATGCCACTTTAATAGTAGAAGCCTTTTATAAACCCCACCGTGTACTTTATAGGAATGTATCGGGGCCGCTCCTAGTCAGATTAGTGTACTAAGCATAATTGGTTCATGGTGATCCTCCCCCATAACTAAAAGTATTTGTACGTGTCCTTAGTTTGACAGAAAGTTATATTTTGTCAAACATAAACAAATGAATTAAGGAAACAAATAAATCTAAAATAAACACTTCTGAGTCACATCATAAATATATATTTTATTGTACAACAAATAAATAATATAATAATAAAAATAATAGAAGTCGATTCTTCGACATAAGTTACTCACTTCAATCTAAGTTACTTCAAACTCAAATGAATAAATTATGGTTACATGTTACGGTTATGACGTAAATAACAGAATGAAAAATTTTACCTGTAAAATATCTCTCCTCCTCTCTCTAAGTAGTGCTTTGATGGAGCCTGAGGTGAATTATGCATATAATTTAACTTTAAGACTTTTGTTATAACATACCTGCATGTGAAGCTTATCTTATCTCTTTCTATCTCAAGTGCACTCTCACTGCCTCTCTCTCCCTCTCTCTCCCTCTCTCTTTCTCTCTCTCTCGGTCTCTCTTTCTCACTCTCTCTCTGTCTCTCTCTCTCACTCTCTCTCTGTCTCTCTCTCTCTGTCTCTCTCTCTCTCTGGCTCATCTCACCCGGTCCTCCGGTTCAAATTTTATTGTCACTATTTGTGACCACCACGTATTTCTCCCGGCTCCCCCCATAACCTTGATGACCTAAGCAAGCGCATAACAAGCGGCAGGCCAGTGTGAAATCACATTAAAATTCATTGCATTTGGGCTATAAAGGTCACTTAAACAAATGAATAAAGTACTGAAGGTTACAGGTAAAATGTAATAACTGTCACATGTTGAGGGGAGCATAACTCGCCGACAGAAAGTTTGTCCAAAGTCAAGTCATCTTGCATGAAGAGGTGATAAGTCTGTAAACACAGCATGTGTTTGAGTGGCTTTTACGCAAGATTTACAAGCTGGAGACCGGAGTCTGTGACCAATGAAAGCATTTTTCAGTTGCAGTTTGGTTTTAGTTTAGGAACAGAAACGTCTTGTCAGGTTATGTTTAGGAACCAGCTTGATGAAGTTAGGGGAGAGACCAAGCACCTTTTTTACAATGTTAAACAGAGAGCTCCCTGAACAGAGAGCCCTGCAGCCTTACTTCCGCCATTGGCTGTTAATTCAGTTGTTAAGTGTCTTTGCACATGTGCCACTGATATTTACCTTTGCTAGCTATTAAAATGTGATTTAGTTTAGGAAAATGTCAGCTAACCTACTTCAAGTCTCAAGAAGGCTATAATTTTTATGTGCTAAATCTTTTAAATGGGGTACTGCTCTCAGCCCGACCACAGGGTACAGTTAGCATGAGGGGGGAAAGCAAAGGAATGCGGCCTTCACTATTATTGCACCGCACTCGACACATTTATATGATAGGAACATTTTTGAAAACATAACTATTATGGCACATATATGGGAAATGTGGAATACAGAATTCCCTCCATGAATCCCCATTGATTGAACTCCTCAAATTAAATATGAAGTTATGTCCACACTATTTTTCACAAAAGAAAAGTAAAATGTGAACTTTTAGATTAAAATATGATACTTACAAGATAAATCTCCTTGTGTTGATTCGTATGGACCAAATTTCCAGGTCCATGAGTAAATTAGGAAATATTAAAGTAAATCACAATGTATATAAAATAGATCCCTTGAACATCGAAAGTTTCAATATGCTAACGTTGGCAGAGCGGCTAATGTTAGCAAGAGCACAGAGCCCGCCACTAGCCCGCTTTACCTGTCAATCATCTAATCGAGTCTCTTAAGCCCTTGAGAAAAACAGATATATATAAATAACACATTTGACTTATGTCTTCTGCGCACATTTAGGGTTAATACATATGTGTTTTTTGAGGAACAAAGCAGACATATAACATAATGGAATGAACAAGGCTAACAAAGTTTTATTTTCACTTCATAAATTCATACAATTGGTTTAAGACATCACGAGGATGACAGAGTGTAAAATTATCAGAACACATACACAATGCACATAAGCATGAACCTTACTTACAGGGTAACCCTTCAAAATAAGAGCAATTAAAAATAAACTAGTCATTATAGTTTTAAAACTTTCAAGAAAAAAAAAAATCGGAATATGGTTTTAAAAGTTTCATGGAAATAAAATCAGAATCGACTCAAATCTTTATCTGTCCGATAAAGATTTTGGCCGATTCCGATAAACTTTGTTTAAAGGTTATAAAAATCGGCAAACACAATTGCACTCTGTGCACCTTTAAGTACTGTTTGATGCTGCACTGTGAAACATGGATTCTCCAAACTGCATTACAAAAATCATAGATGTGCAACATTGTTGATCCACGTTAGATACCGGTTGTTCCTCTTGCATCAGTCGACCACTTGTTGATCAGACACTATGTTGACAGCTGTGAATACAAGGAAGTTGTGCGTGCTGTTGAAAAAAACCCAGAAGTGTTAATAAACAGTGAGGATGTGACTTCTCACATTAATCCATATGATTTTCTAAACGACAATTAGTAGACGGTCTTTGCTCATTATGCCAACCTCAGAGAAAAAAGAATGCCCTCAATGATTTGGGGTTACAATAAGAAATCCTTCATACAAAGAGAAATCCTCCTGCAGTTGTTTTGAACAAGTTCAAAATTAACCGAGGTCCAACTGATTGCATTTCTGCTGTACTATTCTCTCTGTTGCCCTGAGTTCCTTTAACATCCACTGGCAGATAAAAGATTGGTCCAGCCTTGTCTTGCTAGGAATGATTTTCCCAAGGAGAGGCCATGAGTCTTTACGCCATGCTGATCAATTCTAGACATTTGAGATTGAGCTTTAGACCAACTCCTAATCATGCCTCTGATACTGTGGCCTTTCATCCTCTCCATCCTCCAATTACAAAACTCATCTTTCCTCATTAGAGACAGAGGTCGGAGCTTTCAGTGCTTGTTCAGGGCATTGATCGAAATCATAAATGACTCCAAGAGCTGTTTCACAAAAGGTCCAGCTGTATTATTTAAGATTTATTTTAGGATGAGGATTGCCAACATCAGTACTTAATGTAGGAATTTTGCATGGGTAAACAAAAATGAGACACTAGCATAAAAACAACAGAAATATATACTAGAAATATAGATCGGTATTAAGATATATAAGCATTTATCAGTCCATCTTAATTTCTAGCCACAATGAAAGTTTACTTGAAAATACAACTTTTCTAATGTGGTCTATATAAGCTGAGCTATTTCTTACTCGTCAGAGACCACGATACTGTAAAGCCGCACAGCTAATATTTTCAAGATCAGTGTGTTTGAGCACTGAAATGCGTATTTGTCTGCGTGATCCACCTGTCTGACAACACGCTTCCACTGCAAAAAACGTGAAGAACTATTTCTGTACATATCAGGTAGTGACGAATACTGGCCACCGATGTCAAGATCTGCAGTTCCACACTTAAGATTGACGTAAACAAATTGAATTGATTTTCAAAGCGACATGACATGAATCACAGCTGTAATAAAATGTCAATCAAACTTTGGAGTCATTCTACGCCTAGGCTTATTCTAGCGATCCGTTCTCTTTAACCCACCTCAGCAGGATACACGGATACGCTTGGAGTCCATTGCAGCTGGAGGAATTTGGAAAAGTTGCCATTTCCTCATAGGTCTGAAACATAAAGACAAACAACCACTTATGGCCGCGGGAAATTGAGTGTCACCAATTCACCTATATTGCATGATTTTTGACTCTGGGAGGAAGCTGGAAAACAATGGGGGAACCCACGCCAATTACACTTAAAAAGGGAACCTGTCCCCCAAATGGATCTGGGCCTAAAACCTTTTGGCCAAAAATACATCCTCTCTTTGTTATAGATCTCCACCAATACCTGCATTTATTAAAGTTTCGTGTCTTACGTTTTTTCTTTTCATTAAAATAGACTATTTTGCATTTACTTTATTATTTAAAATTCTTTGCAAAATGTTTAAAGTCTAAACATTAATTTCACCAAACTTGACAAACTAACTGCAGTTAGGAATTTAGCCTTTCATGATAACGCAAGCACAAATACTCAGGCTGACTTTATACCAGTAGCACAACCTCAACCCTTTCATATGTTTTTCCATATTTGTGTTTCTTTTTGGAACAGGGTCAGTTCCTAAACCCGTTCGCTTATCTTGTTCTGTGGCCTTTACCACACACACCCTTAACCAGGTCGCGCCGCCTTTCTGAGAAAGGACAGCGTGAGTCTTTCTCACCTACATATCCTGTGTCAAAAAGTAAGTGCACAAGATGAGTAAGGTTGCAACGCTTCAATACACCAAAGTCTTTTTTGTTCAACATGCCACAGACTAACTAACCGGTGATTCAAAATGTGTGAACATGATGTACGGATGCTGCAGACAGATTCTTTTTGTTTTGTAGAGTAACTGCCAATTAGAAACCGTTGTAGACGGTACTCTCCTTGTCTGGTCACATCACACACATAATGTAGAAGAGCCAAAGTGCATTTCACCACTTTGCCACTTTTGCGTTCCGTATGTCGGAAGTGCTGCACAGTTGAATGCGAAGCTCAACATTAGTTGGTGATAATCAATTATCCACTAGTTGTAACATTGCATCAGATGCTGTATATTGAATTACATGGGCTGTGCCAGATAATTTGACACTTCAGATGAAGCATGCCCCACAACTGAATGGAAATCATTCCACCATTACTTATCACATTCTGAGACCTCTCTTTGTCAAAAGTGTGAAAAAAAAACCAGACGGAATGTGGTCTAAATTTAATACCTAATGATAAGAACCTCAATTATGATTTGTTACACTGCTTCAGGCATTCTCTATTCACTCTCCTCAGATGAATACTGACTTTCATCATATCTTGACTGTAACTAAGAATTATTCTCTGTTTTATCTTCCCCTGCCCCTATAAATCAAGATTATTATTTTCGGCTCAACCTTAGGAACCAGAGAGATTGATTGTTTTAGGGTTGGGGGAATCAGTCAATCAAATGATCTCGCCACCACAGGTACTGTACAATTTGTTATACACATGTAATTAACCTTTTCACTTGTTTCGCAGCAAATGTCAGAGAGATAGAATAAACAACGATGCAGGAAACACTTGGTCGATATCCATGAAGACTGATAGCACCTGAACTGTTTTCCATAACAAAAAGTCTTTTGAAGTCAAGATTAGTTAATGTTTATGCTAATAGAGCCCAGAAACCTTTTTTTTTTTATGTAGTCGGTCTTGCTGACAATTATAGGCCGCGTTTACATGCTTGTTGTAGCTAAAATATCTAGCTAGTTTTAGAAGAATCTTTCATTCATATAAAAACTTTGCCGGAACGATCCTCGTCTAAACGGGTCTGTAAACAGAACTGGCCGGACTGAAAACCTTGTACTATTCTTTTCAGGTCAGTAGGGGGGCAAAGCAACATCAAGCCACCTGCAGAGTTTGCCGGAGAATCGTTGATTAGCTCAGTAGAGTCGTCAACACAAACAAAACGTAATGTTCAACCTACTAGACATGTGCACAGCGATGTCACCTTCTTTACTGAACTTTCATTTTGCAAGTTTAAACAGAAAGGTAGCATTTTCGAAAAATTACTCTCTGGAATAAGTGTTCGAAGTTTTTTTGTTTTCAGTCTGTTGTCTTGACAACCAAACGCCAAACTGCAAAGAAGGTTACTATTTTATGCAAAAACCATTGTGGGTTAATCTTCAGACATTGCTGCTATCACAGGACCGGCAGTATCGCACAGTTTACAACTCATCTTTGTCATCCTCTAGTCTCTGTGCTGCCAGCTGGAAGACGCGGCCTACAGAACTCGAAGATTGAACGTCCAGACTTAAAACAGTTTCTATCCAAGAGCCATCACGGAATCACCTGTTGCCCCCGCAGCAGCAACTTCACTGTCCCTATAATATCCCATAAAGGCCGTCTCATCTAATAACATAATGTGCAATATTTGATAACTTTATTATTCTTACGAACTTTATTCTTTTTAAGCTGCTACCTGCAATACATGTGGGACAATAGTGAAATAATGCGTTACAGCCGCTGAACCTTTTTTTTATAACATTTTTTTACTGTTTTTATTATTTATTATGAATGTGTGTTGACGTATGTGCGCATGAGTGTGTGATGAAATTTCTAAACCCCTTTTTTAGACACCTCACAAGCTCATTCTGTTGTACAATGTGCAATGACTGTAAAGCTATTCCATTCTATTCTATCTGCCCTTAAGATTGAGATTCATATTGTGTGGTGAAATTATAACATTTTTATGTTCTTTTTTTCTTATAGGCCTGTTGCCTTGAACTTCTTGTGGCTAATTGTCACTTCTGTTTGGTAACGCCATCGTTCTATTTAAACCGCAGCAACCTGTCGGCCTCCACATCTGCTACTTCAAGCAGCTGAAGCTTCTGTTTATTTCTGTGTGTTTGAAGTGGTTAAGACTTGTGTCATGAGTTTGCTACTGAGAGAAGTGTCACAAATTCTGCCTCGTGTTCCTATTCTCACTAGTGCTCCATATCTGTAAGGAAATTTTCCACTTACATCGATCAGTATTAAATTCAAAAACTGGTCGATGTCCTATTCTGTAGGTTCCTCTTCTGCCGCAGAAACAGTTCTGTGTCTTCTGAATCCTTTCTGTTAGAACCATTATGAACATTTTCAGCAATTTGTGCTACAGTAGCTCTTCTGTGGTACCAAAGAACACTAGCCTTGCTTTTCGTCATTGAGTCCAACACGGGGTTCTATACACAGAAGTGCGGGAACACCCAAAAAGACTCACAGTTTTGGAAGTGTTCTGACCCGGTTGATCAGCCATCACAATTTTTGCCCTTGTTAATGTCACTCATGTCCTTGCACTTCACGAATGTCTTGTCCTACAAGCTCAACTTGAGACTCGACATCAACTTTTCTGACTTTATCTTAAATTTCTGTGTGATATATTTCACCCAATGACAAGTATAAAGATATAATCAATGTTGACCTGACTTAACATGTCAGTGGTTAGACTGTCATGGCTGAACAGTGTATGATCCACAATGAAAGCGGGAGAATCTACTGTTGCAAAAATTTAGAAGCGATAGATTGAGCCTCTGCTAATATGTTGTATTGAATAAAAGCTTGAGGTTGAATAATCATGTATTGTAACCATTTACTAGATTAAGGGATAGCCGACACATGATTCAGATTGACTTTCCTCCACCTTTTTCCTTTTTTATTGATTGTTTTATTTTTTTTACCTGTCTACACATATATTTATGGTTAGTGCCATAATCCATAGAAAGCATTGCTTAATTATGCATGCAGTTTTATCCTGCTGCAGATCAGACCATTAGTTTTTGTTTTTCTGTGCGTGTGTGCTGGTGACCTTCATCAGTCCTCTTTGAGAGACTGAACTATCACGTTTTATATGGAAATAATACATTTTTCTCATCCTCCACCGTTTTCCTATCGAGAGCTACAAGCCTTATAGAGCAGATGGAAATCTCTTCTCCAGATGGTCCCTGCTAGAGATATTATCACCATCCCAGCCCTGATGGTGGAGGTGCACAACTGGCCACTGAATAATATCCCAGCTACCCCTGTGACCATGGTTCCCCGTCATCACCGGAACAGAAAAAAACCAAGAGCAGGAAAAAAAAAAGGCTCCCTCTCGCATACATGCAGTATATGTGTAGGTGCCAGAATCAAGTCAACCTACACAGCGCTAAAAGTCCAAGGACTGTTTCTGATGGGGTCTGCTCAGAGTAGTGAGTCACTCAGTTCTACTTGTTTTGTTTGACGATGCTGATTCACTAGCGAATCACACGGGTGGAGGTTGAAAGCACAAAAAGGATTTCTAAGAAATTAGAAGTTCTGGAAGGACATTTAGAGTTGAACTTATGGTGTGAAGCGGCACAAAGACGACCGGAGAATGGGTGAGCTTTGTTAAGGCTATAAAGTCTGAGTGAAGGCTGAAGGTGGCTTGTTTCACCGTGAGAAAGAGGCTCAGAGAGAGAGAGAGGCAAAGTGATGTGCATTCATTTTGGCAGAGTAACTGCAATGTGCCAACTGGCAGTGTCGTCTAGTTTATTGTAATGAGCAGACTCTCATGACCCATGAATCATCCTGGAGAAATGTTCTTGTGAGAAACACAAGATTTTAACGAGCTACTTTTACAGTAAAGGGAGATTTGAATGCTCAGGAATCAAAGCTCTTCTCCTTCTGCTCCTGCAATCTCAAATGGATATTACACAGTATAGTGAATTCACCTTTTATTCATCTTCCCCCCCAACCCCCCAAGCCCCAACACGCGCACACACACACACACACACACACACACACACACACACAGATGCTGAGACGTTGCCATTTTTCCCTGGAAAGCACATTAGCTCACTTTTCAGCAGCATGTCATTGGTGTGCAGGGCGACGCAAGGGGTGTGTAATTACAGGCGACCATCATACCTTTCCTTTGTTAGCGTGTCCAAGAGGCGGTGATTAGAGGCAATTTTTCAATAGTCTTTTTTCTTTTGGCAGCTGCATTATCATCAACACCATTGGAAAGGAAGTTTGTGTGTCGTGTCTGTCGTCTTTGAGATGAGGTCAGTTGTGTGTTCTGCACATCTAACATTAAATGACCTCATCTGCCGACAAAGTTGTAGCCAATGACCGATGAACTGAGGTTGGCCCATAATCTGCTGTGAGCTTTGCTGTGAAATGATTGGACATGATTGTGGTAGTTGTTCACCTGACAGCAACTTATTTCAGAAGAGCTACACACTTAGCTTTTGGACAACAGTGCTGTGTGTCTTCAGCTCAGACTGTGTTTCACGGGCGCCTGCAGCGTCTTCTTTCTTTAGTAGCAGCTCCAAAGTAGAGTCCGAAGGAATATCACCGCCACCCTCTGTCCGCAACACCGCAGTACTAAAAATAATATGTACTTTATTTATCTCATGTTACACAGTACATTAATACATGCGTTGTCATGAAAGGTATCACGACTTTCGACCCATCCTTGACCAGGCGCCGGTAAAAGAGAGAAAAACATTTTATTTATTTATTTTTAGTGTATTATTTATTTATTCTAAGTCACATGGCACCATGCCCTGGGAGGTAAACAAGGCTTAATACCCTAGATCCAAATAGCATATGTGTCATACATCTTTTCTATTGTCTAAACGAAGCAATAAAAAAAGTGTTTCTGGGTGCGTCACTTTAACACTCCTCCCGAAACACTCCTGTTGTGATCTGGCTTTTGGACTTTATTTTATAATGTGTTGTGGCTTTTGCAGCGCGTTCCCCAAATACTGTGCATGTCATCCGATTGATGATGTTTTCTTAATTTGCTTGTGTTTTTTTGTATTTGCATGTGTTTTCTTGAGTTGAAGTGTATTCGTCCCTGTTGGCCAAAGTAATACAGTATAAAAATCTTTAGAAAAAACTATCCTCTAGATTCATAATTTATTAAGCACTGGCTTTCTGTGCATCAAATCCAATCCACAGCTTCTGAAACACGTCAAAGGTAAGTTCCTTGCATCAACCCAGCTTCAGAACATTTTACAAATATAAAAACATAACTTGTTTGCTGTTTATTAAGATTCATTTTTCTGTGATGGGGCTGATGTTTGATTTATCTTCAGTTTGTATCAACATGTAAGATATTTTCTTAAATGTTTCGTACAATTATTCAAGTGGTTAAGTGAAGAGAACAAGGTTCTTGTCGAATATTTTTGAAGGAATAGACAAATCTTATGTTACTAGTTATTATATTCCCAGAAATGTAACATGAATGGACAGGGAGCTTTCGATGCCGAGTTTCTACCTGGTGTCATTATACTGTGCTCGGTCAGGGTATCATTTTTCTTTCACTATATAGAAATACTCACAGAAACTCTGTTAAAAGATCCTCTTCTTCTTCTCAAAGGTACACAACCAGCAGATGGCTACATCTTTGCGTACTTCATTTGTATTGTGCGATTTAAGAAACAGGAACAACATTTTTGAGAGAAGTGTCAAAAAGAATCAATATAATGTTGTTACTGCCAAAAACTTGCGTTTTAAAAAGAAGAGTAAATAATTATCACACTTCAAGGAGCATGTCTTTAATCTGCTTGATTCCTACTCCTGTACTTGGAGACTGCATCCATCAGTTTGGGTATAGAACGATCAAGTCTGCCCACAAAGGTGGACTTGAGGCTCAGAGCGGAGATTCTTTTCTTCGTCCTTTATCTGTTTTTTTGACCGACTGTTTGTCAGTCAAAAAAAAAAAGACATTTACTTCGAGGCGTTCAATTGGGGAGGAATTGCATGTACAACGCAGGGGATTGGGAGCCTTTGTCATGAAGCATTGGTGCTGCTTGATTTGAATCATTTCCATACCGTAATGTGTCAGGTTGCGAGGAACTTTCTGTAAGTAAGTAAACAAAGTTTATACATGAAGCATTCATGGTCCTGTTGTGTGGAGTTAATAAAGACCAGGATTGAGTCCCAGCGCGTTACTTGTCTTGTGCATGTAATTGACCCTTTGTTTCCCACATGATACAACAGTGGCAGGTTTTTACTGAGACAGACTGAACAATCAATACAAAGGAACTTTTCATTTTTCTCATAGCAGTGTGACAAGAGTTGCAGAACATCTGCTGACATTTACGTAACCCTGGCTGATAACAGATGACTTCCATTCACATGTGGTGTGGATTTCAGGTCAAGTCATCAGAGTGTGTGTCTTAAGATAACAAAGTTAAAGGTGTGGAAGACCAGGCCCGGCTAAAAACAAGTGCTGCTAACAGCGTTGTGTCAGCATCTCATTTATACTCAAAACAGACTGAGTGTGCGTGCTACAGCTAATGCTAATTTGGCACACGTCCGTGGGTCCTGGCTGGGTGGGTGTGTCTGTGGATGCCTGAGGGGGAGTACTGTACGGACCTTTTCTCCCCGTCTCATGATGCCGGCACGTCAGCAGCAGACACCCTACGTACTTGGAAGAAATCAAAACGTGTAACCGTGAACGAATAGTGATAGTGATAGTTGGCAGAGCAGCCCAGGACAGCAAGGGGCCAAAATGCCACAGACAGACTGACTGACTATTTATATCCTCGGCTACTTCCCTCCTTATCACAGGACAGCCTTAAGAAAGTACGGTCAGGGCTTAAAATGACATACATTACATTGCTGCACTTAACAACTGATCAATTGATCAGTTGTTATTCTGAATCCCATATTAAGATAAGATAAGATAAGATAAGATATATCTTTATTAGTCATTAGGGAGATTTCAAGCGTTACAGTATCAAGGTAACTAAGCAGAGCAACAGTGGGAAACAATATCAATGGGAAGAAATGCAAATCAGGGGATTATAAAAATATAGACCAAATAAGCAAAGGAGATATAAATACAAACAATATGGAGGATGTATAAAAAACAGATGGATTGTCCATGTTAAGATTGCACATGTATATATATATATATATATATATATATATATATATATACAGTTATAAATTAGTTGAATTTGCTAAAAAAAAAAACTAAAAAAAAAACCCAGACGGAAATCTGTTGTCAACAATAACAACCTTACATCCGGGTTTCAGTGACAGAAATAAAACCTTCACTCACCACCACTGTCAGACGGCTCGGATCTGATTCTCTGTGACACTGGAACACTATGTGAATCCCCAGCAGGCAGGAATAGAACACTGTGAACGGGTCTAACTGGTCTGCTGGGATCATGCTATCTGAAACTTCACTGCGAACAATGCCTGCTGTTCACGTACCCCTCTCAAACACTTGACTGACACGCTGACCACGAGACAGATGGGGGCCACACACGGGGGCTCGGGTACATTCTCTAGGCCGCGCAGTATATGGACTTTTAAGATAATCAGATTCATAATCAACTGCAGCTCCTAAAGTACAACTCTGAATTTATAGGGAAGGTGCATTAGGAGTCTGGATTTAATGAAGTCAACTATGAACATATGCATGAGTAAAGCTCCTATAATTGGAGAGTGCTTCGGTAATTGCGTTTGAGAGAAGCTCTTTTACCACATGCTATCTTACTTCCTGCAGGTGTTGAGAAAGGCGGCCATAAATTGCTTGCATACCTATTCAAATTTTCCATCAATAACAAACGGAGCAAAGACGTTGGCAGAATTTTAACGAGAAAAACAGCGTCCGCCTTAAAACCTTAAGAGCAAGAAAGTTACCTTTAAAGTTTTAAGTATGAAACTAAAAGTGACTGTAATGCCTGTGCTTTATTCTCGAACGCTTTAGTGGGCTCCTTATGTTTAACGATGCTTTATTTCTTTTTTTCTACAATCATTATTGACATTGTGAAATTAATATTTGCAGCGTTTGCAGTCAAGACAAGTCTTTTGTGGTTGGTCTAATAAATAAAAATAAAGTCAGAAATAGGGGATTAACTCCTCTATATCCTCCCTTGTCTTTCTAATTTCCTCACATTGCCAGAAGGGGTGTATCAGGAAGTGTTTGTTAAACTCCAAATACTTGTGTGAGGTGTCGGTGTCCAATTCATGAGTTTTATCCCTACTATAGTAAATTCTAGTTATTAGTTTGTACTGAATTAATATTAAGTTTTCATCGGTTGTAATTCCATATGTAGGTTGGATGCATTATTTTTATTTTTATGATTCCATTTATCATATATTTTCTGTAGCAGTTCATCCCTTTTTCCTGCTTTGATGAGGATGTTGTACAACACTCCAGTTAGTTGCCTCTTTTTATATTTTTTGCCTATAATATTTCCGATATTAGTTGGAATTGTATTTCTAAGATTATTATTATTTAAATGATCTGTTATCCAGGATTTCACATCGAGGTTTTCAATTATAAACATTATATAACAAAATATTTTTCAGTTTTAAATCTTTAAGTTTCAGCTGATGATTACTGTGGAGGAAAAGAGAATCACTTTCAGAATGAATACAAAGTAAGTACCCGGCTTCGGCCATTTTTTGTACGTGAAAAACGCATCTGTTAAAGACTCCCTGTGCAGGTTTAGGTACAGTTTTGATAATATGTGGGTTTTCCTTCAACGGAGAGGAGTTATTCTTCTACTAATGCTCCTTCTTTTGAAGGATTCAGAGTGCTGCTTATTTACTACCTAAAAATGTCTCCACTTCCTGTGCAGAATCATATTTGAAGTTACTGTTAATCCAGCAAAATGAGTCGCCTACAAGGATGTGACAGATACAGAGAATTCTCTTAATTTTGTTTGGCTGCTCTCACTGATTGCATTCAAGGACATTTTAAAAGACTTTGAGAAAGAGAGATCTAGCTGTTTAGGTTTTGACTGATGTAGAGGCCTTTGACAAATATGGATGTTTCAATCTCCACTTGTGGTATTTTATAATTTTGAATTTTAATTTTTACCTATGTAAAATGTATTCTGTATGTTTTTAACTCTGTGTGCTGTTGCCTTTCTTGGCTGGGAGCCTCTTTGAAAAAGAGATTTCTAATCTCAAATATATTTTCCTTGTAAAATAAAGGTTAAAATTTTTTTTGTACAACCAACCTTTTGCACAATAAGTTTGTCCAGTTTTTCCTCGATCTATGTCGGTATAAAATTGAAAAATGATCCATGAAATATTTGATTTCCCAAATAGCGGAAATGAAGACACAATATATCTCTGTCTGTAGTTGGATTTATCAACAACATACCAAACAGGCAGAGAATTTCACGCCTGCACTTTTGGCAGAAGTTGGTGTCACTGCTCCAAGTGGCTTTGTTTTCATGCTGTGATGCCGTCAATTGGACATGTGATTTAATGACGACAGCGGGATCGTCTAACTTAGAGTCAAAGCTAACAACTAGTTGAACCAGATGCAGACACAGACAGGAGGCAGTTAATAGTTCAAATTATGTTTATTTTAGAATGTTCAGTTGAGGATGGGGCAGGGGAGTTTGGAGCTGGAGGTTGTGAGGCAAGGGCAATGAGCCAGGATCGCTGGAGGGCTGATTCAATGAGGGGTTTCCAGGAAAGGGTACAGAGGGGCCTGAGCCAGGGAGGACAGGTCTGCACGGAGACAGAAAACAGGGTGAGTTAACTAGGAAATCTGCCTGGTAACAGTTCCAAAACTACAAATTTAAAAGCTGGTACGGAACAAGCAACAACTGAAGATGCTTGAGCATTAAGATATCTTGATTATTGTGATGTGAAGCAGCTGGGAGATTCCTCCCTGACTCTCACACACCTGCAAGCAATGACAGAAAACATATGGAAGGGGGGAGGGGGGGAAGAGAAAGTCACTCTCTCCCTCCTTCTTGCACTCTTACTCTCTCTCTCTCCAAGAAAAGCAGATTGTATGCTGAGAAGGAATTCCCAGAGAAGGAGTATAACCGTATCACTTAATATATTTAAAACAATTGAGATCGAAAAGCTATTTTTTGAAATATAGGATGACACTTGATAAAAACTATGCCTAAACGCGGTCATCCCTTACACCAAGGTAATATCCCTGAAAAATCCTCAATCCCCTGCGTTGTATGAGCAATCCCCCTGATTGAACTTCTCAAATGAAATTATGAAGTCATGTTCGAAATAAAAAAAAAAAGAAGCTCCCCTTAGTGAGTAAAATATGACCTATTAGAGTCTAATATGATATACAGAAGATAGTTATCCTTGATTCGATTCATATCCACCAGATTTGGACAAAATTTGACCAATTGTAAGGAAATTGCTGACCGAAAGCTTTTGGAGATAAAGCTCCCTCTAGCGTCGAAAAATGATACTGACCTTACCCAAAATCAACCCAGTTCTCATACAACGGTCTATATGAGTAAAAAAACTGAAAATGATCCATGAAATAGTTATCGCGTTAACCCGAAAGATGTGTGGCGGCTCTGCCGGCTGACAAAGTGGTCGTGACGATTCCATAGTATCCCAAACTTTTTGGGTACATAAATATTAGTGACCTGGGAATGTGCTCCCTTATTCCACATTTGAATTAAAATCCAATCAAGAAACACAATCACATTTCCGGATCAACTTTAGTAGGGTCTGGGTGCTTTCATGGCAATCTGAACACTAATTGCTGTAGACACATGGAATGTAAGTGTGTGTGTTTTTTCGACCCACGCACTGAAGTTACCGGACAGAGTGGTTATGATATTGTTGTTCTTTCTTTTTTCCCAAAGCTACAAATCTCTAGGGCGAGTGGAACAACAGAGACACAGACACTATATTATCCGATTAACTGTCTTCTTATCTGCGTTGTCTCACAAAGCTCATTCCATTTTAAAATGGCAAAATAGCCTCAACATCCTAATTTAGATATTTTGAGAGCTGAATTGTTTGTTTTTTACAGAATACTATAACAGCAGCCGATACACAGTAAAAGGCGCTGTATAAATGTTTTCTTGCTTCCTAATTTTCCGTAAAGGCAACTCATGATATTATTGACACATACTGTAGAACCATCTTTATATAGCAAAAACTCATAAAAACATTTATATACTCTAAATTCTGACCCAAGGAATCTGATGAATGAATATAGGAACTGATCAACTTTTCACCTTCTGTTTAATGTTTATTCACCAAGGAATTGTTGTAAATGTCTGCTCTACATCTGGTGCCACATTGAAATACCAAAATATAATTTAGTGTAGATGTCAGTTAGCCTTCGACTTCCATGGTGTTTAAAATCAGAGCCAGAACAAACAAAATGTGTCCCCAGCCCAATGATGCACTGTTGGATGACTCAATGTTTTTTTTTAAAACCTTCTATGGAGAAAAATTATTAATTTAAAGGATGATTTTGGTCCGTTACAAATTGAGCCTAATTGTTGTATTTTTTTCTCGGAAAGACTGAGCCTCAAGAGGATGTTTCCTTCAATTGTTTTAAAACATTTAGCAATATCATGATTACAGAGACTTTATATTAGACACTTACACAGATCCTCCAACTTTATAACCACTCAAAGGTGAAGTCAACATAAAGCTGATTATGTCATTAAAATGGCTTCAGTCGGTGGACGGGATATATAAGGCACAAGTAAACATTTTTCTTTTGATTGGACGAAACCAAGGTAAAAAGGCAAGTAGAAGGATCTGAGCAACTTTGAAAAGAAACCAAATTGTGATGGCTAGTCCACCACTGTTAGAGCCTGTCCGAACTGCAAGTCTTGTTTGGTTGTTGGTTCATTGTTTGCTTTGAACAGGAGAACTAGTGAAGGGTGGCAGGGTCAAAGGCACCCAAGACTCAATGATGGGGAGCTGTGCTGGTGTTGTCTGACGCCGTAGAAGAGCTACTGTGGGGCAAATTGCTTACAGGTCAATGCCCGCTCTGATACAGAGCTGTCAGAACACACGATGCATTGCAGTGCTGTTTCGTTTTGCAGAAGGAGAACCTACAAAATATTAGGCAGGTGGATATAATGTAATGGCTTATGGATGTAAGTGGATCACTGAAAAAATATTGTCTCTTTAAATGAGCCGCCTGTCTCAACATCTTCACATTTCATTATCACAAATTGCGATGGCAAGTCAACCATGTCAGATTATCTCCGATACTGCAGGTGTTGTCGGTTGACAAGTGACAGTGACAGGGTCAAAGGTTCACGAGGCACAACGACATGCATGGGGGAAGAAGGCGTGTTCTTCAACCCTATCGAGAGCTACTGTGGAATAACAGGTATCAGAGCACACAGAGCTTTTTGTCGGCAAAAGGGGGAGCCTATACAACCCAAGACAGGTGGCTCTTCAGTTTATAACATATTGGAATGTTGTGTCATAGATTAAGAATTACAAGGGCAGAGGTTGAGTAAACCATGAAACCTCTGCGCTCTTAAATTCCTTTTTATTGACATGTTGGACTAATAGAATGACTTAAGTGCTTTGAAACGTGTGTGCTAGTGCACGATGCATCACCCTTATTTGGGAGACATGCATGAGATAAAAGTAGGCCAGAGGCGATAGAGAGGGAGAACGACACAGAGGTTCTGTTAGGTGGTTCGGATAAGCAGAGTCATGTGCCATTAACGACAAGGAGCTGTTTCATTATACAGCCTGTCTCTCCGCATTAAATACGAACAATGCGACCTTGCTGCTCGGACCAGGTTTGTGCTGAGAGTGCTGTGTGGTGCTGCGCACCACTTAATGAAAATGCATTGAAACATTGTGCGCTCATGCTGCCAATGCTAATATGGTTGTTTTTCCACAACAAGTGGATTGCTGAATTTCTCTGCACATCATGACCTCCTCCTTAAAGCTAATAAAAATATATGCAGCCATATTAATCAACATGTTTGTTTTCAAGAGTCCATGTTCTTGTTTATTTCTGAGTTGTGCTATTACATAGTAAGAACATCAACAACCTGACACACAACCTAAAATCTTGTTACTGAGCGTCTGGTGTTGGATTTGTGAAAATGTTTTATTTCATTCTGTCGGTATGAAGACATTTGATTGTTTCTTTAAGTGAATGTTTTCTATTGAAGTGGTGAGGTAAGCTAACATTAGAATAGCATTTATGATGCAATAGTTATATGTGATATGAGGAAATTAACATTGTCTTGTCTTTACAGCAACAAAAAAACACCTGAATATATTTGAAAACTTTGCAAACTACTCAAAAGTGTATATGTCATAGCTATACATCTGTTAACTAAGAGTTCATCACAAAAAGGTCCCAGCATCGCCTGTAAGTTCAGATCAGAATCAACTTTATTGTCACTCCAAATACAGCTACTCTAACAATGAAATGCAGCATAGCATTCAAAGACATAATGTATGTCCAACCAAACGATGTAAGTTATTCATTAAATACATATATTAAGATACATTATAGGCATATGTCCAAGGACATGGTGCTTTTAAGTCGGATGTAGAGGACTGTTCACATTTTTACAGAATATACGTGGAGTAGAAGTGTGTTTTAAGAAGAAGGTGGGAATGGAGAGTGATGAGTTGCCAGTGTATAACGATATCAGGTAACAACTTTGCCAATGATACGCCGCTTCTCTCTCTTGCACATGCCCCTGCCTTTAGAGTATTATCAGTTACAAATAAGTATTCATTTACAAAAAAAATCTAATTATGTGGTAGAACATTTAATATATTGGATTTCTGTTTCGAATTAATGTCAAAAATGATCAGAGAATGAATAGATTCTCAACCAGCACAGCCTCCTTCAACTGAAAACTGCTCTGTCTTACATGCCCGTTAACCGTGCGCAGATATTCATCCATGGAGTTCATGGATTTTTAGCTCATGATTATTAGCCTATTAGACTTCCAAAGGTCCAACTAGCTTTCTTTCTTTCTCAGAAAATAGGTACGAGTCCATGTGCTCTTTACCTCGCCTCATTAAATAGTTCCAGCTTTGCACTTTTCATCTTTTAGATATAACGGCACCGTAGAAATCTGAAAACGTTCATGATGCGTCCTCAGCTGCATTAGTAACACAACAGTCCAATCACACAGAAACTGTCAATTTGAGAGGAATAAATCCGCTAAAAATAACAAATACTGCTTTTATAATATAAGATGTTTTCAGAACCCAAAAACTACAGAACTTAAAAACAGGGTTTCGTTCTGACAACTAAAAAAAGTTCTCAGAGAGTGCAACCTTCCTCCAAGGGCCAAAACGTCTGAACTTACTATCAAAGATACATTGTTGTATCGTTTCCTGTTCCTCTCCTGTATAAAACCTCAGAGGAACAGAGCACAACAGTACTCAAGTTTTAGGAAAAATTCATTCAGATCTCTCCATTAATGCCTGACATATTGCCAGCATTTAAATTTACCGACAACTCCAACATGGTAAATAGACCCTCTAGCCGGTCGTCTTGCGCCCTCTACTTCAGCGTTTCTCCACCCCCAAAGGAATATCTAATGAATCAAAGAGACAAAGACATCAACAATGGACAGAGTTCCAAAAGAGCACCTCGCCACATTGGGACTTCACTACTCCAACTGGCATATTTGTATTTTATTTCAAACACTGCAAAAAACTTAATGCCACCAAAATGTAATCATCTGTTGGACAAACCAGGCAAAAGACAAACTTCCTCCCTTGGTAGATGTAAAAACATGCAGCATTAAGTAGATAGTGGAGCAGAGCTGGCAACTAGGTAAAATGTAGAAACAAAACGAGCTCCAAACTAAACTGGTAACCAGGGTGAAGCAGAAGAAGAATGAGCCGGATGGGTGATCCTGAGCAAAGTAGACGGAATGAGCCAAAACAATAACAAAAAGCCAAGGGAACACTTTCAAGCTTGTGAGTGAATCAGTCCAAGTAGCACAAGAGGAGACGGATGAACTGTTGAAGAAGTTTTTGCAGAGCCAGTGTAACAGCTGCCTCAAGGAGAACCTTCTCAGCATTATAACAGTTTCTTTGGATTAACGCTCTCTCTCCTCCACATTTGTATGTTTGTGAATTATTGAGGTGTGCCAGAGTCAGGTTTAAACTTCCCAGCTGCTATCCATCACAATAACCGAGACATGGTCATAAGAATCACCTTCACGTTGCCAAATCGTAGTCTCTCTAACAGTTTTTACTCTCAAGGCTCAAGCCTGCAACTTTTTGTTTTTGAATGTTGCCTGCTCACCCTTTGGACCCTGAACTCTGTAAAACTACTGTGGATCTTTGCTCTCATGGCCCTGTCCCCCTAGCCCAAAACTTCTGCTTTGAGTTCCCCTACCTCAGCCCTTGCCAAATGAATCCTCCCTAAACAGTCAGTTAGTGTCTCCTGTCTGTGTCTGCACCTGGATGAATCGGGAAAAGACACACAATACAAGATATACTGGACACCTGGCAAATTAACTGTGGACCCCTATCAGAGATACTGTGGACCCCTATCAAATTTTCAGGCTACATGGGTCCCTACCCATGTAGCCTGAAAACATGAGTCATGAGCATTTCAGCAGTGTCTTTAGCAGAGGGGGAGTTTAGGGGAATGCCACGAAATGTACAGCCTCAGAGAAAGGGTCGACTATTGTTAGGAAGACTGAGTTACCTTGACAGGGAGCCCGACCCATTACGAAGTTCCGTGCAATGTGCAACCAAGGGCACATTACTTGTAACTAGTTACACTTGAAGTAGACCAGATGGTGGACGATGTGAGGCCTTCCCTTCGGCACCGATGGAGCAATCAGGCTATGACGTAATCACTGGTTCCATCTGGTGTCTGGTTCCATCAAAAATGGCATCTAAGCTGCCCAAGCCTGTATGGTAAGTTTAAGTTAAGTTAAACCTGCAGCCCGTGAGTCTAGCTGACCGAATGTATTTGAGATTTTTATTCCAGACAATTAAATGCTACTCGGTGCCTTTTGCCAATGTCTCCCCTCCTCCAGGCTTATATTCACTGCCCACAGTTCTCGATTTTGTTTTCAGGTAATCAGAAACAAAACTGTAATTGTTTACCCGTGTTAGGTTTTTGCCAATCAGCCGCAGCTTTGGAATTCTCAGGGTCTGCCATCACCTGCCCACTGTCCATCACATAGCCTAGCATAGCATAACATGTTTTGCAAGGAACTCGAACATCTCAATTTGACAAATGGTGGTTTTCCATCATCCTCTGCAGCACCTGGAAGACATAGAAGGCGTGTTCCTCACGACTCTTTGAAATAAATCCCAATGACAAGGGGTTTGTAAAACAGCTGGGGTGTTAGTTGATCCAAATTGTCTTTAGTGGTGATGAATGCTGTGGTCCATTCCTCCCCCATCTTAATCCTTACCAAATGATAAGCATTTCTTAGTCAAGGCTTTGAGAAGATCAGAATCCCTGGCAGAGGTTCAAAAGCTGATGTGATCATGAATAAGTAGTAATGACTACTTATTCATGAAATTATGTTATTGGTAATCTGCGTAGGAATGGAAAGTCTTATTTTTCCTGGCAACAAAAAACAATCCTGCCTGCAAAGGTAGAGGAGAACGAGTGTATTATAACTCCTGCCAGAGACTCTCTGATGCGGTTTTTCATCACCCCTCGTTAGGGATGTGACAAGTTGTAGGAGCAGCTGGATGGTATGGCATATAGTCAGTGAGGAGAAAAAGAGACATCCTGCTCGCCACTTAACACTTTCCTTAGGTCACGGAATTTCATCTGTCATGGAAGACAGAGCTGTGGGTTTAGACGCAGCATGACAATGAGAACTCCATTCTGTAATCCGATTAGCTGGCCAATCCACTGGGGGTAGGAACTGTTAGCCAAAAATTTCCCGGAACTAGGGGGTGCGGGGTGCGGCTGGAAGTCACTCCAGACTGATGTGTTCACAATGATTACCAGAGAGGACTTAGGTAACAGGTTTAGTACGGTGTGTAACGTCAGCCGAGAAACCTCAGGTCAGGACATTGACAGTTGAACGTAACTAATCAGTGCAGTTGGGACGACCCGAAGATTTTTGCACAGCCAACAACAGGGAGGGTGAAAGGCAGCTCTCAAGACAGAAGAGATTGTTCAGGTTCCCCTCATTTCTTTTTGTTGCGTGTTTTAATGAAAAAAAAAAATTCTGCTGTTCAGAAATGCACCACATTTACAGAAAAGTAAAACTGACCCACAATATCCTGTTTGTCTAAAGTCATATGAGGAAGGTTCCCAATACATTTTAGCTTGGGTTCATCGTCTCACATGAGCAGCCCTGCTCGTCCTTTCTTATCCTGTAAGTAACATCTGGTTTGACATTCGTTTTTTATTTTGCAGAACTCCGTTGAACTTTTTAGACGACAACATTTTACTCTACTAATTCATATTTTGCTCACTTAGCAAAACACGGTTTTTCAGACATGGCTTTCTAACAATTGGTTCGATTTGGTCCTAAATCTGGTACGTGTGAATTGACTCGAAGAGATCTGTCTTATATACGTTTATATCATATTTTACTCCAATGGTTCGTATTTTACTCATTTATGTCACTCAAACATAATTTCCTTACTGTTCCATATACTCGTAATGTACCACACATGAACCGCCTCAAGGAGATCTCATTTATAATTTTCATAATTGACTGTAATTATTCATATTTCCCTCATTAAGAGGCCTTTTTTTTTTTTTCAAACACAGTTATTTTTTACTGAATTTTGCAAACCTTTTGTCTTATTATGTCACCATCGCTGATATGACTCTACACAAGTAAATATATCTTATATATATAAATGTTATTTCACTATTATTATCTCATATTTTACTCAATAAAGGAGCTTTAGGCGGAGAAAACAGTTTCTTGTCCATAACCTCCCAACTATGACGACAGTTGTGTCTAAATTTGAATGAATTACTAAATCAATTAATTGACACAAAGAAATCTTCCTTGTTTTGTTATTGAGTTCCGAAAAATAGTTTTAACTTCATTTATCTTTATTATTTTGTGGCAATGGGATCCTATCTTACAGCATAAAGCTGAATTAATAGAAATAGTTAGCTTGAGTCAATAAGGATCATTATTAATGAGTCACATTTAATTTGAGGAGCTTGATTAGAGGAATTGCTTGTACATCCCATGGATATATCCGGGATATACCATTGCTGTCAAGGACAGCAGAGTCGGCCTAGTTTAAATATATTTCAGAATTGTTATTGTTTTTATGTCTCAGATTATATTTTATACAGTACTTAAAGTTTCACAGCGACTAATCCAAGAGATGGACCCCTCGGATCTCTCAAACCCACATCAATTCAGAAAAAAGGCTCTTCCTAAGTGATGAAAGACAGGCGTCAGTTTTTCATCTCCCTCTGTGCCAAGATTGCCAGTAATGAATTATGCAGCTTTCAAAATCTGAATTTAACTGAAAGATGCATTTCCGCTATTAGCATTGTGTTCCGGAAGACAGCTGATATAATTATAGAATCTGATTGCTCTCCATCTCCATCATAATCTCTGACGTGTTGTTTATGAAATACAAATCAAAGGGATAATGGATAACCACCCACCTGCTCTCTCACCTGCATATCAATGGGAAAATTTAGGCAAAACTGAATCCCGAACAACCTGAGGAGTGAAGGAGACGACAGAGAGAGCGTCCCAAACTTTATTTTCCTTTCCTCACTTTATTCTTTTACACGAAAAGTCTGATTAACACCGTTTGACTCAGACCAATACTCCGCTAAGTCAAAGATAACTGTTCAGTCTACCGTCAACTGATGATGTCAGAGAGCACGATAGAGGAAAGGTTTTCTTTCTCTTTTTACTGAGAGTATTCTAAAACCCTGACCTAGAAACACACGGATTCAAAACTGTGTGTATTAGATGGAAATGGGCTGAAAGAACTACAGTAAATTACATTTAATTCCGTCAAAATGATTTTTTTGCTTGTTTGTTTTTGAAGCAAGAATTGCATGGACTCCTACCATCTCTAGACAACAGTTGCTATGACAGCAAGATCTAAGTAGGGCAGACTTTTTCCACAGAAAACAATGAAAAAAATATTTATCCATGCATGAATTCTGTCCATTATATCTCACTATATTTAAACCTGACAACATTAAAGAGCATTGCAGTATTTTAGAAAGTTTATAATCTAAATCAACATTTCATTTTATTATGTTATTATTGGTATTATTCTTACTTTATTATCTTAAATTCACACCTTAATGTCCAATTCCATACAAAAGTCTCCCCAAATTCATCTTACTTCCTTTTTTCTATCTACTACTTAATTTGATGATCACCTGTAAATCGCTTTGAATACATTTTGATTTATTTTGAAATATGCAATATTAAACAAAGCTTAATTGATTAATATATTTTTTAATACAATTGACAGTAAGAAAATTCAAAGTAATCCTCATTTGAGCTTCATCTCAGGCAAAACAGTTTTTTTTGACCTGCTGGAACAGATCAAGAAGATAAAATGATCTTCAGTTACAAAGATAAACATCAGCATCAACCATGTGAACAAGTTTATCAATAAATATAATGTCTGGGAGAGTGCAACATTTTATCAGGACACTTTAAGGATGTTTCTTGTGTGGATGATTTGAATGATAAAGATAAGCATGAGCACACCTGCTGCTAATGAACCATTTGGCAAACATTGAACCTCAGGAGTCAAAGATAATACTGGTGTGATCCCTAATCATGACCATAAACTGGCATGTTTTTTGCTTCATTTGTCAATTTAGCAGTTTCTTAGAGTGGGAAAATGACCATCAGGTTATAGAGGTGAAACATCGCACACAGCAATGGCGTGTTGATCCTTATTTAATGTGCTGTAAAGACTCAGATTAGGGTTCATGCCAGAACTCAGACCCCAGGGGATTAAGAAGAGTTGGCCCAAATAATAGAATCGTTAATGTAACAGCTGCAGTATCACAGTGAAGGATGCCGGATTGACCACGCAGGAAAATATAAACACTCCCGGATTTGTGATTCACTTGTTAGTTACTGCCTCTAGAGAGTTAGAAAACATGTTTATTTAAATCCCCTCCAGAGATAATGACCATCACAGTAGTAGTAATTAACTATGTCGGTTAAGACAGGCTTTCCGCTCCAGGCTCTGCACTTTGCCATGAAAAGGGGCATTTAGTGCTTCATTTGTCTCTTATGTCACAAAAAAAGGACACGTTCTGCAATCATGCTAATTTAATTACAGCAGAGAGCTTCCATAAAACCAAAAGCAACTCAGTGCAAATAAAGCAATGCAATGCATCCTTTACTGATCACATACAGCCATACACTGTACAACATAATGAAATTATTTCTCTGCATTTGGCCATTCCTGAGGGAGCAGAGGGCAGCCCCTTTGAAGTGGAGCCGGGGAGCTAGGGTTCCGGGGTTCTTGCTCAGGAATCCTAAGACCAGTAGACCCTGTTGGGATTCAATCCGACTACCTTCCAATCATCCGATTGGGAGATGGCCGCTCTACCCACTGAGCTACAGCCACAAGAGATGGATACCGAGCAAAAAATATCATTGTGTAAATTCATTAGATAATATATTTCACCCTGATTTTAATTATTGTGCATTTCATTTTGCACACATTTTTGACACCCTCCCCTAATTCTATAAAATTAATTATGATAATGCCTCAGATAAAACATGGCCAATCTGAGTCCTGCTCAGCCCTCGCTGTGGTCTCCATCTTTAATTTTGGCAATATGATTGAGTTTGACAGCCCTGCTTTGGAGAGTAGGCCCAGGAAATGATTTAAATGAAAGGGCAGTATCATTTAATATAAAACTCTCAATATAACATCCTCCAGATCAGCTTCTGTGTGAAGCATTGTTTTCCGTGGTGATCTCGTCAGGAGCTACCGTCATAAATCTTTTTTATTTTAGGTGCAATGTGTAATATAATGATGTTTTTATTGGTAATATAAAAATATGGATATGATATCTGAAATACAAATCCCTTTACAGCCTAAAGCTGATAGTTCCCTCATGCATGCTTTTAGACAGTGAAAAAAACATCAAACTAACAATTATTTCATCATCTTATGCTGTATTTTAGAAAACTATTTGACCCTTATTAGACTTTTTTGGTTGTATGAAGTTACATAATTCTGCTTTGTAAATCTGTGATTTAATATGCCAAAAAGAATAGTACTTATCAAATAGCTCTTTCTTAATAGACACAGTCAAGGCATTATCTTTGGTAGACCCTTTGACCTGTGGTGTCATCCAGGGCTCCATCATCGTCCCATTATTCTTAAGTATTTGGATGCTGCACCCATGGGTGATATCATGAACAGGTTCAGTCAGGAGTCACACATTTTTCAATGAGAACTAGGCCTACACCATCTCTCCTGACAGCAAGTATATGTTCCCTGAAAAATTCACCGAACCCCATCATTCTACAAGCAATCCCCCTGGTTTAACCCCTGAAATAACTATTTTATCAAAATATAGTTAGAATATGATATAAACATGATGGATCTCCTCGAGTCGATTTATATTCACCAAAATTTGACTACATTGGAACAACGGTTGGGAAATCTTGTCCACAAACATTGTGGAGATAAAAATCCCCCCAGGGCCAGAAATATGCAAACTTTCCCAAAATGTATGACGTTCTTCCTCGCACTAATGTTTATAGTGGTATAAAGTTTGAAAATAATCCATGAACCTTTTCGGGTACATCTTTGGTTGTTGGTTCAAGTAGAGCGTACCTTCAGAGATAGTTATTGAACTTAATTATATACTGACGGTATTATATACAGGTAACATATATACTTTATTGTTCTGTCAAATCAGCCGTTGGAGCCGAAGGTTTTTAGTTCCAGTTTCTGTTGGACGTAGAGTTTGTGCCCATAGAGAAAATATTAACTTTATTGTATACAGACTGTAGTATGTATTGATGTTATATATGCTTTTTTATCAAGGTAAATCAACAGTTCTATGGCCTAGCAGTATAATTTTCCATTTGGAACCAAAGGTTGATGGATTAAGTCACTGTTTGAGGTAGATCATGCCCCAAGAGACCAATTACAAACTTTATTATATACAGAGACTATTATGTAAAGATGTTATATATACTTTATTATCTTGGCAAATCAGCAGTTACATGTCCTAGTTCAAGTGTGTCCAACGTTTTTACACTTAAGATCTATTTTTTAATTTTTCAAACATGACAAGATCTACCATTCAAAAAAAGAAAAATCTAACCCACGAAGAGTTGCATAGAGATACTGTACATCAGACATATTTGACATCTGAGAGGGACGTGATTACTTGCTGTTTAATGTGATATCCGGCTCTGGGAGGAAGACAGTAGCTTCTATTAGTCACGGTTGTAGATGCTGGTAGCAAGTCTTAGGCAGACGGACTGGTGGTCATCTGTCATCATGGATCTGAACTTGGCCTTTATAATTTACATGTAGGAGAAAATATTTTCAGATAAACAGGGCTGGCAAGCAAAAGGCACATCTTCTTAGGTTACTATTCTTCTCTTCTGAGAGCAGGGGCCAAAACTTACCCTTCCTGTTGGTGCTTGCCCTGGACTTCATATGGATGTTAATCTGCAGGGTGAGAGTTTCCTGCTCCACTGTATTAGTGTCCAGGAGGGAAAGCGTTCCCACTTTGGAGGCATCCAAAATCATCCACATCAAAGTCTGTGCCAAACGGGAAACCATGTATGTGGCAACTGTCTGGAGTTAGGCAAGGTCTGTGAAACGTCGTTAGAACTCCAATGCAATGATCTGAACGTTTTCAACGTAACTGCCACCATCTTTGCCCCTGATGCTCAGATTCTTCATGCATGCTTTGAAAGTAGTGCAGGTCCTGACGCTTCACCTTGGATGAGAGTATCTGCAGTTTGCACTTAAATGTGTTTACAGCGCTGATCATGTCATGGAAAATCGCGCCAGAAATCTGCCTCTACTTAGCCATCGCACGTCAGTGTGCAGCGGGAGCTCAATGTGGTCGGCTGCAGTGTCTTCCGTGTGAGCACGGAATGTAGCCTCTTCTGAAGGCTTCTGGCACGGACCAAGTTCACAATCTTCACTTTGACATTCATCACGTCTTTCAAGTTCAACACTTTTCCACAGAAAGCTTGTTAGTGGATGTTGCAGTTACAGTGATAATGGATAAAATCTGGGAAAGAACTGGGTTGTTTGCACATGGCAATAAAACCATTTGCACGACCCACCATGGCTGGGGCATCGTACGTGGTAATCGAGACAAGTACCAAGGACTGACCAGTTTAATGTACTTAGCTGATTGATTGTTAAGCATTAGTATATCTTAATCAATTGGTTGGGCACCTTTTGCATAGTGGAATAAGAAGCAGACTATGGAACCAATGGTTATTGGTTCAAGTCTCAGTTCAACAGACCGATATAATCCCTGTATTACTGCTGATGCTGCACCAAACCGCCGGTCCACCTCTCGGTCCACATTCCCATCACTCAAGAAAGAGACATCAAGATACTTGAACCCCTTTTCATGAGGCAGTGACTCACCCCCAACCAGTGTTATATCACACTTCACTCTAGTAGTTTATGTTTAACTCACTAGAGGGAGCTTTTCATGAAAAACACTGTTTCCCTGACATAATTCTGAAACTATTTTGAGATCTACCTTGTTTACATTGGGATTTACTCTAATAGTTTATATTTTGCTCACTATGGGAAGCTTTTTTTTTTTTTAAATACTGTGGACATAACCTCACATTTAATTTGAGCAGAACAATCAGGGGGATTTGCGTGTACAATGCAGGGGATTGTGGACTTTTCGAGGATATACCCTTGATGTCGGTGACGACAGCATAGGCCTAGCTAGAACATGCTATTTTGGTAATACAAAAGAATACTGTTAGGTACAATGCATGAAGCAGTGACGGCACCGACTCAACAAACCTGTACCAAACTGGTATAAAAAGTATATAATATTTACAGTACAATTCTCATTCAGCGAGAAGATGCCAGCCTAAGTAATAGCATTAATTAAAACTTTCAAACACTACCTGTGATTGTTGACAGTTCCAGAAGGCTGTTCTCAAAGCTGAAGCTAATTGAATCACCTCTTAGAAACACTACGGCACACGAGAGACATTCTGGTCTGGCCATGCTGTGTCCTACAGATCATCAATATTCCTATGCTCATCAATTCACCACAAGATGCACCCCCGTACTCTATATTCTTCTGTATGTATAGGGGAGGATTGTTTTTCTGTCTGAGGACCTGATTTAAATGAAAAAAATACCCATAACCGTATAGTGACACCCACTCTATCTTCGCAGCACAGTCATGTAACGATCTGATCTGAGGGGGCAGGTGGTCTCACAGTAATCCATGATAAAATCCACAGCAATGGAGTACCACGGTCGGCTCCTGCAAACATGGCCTGATTAGCACCTTGACAGCTGTTGGGAGACTTTATAGTTTGCCCTTTCAAAAAGCTCTAGCAATTTAGAATGTATTCAATGCAATCACAAACTTTCAGCCACTGACTGACTGCTTTGGAAGGGCGCCAAATTGTTACCAATAGTATCTGAGAGGTTTTTTAAACTCACGGAGACTACAGTCTAAACTATAACTATTGACGTTTACCGAGAAAGGATGACAGATTTCTGTAAACTGCTGCAGAGCTTTTTCAGGGCATGGTGAGACATGTAGGGCACGTATGGTCATCCACTCCATGCAAACTTGTTTCCAGTCATCTCACCTTCCTGTTGCCGCTGGATACAGATGTTTGGTATAGAGATGATGAGAGAGTATGTCAATGATCTGCACAACTCTCCTTTAAAAAACCTCATACATAAGTCACAACTTCAACTATAATGTTTGATCATTTGAGATATGGCGAGCTCTCCCATGAAAACAAAGGACATATTAGAATGACATGCTGAAGACCATGAACTCCTGGGAAGACGCTGTAAAAACAGATCATTCTTCCTGGCGCACCATGATCCACTTTGCGGTTGCAGTCTATGAAGTCAGATGTGTGAATGAACAGAAACAGTTGTGCCAGCAGCGGAAGAGCAGAGCAAACATAACCTCTTTGTTTGGCTCGACACTGGAAATCCTCTGTACACACTGCAACAGACACCTTAGAGCAAGAATTGGACTGACCAATTATGTTCAAAAAACCAGGAGGTACATGAAGTCATGATCATTTGAAGGATGAAGATTATCAACTAATCTTTCCTTTAACAGTTGGCTTGCAAAATCTCAGAACTTGATCCAGCAGGCCTCTGCCAGACCAGCAAAACACCGGTTACAAATTCACTTAATCCATCCCAGTTGGATGTGACAATAAAAAAACAACAACAGTGGAAAGAAACACTCTCAACATACTTGTGGTTAGGAGGTTTCAGTTGAATTGGTGAAAGCTGTATTCTAGTGTAGGTGTGTCTGCATGTAAGAGTTTTGTCTGATGGTTTGGCTCAGACCTCTGGTTCACATGTTTCTCATTAAATACTGATGAAACTAAAAAGAAAAGTAGGCCTACGCTGTCATCTCCGAAAACAAGGGAATACCCCTCAAAAGCCCCCCATTCTTTGCTTTCTACAAGCAATGCCCCTGATTGAATTGCTCAAATTAAATGTTTAATAAGGTGTTTGAAAAATCCCAGGATTTTCTAAAATGGGCCAACATAATGAAGACAGCGTGTTTTCAATTCGCAGTCAATTTCTTTTTAGCCCACAACCACGGGCTGATCGTTCCTCATGTGAAAAGTTTGGTTTGTTTTCTACATGGAAAAACTAATGTTTTTGTAGGAACAACAAGTAGAAGTAAAACAGAAGAAAGAACAAAAAAATAAGAAGAACAAAAATGAGAGGATGTTGACGAATAAGAGGAGGAGCGAACCAGAACGTTGTCAGTACCAAAGAGAGCCCAGCAGCTTAGTAGATTTTATTAGTCCAAGCACTAAAACTTGCTTACATACTACCAAATCACATCTCCTGGAACATGCACCATTACCATAATGATGAAGCCTGTTTACGTCTTGATACTACATAAGTATTAGGTTTAACTATAACTGTAACAATACAGTAATTACCTGCATGTAGCCTGCAGGCCCAGCTGCCAATCATCCTCCTCACTAGCTTGTATCCACTTGATTGCATATAATCAGTGCCAAATCCAATCAGATTGACATTGTATGTTCTCAGAACCACTTCAAAATTTGAAAAAAAAAAACTAAGTAATGTCTTTCCCTCACATTGCGGGCCTCTCACACACAACCAGGCTGCCGAGTAAACGGAACTCAACTTATCTGAGAGTGAGCAGACCAGAGTCTTGGCTGAAGTTCCGTAGGATGGATATTTCACCCCCAGTGTAAACCAGGGGAGAGAACAGCACCAGACCATCTAAGACGTTATCACTATTACCACTCCGAAGATGATCAGAGGCTGTCGGAGCGTGGATAATCAGCTCGCATCATGAAAACAGAGAGTAATGGAACATAATGTTTATCTCATGGGGAGTAACTGCTAAATTATTACTCTGGAGAGAGGGAGTGTCTCTCCAAACATAAGTAGAGACCCATCCATTACCATATAAAAGCTCTTTTATGCCATTATAGGGTTTTTACTTATCCTGGTTTAGACTACGCAGAGTTATTCTAGTATGTGTCAGGACAACTGCAGAATCTACGACCAACACAATAGCAGTAATGATATAGGGGAACCCCATTGGTGATGCAGAATATATGAAATCTCTCATCAAATTCTAACTATAATAGAATAAATTCATCTTTGATTACAGTTAAGAGAGCGTTAGTTAAAGAGAAACTTAAGTTATGACATGGAAAACAGCTGGAACAACAAACAGCTCAAGTTCATGCAATGGAAGACCAAGTGCTGCACATGGGAACATTTTTGTTTATATTTAAAAATACTTTAATTGTTTTAAAAATATTTTGTTTTTCATACTTAATGTTGTTCCAAACTTAGGTTGAGAAAAGAAAAAATCTGAAGGGTCACTTTGTGGCAGTAGTGACTCGTTTGATGTCTCCAACCCAAGAAGCTTCAAAACGGCAAAAGTTTAATCCTGAGATAAATAGGTTTGACCGCCTGTTGGAAATCTACCAGATCTTGTCGGCACTAAAATTCTATTCTACAGCCGTGTGTTGGAGATATTTATTTTCTGTTTGTTGTTGTTTGGGATCTCTAAAGGTATCCTTGGAAACATGTCACCATGCTTTAGTTGCTACAAAGGAGGGTAAATCATTTGAGCAAATATTGTAAGTGAAGATTTTCCAAATGCAGTCACTAATGTGCAATATTACTTTTCCTCATATTGTACAATATTTTCATTTGTTTTTTCACTAACCGTAACTCCTCTTCTCTCAGTATTATTGTTCATACCCAGTATTATATTGAATATCTTATCACACTAACTGACATGTGAAATATTATAGAATAAGGTTCATTATTGTTATCATCATGTGTGTTAGTACTTCTGCTCTGGTTACTTATAAACTTTATCCATGTTTTGTCCTATCTTATCTTATCTTATCTTATCTTGTCATATCCTACCTCTTCCTATCTCATCCTATCCTACACTCCTGTCTAATTCTATTCCATCATCTCCTCTCCTCTCCTCTCCTCTCCTGATTTCCCTATCCTATCCTTTCCTACTTTTCCGATCCTATCCTATCTTATCTTGGGCTTTGAGACTTGCCAGATATATTAGAACTCCCTTCTCACCAAACATACTGTATGTTTTGCTTATGTTGGATGTTTAACCTTCACTATGCAGGATGATGTATGACAGAGTTTGATGTAAAATGATCTAAGGTGAAAGTTTATGTGTGCTTACGTCTCAGTTTTGACTTTTGAAATAGTTTGGAGCCAGCCGTAGTAATATTAGGTGTTATGTGGAAAGTTCACGTCTCCCATACACACACACAGACAATCATGTGTCTATTAGTTACACTTTTGAACTGGAGAATATTTTCATGTTCTTGTTACCCTCAACTCACTCAACTTTATTTAAACAGCACATTTAAAAACAACAGACTGGACCGAAATCCTGTTCACTTGATAAAACAAATACACACACAGTGTCACACACTCATGTTTCTGTTTTTCTCCTCTAAACCCACTTTATTGTCATTTTAGAGAAATGGTTTCAAATCAAACTGCATATCATCAAATATTTTCACTGTTATTTCCAACTTTATTATAGCGTAAATCCATTCATCGCTTCTCATTGTTTCATGAGGTCATTGCTGTTTCTGCAATCACTTTATTTCCCTTGGGGCCGTGACATTTAAACAAATTGTGAGAATTGTACACTTGCCTAAACTGTTCATCAAGCAAATAGGAGAAAAACAACGGCCTGGCCTGATCCAGCCTTTGAAGAGGCAGTGAAATTTGACATTCCATTGGCACAACATCACAGGTCCACTTCTCTATGTATCAGCATACCCAGCTCTGATAATGCATTGTAACTAGACCAAAAAGAGTTCATTAGTCAGATTGTGTTGACCTGGACTACCACCAATTACACATAGTCTTTGATCCAAACTACACTCGAATGCATCTGAGACTTGACGCACTACACTCTAATCCAATGCTCCCTCTCTCTGCCATGGCACCAATTCTCCCTGTGGATATCTGCACTGCTAGAATAACAGCTCTGGCTGACTGACAAGAACAAGCTACAGTTTTTCGCCGACAGTCGTCCCAGTCCTTCTCAAGACTCTACAATCCAGCTGGTATTAAAATGATTACATCCGCTGCATTATTAGATAGATTTTTTTGCTTTACTTATTATTCAAACCTATCAAGTATGGCAACCATGAAATTGAATTACATTTATGGAGCAGCGTCCAATACTTTTTTTTTTCTAAACGTGGGCCTTAAGTTAGGATGTGAGAGAATGAGATGTGCAGTATGAGATCCCATTAACTGTAAAAGACCAAAATATAAACCGAATGTGATTGATATGATGGAGATTATCTGCAATGTGAATAAAAATTAAGAATAATACGTGTTAACTATCATAATTAATGTGTTTATTATGATGTTTGTTATAGAATTAAGTTTACCACTTTACAATAAGAGATTCATAAATAGTTTTCAACAGCTTATAACATAGATCTCAAATAATCACTGTAGGTCATTATGAGAATATGACATTAGCAGTAGAGTTAAGTGGTCTCACTATTTGGCAGGTTTCTGATACCTTCTATATCGAATGAGTTTTAGCAGTTATTAATGATTTGTAAAGTGTTTATAACATAATTAGAGGCCTAACATAGAGCAAAATATTATGTGAAATCAGTAAAAAAGTTCAAAATCTATGATGATAAATTATTTGGTTTTCATTTTGAAATCAGAAACAATGTGTACATTTTGCTGCCAGTAAATATGGATGTTTGATCGTTAAATGTTTAAAGGTGTATGGCAATGTGCGTGATATAATATAAATGTGCGTTCTATACTGAAAAGTGATGCAATTACAAAATATAAATTATCTACCAATACAGTTTATCAAGTCAGTAATAATAAAAAACAAAAATGAAGTTCAGAATTCAAAAATGTATTACTTTAGAACCATTATCACATGGGAAAATTTGAATTTGAAACATTACTGTGTACAGAAATAAAGATCTAACAAGCATCGACAAGAAGATTATCCCCTTGCAAACCCAGCCACCCTCACTGTTCACACCACGCTATCATTCTCACCTTTTCACACATGCTCAGTCTCAGTTATCCACTTCAGGGTCTTGGTTGTCTACTGATATCAGCTGTTCTCATCAGCCGGCCACATCTATCCTGCATCACAGTGACTCACAGCAGTAAGATGATAGGCTATTGATGACACATTTTCATCTTCAGTCAGTTGTCTGCCACCCCCACTCCGCGAAGACTCTGAGCACCAGAGACGTTCTGATTCGTTCATCGAATATCATCTGCTGTAATAAAAATTCCTCTTCACTTCATCCACCATCTCTCCTGATTGAACTTAAATCTATTTTGGTTTGTGAGTTAAACCGTATAAATCTCTAGTGAATGATTCCAAAGATTTCAACATTTATTCAATAATATACGGACTAAATAATCTGAAATATGCGCGATTCACGAGTAACATTAAGTGTTTTTGTCAGTGTTTGTGAAAGCATGTGTTTTGATATATGCCTTAGGCACACACAATCAAAATGTTATTAATATCAGTGGGCTAATTGTAGTATTGCTGTTCTCTTGAGGAGGTTTTTCTTCTCCATGATGCTTTTCAACCATGCAGTATGTATTTCGTAGTGTCAGATTGCCCATAGTCACATCATGTTTTGTAAGTGTTCCGTGAAGGACCAATAATTATTAGAAAGTTATTTCCAACAAACAATGTTTGTCTTTAAAAAAATGCTCCCCCTATTGAGTAAAATATGAACTGTCAGAGTGAAATATTATTCATACAAGATATAAGATAGATCTGTGAGTCGACTCCTATGCATCACATTTGGACTAATTCAGAACAGTCGAGAAATTATTACCTGAAAACTTTTGGAGCCAGTGGCGGGAATTCCTCTTGTGGCAGAATATGCTACTGACCTTTCACAAAATCAAACCGGTTCTTCCTGGCACTGAGGTCTTTGATGGTCTAAAATTTGAAAATTGTCTCAGTGACATCTTTGAGTTATCGTGTTAACACAAAAGATCTGTGGTCGACCCATGACAGATGATGATTCCATAATATCTCCGACTTTCTGGGTTATAATAATGTTAATTATATCCCTGATGTCTACAACTTGGGCCTGCCTGGGCCTTAAATTAGTGAAACATTTGAGCCAAAATAACACAGAAACACCAGGACATGATTATAATTTGGCTTCGACTTCAGTCCAGAACAAATGTGTTACTTAAAACTAAATTAGGGATAGATTTGTTTTCAAACTTCTTGTGACAGAAGAGCAGCTGGAGCTCCTTTTAAACCATCAGCGGTGAGATTTGATTTATTTCAATGATAGTGTCAATTTAGAAACTGTTCAAAATAATAATAATTTGAATTTATAATGCACTTTGCGTCAAATCTCAAAGTGCTAAAATGTTCAATATGCTATGAACTTGTAGCAGACTTGGATGCCTGGGACATGAAGAAGTTGACATAGCTTTAACGTTACTACTTGAAACCAGTAGGAATGACTATGACAAAAGAAATAGGTCAGTGAAAAAAATCTAACCTTACCCCCCACCGTTAAAAACAAACAAAGAACAAACAAGAAAACTGTACGAACAGATTTTTGTGTTGGAAAGGCAAAGTGATTGCATAAAAAAAATCCTTAATGTATGATTTAATCATTACATTAGGTTTATTTTCCCATTCTAAATTGTTTAAATAAAGGTTTAACACCGGTAAAATTGCCTGGCATACATTTTTTTAAATCTCTCTAAAATGTCACGTCTTTGATGGAAGAAAAAAGAGATATAAAAGATATAACTCATTTTTAAAATTCAGTGCAGAAAGCAGGCAGTCAACAGCCTGCACATGATAGGCTAAACTTGCAGTTCATGTAGAAAAACAAGCGTTTAAAATAATGCTGTGAGTACATGACTTCTAGAGGAGCAGGTGGTAACCCTGTATTATGAATTTCTAATTTCTAATGACCCTGAGTATAATTTTGGCAGAGCAGTGATTTCAGCAGTAATAAATTAGACAACCGATTTTCCCCCATCGGAGTATTAAACAACTCAAACTGATTCTGCCGGGAAGAAAATAACTCACCGCTCAGTCTGTTTCTTTATCAGCGCCGTGGAAGAGCGGCGCTGCTCTCCACGGCCGGAGGATTTATGTTAATAAAACAATGGAGCATTCCGTCTTCCTGTCTATGTTAAACTCAAACCGGTGAGATAAAGTTGGATTCCCTTTCAAAATGTTTCGTTCATCAATGCAATTAACTTTCAGTCGTTGATCTCATCTGTCATTTCCTGTTTCCTTACTTATTATAGTTAACTTAGAACATTAGTGAATCTATTGGCCCACTGATTCTAGCAATAAAACACAGCAGACAGTGTTGCTTATCTTAAATTGAATCAGGAATCAGTTTTGAATTTAATCTGCACCTGATATTATCACATGGCTTTAAGATTTTTTTTATGTTCTGGAGCCTCAGACGATCGCATGCAGGCTTAAGATAAGATTACCTTCAAGGTAAGATCAGTCATGTAGGAGGCTGCAAAATCTCAGGTTCGGTTCTATCTCTGTCCTCCTTTCATATTCACAACTTGAAATGCAATGGTGAGGTTATGTTTATTTCTTTTTCCACAAACTGGTACAGATTAGCTCATTTTGTCTCTTAAGTCTCTGACTTTGCTATCTGTTGAAAAAGTCTCTCAGATAGAATCAAAGGATCTGTGAGGAGAGTCCAGACATTTTTCTCTCTACTCAAAAAATCTGGTTATTTTATTTGCTGAATCCAAATATGTCAACCAGCAAATAACAGGCAACATGACTTTACTGGGTAATTGTAGCATAACATGGATAATGGGTGTCCGGCTAACTAAACTGAGCAACATAATGTAAACCTTCATTTACATTACTTCAGGGTTCAAGATTGTTCTCAGCACTTGTGCCATGTCTGAGGAGCAGTTGGTGGTCCTTCTGAGGCGCCTGAGAAGCAAAATGGGATTCAGCACCTTGCTCAAGGTCCCTAAACATAAGGTAGGCTGGGAATTGAACTGCCGACCTTCTGATTGGTAGTATATCAGAAAGTTGAAAGATCGATTGAGCCAAAACATCTCATGAATTCAAAATAATTCTTTTTTTTTATTTTTTATTAACTCAACTGTGTTTATTCAGTTCCACATGAACTAATCTAGAATAAACCTAATGTACTGTTTAGATTTCCCAATCCCCTGAAAACTGCAAGTTAAACTTGTTTAACTGTGCTAAGTTCAAAAGGGTATGACATGTATATTTATTGAATTGTGTATACGTGCATGAACTGTTGGCAGAGGTGAATTGCACAGCGATTCTGATGCCGTTGCCTGACTGAAAAGAATTACGGCGGAATAAACAATGTGGGGAATCAGCTTTGCTCGGACCGGATCTCACTCCTTCTGGAGGAAATCCTTTATTTACACCAACAGGCAAATCCCATGTCAATCTTAGTGTATCCTAATGGCTGTCAATACTGTCCAACATGTAACAATATACAATGAGTAACTAGAAATTGCCTTTAGAAAGCGCAAACCTCCACCCAGGCACAACAGCACCCTAGGTTAAGGAAATATTAATATTAATCATTTCTTATTGCGTTTTATTTCCATCCTCTAATCTACGAGGAACTCCTACAAACTGTATGGGTATCTCTCAAATACTTTGTAGCGCGCCGTCTCCTGCGCCTTCCGCTTCAGCGTCTCTGTTCAGCCAACTGAGTCCCCAGCTCCAGAACCCAAAGAAACACCAAAGGAATCTAGGAAACTGCACCCAGGGATCCATCACCAAAGACACATCAAAGGCATCAAAGGGACAAATGCAGAAATGGCCACATTGTGACATCCCTACTCCAAACTGCTTATTATTTTATTTAAATGTATTTTTAAGCCTGTGAAACACAAAATGTCACCGAAATTTTCTGTTATCCTACTCCCCAAGAAACAAACAGACAGACAGACAGACAGACAGACAGACAGACAGATTCACAGGAGGGAAATAATAACCTCCTGGGCGTCGGTAATTATTCTCACAGCCTGAGAGCGCGCTGTTCATATACATCAGCAGGGCACAAGGAGAGGAAGAAACACGCAAATAACAAAAATTAAAAGCATAAGGAAGGATAAACAACCTTATTTTGCTTGGCGCCTTGTCCAACACTTAGAGAGAACAGCTAGGTCAAAGGTTGAATCGTTTAAAACAGATCCAGCGAGTCCGTTGGGTCAGCCAAGTCACCGTAAACGGACAAACTCTGGAAATAACACCGAAAGACAAGTGATGAGTGAGTCACTGAGCACTTTTTGGTTTAAGCACACACTTCATGCACACATACATCACAGATGACAGTTACTGACCTCATGAGTTCGACGGATACAGCCGTCAGACAGAAAAAACAACTACAACATGGATCGGCTCCTTTTTATATTACAATACCACCCACAGATTTAGGGAAAATGCCGAAGCCCCCATCCCACACACCAGGACTCTAAAAGAGGAAAATATGCTCTTTGAGAAAGGGAGGGAGCTCAAGTACAAATACCCTCGGCCATCATCAGAAACTAATCTTTTCTGTAATGTCCACAGCCTTTTTTTAGCAATATTGGAATAATCCGAATGTCTGAGAAAATGTAAAGTTTGTGAATGTAATTCCATTTAAAGCTGCCTGTCAGTTGAACTGCTCTATTTAAACTTTCTGTTATTAATCCAAAGATGTGAAATGACTGAGTCCTATATCTCCTCCTCCATTCAGGAATACCAATTATGATTCATAGTAATCTATAAGATGTCAATCATGGAATAATGAGAACCTCTCCCTCGTGTATTTTTATCACAATGCTGTCGCCGTGATCATAATAATATCTTCCTTCTCAGTTCACAATTAGAAAATCAATGCTCTAAACATTTCATGGTGTCATGCCATCGACTGCTCCCTTCCTCCTTCCCAGTCTATTCAGAAAATCATCGAGTCTTCTCGAGGATCCTGTCCCAAAAACAATACTCTTTGTCACACACAAAGAGCCACAGCCGAGACCATCCACTGCTTTCATAGACGCTTTGATCGCACTGATCTATTACGAAATGGATCGCCCTCCTCCACCTTGAACATCAAATTCTTCTCTATCAAGTTTTTGGGGACTTTTCTCCGGTGTTCGAGGAGACGCTTTGTAGGCAATCTGGTGAATGAGATATAATGCCTGAGTCAATCCCTCCACCTTCCTGTTCTCTCCAGCAAGCTACCCCTCACCGACCCGTTCCTCTGAGGGAGGACGATAAACGGGACAGAGCCAGCTTATATTTTCCTGAGAGAAGATGATAGAGGCTGTGGCGGAGAAGGACAGTGGTCTCATTAATAAATGTTCACCTGCGGAAAAAGTTTTGCATTCAAACTTATAAAACCCTATTAACTCTCCTGTTCGCGTTGAAACAGACTTTGTCTCTGATTGACATGAGATAATCTGACTTTTAGGGTTCCTAACTTTTGAATATACAGAATTTATATTGATCTTGAGCTTGACTTCATGAAATAGTCTAGAGGCAGGTGTCAGGCAACAATTTCACAATCCCTCCATGTGCTAAGGTCAAACTGAAGGAAACACAACGTAAGATAAGTTAACGGAAACGCGTCATATCACAACTTTTACAAGAGGAAGGCTATCACTTTCCAGCAGCTTATCTTCCAGTATGTAGTCCAACCAAACATTCTAACAGAATTCGTATTAAGAGACTAAATGTTGATATATTTGCAACAAACGAGTCTTGCAAACTGATTTTAAGTATTTTGGTGTCTCGTTTTCGAGTGATGGGAAAATGAACCGTGAGATGGACGGTTGATGGCGGTTTGTTATAGCATCAGCAGTATCGCGGGTGTTGTTTCGGTCTAAGTAGAGATGTGAGTCGCAAGGCAAAACTTTGAGTTTAACACTGCCACTGCGTTTGTGCGTCATGAGATTTGGGTAGTGACAGAAAAGACGGAGGTCGAAGTCGCAAGCGGCTGAAATGAGCTTCCTTTGAGGGGTGGTTGGGCTCAGCCTTTGAGATCAGGTGAGGAGTTCCAGACATCCGTGTCAAGTTTTCGGGCAATCATTTTTCCACCGGGGATTTAATCCACAATTGTCAAGTGCAAGAGTGAAAGATGGCTACAGTAGGATATGCTGTGAAAAATCAAGAAACAATCAACTTTATTTTTTATGGTCAGAATATGAAGAAAACAGAGAATTTTACTGCAAAAATGTCAACTTTTGGTAAAAGTTACAGAAAATACGATAAAGCAAGTTACTAACTTAAATATCATGGTATTATTCTGTCTACATAACAGATATCACCGGTATTTACATGTACATTTACAGTAACCTTAGTATAGAAATAAAGCATGCTTTTATTTCTACAGAAAGAAACAGGTTAAAAATGTTTTATTATGTAACACTGTTGATTTAAAGGTTAGCAAAATCTGGAATTTATTGTAAATTACTGTGATTTCATATCAACTTCTGCAAATGTTTACTATTAATGTGTTTTTTCATGGTGACTTACCATAATGTCTTGTACATAATCACTTTTTACAGTAAAAATCTGGTAACCATATCTGTTGGTATATTTACCATAAACTAGATAGAATCTTTTTATGGGTTAAAAAACAGATAATGCCAAATAAATAGACGAAGACGTACTTTTTCTAACGATTCATAAAGTTCAACACTCCATGCATTCAGGTTAGCCTCACTGAGCAAATTAAATGCCACAGTCTGTCCATATGGAGAAAACAAATGTGCTGCTCTGAATCGAAGCCGCCTGTTAATAGGAAAAGAGAATCAGGAAACACAACTTTATAGCGTTGACCTATGTCTTTCCAAATCCAATTGATTCCTCATCCCCCACCACTCTCCATCCCACACATGCACACATGCTCATTACATCATTAATGCTTTCTCTTGTTTCTTTATGTTTCCTTATACTTCCCATCCCTCACACAGATGAGATCATTGAACTGATTTCATTCCAGCTGTTATGGTTTGGAGGGATCAGGCAGACATTCCAGTGCAGAGGCACAGATCACAAGCCCATACAGAGCCTCTTACCCAGCCGTGTAATTCTCAACAGCTGCAGAACATGCAGTTGTGACACTTGAACAAGGTTATAAGCCTTACTCAATTACAGTGAATCTGTGCTAAGCAGAAGTGCGTATACGCGACAGGATGGGTGATGTAAATAATTTGTTTAGATTGTGCTCACTAGGTAAATGATCAAACCAAAAGGTTCAATAGGTAACATTTTCTGGGTTATTTTCAACTGGTTGGAAAACTTTTAATTTCAAATGGAAGCTGGTTTCACATGCAGACAGATTTAACCCTCTGAGGACATCTGGTGGTGAGAGTAGAGTACTACAAGGGATACTTACTGACTGGAAAATCATTTTAAGTCATTGCATTTTTGTGGTTTTTGTCTACATGTCCTAATTGCCTGTGGCATCAAAGACCTCAGTGCTGTATGTGGAAATATGTAAATTAATATGTGATACCATAAATAGATCTTGTGGCTTAAAGGGACATTCTATGGCACAGAGAGAGAGAGAGAGTATAGATAGATAGATAGATAGATAGATAGATAGATAGATAGATAGATAGATAGATACATAGATAGATAGATAGATAGATAGATAGATAGATAGATAGATAGATAGATAGATAGATAGATAGATAGATAGATAGATAGATAGATAGATAGATAGATAGATAGATAGATAGATAGATCAAGACATTTGTTAATGGTACTCTAAACCAAACTAAAGAATACCTGCAAAGAACTTGAGATACAAAGTAATGGTTCAAGGCTTAAGACGTGAAGTTTGAGGCATTCAGGCTCATTAGATCCACAAACTAGAAGATTAGAAAGTGAGTCATTCAGTCATATCGGTGGTCTGCCAGAGGGAATGGTTCATCAGCTGATAAGCAAAGAAGCTTCGAAATCCGACCATGGATATGTCCTCATATTAAACGACGTAATATCATTTCCTCAAAAGCTCCAGGTATAAAACAGGTATATTTGCACACCACCGCCCTCAAGGCAACAGGACGCAGATAGAAATCTTAATGAGTCAGTGTTGAACTGATATCATGAAAAAACAAACACAAAGAGATTAAACTGCACTGTTTATGATGCTGCCTCACAAACACATGCTTATAAAAGTCTCTCCTGCCAAAAAAAAAAGTCTCCTGCCTGTCATTCAACATGATCCATTCACACTTTAAGGAATTCATTGTTATTGCCAATATTTACAATGATGTTATGTACAATTATGCGTTGAGACAAAGCAAAGAAATGAATGATAGTGATGATACACCAGAGAGTACAGGGAGAAAGACACAGAAATGTTTTATTTTTATTTTTGTAAGATTTTAGTCAGATTTCATTTGAAACTACTGTTTGCCTGGTATCATGAAGGAGCAGATTTTATCTCTTTTATCTGTCTACTTATTTACGCATTTGGGCCGAGTCCATCTTCAGGTCTGTTCAACGTTAGTTTCGATCTGCTGTTGATCCATATCTCGCTCACATTGCTCTGTTATAAACACAAAACCATGAACACAGGATTCAGGTTCATTTGTGTCGCTATTGGTTCTTCTTGATGGATTGATCCCATATTACAGTTTATTATTGTAGGAAGCTGTCACTACTGTAGCTTTATAATTTATGTTACTAAATACTGCAAACAATTAAAAAACATTCCAACTTCAGATTAATTCCCAGGGATTTAAATCTTTTGTTCATTTTTTGTGATTAGGGAATCAATCACTCATTTATTTAATACATTTTTACAACAAAAACAACAAACTTCCTCAACATGAGGTTTGTCTTTTTGGATCATACTGTTTCTCAACCTCTTTTGATTCCTATTCGACCTGATTGACTGCATTTTTGGGTCCGAATTTCCCAAGATGCCCTGCCTCGCCAGAGAAGCAAAGAGATGGAAGGAGATGGAAGGAGATGGAGGAAACTCCTCTCAGATGAGGGATGAGGGAAGTCCAGTACAGGGGGAGCTACACCTGTTACAGCAAAAATAGATCACTCCTAAACCGTAGTGTGGTCCTGATCCAAAATGACAAAACCTAAGATGAGGAGGTTTCCTGTGAAAAATGGCCGACGTAATTCAAGACCGTCAACTCTACAGTAGCTAGAGTTGAGGAAATAAGAATATTCAACTGATCATTGCTCCCCTTGTTTGTTTTTGCATTCCCATCTTTCCGCGCTTATTTGCCTTTGTTTGTTATGAGAAGATTATTTGAAGGCATCCATTCAAAATTTGAACAGAAGGGTTCCAGAGAACTCTTGGATCTCAGCGATCGTACTAGCAATGTGGCATTTATCAGAGCTCAGTGGTACGTTCCCAACGCGCTGAAAGGTTTTCTGTCTGGCTCTCCAATGATAACACAGCCTTCAGACTCAAGTCTGAGCTGAGACAACATAGTGACCCCCGCAAATACCTTCTGAGGAAAAACACGGTACTTTTTTCATGTCTGTGTTTCGTCTTGAGGTCAGATTTTTATAATGGCTCCTGAGTGTTTAAATGATTTTATTTTTCAATATAACTTCTCCTTTACTCGTGTATATTACTTATTTATCAGGAGCAGCTGTTACTGATGTCACTGATTGAAAGTCACCAGTGGAGAAAAACTCCTAAAATGAACAAGTTACTTCAACCAAATAATAATTTTTCTGTGTTTTACACAGCGTCTCTGTCAACAAGTGTTCAGTGGACGACAGCTGACACAGGATTATATCTGTCCGTTTTGGAAAAACTCTACCTGAAAGGTTGTGGAGCGGTGCACTGACTCAAAAGGCATGAGGATTTTTATTAATTCATTCATTCATTGACCTATTTATTTATTTATTTGTTTGTTTGTTTGTTTGTTTGTTTGTTTGTTTGTTTGTGTTTGAAATTACTCTTCCTGGGGTCCACAAAAGTCAAGATTACATCTGTGGAAAACAAGACCATAACAATAGTGCAATTAAAATCCGGGGCATTAGGGAAAAAAGAAAACATACAGAAAAAAACAATAGTCTGGCTACAATGAAAGTTACAAACAACTATGAAACAACAACAAAAAATCACTCTTAGTGATGGCGGGTAACACAGTATCTAAAGATAAAAAGGACACTACTGTTTTTAATTTTTAACTTTTATGAATAAGAAATACAGTGACTTTTTTGAAACCTGATTTACAACAATATAAAGTATGTGTTTAAATGACAAAAAAATCCCACAGGTCCTAAGTTGTTGTTTCAGGACTCTCAAGGCATTTCCCAGTTTGGAGATTAATATCCGGTTACTCATAGCTTGTGGGACCATGGAACTTACATGAAGGTTGCGTGTCTGGATAGTTGCTACAAGAATGAATGCATTTAAATCTGGGGAGACCTTTGAGTCATTGACTAGTCATTTTATTGCCATGTCCGTGATAAGTATGAAAATGAGACTCTTGGCAGCGCTGAGGTGTCACACCCTCGTATTCTAAAAGGGGAGGAGAAGCTGTTAGCAATATAAGATCCCCGCTGATGGGGCGACTGGTGATGAAGAGAATGGCTGGAGATGTGGACTTGACGAGGAGTGGACTCTGAAGAGCCATGATGAAGGATATGATATCCATGATGAAACTAGACCCCCACAGCGTTAAAATCCCCCCTTCCCATGCAAAAAAATGTCCCTGATTGAAATCCTCAATTTGAATGTGACTTATAACCCATTTTGCAAAATGGAGTGAAATATGAACAATTACGGTAAAATATGACAAATACAGGTTTTCTCTCTTTGAGGTAAATTTGGACCAAATTGGTCCAAAATTGGTTAAGAAATTTTAGCCCCAAAACTGTGGTTTTGGAGATAACACTCCTGATGATGGCGTAAATATGTAACTGATCTTTCCCAAAATCAATCCAGTTCTTCCTCACACTAAGGTCTATGGGGATATTAAGTTTGGAAATGATCCATTAAATATGTTTTTGTTAACCGCGTGAGAACTAAGAATCTGCTGTGGACTGAGGATGATTATTCCATAATATCCACTTTTGTGGGGTTATAATGAAGTTCAGTCAAGAAGATTGCCCCCATGCACACTCGGGGTCACAGTCATCTCTCACATAACTCTTTCATTCACACCCTTCACACACACTCAGTCTCAATTACCCACTTTACCACCTCATTTTCCACAGTTGTTAATTAGTCACATTCAAATCCAGTTCTAACCGGGAAAGCTGCTTCAACAATGTAGGGGATATGAGGCTTTTGGGGGATATACCTTTGCTGTCAGGGAAGACAGCACTTGTCTAGATTCATCATGGATATCACATTCTTCATCATAGCTTCTCAGAGTCTTCTCCTCAGCCCATCCAGATCTCCAGCCATTCCCTTCATCCCATCACCACCAGTCGCCCCATCAGAGGGGTCTCTCTTACTGCTGAAAGATTCTCCTCCCCTTTTACAATATGATGGCCCAACACCTCAGAACCAGCAAGATGCTCATTTTCAGTCAAAATGTGTCTAAATCTAGCTCTTATCTAGCTCATTTCCTCATTATTGAGTCAATATGGGATTTGATCTTTGAGCGTATTGCTGACTTCATAGTCGTAGGTTGAGTCAATATGGACTGTTTGAGATTGTTAATGAGTCACATCTCATTTGACAGGCTCAGCCGGGGAATTGCTTGTAGAGTGCAGGGGATTGGGGTTTTTTTTTGCGGGGGAGGGCTATACCCTTGCTGTCAAGGACAACAGCGTAGGCTTAGTTTCATTCGTGGGCTGAGTTTTCCCTTCGACAAAAGTTGAAAACTCATCACCCATCATGAACTTTAAGTCACAACAGGGTCTGGTGAATACAACTTTAAATAACAGCTTTTAACAGAATGTACAGGATGTACACCTGCAAGGCAAAGAGTGGGAAACATACAATATTTAGCAACAATGCTCTGCAGGTTCCCAAACAACACTCTTTGAAGATATGTGAAAGAGGCAATGGAACTTTGAGCTTGTGTGTGCGTGTGCGTGCGTGCATGTGTGTGTGTGTGTGTGTGTGTGTGTGTGTGTGTGTGTGTGTCTGTGTTTGCGTGCACGCAATTATTATTTATTTATTATATTTCATATATCTATCTATCTGCCCGTCTGTCTGTCTGTCTGTCTATCTATATTATCTATCTATACTCTCTGTGCGGTGCAATATCCCTTTAAGCCACAAGATGGCGACATTGCACCAAATACAGATGTTGGAGTTCCTGCTTCACAGATATTCAAGTTACCCGAAGTAGTGGGAAAGGTCATGTCACCCATGTGTTGCGCAGGAAGTGAACATTTAAAGGACTTAACTGACAATTAATTAGTATTCCAAGTAAAATTAACTTTTCCTCATTGTTTGCCCTTGAATTTATTTTCTCACTCCTTTTATTACTGTCAGTTAAGAGACTGAAATATATCTTGGAATGATTTAAAGTCTACCTCCCCGTGATGACACTGTGACATTGATTTTATGTGGGTATCAAAGACATTACCTTCTGCTGGTATCTTGTCTACATACTTAAATGGTTAACATTTACATTTGCCTTCTTTTATGTCAACTAGAGAGCATATTGTCAGACATAAGGCCCATTCTCATAAGCATATGCCTGTGTTTTCTTAATTATTTTTTTTACAACTAGTCATTTTTATGAGTCTTTGATTCAATCAGACCATTATTATCATCAGCCCAACCTTTTGATTTATGAGAACATCTGCTGGTTGAACAGGAGGAGCCGGTTGGCAGTGCCTACAACTCCAATTCTGATCACAAGTACTTCAAAATGTCTAATAGAGTTGTAAAACGGGAGATTTTTAATAGCCTACCCATATGTGGACACTTGGATATACTAAAAAAAAAACATTGGTAGAATTTACTTATCACTTTCCACCAAATTGAGTTGTGTTATTTATAATTAATATATGTACTTGACTGAATTGCGTAATTGCAGACATATCTGTTAAATTTTGATAGTGGGTAACATACATTTAAGTGTCTCTTTTGTTTTACTTACCTGATTATATCGGTTTAATTGATCTAGGACAAACTAAATGTACTGTTTTCATTGTGCAATGCACTCAAAACTGTTCAGTTGTGTCAAAACAATACTATTTTGTTGGTCTAACAACTTTAATATTCAAGTTTAGCTGAAAAAGCTAAGGGTAGAAATTCATTTATTTAATAAAAAAAAACTCTTAGAATTGACTTTATTTCTCCACTGCAGAAGTCGTTTACACGGCGCGTGCATTCCTGCCTGTGCGTAATGAGCGGCGATATTTCGGAAAGCTTTAATATCTGGGTGTGATGGAATTAGTGAACCACAGTATTAACATGACAGGATCATCTGGCCCCAACTGACATCTCTGTTTTTGGACACTGAGACAGTGATATTTGGGCTAACTGGTGTGTTGGTACTGGAGGATATAAATATAAGCCACCTCGGGGGCCTGGATGGTCGCGCTGGTCCACATGCCGACCAAGGCAGACAGATCGTGGCGAGAGAGCGGACCGTAATCAAACAAATGTGCTGAAGGATACCTCCTAACGTGTGTGAGTTGCTGTGAGTGTGTGAGTGTGTGAGTGTCAAAGGGACGCGCGGCCAGACTTTTATCTCACGTTGCTTTTATTTATCACTATTTATTATACCGTGTACTCACGTGGTAGGGCGCTCAAATTTCTCCTCCCACAGCAGGAGACATAAATAAACAGCTATAGACAATGATGAGATAATTGAAAGGTCAACGTTGACCGTTTATGGCATTCATTAAACTCTTCAACTGGTTCAGACCCTAGGAGGTATGGAGAAAAAAAGTAATGAAATTCCTCAAATTATAGGAAAAGTCGTTTAAGATGAATAAAACGAAAACAATCTCTAATTATAACAGTGGTATAACCATGTTATAACCGCGTGCCCTATTACCAGTCTTATAACGATCCTCTCTGAGCGTCTCAAACTGATCATTTCAACCTGTCTTGATAAAATCTTAATTTTAAATGATTTACCCTGATAAATAAGAGCGACTCTCTCATTCTTTCCATTTCATTATAATAAACCAAACGCTGCTTATTGAACAGATGGCCCCTCTGACAATCCAATTTTACAAATTAGAAATGACTCTGTAATAATGGCTGATAGCAGGAGGAACAAGATCAGAGCTGCATCATGCTCCCTTCCTGCATCTTGGCTGTGCAGTGTTCATGCGTGTGCAACCACTGTGCAGTTCCACGCTTCTTTGAGCAGCAATGCAAATGTTTCGCTCACATTTACTTTGTTTATGACTGGTTGTTTTAGACTTTTTTAAATAACAACTATAGTGCTCACATTGGTTCGGCGCGTCATTCGTGAAATGCATCTAGTTAAAGTAAAAGAGTAGAAACCGTTTGGGTCTCAATCTACAGGAGATGATACTCTGAATTCACATTTCACTTTAAAAGACCACATTTTTGTAGTTTTATGTTATTAAAAGTGGGTCCATTTGTGCACAGTGTGGCAAAAACGGATGATATTGTATTTAATTTGGCACAATTAAGCACAAGAGTGCAGGGAAATCTGCAGCTGCTCCTCAGGTTGTTTCACTTGATTGTGTTGCTATACATTAAATTTAATTTGGCGCGCGTGAAAAAATGATCAGATTCTGTTTGGACTTGTTGATGAGACGGATGGGGAAACATCGCTGCAGTCCCAGCAAACAGATCGCCGTAAGAACCTCTCCGTGTCAACGTGTGTCTCAGCGGATCAAATGAATGCTCTCCTTAAGTTGATTTTTGTCCTGAGTATATTCTCTGTCAACTCTGAAGTCACGCACACGCGATCGCACACAATTCATGCGCAGCTTCTGGTTAAGAGCGTGGGACGAGGCGTGGACAGCAGGCAGGCGGGTGGGCAGCGTGTATGTGGGGTTGGTGGACAGCTGATTGCCCGTGTAAACTGTGTTTGGGCGGTGTTCGCGTTTGCCTCGCAGACCACGCCTCCCTCACCTACTAGTTCTCTGCTGTTTGGCATCCCAGAGATGGTCCAAAGTGATTCCTCAGGGAAGAATAAAGCGCAAATCACCCGAGCAGGAGCTGAGGAGGAGTGGAGCCGCTGCTTTCTAGGACTGCGCGTGATCTTCCCTTTCATTCACGCAAGGAGAGGAGGAGATTTTTTGTAAATATAGAGTGGATCAGGGCGAATGGTGCTGCTTCTCTTTCTCACCGTGGACTGTTTCTTGTAGAAAGTGACATTTTGCGGGTGTTTCTGTCAGCTGCACCTTGATCCGTGGGACTGTCACCCTCTCATCCGGCGCTCCCCTTTCATCGCTCCCACGCTGTTTTCCCTTCAGATCTGCTGCTGCTGCTGCTGCTTCCTCTGCTCTTTCTCGTGGAGTCGCTGACATGTGGCGCAGCTAACCCCTGGATGCTGATAAGTCCCCCCTTTTTCCTTCCACATGTCGCATCTTTTGTTTACTTTGAGAAAAACACGCGCGCAACTAAACGCCAAGTGAAACAGACCACGCCACTTTGCTCCTGTGACAGCGCGATCAAACAGACGCGAGAAAAGGAAGGAGGGGAGGCAGGAAGAACGGAGAGAACCAAGTGGAGGAGAGGAAGATAGAGAGAGGAGAGAGTGAGCGAGAGATAGCGACAGTGTGAAGGTGCGTTTTGATGTTTGGCATCCACGAGAGCATCCAGAGGAGTGGGAGTAGTATGAAAGAAGAGCCCATGGTGGCCGGGATGAACGCCGTTCGGACATGGATGCAGGGCGCCGGAGTGCTGGACGCCAACACAGCCGCACAGAGGTGAGCCTGAGGCGGACTCTGCGCTGCGCTGACACCGGGGAGCGGAGATCCGTTGGATGGGGTGGGTGGGGGGGGCGGGGACGCGCGGATGAAAGACGGAGCGGCTGTATCACTTGGGGCAGGACGGGTTCCCAGAGGACGGTTGTTGGATAACCACAGTTCCTGCCGCCTTTTAGAAGTTTTTAGCTCCAAGCCCAACTCTTTACTGATTGCGGCTCAAAGTGTTCCGGTCATATTTCTGGCCAGAAAATATCATATGAAGAAAATTTAAGTTAATGTTAAGATGCAGGATTATATTAACGAAGTTTAAGATTTTTCTCCTCATCACTGTGACAAATCACTATGTCTATAAATATTATTCTCCCACTTTGAGTTTAATTGTTTTTAATTGGCTCAAATAGATTTTTTAAAGTAACAAATATCACTTTTCTTGACAGCAGCGGTGTCACTATGAAATCATTACTTAAATTCTGCCTTTATTAGGATTATTTTAACAATTTTGAACCCTATAATTACACCATTTTTTTTCCATTATTGCTTGTTAAAGTGTGATCACGCGCTTTTAAATGTGTTTTAATTCAATCCTCTTGAAGAAGAGTTATAAGGATGGACCGTGAAAATAAGCGGCGTTAATTTGGAGTTTAAAAGCAGTTCTTTTGTGTTGCATTTGTTTTGAATGAATTTATTCAAACTGCCTTCGTTGCGGATGGCGGGTGCTGGTGTGTGCTTGTGTCCGCAGCGGAGTGGGTCTTGCTCGTGCACACTTTGAGAAACAACCGCCTTCCAACCTCCGCAAGTCCAACTTCTTCCACTTCGTGTTGGCCTTATACGACAGGCAGGGTCAGCCCGTGGAAATAGAGAGAACCACCTTCGTGGACTTTGTGGAGAAGGAAAAGGTGAGTGTGACACTTCTGCAGAAAATAAATAAATAAAATAAAGCACTCCTTGAGTTCATGGGAAATACTATATTTACTATAAATTTTATAAATACGCGTGTACTGTTTTATTATAACGATTCTAACTGGCCTGTTAAATCAAACTGATGAATTACCAGACGTGCTTGGGCAAAGTGGCCAGACGTGCACAGCAGGGTTCACGCGTCCTGATGTGATTTTTTTTTTCAGATGTAGTTTCCTGAATGACTTACAGACTTCTTATTACCTCAGATTTTCTTTATTATTACAAGAATATGGAACTACATTTTTGACTAATTTACTGAAAGTTTAAATCACGTGCACGAGCCCCTTTGGTGCTGCACATAATATCAAATCATATTTCCCGACACTTCTGCACAGCGTGTCTTCATGCAGGTGTTGTGAGACTATTATTTCTTTCAATAAAACTCTATATTACTCATTATTGCGTCGATTTAGTGCAATATGGATTTGATTTTGAATTGGCGGCAAAAGTTTGACCTTGAATGATGTTTAATTCATCATGATCTAGTCTCACTGTGTCTGTCAAATAAATAAAGGAATACAAATCTATTTAATAATTATGGTCATTTATAACACGTATCAATAAAGCGCTTTTTTTATATTGTTAACTTATTATTATGATGATTATTAAACATTTGCACAACTTTTGAAAGTTTCCATTACAGGCGTTGGTAAATAGTATGAAGATGTATTTTTTTAAATCTATTTTCCAAAACATATTATTTTCCAAAATCTATATTAAGATGTTTAATTCATAGAATAGGAATACATTCAAAAAGGGATTTTTCTTTCTTGTGAATCAAGCGAAGTGATTTGAACCCTGTAACATTTTAATGCTGTGAAAATATGAAGTTGTGGAGACGCAGGAAGTTTTCCATGAAGAGATAGTTTCTGAGCGGCTGTGTTTGGTTTAATTTTCATAGGAAACGACGGGGGAAAAGACCAACAATGGGATCCATTACAGACTTCAGCTCCTCTACAGTAACGGTGAGTTTTGTTTCCATAATCCTTGCGGAGCAATGGAGGCAGCGAATAAATGAGGACGACAGCGGAAAAACTCAGGAATAAATTCACACGTGATCGTCATTTTATTGGTCATTACTTGCATTTCATTTATTTTTGTTGTACGTGAGGGAATAGGGCTTATATTTATTTCATCAGCCCGATTTTATTATTATTCTTACTATTATTATGAGAACTATTATTTTTATTATCATTATTATTATTATTATTATTATTATAATGGCTACTGTTGTTGTTGTTATTCGATCTTCATTTTTAATGTCTTTTGTTTTAAGTCTTGGTTGTCAGATTGAATAATCAGATTATACTGAATATTAAAAAAAGGCCATTTGTAATTTAACAATTAATAAATATTTTTAAATGAATATCAAAATAGGCGTGAACACCATTGAATTAGAGTTTGAAGTAAAATCAGAGCTTACAACAAAATCCTTCATTCATTTCCATGAAGAGACTCACATTGGGGCATTTCTGAATGAATAAGACTAAAGATCGGCCTTAAAATGTTTTAAGCCTCATGCCTTGACTAGGAATTCTTCTATATCTGACCCTCCTCTGTGTCTGCAGGGATCAGGACAGAGCAGGACTTATATGTCCGCCTCATTGACTCCATGACTAAACAGGTGAGAGGTTTGCAATAAAATAAATGCTCTAAAAATGAAACTATGCTCGACTCAGAGTGGCTGTGTCGGACTGAACGTTGTCCCTACCTCCAATGCCCCCCCCTTGCCCTCCGTCCACACACACATACACACAGACTTACTCTTCGCCCTGCTGCATGCCTGCATGTTTCTGAGGCCCTCAACTTCAGTACAGAGGAGCCGACTTGATAAATGACCTGTCTTACCTGTGGAATACATTTACAGAGGCCCAGAAAAGTAGAGGACATGTGTCCTCATACTTTGCACAGCAGCCTGTAAGTGGGGATGGTGTGTGTTTTTATATCACACCAGGTAGTGCAGATATTGAGGTGTGAGTGTGGGTGGGAGTGTGTGTGTGTGAGGTTCTGCACATTCAGTGTGAATATCCAGGCGAAGTGCAGAAGCTGTTGTGTGTTATTGTATCAGCGAGACAGTGATGCATGCCAGCTCACTTTTTTAGGACCTTGACCCTCATTTCCTCAATGTGGAAGGGAACAAACTATCCCCGAGTGTGTTGTGGCAAATTCAATCACCCAAAAAAAAAAATACAGGGCAGCACATGTTGGGCTGAGCCACACACTGATGCTTTTCTTCATTTTGGTAAAATCCGTAACGAATAAAATGAGACGTTTGATGTTGTTTTGATCTCAGGTTCTGTGTAAAATCTACTAGTAGTTTTGAACAGAGCCTGTCAAAGAATGAAATAAATAGACGGGGGATCTTGTTTGTGTCACTGTGTTTGCATGTTTATTCCAGTGTGTTTTTATGCATGTGAGTGTGTGCATGGGGATCACAGCCCTGGAGAGCATTTTGCATGAGTTTGGAGGGGTAACCGGACTAGGTTCTTGGACCCTGTGCTGTATGGACCAGATGGTGCACTATACCCCAGTCTGGCAGTCCAACTGCTCACAGTACATAGCATATAAACATACGTGCACGAGCAAACACATATGCACACATATGCACACACATGCTTTCTTTCTCAGCGTCACTGGCGGAACAGAGCGTTCCTGTTCAGGAGGACTTGATTCCCAGGATGCACACGTTTGCCAGATAGACAACAGCACTCCCAGATGAAAGACACAAACACTTTTCAGCTTTTCAATTGCCCAACAGCATGGCTCACTTTTTTCTGTCAGCTTGCCACACAAAAAGAAGAAATTACGCTTATTTCCATTTTCTCTGATTCTTCTCTTCTTCCGTTATTGTAGGCAATTGTCTATGAGGGCCAGGATAAAAACCCAGAGATGTGCCGGGTCCTGTTGACCCATGAGATCATGTGCAGGTGAGACGAAACACACCCAATTACTGCTGCCTCCTGTTGGTTGCGCCGTTGCTTCATAGTCTGGATCAAGATTAATCTCTGCCTCACATTGGAGGAGCTTCTGGTGATGTGAAGAGGAGACATGAGCAGCACTGCTAATTTACAATAGAAATCTTATCATTTTGCTCAAAGTGGGTTGGAGAGATGGGCCCTGGCCTATTTCCATTGATAGGGACGTGAGTGTGTATGTATGTGTGCGTCCCTCTCATGTTCAGCTAATTAGGACAAGGAAAAGCTCATTACTCAAACCCATCCTCCTTAGTCTGTGTAATACATGCAGTTTGCTGTGTCCTGACAGTGAGCTATGTGCAGAAGAGGACATTCTCAAATTACACATAATATACACACATTCGCACACACGCACACACATACACACACAGACACACACACAGGGTCAAATATACTAAAGCAAGCATAGATCTCACAGGCCATCACGTGCATTTACAATCAATAAAAGCATCAGGCAGCATTTAGAGATAAATGTTGAGTTTCATGTAGAAAAATGGCTAGTGGCAAAGTGTAGCCACTTCCTGGTTATCACAGAAAGCAATTTAGACCACTTGTTTTCATATGCTGCAGGAAACGGTCGAGATCAGAAATCTGATCTGGCTCTCCGAGCCTACTGTCCTGTGGGACTCAAGAAAGTAGGGGGAGGGTCAATCTGTCCCCCCCCTTCTTCCACTCGCTTTGTGTCTTTCTCCCCTCACACACACCCCTCAGACACACTCACACATACAGTAGATGCACACAGGTACACACACGTACACACTCAGACATGCAAGTGTGTTCACAGACATGCAGAAGGAGAAGATGGGGTAGACGTGATGATACTTTTGGTGGAGCTGGGGGAGTTGGCGGCGCACAACATACTGTTACATCGTAGAACAGTCAAATCATTCAGAAAGGACGCGTCCCATCAGTATGCAACCCCCTTCTACCCAGCATGCACTACTCCACAGGTCCAGTGGGACCACTCTGTGACCCACTTCTGAGAGGGAAAAGAACAAGAGAGAGAGGCGGGATAGAGGGAGGGGACAGGCGCTGAGGAAAAATAGAGAACATAAGATGTCTGGTTGTGTGATGTCTGACAGAAATGGAGCTAACCTGAGCCCTGGAGGCTAATTCAAGTTTGTATCTAGCTCCGTTCAAGCTCTCTGCTTTCCTGCTTCTCTTCCAAAACTTTTACCAAAATTATCCCACTGATCTCACCTACTGTAGCGGCAGAAGCCACAGACTTAGCTCTAGAAATCCACGCTTTTCCTTAAACTCCACTAGAATCTCACGCCCTTTCACTCCTCTCTCTATTTTCTGTGATGCTCATCTGACCTTCTTTCCCTCTCTTTGCTGTATCTCGATTTCTCCGTTACTCACACGTCAGCCACTGATTCCCAAATTTCGCTGTCCCACCCGAACCCCCTTTTTGTTTCTCCTACCTGCAGTCGATGCTGCGATAAGAAGAGCTGTGGCAACAGGAACGAGACCCCGTCAGACCCCGTCATCATCGACAGGTAGGTAATGTTTGACCTTTGGCCTCACCCGACGTGTTGCTGCGCTGTCGACGCCAAGACAAGCACAGCGAAGCATGTCTGTGTGAGGTTGAACAGGAAGTGAGTGCACCAAACGTTGCAGAAAGCACACTATAAATACAATAAATGTAAGAGTAAGCTGCCGATTTTGCTGAGAGAATGAAACTTGAAGGCCACAGGTTGCTTAAATCTCCGCAGCCATAGTTGACTGTGTAAGAAAAGCGTGTAGAAATATATTATTCCTATGAGCGTGAAGAGGTTGAGCTCTGCTTCAAGTTTGTTCAAACAGCGGTACGGCCGAAGACTTAGCCGATGAGCAGTAACAGTTACAGCCTAGTGTGTGTGTGTTTGTGTGAGTGTTTTTATGTGTGTGTGTGTGTGTGTGTGTGTATAAATCTCACTCTGGGGCCAAGAGTGGCATCAGAGCTTGTCTGCTGCTTTTGACACTCACAGGCACACGCCTGCACACACACAGAGAAAAGCTCTGCCATCATAAACTACCTCTGACCGGTGGAGCAGCTGTCATGATTTATGGTCATTAGGGAAAAAAAGAAAGACCCCTGTAGATATACGGCCTGCGAGGTGTGCGTGTGGCACACGTGTGGACTTAAAGGGTGAGGGGATTCATGTGAGAAATTGTTGGGGCATGTAAATGGTAAAAAGAAACTTAGATGTAGTAGAGGCTTGGTGATCTATAAACTATCAAAAAATAAGCTAAACAGAAGTGCATTGTGGGCTTTTTGAGGTTACGTCTGATTTAAAGTTGTCACATCTGAGTGTATTTGTGATGGGTGTGTTAATGAGGCATTGACCTGTGCTATCTGATAAACACAGCTGTCCTGTTCTCGTTCCTCCTGCTCTGTCAAAAGCTACTTGTTACCTGTGTGTGTGTGTGTGTGTGTGTGTGAGTGTGTGTGTGTTTGTGTTTGTGCGTGTGTGCGCGCGTCACCCTCTTTCCGCTCCAATGAAGCAGAAGGCCTCACCTCAGCGCTCCCTGAGACAGCTGCACCCCGCCACGTGGCCTCCGACAACATGCCTGCCCATCACTCTGTGCCACATTTCTGATTTTTGTTTTCACATCTGCGTACTTGTTGAATTTATTATCGCTGCTTTCGTTTTCTTTTTTTCTATTCCAGTGCCATTTTTGCTTGCGAAACTTGCTAAACTTTACTTTGAGTTTGCTTCAGTTTCAGCTGAGCCACATGGCGAAACAGGCTGAGCTGTGCTGTGTACAACTTTCCCACACTGAGCATATGTTGTGGTCGCTCTCTTGCAGAATTCCCCTGATGCTCAGTGGCTCAGGTGTGAGGGCGGCATTAACGAACAACAAATTAGAACAGGGGGAGGGAGAACAACAACAATATCTCTGTTTTCCTCTCCAGTGAGCACTCTTTCTGGACAGAAAAATAGGTCAGGTTAGAGCAGAGCGATCGGGGGGCTGTCTTGTTTTTAAAGGGAGTATATGAGAGGGGAAGGTTTAATACGTTTGCTCATTTAGTACCAATATATTTCTGGCAGTTGTAATAATCAGGGATTCATAAACAAACAAACAACTGCGAGGGTGAAACTGACTCAATTACCACCAGTTCCCCTCCTTCAAATTCATAAAAAAATACCATCAACAGCCCTTCTCCACCCTTGAAGTTATTTAGTTCGTTAAATAAGGGCTCGTTAGCCCTCTGCTGTTTCGCAGGGATGATTAGATTTTACAGCCCTAATTAGCCGGGCTAGCTCTAACTCTTCTGGAAGAGTAATGGGTCTGATTGCCTAATTAGCTCTCTCTCGTTAAGATGGGAGAAACAGGCCACTGCAGCAAAACCGCGGGAATGAGGAAAAATAAAGTCAGCTAATGAGAAACTTATTTGATTGTTAGGAGGACAAATCTGGTACAGTTTGGATCAGCGGCGCTCTGTAACCGCTCGCTCTCTCACCCGTCTCTTTATGGTGCATCCTGTTGAAAAGAGAGTTTTGCAGCATCTACAAGGAGCATTAAGATACTTATTTCAAAGCGTATTTTTTTCAGGATATGAGAGCGAAGAAGCAATTCTTCTTTCTTAGTTCCTTGATTTTTGTTTTTACAGTTGAACAAAGCATAGCCCACAATTTGCTGTCATTTAATGCATTTAAGCCACTCAGTGATCTCCAATGAGTTTCAGTGACTCAGATCAGTCAGTGCTGAAGACGAGGATACTTTACCTCTGATCTAATTCTGAGAGACCTTGGCTATGCTTGACACTGGGCAGGAAAGCAACTGAAAGGTGAGGAGCCCCTTGTGCAGCTCTCTGTGTCTTCCCGGGGGAAACGTGTGGTCCGCTTTGGCCTCTTAGAGAGGCAGGATAATATAAGAAAGCCCTTAACCCTCAACCTCCATTTCTACATCTCTCTTTCTATCTCTGCTGGTTAGCATGGGGTTAATTATATGCAGTCACTGCTAGTCATTTTCTCATTTTCATGGATGGGCCTCAAATCACAAACACATTTTCTTCTCTTGGCTGCACATCTTTCTATCCCTCTGTATTGTTTTCCTTAAATCCACCTCCTCACTGAACTGATTTTACAAATTTTCATAATTCAACCATATAATTGTCGATAAATCAGTACACCCTACTCACTTTGGGGGTACCATTGGTCCTCCGGCCCCAAATGTCCGATCTTGCCTCTTACCACCTGTGTCCCATGGGTTTTTTCTACCCGTCCAGCTCCCTCAGGCCTGTTACAGGGTTTCCCATCGGCAGGGAAAGCCTCTGTGGCGGGGATAGTGAAGCTCCCTGTGACCAGAGATAAGGATCCACTGGATCCCTGCATGTCCAATGATTCCTATTTCCAGTCAGGGATGAATGGGAGGGTGTCAAGTTTACTTGCACAGATAATGTTATTTCAGGTTTATGGCTGTTTTTCAGTGTTTGTTTTTGCACAAACTCCTGCAGCCTGTCGTTGATGTGGCCCATTTCCTGGCATGTATATCTGTGCCTGTGTGCCCGTGCTGATGTTGGTTATTTCCCCGGGAGTGTGTGTGCGTGTTGATAGAGGCCATTTCCTGGCAAATGCATGTTGTGTGTGTCTTGAGTGAAGAATGTCGGGCAGGAAGTGCTCCTCCTAGTGAGGATGATGTCATGGCTGACAGTTTCCTGTTCATTGAGCCAGTTGAGTGGACTGACTCTTGGTGGGTAATAGCACCCATGGACCTGGTTGTGGCGCAGCTCCGGCCGGTCTGCATCCGATTTGGTTTTACACTGGTTAAACTTTGGTCGTTATGGTGTTTTTAGGGATGCATTTTCCAAGCTAATGCATGTTGCTGTGCTGCTTGTTTATTATAAAGCCCCCCTCTCTCTGTTTCCCTCTGTTGTGGGGAACCCCCTCATTGTTTTGGTTGTTATGTTTGGATGCACTTCCTGGGGTAAAGGGTCATGGGTTGCCTTGGCTGGGCTAACGTGCGCTGGTGAATAATGTATGTCATTGACTTTATGTCAGCCCTGCCAGCCCCCCAAGCCGAACCCACCCATGTTTAATTCATCCATCTCGTTTTGTGCCTGTGTGTATGTATGTGTACGTACTCGCGAATATGTGTGTATGTCATTTAGAGGCCCAGTCTGCACCTGTCCAGCCATTAGCCCCCTTCTCATTTGCATTTGATGCTAATGTGGTTTACTGGCTGCGCCTCAGCTTAGTTTCACTTTCATATCCATTACTGTGTTAGTGAGAAGGTGGAAACACACTTCCACTACAGCCATCCCACATTCTTCTGACTCTATCAGCCGATGGGTGGGACTTCTGGACCATGAGAGCTTCATCACACTATTTTTCAACCCCTGTCCCGAGTTTTTTTGTTTTTATTGAGGCTATTCTTTCATTTACCCCTCTTTCACACATTAATTTGCTATTGTTTTGACCAGCCATCACTCGCTTAACATTCCCCTCCAAGGCCAATAGAAGCTAGAACCAGAGTCATGAGACCTTGACGCCGGCAGTTCCTCACTAGTGAGATCCTCTTATATTGATATTGCTTGATATTCCGTGCAGCTTTTTTCTTTCTGAAAGACTTTTATCTTTTCTTGTTGATATGCTGTTTTTGTGCGCTCCTATGGGTGGGGGGACAGCTGCAGGATATTTTAAGGAGGGCTTTAGACTGGCCATGAGCTGGTTGTGGTGTTTGTGCAGCGCTCAGGGGCAAAGTGGCAGAGTTGCTGGCTCATCGATATGCAGGCAGACCTCCCCTCCCTCAGGTGTTGGCTGCCTCACAAATCTGCCTCACACACTCACACAGATAAGAACAGTATAAGAACGCACACTCATATGCAAGGATGCAACTCTCACTCTCAGAGAAACTCACAATACACCAATACATATGCAAACGTGTATATGTGCAGTCTTAAGACTCCACAGGCGTGGAAATCACACACACACACACGTTGACCTGCCGCTCTCTGCATCTGTTTGGTTGTGTTTGTGTTGTGTTTTTTTCCCTGCGTTGGTCACCCCCCCAGGATTGGTTGGAAAGCGTAGCCCCAGGGGATGGACGGTTGCGCTGATTGACAGCAGAGAGTTTGGAGGTCAAGGAGTCTCTAAAAGAGTGCTGCCTCTTTCTCTAGATCCAGACCTTCAGCTCTCTCAGCCCCAACAACTGGCTCGCTTTCATTCGTGCACACCTCGTGAAAAGAAATTAGAACATCATTCTACAGAGTATACCTGCGTTATTATCTATGCTATGAGAGCTTTTGTTTTGTTTTTGTTTTGTGCTGAGGAAACAATGTTGAATATAGTCGAAATAAGTGTTTGTAATGCTTGAAGTTTTTGTGCATTTCGCTGGCATGTTTAAATTCCCCTTATAAAAAAAGAGAGGGCTGCTATCACACTTTATAGGTTGTTAAAGTAATGCTTCCAAGCTGAATACAGGTAACTAACAGTTTATTAGGGCATATAAACTGTAATTCACTAAGTCATAACAGAGAAAAGTTCTTGGTTTCGTGACATGTGGAGTTCTCTGGCAAGCTCTACTGTAAATTACAGCAGCTCGTTTTTCCCTTCGAACTGCTTTGTCATTGTTGCTTGACACTCCATGCTTGACTTGATGCCCGTTCTCTCCTCCTGCCTTTGTGCCACTGTTTGTTCTGCACCAGAATGAAAGGGTTTGGTCGGCCAGATCTGACCCATTGCAGCAACGACCTACTTCTATGACAGCTTTTTAAGACATTTTCGGTGTTGGAAATTACAGGACGGAGAGAAAGATAATAGGGGGATTAAAATAGAATGGAGTTATATTTACCATATGAAAGGTCTCATGTATGGAGACCGAAAGAGTAACGTTTCCCAGGATTCAGTCGGTGACTCGCCCTAGAAGATGCGCTCAATTTGCTTTTCAAATGAGGCATGAAGAGCGAGTGTGTGCCTCTCAGTGTGACGCTATACGTTCGGACGCGCGTGGTTATGTGTGTTCGACGTGGGCTATGTTTTGCTTCCTCAATGCTCTGATGTATGTGGACAGTCTAGCGCAAGGCCCACTAAGTGCTCTTTCACAGCCAATATGTTACATGGCTGCATGTGTTGTTGCACGTAATTGAATAGACACACCAGCTCTTCTTAGTGAAGGATACTCAGGCCTCCTTTCCCAGCAGGCTCAGCCGCTGTGTAAGTGAGCAGTAAGGCTTCCAGCGACCCGATCTCAGCGCTCGCCGATGATTCATTGTTTACAGATTATTTCTGCTAAGTGAGAACACAGACTGTGCGCTTCATGCCAGCTCCATACCACCCCCACCCCACTACCCCCCACCCCCCCTCAACCACTAACCTGGCGTCTCACTTCCCATGA